>OY728158.1:432995849-434226682 GCA_963277665.1 Viscum album | reverse complement strand
CAATCTAAAGGTCATGAACAAATACTCGAATTGGTCGTACCTGCTTTGGATGGCTATATTAGGGATATCTGACTCCTTCACCCTTAGATGTTGATAACCCAAACTCAAGTATATTTTTGAGGACCACATTTCCCCCTTAAACTTATTGAAAAAATCATCTATTCTAGTCAAATGGTTTTCGTTCTTAATTATTGCCTTATTTATCTTCCGGTAGTCAACGCACAACCAGAGGGATTCGTTATCCATTTTCGTGAACAACATAGATCGACCCAAGGAGAGATGATCGAGTAAATGAATCCTTTGGATTCTAAGTCATCCAGTTGTATCTTTAATTCCCTCAGCTCAATGGGGGCCATGCGATAAGAGGGAAGAGTTATCCGCTGTGTTCCCGGTGCAAGATCAATCAAAAACTCCACATCCTGCTCCGAGGGAAACCCTGAGAAATCATCCGAGAATACCTCTGGAAACTCATTAACTACATGAGGTAATTCAACTAAAGGGGAAATACTATCATCCTCTAACATGAGCAACAATACCTGAAAGTTATGATTTCCCATCTCTGGGAGTCGAGGTCCTGTGTGACCTGACAGAGGATCCCATTCTCCCCGAAATACCTGACGACTCCCATTAGGTGCTAGGAAACTCACTCGCCACCTGTAGAAATCGATGTGTGCGTGGAAGTGTACTATCCAATCCGTGTAGAGTATGACATCAAAAAGATCCATGTCTAATACCAAGGTGTCAAACTCGATCTCGACCCCTTACACGGAAAGCGCACACGATGGGTACCTAGGACCCTGCTCGTTCTTCTTTCCCAAAGGTGTCACCAACTCCATCACAAAAAGACAACCACTCGGTTGATAAATTCAGCATGTCCACACAACTAGAATAAATGAATTAATCAGAGGCACCAATATCCAAAGGAGAAACAACTATAGATGATGCGATCAGAATGGTACCTCAAACTGTCGACAGCCCCGCCTCTGATCATGCTGGTACCTGATCCACTGCATAGAGATGTCTGGTCTCTACCTGAAGCTGATTTCTAGTATGTGGTAGTACCCTGAACTGGATCTACCCATAAGATGACCCATCCCTACCACCACGGCTACCTAATCAAGATCCCTCAGTCCTCGCTGGGTCAAAATGTGTTGGCACTCTTCTTGAAGCCACTGACCCTGCCCCACTCGGATGTGGACGTGCCACACTGCAGAAACGCTACAAATGACCCATACCACCACATTGGTAACGAGGATTATGAGGAAGTGGAAATACTGGTTGGATGTTCCCAGGCTTCCCACACTGGTGGCACACAATAGATCTCACATCAGAAGCAGCAGACAAAAACTACCTTGAAGAGTGCCCTGAACTGCCACCTCCTTTATTCACAAGATCATCCCACTTTCTTTTCTTCTCCGAGGAGCATCGACTTCCCACTGTTGATATTGAACCACAGAAACCAGCCCATACATTACTATCAATATCCACCATGCACACCCAATCAATGACCTCTGCATAGGTACTAAACTTAAACAAGAACACCTGGGAGTATATATCTAGTCGCATGACTTTCTCAAACCTCTAGGCCTTCCCCAGCTCATTAAAGACAATTTCTAGAGCATAATGAACCAACTTAGTGAAACAATCGGTGTACTCCATCACAGGTCGATTCCCCTGAACATCTCCCATGAACTCTCTAGACCTAGCATAATCCAATACATCAAGGCATTACTATTATTGAAGATAGTATAGAAATCTCCCCAGCGCATCTGCTCATTCTTCCCAGCCAGAAGCATTGAATCCCACCACTGATGGTGAGGACCCTCCAACAGGATAGATGCACACTTCTCCCTGACCTCCTCAGGTGTTTCTAAGAACTCAAACATACGCTATATCTTCTCGATCCATTCCTCGGCTTCCTGGGGTTCTTAGATGCCTCGGAAGGTAGGAGACTTTTGTTTTCAATAACCAACGAGCTTTATCTTTTCTAGGACCCATCCCATTTCCCTAGGAGGAATAGGAGTAGGATTTGGTCCCTTCCCTAGATCTTGGATTACCTGAAATACAGCCTTGAGTAGAGTATGATCGATCGGTGTGGGAGAACTCTCTCCAGCTTACTCTTGTGGGTGCATGGGAGCATTCCAGGGAGGCATATCGCTAAAAAATGAAACATTCATGATACAATAATAAATACCACAATTTTGAAAATTTTATTCAAATACATCATATATAAATAATCTAAACACATTCCAGTAATAAAAGAAATAACTACTCCTCCTATTCCTGATGTCCACGACTGGTCTGTAGCCCACAAGTCTCTCCTGGAAGTGAAGTCAATCCGTAAATTCAAATGTCCCCAGGTGACTCAAGGTTTTCCATGAGAGGTGTGGGCCAGGCACCCTAATCACAACCAAAACCATAATCCCAGATATTCCTAGATACCTTATATCCCGAATCAACCCGAAATCGCAATATAACCCAAAAACAAAACCCCCTCAGATACCATTTTTCCACGAACCTAATTTTTTCACCACCAATACCAACACCAAAACTAACCCGTGACAAGGCCTGAAGGGTGTTCCCTATCCTCAGGGGCTAACACATGTTCCTGAGTATCATTTATCTTGGTTTGGCAACGATTTAACCGAATATGTATACATAAAACATCAAAAAAATTTGATAAATTGAATCTGAAAAATTCATAACAATAATGTTTATACAAAAATCCAGAAACTCAATACATAAGTTCAAATTCAATACAAAATGTATAATGACACAATGAAACAACAAAAAAACATCCCCATGGACTCCACATGACATGGGAACATCACCCCAAAGCCGTCTCTACAACTCCGTCCTATGGATGGGGTCTATCACCCTGAACCGCCATCACCCTTAGCCTTTCCTATACCTTAGTCAACCATAACCAAGTTTATTTACACCCAAGGGGTGTAAGTATGGCTTAATCCTAAGCTCAATAAGATACCACCCAATGATTCCAAAGATCATGCAATACAATGTGAAAAAGAAAGAAGTTTTAATACGCAATGAAAAGCAGGGATAAATTCCAAGAAATAAAACTTTCAATTGAAAATAGTTTTCAAGATAAAGTTTTCAGAATGTTTAGATGTTTAGATAGATATTTTAGCCACTATAAATTACATCCAAAAACAAACAAACACATGGGAAAAATACCATAAACACAATGGGTAACAAATTCAAGAACACCGCTAGGCACTAGATAGTCCTCGGCCCCATGTATCTCATACCACTGTGTAATGTAACCATAGTAAAATCTGTTCTCGTGCATGATCCACTAATAGGGAACATACCCATAACCTATTGGTACCCAATAATAACCTATATAGTTTCTTTAGAGTAGTCATTATCCAAATTCATGGTTAAACAGGGACAAAACCCATCTGGTCCACTAGCCGTACTAGTACACATCTTCCCCAGCTAGGTACCTGAGCTTCCCCCTTTGTGATTAAGAAATTTCAAAATGATAAATATATCCAATTTCATATAGAACACCAGTAATGGTCACATACAATCAATAAATTAAATTATATACACACATTTTAAACCATTTAAAACACAAACTAAGACACTTTGTGTTTCAATAAAACAACTTCCCCAAATCATTCATTATTTTTCACCTAAAACTCTTGGAACACCCCCACTTGAACACCATGTGCATACTCACATTGACAAAAACAGAATCCACCACAACTTAAAAATTTCTTCAAAATGATTACATGAGTTATAAAACAATCCAAATAATCATCACATAGAATTCCTATGTAAAACCTCCAATTCAACACCAAATTGGTACTCCAAAAGATCATTTTCTCAACAAACGTCACCCAAAACCAATTTCGCACCTACAAAAAAAAAGATAAGAAAATTGAAAACATTATTTTCAGGCCTAATACATTTCAGTAAAATCAACTAAATAATTATATGGAATCCCTTAACGATCCAACAAAATATTTATGTGAAAAATCCTTTAATTTCTCATGAAATTGGCATTAAAAAATCATTTGTTTTATAATTTCTACTTATACCAATTTTTTCAGAAAAATTAAAATTATATAGATATGAAAATACCAAAAACACATCATCTAAGTCACAATGATTTCATACCAAAATGAATCTCCAACCAATGAAATAAAAACCCTTGAATCAATTTGTGGAAATCAAGTAGCACCACCACCACACCAAGAGGGACATTGAACAAACCTAAAAACACCAAATTGGAATAGGAAAACCCAAGTTTACACCATAGGTTCTAGAACCTAACCCCAGGTCATTTGTTACTTCAAGGAAATGGTATGAAACCCCAATCAAATAGAATGAAACCCAAAGAAATTTTAAAGGGGAATGGAGGATACTCACTTGCATGAGGGATCTTGAAGAATCCTCCCAAATACACAAATATACGAATTTTAAAACAGTACAAACTTCAAGGGAGGTTAGAAGAAGGATTTGGAGGTAATTTAGGAACTTGAATGGAAGATGAAGGGTAATAATTGAGAGATTTATGATGGAAAACACTTACCTCCTCAAATCAGGCTGATTATAGAAACCCTAAGATGTTCTGCACTCAATCATGATTAAGAAGTGCTCCAAAGAGGGGGGGATTGGGAGAGTGAAGGGAGTCAATGGTCTTGGATGAGACTTGGAATCACAAAAAAATCAAAAAAATTGAATAAGTTATTAATTAAACAAATTAGATATTTAATACTAGAATTGGGCTTCTGGGCAGACCCAATCCCTTAAATAAAAACCCATATACACCATGGTTATGAATTTATAAAGGCTCCATTTTAAAATGGTGGGGTTAAAATGACAGGGGAGGACATTTAGGAATTGGAATGGATGAAAAATTTTGAAAATTGATAAAGTAATAAAAGAAAAAAAAATTATTTTTATATTTGGAATTGGGCTCACGGTTTGGCCCAATTCATGAAAACTCCCCCATTCCACTATAATAGTTTGGGAAAACCCAAAAACAATGAAATAATTGAATATAGAAGAAAAATACCTTTATAATATTTCATGTATGTGACATATTACATTTTTTTAATAACTTATAATTACTTGGGAAGAAAATGTTTACTAAGGTAAAAAATGTAAGATATAAAAAAAGTGATAAAATGAAATAATTTTTTTAAAACATGTGTGAAAATTTATGGTAGAGAATTTATTGGTATTATATCACCCTAAAATATTTAATTATCACTTTTTTATCATTTATCGCTTTTATAGAAGAATTACATTATTAAAAAATAATGGGTGTTCAAAAAAGTGTCTTAATCGTCATTTATAAAAAGAGAAACACTTCCAACACATCCTACCACCATTATTCCTTATAATTCCATAAAAAAATTGAATTTATATAATAAAAGAATCATAAATAATTTAAATACAAACATTTTCTCAATTATTAATCCTAAGTGCTTCATTCCCAATGATCCTTTCAAGAGAATGTTCAATGTACCAAGGTGAGTATTAGTTAATCCTATTATATTTATTCTTATCATTATATATGAAAAAAAATCAGTTCCATTGTAAGATAATGACCTTATTACTTTTATTATATTAATGTGAACCCTCATATTTATTCCTTTCTATCCAAAAATAAAAACAAACCGACAACGATCGTGAGTATGTGCAGACTACCACTACCACAAAACAATGTGGTTTTTTCATTATTCCCTTTCATTATTTGTGAAATGTATTGATTAAATGAATTATAGTACTATATATTTCATAATTATGATTATTTATTGATAATTTCTCATATACATCCAATATATAGCATTTGTTGAGAAATGGAATAGTTATTCGTGTGTATAGTAGACTACCGCCTCCACAAACGACAAATTTCATTTTTAATAACCACCCAACATGAATGTTTATTGGAATGAATTTAATAAATGTGAAATTATATTTATTAATTTTTTTTATTTTTATAATGTTATTTTACTAATATGAATAAAATATCTTACTTGAAAAATTCAATATAACACACTCTCATTATGATATTTCTTTCTAACTATGTGAATGATGTTATAATATTTATACCATGAATGACTAAGGATTGTAATAGAATGTTAATAAAATTTAATAATATATTATTTAGGTTTTTAAATTATTTTGGAGAGGTACTATTATTATATATATATTTTTAATATATAACCACTCGATCATTAAACATGCTATAAATAGTACATAACAACTTCCTTTTTTAAGAAACATGTACATTTCAACCCACTAATGAAATGGAAGATAAAGATTTATTTAAGAAAAATTATTTTTCTATATTGACCAATATAGTAATGAGGAACTTTGGGAAAATAATGAAAAATAACAACACTTTTTGGAAACATGTTCGAAACAATCATGATTTCTCGCACCTATTATTTTAAAAAGATAATTACTGACTAATATACATGTTGAGAATAATTAAAAAATATGTTTATAAAACATTATATATATGAAAAATATCATGGAATAAATTATTAGGATATTTATTTTTATTTTAAATGAGGTTATAGCACTTTCGTGTCTATACAAATACTTGGGGGATAGTTTTTTCTCTCAAATTTTTTTTCTTGAGACATATTTCTTATTACGAACCACAACAACAATGATATAGTTTGATTACTAAATAATTAACTTATTTTACCATTTTTATGTAATTATTGAGGTTTTTAGAGTCATAAAATGATTTATATATTATTGTCTTTCGATTCAAAAGATAATATGGTTGTAAGGGTTTCTATTAACAAAACTCTCTTTATTGAGATAAAATTCTTCTTCTGGCAATGAATTCTTCCAATATTGGATTCGTTAATACTATGATTATATTTCAAGTTACATTCTCTTTATAATTGTGTAAAATGAATATTTTTATTAAAATCTTCTTCCTTAATGAATTTTTTCCCAATCAAAAAATATACCATTGTAAAGTATATTTCTCATTCTCTTTAATGATTATTTTCATTCCTTTTCCAGATTTTTGATTCCCACTATTTTTATTATTAATATTTCGAAACACAATTATGTGGTTTCTAATTATACCTTTATATAAAAAATATAATATTATAAAAATTATTTTATTTACTCTTTTTATGATTTTTTTCTATAAACATATTTTTAAAAATAAAAATGTTTCCATTCTTTCAAAATAAAATGTTTTATATTCCACCCCACATTAAATTTTCAAACCATCATGCCTTTATCTAAGAACCAGTATTTATTTTTTCTTTTAAAATTAAATATTATCTCATTTTTAACATCACTTTAAAAATAATAATTTTAAATGTGATCATAACTTCCTCTATTTTTCTAATGATTAAATAGTTTTCTAAAAACTATTTACAATTTCACTACAATTTTCCTATTTTTACAAAAAAGTCTATATTTCATTAAAATTATGTTTTCATGAATCAACATAAATATTAATACGAAATACTCTTTATGGTGATTCAATTTTTATTTTCAACAATTCTCATTATTCTCAAATATTTTGGTGATACCATCATGAAATGTTATGAAACCCATTTTCTTTCTAGATGTTCTTTATGGTTCTATGAATGATTTTTTTCATGTGGATCATATATATGTTGATAAATGATGGAAGGATTACTTTTTATATCATTAATTCATTAGAGTATTTTGTATAACATGAAATAATAATGGAACATAAGATGAATTATCCAATGCCAAAGGGTACACATTAGAATTTACCCCAAGAAAAAGGACACACTAGAGTATTTATAATATAATAATATGTATTCAGGAGGATTCAAGGAATAAAAATGGTTACAAGGTAGGATTTAGCTCAAGGAAATGGGTAAATGAGAGGATTTATACCAAGATAATTCTTTCATTGGATGATTATCTAAAACCTAAGGATAAGTGTGAGGATTATCCCATTCCCATGAAGTAACATGGGTGATTATCCTAATCATCATATATGATTAATGTATTAGAGGTAAGCCATTAGAAATGATTTCTAGTATTCAGTTTATGACACACTATAATATCATTACCTCGTGCCTATGATTATGCTTCATGACTCATGTTAACTGTCACATGGGTCTGAACACTTTTTCAAATTTACTTGTTTCTTTATTTGAGAATACGATTTATTTTATCATAAAAAAGGAGAACACTTATTATTCATTATTCTCTTAAAAATATATCCTCCCCCACCCATGTTTCTCTAAATATATATGATATAACACTTCAGGAAATGTTGATGAGCTGTTACCTTATTGATAATTTGATCCCATCCATTTCTTATGATTTACCCCATGTTATAGAGAATAGTATAACCTAAGTGATATCTCGATGTAGATATAGTGTGTTTCAAAAATGAAGAAATTGTCATGAGTATTGAAAAATAAATTTATTATAGAGATGATCGAAAAATTCACCAAACCATACATTCATGGGATTTAGTTATTATTTTTGAGATGTAATAACTAGCCAAATGAAATAGTGTAAAATAAATAAATCCCGCTCTCACTTTTTATCGAAGAATTTTGTAAATTATATGTTTATAGAATTCAACATAGGAGTGCAGTTGTTTGATAAATATATTGGTATAAGGGATGGTTTTAGTTAATTTATGGTATTAGTTTAGTTATATTATCTCTTTGGAAAATATAACTATAGATAAAACCTGAGTGAAATGTCAATGGTATAAGTCAAACAATATTTAACATCATGAATTTATTATAAAGCAGTGATTTTGAATTTCTACAACAAATGATATCCCTATTTGGATACTAGAAAGTAGATGTAGTTATAAATAAATATACCTAGTGTTAATCTATCTGAAAATGGGTATTTGGGTATCAAATCAATCTTCACTATTGTGCATGATGTGTGGGCCTAAAATTACAGACTAATCTAGACACTCCCATGAGAGATTCTTTGGTTAATCACACTTCCTTCAAAACCCTATATGAATTATTTAAATGAATTATAATTTGATAATAATTTAGGTTAAATGACCTAATAATAAAATCACTATATAAAAAATATTATAAATTAATGGAGTGTTTGGTTAGTCTAAATGAATCAAAGTTGTATCAAAAGTATCCTAAATTGAAATAAATGTTTCATCAGGGAATGCATATTAGGACTGTCTTCTCATATTCATGTGATAATTTCCCATGATTTGATGACACATTATCATAAACGTTTTTCTACTATTTGGATAAAAATAGGATCATAGGAATTATTCTATGAATTTCGAGTCCTTATAAAAACCTAATGTAGTATACTTGTGATTAATAATTTCCTAGTCTTACTAAGGATAGTAAGTTGAATATCTTAGTAAGAGATATATCACGAGATTATTATAGATCCTATAGTTTCATCTTTTAGTGAATGATAATTAAAAATCAGAGTATGTAGTTTATTTGAGAAGTGAGTATGTAACATTCTAATATTTTGGAATATGTATATATATATATATATATATATATTATACTATGTTCAATAGTTTTCTCCCCAAGAAACATAAAAAAATCAATTGAAACATAAAAAATGGATACTATTATGTAAATATAATATTAATTAAAACTCTAGAAAATATTAACAATATTAATTTATAATAAATGATTTAAATTTAAGATTAAGAACATTTAAAATTTTTAATGGGAAATTTTCAATAGAAATTGTTTTACTTATATATATATATATATATCATATTTTAATTTTATAAGATGAATTTATAAAATTTATTATTTTTTATCAAAAAAATGATGTCATTTTAATTTCCAAATATTAAAAATATTCTCAGGTTAAATTTGTATAGGTTTATAAAATATTTATTTGGGGAATATTAAATAATACATATTTTTCTAATATCATCGCTTTTGTGACATTATCATAATTTAAGAATGACTTTATAGTTTTTGAAAACATTTAACTATATAATTATATGTATATAATGTGAAGTAAAACATTCAAAAATTCTAATTCTAATTTTCTAAACCCATGTGTCACATTTTGAAAAATTAAGTAATATTTCACACTAAAAACTATTTTTTATTGTATTAAATATTTGATTTCATCACCTATAGAAATTAAATCTAAAAAATAAGATGACTTATTTTATAAAAATACTCTTAATGTATAATATGTTCAGTTTCATATTTAGTTTTACAATTATGATTAATAGGATTAAATATAATAACCAGGTGAATTGAAATATGTTATTTTTTAAATAACTGGTTTATTACCTTTTATAATTTATTTATAACAGAATAAATTATTCTCCTAGAAAAATGAATATTTTATTATTTTTGAAAAAATATTTAAATTAATTATCACACATTAAATTGGTAATTAATAATAAATAATATTAACAATACTTAATTGAGAAACCAAAATTTTTTCATTAAAAAAGATTCTTATATATTTAATGATTTAATTTAAAATTCAATTTTATATAAATTATAAAGTGAATAATTTAATTTACAAATTTTTTTGAGGATCATAAAAAAATAAATTTTTAAGAAGTTTTAGCTTATTTAATTGTCAAAATATCAATTAGTTTGAAAAAAACTAGTAACAAATGTAAAAACAAAAAATTGTAAAATTTAACAATCTACTAATAAAAAGAATGAAAAAAATATTAAAATATGGCTAAAATGAGTTGTAGAGTCTTGATCAACCTTATCTCACATCATATTCCATTATTTCTAACATTTTAATTCTTAAAACCATGTATAGTTTCATTTTATTAATGAGAAAAAACAGGTGTTTACAAAAGTGTCCTTTTCTTTACTAATAAAAGGGGAACACATCCACTAATTCATGCCACCTATATTTTTTCATATATCATCCTGATCCTACGATACTATTTCACTATTATAAACCTCTCTAAATTTCATAATACCCTGTCCAAAATTATTTATCCTATTCTAATCATTTCTAAGGAGACTTTTTAGATAAATTTTACGCTCCCAACGTGTTTATTTCATAGTCCTTAACATATTATTCTTATTTCTCAGTTATAAACCTATCTTAACAATAGTAAAATATGAAACATAGTATCATGACTATATATAAGTGTTTTTATATTTACATAAAAATCCTCATTTATTCCTTATCATACACTAATAAAAAAAATAGTATTGATTGTATGTATTTGCGGGAAACCTCCTCAAAAAAATATGTGGTTTCTTTGTCATCATCACATTTCATGGATGATATTAGATATGCATTTGAGGAATTAATATGATCAATATTTCATAATTCTAATTACATCCAAATATTTTATCATATACATTCTTTTTATCCCATTCATTTAGAAATGATATCGTTAAAACATTGAATGATGGACTCCCACATCTACAAACAACATCGTTCATTTATCATCACCACTCGATATAGATGTTAATAAGAATTTGTTTAATGAAGATAAATTATATTCAGAAATGTAGATACCTCTTTAAATTTTATATCAATATTATATATAAAAATTTTCTTTCTCAAAAAAACATTATGGCATGCTCTCATTAGGTTTGGTTTTTACAACCTATGTGAATGATGTTACACCATTCAAAAAATAAATTATTGTAATACGTTATATAACGGTAATATAATTTACTAACAATTTATTGATTATGTTATAGTTATTCATTAATCGGGTTATTAATATTTAGTAATTTTATTATTATAAAACCATTTTATCAGTAACACAACATAGATAGTTCATCATGACTTACCTTTTCTAGAACCATATACATATCATTAAACTAATGAAATAGAAAATATTGAATCAATGAAAAAATATTATAATAATTTGAATAATTTTGGAATCATGAAATATTGGATAATAATGAATAATAACAATTGATTTTGAGAAAACATTTCAAACAAATCATGATTACTCATACATGATATTGAAAATAAATAATAACTAACCAAAATAAATATTGAGAATAATTTTAAAAAAATTATAACAATATATATATATGAATAAGACTTTTTAAAAGAAGATTATGATATTTATGTTTACAATAAAATATATTATATAATTTTTTTTAGGAGGAGTTCTTTTTATAAAATTAAATTTTTTAGACATGTTTCTTTTTTAAACAATAAATTACCTAATATGGTGTGATTACTTCCTAATGAATGTCTTTTTACATATTCATTTAATTCGTGGGTTTTTATGATCCATGTCATGTTATTTCTTTAAATTGATTTTTATTAAATGGATATCAATGTTATAAGGGTCTTTCTTAACTCATCTCACTTCATTGAGTTAGAGTGATTATTCTGGGAAATAAGTCATCCATTATTGGTTTATTTCATCCATTTATTCTTTTTCTTGGTAATTTATATTTATATTTTTTAAAAATGACACTTTTTATTAAAATATTCTTATTTTTTAATTTTTTTATAAATTTTTTATCACTGTCAAAAATAATTCACATCCCCCTTAACAAAGGACTATATTCCTTGTGCAGATTTTCATTTTCCACCAAGGGTAACCATTATAATTTGAAAACCAATTATGTGATATCTCATGTATAATATTTCTCTTCTACTCTTTTAAATATTATATTTTCAGTGTTTTTATTATGTGGATTTTAAAAATGTTATTCCATAACATTAAAAGGGATTCCCATCGTTTCAAAATGAAATATTTTATATTCCACTAAACATTTTATTTTCATATCATTAGGCGTTTTTAAACTATTAATTATTTAATGATACTTATAATATTATTCATTTTAAAAAATTTTCTAATAAAAATTTTTTAAAAAATAATTTTCATTGTGATTATAACTTCTTCTTATATTCTAATGAAAATTTTCGTTCTGTTTTTTAATTTAGATATCACTAACATTTCCCACAATATCTAAAAATGTTATGTTTCCATGGAAATTATTTTTCATGATTCAATAAACAAATATTCATAAGAAATACATATTTGGTTGATTTAATTTTGGGTATTAAACAATCACATTCTTGAAGTCAGTTTTGGTTATAACATCTCATAATGTTATAAAAAACATCTTTTATTCATTGGTTCTTAATAATGTAATGAATGATTGATTTCATGTGAGAAAATATTTATTAATTAATGATGGTTGGGGTCCAATATATCCCTTAAATTAATTGGAAAATTTTTATATCCCATGAACACAAAAGGGTACATGGTTGGATTTATCTGAAGCCAAATGGTACAAAGGATGATTTCTCCCATGAAAAAGAGTACATGATAGGATCACAAAAAAGTTTATATATGAGGATTTATGTTAATGAAAAGGGTATTTGTGATACTCTATCACATAGCAAATGGTACACATGATTGTTTATCCCATGAAAAGTTTTACAGATGAGTATTATCCCAATCCTAAGGTTATATTGGAGGGTTATCCTAAGCCCAAGAAGGTACATGAGTAATTATACCTTTAATAATATGGTTTTAATTACTAGGAGTGTAGACATGATATATGATTTATATAGTTATGTTTATTCCACACACTTACTTCATAATCATATAACTATGATTATTCTCCTTGACTCATATTTATTTCTTCATGATTCTACACATTTTCCATGGTACGTATTTATTCATTAAAGAAAACATGTCCATCTATCACAACTTATGTAGAAGTCTTATTATTTAATTTTAGTTTAGTAAGATACTTATCCATGCCTATGCTTTCTCATATACATATTATTTGACCCTTGATGTCAAGTTGGTGTGTGATTTCTTTGTTGATTATTAGAGAACATCCCATTTCATTTTTCTTAAATACTATAATGAAATTATAACATAAGTGATGTCTAGAAGTTGATCTATTATATTTCAAATATCAATAAAATTTTATAAGTGTTGTACAATAACCTGCTTATGTCATTTCTCGTCAAATCACTATACCATACATTCTTGGGATTGTGTGATTATTTTTGATGTGTAATGATTAACATATATAAATTATGTAATATAAATATAATATCATATATCATTTCATAAAATCTAGGTTTATATTATATATTTTCAAAACTAAACATGGGAGTCTGGGTCTGGGGAACCTCACTCCAAATAACTCTTTATCATTCAAATCCTTGATTGTACAAGGGTTTTCATGATTTGAGTCCATAATTTTTATTTCATTTTACAAAATTTGATGATGTTTAAACTGAAATTTGGTTTTATAAAGTAATTTTCATATTTTTATAAGCATTATAGAGAATATTGAGGAGGAATTGGGGTTGTATGGTTATCTAACAAGGTGTGTGAAAAAATTTGAAACTCGTGTGGTTAGTTCATTATATTTTTTAAATGGTATTTTATAATGGGTATATGTTCTAACAAACTATATTGTGTTACCATATATAGTTCATCATCCAATCATAAACTCTTCTTCAACATCCTTAAATCTCAAAATCCTCAAGAAGCAGATTAAATTTTTTATTTGGATTAAATAGGAGTTTTATGATGTTCTAATATTGTTAGTGGTTTATTAATGACGTTCCATGTTTTGTATTTTTTTTCTTGTATATTTTATATTTCATTATTTAAAATAGTATCTTTGTGAGATATTTTTATTTTAATTCATAATATATGATTTTTTAGGTAAATAGTTAATGATTCTCATGTACTGTTATAAAAATAAGTTGAAATTATACTAGAAAATTGTTTTTGATTTTAAAGGGGAATTGTATTTTAAAAAAATATTATATGTTACCTGCTATATGATGATGGAATTTTACATTGTGTAATGTGTTATGTGTCGTTTAAAAATTATGTGATGTTTTTTTAATGGTTGGTTTGATTTGAACTAGTAACTTATTTATAAAATTAGTTTTATGATTCATTTTTGAAAGTTGATGATGTAAAAGAAAATATTTTCCTGATATTTCATTTATTTTATTTTATTTAATGTATTTTTCTAATTATTTTTATTATATTTATAATGTGGATATATGGATTTTTTGATACATGATATGATTAAATCCATATTTTATGTTATTCATATTATTCCTCCTAGATAGGTCTAAATTAAATATGGGTTTTTTTACATCAAGGATGATGCTCAGGGATATTACTACTATTATTTTCAAATAACCTATATTGTTCACCACTTCACCTATATTAAAAATAGAGTGGTAGATCTAGGATGTTCCCTATTATTGGAATATTTTAACACATATCAAATCATTGAATGCCATATTTTCATTGAAATGTTTTTCATCTTGAGAGAATAGAGTTGTTAGAGTTGATTGATGGAATATTCAACTCTCTGGAAACTCTCATTATTTTTAGGGTGAAAAATTTTATAGGCCTATTTGATTTACCATTTCAGGTATTGTGGGATATCTTCATCCCTTACCAATTTCACATTACATGTATTGGGAATTTTTCAATTTTATTTTAATATAATATAATTATCCATGTAATGTGGTGGTCCAAAAATACAACGAGTTCATATGACTTCACCAAGAAAATAATAGTAAAAAAGTTTTTTATGTTTCTCATAGTTTTATAATTGTTTTATCTTAATTAAGTCATCAATAATGTTTTAAAATATAAAATAATAAAAAATTGTTTTTACTGATACATTGGATAATTTTACCCTAAACATGACCTTGATTTTTTTAGATAATGGTTCAATGGGAACTAATAATAGAATCTAGACTGATATGTGTAGATAACCCCATATTCAATGGACATAATGATGCGGATCTATCTTCTATGAGATTTTATAATTCATGTGGGAAGCAGATACAATTTTTCATATCTAATGTGGGACACTTGAGTATTAAATAACATCCAACTTATTATATGGGAGTACATGTCCTTGATTTGTAGGCTTGGGAAATCTTTATATAATTAGTAAATTAAATTATAAGAAGAAATAGAATTCATGTGTGCATTTCTAATCTGAGTGATTTTTTATTTTCAGCTCATTATTTGATAAGTTTAGAGGAATTTCCGATTTTTAGGTAATTATACATGATATATTGTTCAGGTTGTCATTTATTTATGTTAATTGAGTCTATATTTGGTTTTTTTATGTTGATACATCTTTTTAAATCAATGATTCTTAAGATGTTTTGTGCTGTTATCTAATTTATAGATATGGATATTGGAAAGTATATCATTGGAAGCATGGGTTATGTGATTTCATAAATGGAATGAGTTATTTACTACTATATATTATACATTGGTAGTATCTAGTCTGGATTTCTCATGTTCACTTAGTGTAGTTTCACTAATAGTGAGGTTTCCGGTCATTTTCCTATCATCTTCATGACATGAGTATTGAGGATTATTTTTCTATATTAATTTGTTTTATCCTTTTCCATGTTTTGGAATGTGGGGGGGAATATTTTACATAGTTTTATTGTTTTTAATGTTTTATCATGGGTTGTCTATCTAATTAGTTTTTATTTGGGTTTAATGAGAGGCTGATTTTATTTTTACATAATGATTATTTATCTTAATGGATTGTGGAAGTATATTTATTTTGATGATATAACTAATAGAAGATTATTTATCAACCTTTTATCCATTATTGATAGGATTTTAGTATTGGGGAGGCTTGTTGAAGGTCTTTGATTTCATATAGATTTCAACATTTGTTTTGGGGATATAGGGTTATTCCTGGAGTAGTTTGGAATTTTTTGAGGATTTAAAACATGGATTTTAGGGAGTTTTGTGTCTCTTAAATCACATATTAACACTAAAAATAATTATATTTTTACTGAACCTCCCACCTATTTTGTGATGTAATGGGGTTTTTTATTTTCCAATGATTTTACCTATTCGAGTAATTTCTTTATGGTATAAAATTGGATTCATAGGAGAATTATGATACTCACAAGTAGATTTTTTGATTAATTATATTTAATTTTTGGTTATATTTTTTTCATGTTATTGGGATTTGGAGTTTTAAAAATATAAAAATAAATGTTTCAAGCATAGTTACATAGATAGTGCTAACAATGAACCTGAACCTTAAAGAAGGGGAATCATTTTTCCATTATGGCTTTCACGATTAGTTATTGGTCCTCCAAGCCATACATCCAATGATGATATCTTAGTATTGACCATATCATTACAACATTTTTGGAGTTAATTGTGATTCTTGACTATGCAATTTTTTGGGTTCCATGACTATGTGAACCACATGATTGGCACATGGTTTACTAAAACTTCATGACCAATATATGTGGTTTACCCATCCACTTAAAATTTATAATTTTACACATATACCATTATTTATTTTCAACACACTTCCCCTTCATTTAACACATTCATTGGACCACTAAAACACTTATCCATGTGTTTTACCTTTTAAAATATCCCATCGAGATTCATTTGTGGATTCAACAGAGTTTTAGGTAGAATTATATAAGGTAATATATCATTAATCGTTCCATTTTAATATACTCTCCCATGAAACATATATTATTTTATATCAAAAAAAGGGAATGGGGTGGATGAAATTAGGGTTTGGGGTTAGTATAATGTTATAAAAATAATTATTAGTGAATATATAATTCCATCCCATGTATGTTTTTTTTCAAATAAATTCAACTCGTTATCTATTGATTGTGGTAGGTGTTTCTATGAAATTACTCTATTTTAAATATTATGAAATTATTGAATTGTTTTAGAAACATTTATAATTAAATTATAACTATATATAGGATTTTTTATGGATTTAGTACATATTTTTATTAAAATATCCACTTGGAATAAAAAGATTATAGGTTAAATTTATGGTTTTTGGTTTCTAAATTTAATGTTTTAATATCTCATTTTTAGTTAAATTCACAAGAATAATTTCTAGTTGATTAAAATTATATTAAATTTTTTTGTTGAAACAATTTTATTTCATAAAGTTGTATGTCTATTTATATAAATGTTTTATGCATATGTTTTCCAAAATTTAGTTCTCAAATAGTGTTATACAACATGTGTTGTCGGAGTGAGTATTTTATGAGGGGGGTGAATTGAATACCCAAAAAAACTTTCTACCCAAAACAGGTTTAAGTAAAATCCCCCAAATAATTAAAACATCCAAGTTAAAAAAATTCATATCTATATAAGTTTTGATATTTTAATAGATTTTTTCAATATTGATTATATATTAGTTAAAAAAATTATGAAAAAGTATTTTAAATTTTTATATCAATTAACATAATAAAAATATTATATAAATACTATTTAAGACTAAGTATAAAATTTTGGGGTTTTTATAGATTAAAATAAATTTTGTTTTAAAGAATAAAAATTAAAAAAAAACAAAGCACACAATGGAATAAATGAAAGAGGTTCATTCACAAGATGAGACCCAATCTACTCCACTTAGAAATCACCCACTTCCAACTAGACTATATAAAATAATATATAATCTGCAACCTGGATTTGGTATACAATAATAAATCATTCCAAGCAACATGGTACGTCTTCCACAACAACTGTGGGAATGAAACAAACCCAAGCCACACAGGGACCTATTCCATAACACATAGGGAAACAAGTGTAAAAGGAATTATATAACATATCATGTATCTTCTAGTTATAGTTAAGGAGATATTGTATGTGGTTAAAATAATGAGTAAGAACACTCTTCTCGTAATGTAATTATAATAAATAGAAATAAAAAATAATATATTCAAAGAAGATGTTATTACTTGGTCTATTTCTATTTAAAGATTGTGAATCCTTAGATGTATCTTGAACAGAATATCGAGTTGTGTTTCTAAAAGTAATTGTATCATAGAGTTTCATGATATCTTTTATTATTACTATGGGAAGGAAATAAATCTTATCAACTACATTTTGTTTCTAGTATGGATGCTTCATGTAAGGCACACTTCACAACACTCTCATTTTGATTCTTGAAACTTAGCTTCATCTCACTTCACATGTATATGCATTACACTCTGTGTTACTTGCATCTCATATCACATGAGGCATTACGCTACTTATTTTAATAGCAATATGCTGGAAGAATCATTTGGATCATCTAATCCTAATATTGGATGACCAAAACAAAGTAAAATAAATGTTAGTAATAATTTACAAAAAATTATTAAAATAACTGTTGACATGAATTTAGATAATATATCTATTAGATATATTTAATTCAAAATAAGAAAAAATAGTTTAGGTGACTCCTTGGAATGGTGACACAATAATGGCAGTTACTTAGGCTGGTGGTTAGTCAGGATGGCAGTGAGACATGCCAACGGTGACTCATATGAGAAATCATTCTTCTCAAAAATAAGTTATATTAGTACATTGTAAAACATTTCATTATGAATTAAGGTCATATTCAATATTTATTTAGGTAAGGTGGTTTATCTTTTCTACACTTACCGAAATTATCATCATAGCGATGACTTATCTTTGATGGTAGGTGTTCCCAACACTAAACGAAATTCATGGGTACAATGGAAATTCATCTTCTGGCATCATTTTTTTCCCATACAAAGTAAACATTTCATCCTAGATATGATTTATTTTTTATAGTATGTCTTTCAATACCTTTCCAAATTTTTATCTTGATGGTGAATAATATCTTGAAGGGACTAGTCTTCAATGGGGAGTCCAGTCTAGCGATGATCGTTTCCAATACTAATCCATATTTCATTCCAATATAACTTATATTATAAAATGACATCATAACACATAAAACTCATTAATATCATCAGGAAGTTTTTTTATTATCATTATAAAGGGATTAAACAATCTCCCCATTTTTTGATGATAAAAATTCATAGAATATTATAATACATAAATAGAATAAACTTAGATTTGTATGTAGGTGAAACATAAATCATAAATGGTATTAAAGATAGTATGAAGGAAATAGTATCATAGATATGTAAAAGTAAATTCATATGGTGTCAAAGATAGTGAAAAATAATGGAATGAAATGAATATTTATATAAAATGAAGTTAAAGAAATGATAACATTCATTCTTTCCATTTTGGATTATCTAGATGGAAAACAAACAATGCAATGGAAAATAATGTGATGAATAAGATAATTTCTATTATGTTCAGTCAAAATAGATACCATAAAATGCTTAAAAAATCCATTATCAATGATTAAAAAGTTTAATATGAGTTATTTTTGAATGAATTGAATGATCAAGAGGTTCTTTTCCCATCTATTTTCCCAAATTAGAATAATTAATAGTTGATCTTGAGGGAAATTGAAGTATTTCTGAAGGAACATCAGTGAGAAAAGGAGTATCTCTAAAGATACCTCATCTATTATTCTAAATGGATTCAATTAGATTCAAACTAAAAGTCTATAAAAAATCTGGAAAAGGTGCATTTGGACTTAAGTTTACCACAAAACTAAATAACTCAAGTGTAGATACTGGACGGGTCATACGATCTATAATAGAAATGGCATAATAATCCCCCACTACAGTTATAGAATCATATAGAAATGATTTAATAAAATTTATTATGTCCATAATGTTGTTTCCTCCCCTCCCAAGAGCACTAAATAAATAATTTTTTTGTATGATGAAAATTTTTAGCACTGGATTCATCATGTTCAATTGATTCACTTTCTCTTTAGAAGCCTGAGAAATTTGATGAATTATTATATTTTTATCTAAGAAAATTAAATGATAATTCAATTCATTCTTAGTACATATCTGAGGTAGATTATACTTTATGAAGATTGTGGTTTTCTCTCTATCTGATTTCATATCCTTTATTTGATCACAAACCATCATATGGATATGGTAACTATTATGTTTTATTATTCTCAAACATTCCCTAGGAAGGTCATGTGCCTTTTTTGAAAAAAAAAATCCTCTATGAAAACTGTCATAATCAACTATGAATTACATTTAGGAG
This sequence comes from Viscum album, assembly GCA_963277665.1. Taxonomy (NCBI): domain Eukaryota; kingdom Viridiplantae; phylum Streptophyta; class Magnoliopsida; order Santalales; family Viscaceae; genus Viscum; species Viscum album. Next base: position 434,205,792 of record OY728158.1, on the reverse strand, counting down.
GTGGAGAACTAGAAGAATAATCCATATAATTAAGGTTCTTCACCCTCTTTAAGAAATTTTCCATGGAATCCACAAACGAAGACCTCATCTCATCCACTATGGATATCAAGGATTCTAAAAAATATTCTAACCTTCTATTATCTATCTCAACTTATTGGATATGATGCATAATATTTAACCAAATATGTTATCTCAGTAGCTCAAAAAAATACCACACATCCCTCTCACTTAACCTTGTGACTTGTGGGGCCTGATTTCTCAACAACAATCTTAAATCAGAAATCAACCATTCTCTGATAGATTCCAAATCACCTTTGTTGACAATATGTATTTGAATAGATGAAATTATCAGTGTAACAACTCTCTCAATCTTAGGCACAATAACATTAGAATAAAACTTATGCAATTACTATGAATCATCAATCTCTTCTACCAAAGATCACTAATGATATATCACTTTTGACTAGTTGATCTCTCATCATCAAGTTCTGAGTATTCCTGACCAAGTCAAACATACCCAAGAAACCTATAATGATTTTCTATAATTGGGTCCATCGTACTCATTGAAGGAATAAAATCTACCTCAAAAACTGGATTTTCTCAAGATATATACTCCACAATGGTATCTAAATACCCATCAGATCACTTCACAACCATTATCTACTCAGAAAGAGTTCGTATAACCTCTATCAATTCAGTAACTGACTATAAAAAAATATTATTCTCAGTATCCATCTATACATTAGTTTTAGGCTCAATGAGAACACCATAAATAGTAGGATAAACATGGTAGCTATCTAAACTTAGGGCTCTCTCCCCCTCTACTGAGGATTCTTTCCCACCAATCTTAGTTCTACCAACATCTTCAACTAGGATGGGTCTCTCTTCAAATATACATTCAGATGTAGAGGACAAAATAGATTGAGTCTTATCAAAAACCTTATAAATACTATATCCACTATGATTATCATTGTCAAAACCCCCATTATATTCATTTTCAAATCCACATACGTCTTCATTTCGATTACTATTTTCATCATCTCCTCATCCTCCTCCCCCCTCCTCATTCATCACTTTAACCACCATTCTCATCATTCTCATTTTCTTTTGATAAATTATATGTGATTTTGAACTACACTTCACTTGAAAATTCTATTTCTTACTCATCACTACCTTCTTTCAAGAGATATTATTTTACATGGAGAGTCCTAGGTGGACTAAAGAACTATAAGATATAGTTGTAGAGATCTGAGGTAAATATGGGTCACTAACTTAATCCACTAAAATTTATTACTCCTTATCACTAGATGAAGAAACATATACTTTCTCATCTGAATACTCCACAACTCATCTAGTTCCATACAAGGATCCATTTGGTTCTTTGGTCTGGTTGGATGATCATCGAAATTGATATCATTAAACAATATTTCACCAACATCAACCCAATATTTCTTCTATATGTACCAAATAATGTTAATCATTTTGAAAATTACCCATGTGATGAAAAATCATCCACAATTAACAACTATTTCTTCAAATTCTTCTACAAGTCCCTTGTCCTCTAGCATGGTGAAAATATACCTGGGGTAAAATATATAATTTGACCATGAATATGGATTGAAAAACTATATCATGCGAGTCATTAGATATCTACACATATTAATCTTCTCATCTATCATCATAATACATAAAAGATAAAAATATTGATACATCATTTTTGAAAAACCACCTTTTCCTTGGGAATAGAATATGATAGAAAAATTTGAAAATAATGAAAAATTATCCAATGAGCTCAGTAGTTATGTTTTTTCTCACATTCCCATCTCTAGATAATTCTTACAAAGAATCATAATAAATAAAAATTTCAATGACATGTGGAATAATTTATCCATAGTTATTTCAGACACCCTCATGAGGTACTACTATCAAACAACTAATCCATTACCTTAATGGAAAGAATACTTTTCATCCATTTATCCAAATTTTTACACAGTCTTAATTTTCCTTGAAACTAAACTCAAAAAAACATATGGTGGAACTGGTGCACTAACCTTGGATAGAAGGGTATCTAATTATTAGAGAATCATTAAACTCATACCTATCCTTACAAACATTAAACATTAACTCCTTTCTTAACATCAACCATTCGACATGAACCACTTTTTATAGAACCAAAATTATCCTCACAAGATCTTGGAACATTGGAACAACAAAAATTGAATGAATGGATACCAATTTCTTATTATTCAATGCAAATGACTCATTTGGAGAAGATACACATGACCTATTTTTTCTAACCATTTAGATAAGTTTTCAATATTTGATAGAAGGTGACGGATGGAAAATAGTTGGGAGAGAAAAGAGGTAGCAATAAGGATCAATAGAAATGGACTGAGCGGGTGAGAGAAAAGAAAATTAAATGGGTATGTAATTTTATAACATTTAAGGATTTAGGAAAAATTAAAAAATTACAAAATAATTGAATCAAAATAAAAATTAATGAAATAAATAGTTTGTATAAGGAAATTAAAATTGGAGGCATAAAATCTATCAATAAGTAATTGATTATGTAAAATTGATTCTAGCATTGGGTAACTCCAATAATGGTTTAAACTAATTATTATTAAAACTCAATAGTTATTATAACTAAATGATGCGTAAAATAACATTGATTAAAACTCAACGGTGGTTAAAACCAACGGCGAGTAAAACTAAATTGTGGGTAAAACCAAAATTGCGTAAAAATCAATGGTGGGTCCAATAAAGTTAATTTCAACCAAAATTAATCATGACTAATTCACATTTGATGTAGTTCATTATCACATAATTCAAAGTCTTAGTGAAAATATCAATAAGATGATGTTATATACAGATGTATTCAAGAGTTATATCACTCTTTTGAAAATTATCTCTAAAAAAGTGATGTCTTACATCATTATGTTTTCTTCTAGAGTGAGATAAATAGTTATTAAAAATGATTATATAACTCGTATTGTCACAATTTATAGGTATATGTCAAAATTGATACCCATAGTCTAGAAAAATGTGTTTTATCAACAAAATTTGTACATAATAGATTCCTATAAATATGTATTTAGCTTTAGTAGTATATAGTTACATCATATTTTATTTCAAACTACACAAAGAAATTAGTGTCTTTCTTAAAGGTCACATGTTCTAGGGGTTCTTTTTCTATCTTACTTACAACCACCAAAATCAGCGTCTTATGAATTAACTAATTCAGATCCATTTCCTCTAGGGTAGAACAATCCAACATTGGTTGTATATTTGAGGTTTTTGAAAATTATTTTGACACCAACTATGTGTGACTCTTTTCGATTGTTCTTGAAAACGAGCACACATACTAACAACAAACAGAATGTATTTTCAGATAGTACTTAAGTAGTGATGATTTCAAAACATACCTCTATAATAGGCTTCATCTACATATTTCCCAGCTTTATCACGATCTAATTATATGTGGTAATTATATGATTATTACTACTCCTAGTGCTATCTGAATTGAAGTAGTTTAAAATTTATTTGGTATATTTACGTTTATTTAATATAATTCCTTCTTTATATTGAAAAATCTGTAAACAATGAAAGAATTTTTGTTTTACCATTAAACTCATTTCCAATTCATTTGGATATGTTTTTTAAAAAATAGTTTTAATGAATATTTACAATATCCTAAAATAATTTCTTCTATAATGAATTTAATAAATAAATAATCTTTTGAAATTATTTTTATAAATAATGAAGTATCAACTATATATTTTGAAAATAAATTTCAAAAAAATGAGTCCATCCCGTAATTCGAAGCTATTGGATCACATTTTAAACTATATAATGGTTTTAACAACTTGAAAAAATGATTTAAAAAATGGGGGTTTTGAAACCCATGGGAATTTTCAACAAAATAATAGTCAACTATATAACTATTTATGAATGATCTTTTGACATCTATTTGATATAGTTTGAAATCTATCTGCGCTACATAGGCAAGTAGTATTCCAATGGATTAAAGTCTTACGAGAGGTGATAATTTATCTTCATAGTCTATAACCCCTTTGTGAATATACCCTTGTGAAGAAAATATCGACCTATTTCATACTATTATGATATATTCATCAAAATTAATTATAAACACCCATTTAGTGCATATACTTAAGGTGTCTTTGGGTGTATCAAAAAATCCCAAGATTTATTTCAATCAAATTTTATCATTTCTTATGGCATATCCATTACCTATATTTCATAATTTATTACATCATTGATGTTATTAGGTTCAAGTTGTGATAAGAATACATGATTTTTAACATAATTTCTTAGAGAAGCTCTGGTTTTTGTACCACTATCTATGTTTCTAACAACAACATATATTTTATGGTATTTAAGAGTCCTAATAGCTCTATCAAAATAAGGGTTGGTCACCTCAGGGACCTCTATGGGATTATATTCTAGAAGTTTATAGTATAGAATAATTTTTCTATATGTTTTATAGTTGAATAATAAGGTTTGGAATTTAAGTCCAAGGATGATAAATTATCCTCATGGTTTTTTAAAGGGGTTTTAGGAGCATGTGGAACTCGATAATCAAATTTTATACGTAAATCCTCTTCCAAAGTCATAGTTCTTTTGTTAAAAATATTATAGGATTTACTAGAGGTTTAATAACTTAGTAAAATTTATTCGTCTCTTTTTATTTTAAACCTTTAAAGACTTCCCTTAGTGTTAATAATAAATACTTTTCAATCAAAAACGCTATAGTAATTATCCAAAGTATTTATACTATTCCAAAATTCATAAGGTGTTTTATTTATGATATTTTTAATTAAAACTCTATTTATTATATAGCAGGTTGTGTTCACAACCTCTACAAAAAATTAGATAGGTATTCCTTATTCATTAAGCAGTGTCTGGGCTATCTCTTGAAGTGTTGTGTTTCTTGTTTCTGTAACTCCATTCTTTTGATGGTTCAAAGGATCATATAAGTTATTATTATACCAATTTTTTGAGAACAAATATTCAAATTTTTGAGATTCAAAATCACGGATATGGTCACTTCCTAAGGTCTTAATTCTATTCCCACGTTGGTTTTCTAAATATTTAGTATTCTTGGTAAAATAAGAAAGAGTTTCACTCTTGTAGACTAAAAAGAATACCCAATTATAACTAGAAAAGGCATCGACTAGTACACATACATAGTGATTCCCATTTGAACTATAAAATTTATACAGTCCAAATAATCCCATATGAACCAACTCAAGAGGTTGAGAAGATGAAAATTATTTCATTAATTTAAAATAAATCTTATTTTTAGCCTTTTTTACTTGGGTTATAAACATTGTCATTTTGGAATTCAATTTTTGGTAGATCCCCAAATAACCCTCTCCTAGTATGATTTCTAGGTGATTAAATGTTACAATGGTTTAGTATCCTATTCCAAAGCCAATATTCATTATTAATGGAAATTAATTAAGAAATATTTTGAGAAATAAAAGAATCAATATTAATAGCATAAATATTCTCATTTATAAAAGAAGTAAATACTTGGAAATTTTTAAAATTAAAAACATTACAATCATTTTCCTCAAATGTCACATGAATACCAACATTAAATAACTATGATAGGATAAGAAAACTATATTTTAATCCATCAAAAAATTACTTTTGAAATTAAAACTGAGTTTGTGTACCGATTTGGAAATTAGAAATGATCTTTCCTATATCATTATCACCAAAGGTGACATGACCACCATCAACAATTATAAATTTCATTAAGATATAGTAGTATCTTATCATATTCTTAGAACCAACAATATCTATGTACAAAATATTTATACATGATCCCTTCATTAAACATTCCTAGAAATAAATGTTTATACCAAAAATGATTTTGATACCCAAATTTTCTTTGGTCCAAATATGATAGTAACTAGGGATTTAGAAACCCATATTTTATTGATAGGTTTCCTATAAAAATATTGTAAATTTTATAAAAAACATTATTATGTCCATTGAAAAATAAATAATATTAGAATTTCTAGAATTTTACTTAGGAACAAAATATCTCTTAAATACTCTTCTTTGTTGAGGTTGGAAACCTAGAATAGTAATATATTTAGGAGAAATGTTTTTCCCTAATATTTTAGTAAGTGTTTCTCTTCCATTTTTAAATATTTCAAAGTCTTTAATTAGTTTCTCATTTGATAATTTTAGAATTGTAATGTCTTTGAATAATTGATCATTCTACTCTTTTTCAATAGTGATATCAATTCTAACACTAATTGATAGAAGATACCATTTCATCACACAATTTTTTTCTTTATGTTTATTAATGGTACCCTCATGAATATTTAAATAATCAAGCATTTCCTCGTTTAACACATCAGCATCATTTTGGTCATTTATAGAATGATCAGAATTATGTATAGTCGATATAGTAGGTACCTCAGATATGTTTTTCATAAAGTATATTTTTAATATATTGGGATTTTCATCCGGATTTGAGTCTGAGTCACTAGAGATATCCTCAAAAGAACTCTATATGGATTTCACGACATTCATATATTTTCTCTATTATTCATCATATTATTTTTTGTAATTCAACATAATAAAATCTTATTTAACATGCCCATTTATCTTATACTCAAATAAGGGAATATCATTTGGGTTTTCATCTATTTTGGATTCATTTTTACAATTCCCTCTACTATCATTCATTCTATTATAACTTTTATTCCAGAAGGAATTCTTATTCTTGTAAAATTTCAAAAACCATCTGGCTATTTGGTTTATTTCATCATCCTTATCTATTGGTGATTCATCATCATTGGGAGCATTCATCTTGTACCTTTTCCCTTTATTTCTATTTGGAATATGTAGTCATTAAGGTAATATATTTAAACTTAGGTTCATCATCTTATTCATGGTTAAATTTAACATCATCCAGATACATCATAAACATCTCAATTAGTTTTCTGACAGGTAGTTTACTGATGTCACAAGATTCCCTTATTGCGAAATATGTCCCCATGCATCTCTATTCAAGACACCTCTATAGTCTCATGATTTTGGTCTTTATCTATAACTAGTTTTCCAAAGTATATCATTGTGTTCAATATCTCAATAAGACTAAGATACATATAAAAAACCAAATCATCATGTTTTCTATTAAATGCATCATATATAATTGCGTTCATGTTCAATCAAATTTCATTAACATTAGTAGTTCGTTCATGATAAATAGCATATCCATCCCAAATTTCCAAGGTAGTTTCCCATCGAGAAATACTCTTAAATTCTTCATATCCTAAGGCACAATAAAGGCCATTCATTGTTTCCAATTGTTTTTATATGAAATTTTTGTTTCATAACACCATGTATTTATATCAGTCTTAGGTAACTCATATGTATCCTCTATAAGAGAAAAAATTTCGCATCTCATTATTTTGGTATGCATTTTTATCTTTATTTTCCACCGAGCATATTTATTTCCATGAAATAAAGGAGGTTTATTTCCATTAGAACCTTCTGGTCTATTATATATTTAAATAACTATATTTATAATTAACATATATTTTAATTATTTCAAACAGATGAAAAATTACAATTGAAAATATTTGAAAAAAATTATTTGATAGCAAATTTTAGTCATAGTGAGAATCTCAACAAGAGGGTGAATTGAGTACCCAATAAACATATCTATCCAAAATAGGAATAAGTAAACCCCCCCCCCCCAAATAATTTAAACAATACAGTTAATCAAAATAATATATTGATAAAAGTTCATATCATTTACAATACTTGTCAATGATTAATTAAGTCTCAGTTAAAGCAATTAGAAAAAAATTTCTATTATTTAAAAGAAATTTAACTAATAAAAAGATTATATAAACACTAATTAAGAATAACTATAAATGTTTTGGTTTTTTAGAGTTTAAAATAGATTCAGTTTTAAAGCACAAAAATAAAAAAACAAAACACAGAGTGGAATAAGTACAATATGTTCAGTCTCAATCTGAGACCTAATACTATCCACTTAGAAATCACACTATGAACATAATATTATATAAAATAATCTGTTATCAAAAACCTGGATTGGGTATAAAAAAATGTTGTATCAGACATGCATGACCACGTAAAAAATAACTCTGAGAATGAAACTAACATAAGCCACTCAGCGGACACTTCTACAACACATGGGAAAACAATTGTAAATGGGAGTATATAAGATACTGATTATCTTCGAGTTAATGATTAGAAGATAGTGTGAATTTTTAAAATATAGAGTAAGTACAAAATAATTATAATGTAAAGATAATAAATAGATAGAGTAAATAAAATATGTGAAGAATATATTGTAACAGGTACTGTTGTACTTTTAATCTTGTGACTCCATGGATGTATCTTGAACTAAATATCAAGTCATTTTTCAGAAAATCATAGTTTAATAGAGTGTCGTAAACTCTCTTACTATGACTATGGGAATGAAATATATGTGATATTCTATAGTTGTTTACTGGTAGGGATGTTTCATGTAAGGAAAAATTCACATGAATCTCTTTTTTTCAATAACTCTTCAGATCACTTCATGTTTACATGTATTTTACTCTATACCACTTCTATATATTATTGATTAAGGGAGAATGATACTTCATTTAACATCATCATCCAAGGAGAATCATCCCAATCCTCTTATATTAATAATAGATTATTTTCACTTACTTTACAAAATCAATGTAATAATTTAAGAACAATCACTAAAATAACTCTCATCATTAAATTTGATGATCTATCCTTTTGAAATATTTAGTTCAAAATATGAAAAAATATTGGCGGTGAATCCTTTAAATTATGACCAGACACTAGTAGTGTCTTAGGCTGGCGTTGATTCAGGATAACTGTGAGACACGAAAATAGTGACTCATCTGAGTGGTGAGTATTTTCAATGATTGGTCATACGGACACTTAGTCAAATTTTGATTCTGATGGAAGTTCATCTTCAATGATGACATTGTTCTAGTGGTAGATCTTCTAAAAAAAGATAAATTTTTATCCTGGTGATTAGACATCTCATATTATTTGTGTTTCCAACACTTAAGCATATTTATTGGTTCATCGGGGAGTCTTCTCTTTGAAGTGGTTATTTCTCATACTTAGCCAAATTTATATCCAGGTGCTGAATTTATACAGATGGTAGGCCTTTATATACATAGCCAAACGTCCATATTGATGGTTATTCATCCCTAGTGGTGTATCATCTTCAATAGTGAGTCATGTCTCGCGGTGAGTGTTTTTAAAACATAGACAAATTTCACACTAATATTCTTTATTTTATAAAATGATATCATGACACATAAAACATATTAATATCATAAGAAACATGATTTGGTGATCAGTTAAACATGGGTACAAACTATATGGTTTTCTTTATGAATTATAATGAATATTTAAAAACTAAATAAATTTGATTCTAGGTGCGGGATGGATGGAATTATTGATTAACTGTCTATTTTAATTTTAAAGGCCCATTTTGTGCATTCCAAATTATTCATGTAATGTTTTGTAAGGCCAAAATCTGTGCAACATGTGTATGTCAGGTGTTTAATTTTACATTTACTAAATGGTGTATTGTTTTTTAATTGAATCTTTTATGAATTAAAAAGGGGGTATATAATTTGATTGTGTTTTATTTGAGATGATATTTATATTGGATGGGTATCTGTTGTAGGAACTGACCATTTATTGTTTTTTCTCTCTCCAAAAAATGATTATATCTCGAAAACCTATGTAGCTATGTGACACAACATGAATTGTTCTACACATGTGGTATACTCTACCCAAGATACTATCCACATGTTTTACTCTCCACCCTAGCCATGGGAATTACCGAGATGGGGCTAGTGAGAGTGAACTAGGTGGAATTCCTTTTGTAATACAACACAGGCAAACTATTGGGAAAATGTTGGTTTTGTTATGATGGTCTCACATTAGGACATATGTATTACACATGACACATGTTCACCTGGATATGATGAAATTATCAAGAGGATTCCCATTTTAACTCTATTATAACCCTTGATGCTCTTCTTGGTTTATGGAACAACAAATTGTATCCTTGTCCACTCTATTTATATTTTATTTATATAATGATTCTTATAAGGTTTTATAATTTTATTCCTTTATGATTGTGTTTTTATTTTATATGGTATTTTAATGTATATCCTAATGATTGATTTCAATGAAGTTAAGGAAGTGTTTCTATAAATGGGATTCGTGGAATGTTTTTGAAATGGCATAATTTTTTTTAATTTTATAAAATAAAAATAATCCATTAAAAGGTTTTTAATTGATTTATATATACAAAATTATTGTTTCCATTATTAATTTATATAAAATATAAATATTTTATTATTTATTTTCTGAAATAAAATATTATTTCTTATTTTATTGTGAAAAATAAACAAAGAAATTTTATATAAGCATTCACATAAACTATTTTTTATATATATCTAGAATATTTTACCTCACATCCTTTATACACACACGTATTTGTGTTTGTAGATATTATGTTTATTTTTTATTAATTATCTTGTTCTCCCATGTTGGTAATTATTCTCTTAATATTTTCATAGATGTTTTGGGATGAGGTGAGTGAAAATGGGTCACATGGAATTGGTATTTTCCATCAATTGAGTTTTTATTTATCTTTGGGTTATTAATGCATTGACAAATTTAGCTAGTTTTTTCAATTTAAATCATTAGTTTCCTTTATATTGAAAACTTATGACATTCTAGTTTGATATATTATTTTTAAATTTTAGGTGGGTTTATTTTTTCAATTTTCTCATCTAGGGTTCTTATTTAAAATATTCTCTAATTGGTTTCCTTCCCTTTTGTATATATTTTTGTGAAATTCATGGAAGTATTTGGTATCAATAAACTGTACAAAATTTTCATTAAATATAACTAATTTATATTTAATGATTTAATTCATTAAAACCATTCATTATGGTTGATTTATTAAAAACCCCAACACGTTTTTGTATCTCGTTTTCAATAGGAACATTTCCTAATCCTTTTCTATAGTGACTTGAGACCAATGCTTCTAGATACAGTACAAAAAAATGTTGTATATATTTTTTAATAGTAACTAAAAATATATAATACATTATAAATTTGATGACATTTTTTGTTCAGGGATTTTGAGGAAATGAATAATCCATTAAAACATTTCAGTTTAATCAATAAAAAAATAGAAATCTATTTCACTTTTCTCACACTATACCTTTAATGAGGGTAAAATCCATTTAATCTTATAAATGATCATAAAATCATTTTTTAAAAACATAGGGTGATAATAACTGTCTACAAATGAGTATTTAAAAAATCATGTGATAAACAATTTGGAAAATAATTTTTGAGAACTCATTTATAAATATTTTTACCTTATTCCCAAATAAATATTTGATATATACATTTCATAAAATATTATTTCATGGGTTTCCAAAATATATATTTCTAAAAATAATTTATAAAATTCTTTTAATTCACAAATAATTTTGAAATTATTTTCCAAAACATATTTATATTTTAAAATATGTAATACTTGAAAACATTATTTTGAACACACATTTTTTAAATATGATCTAATGTTTAAAAACTTATTACATTGAATACCTAATTTTTTATTTTTTATTTCAAAATATAATATCTTAGAAAATACATAAAAAATGAATCCATTAGTATTTTGAAAATATTAAGCAATCTTCAAAATCAAAACCATGGGTCCCTATGGAACATTGCATTCTATTAAGGGACTACCCTTCATTGAGGGTTGAGTTTAATCACAAGGACCCCATCATTCTTACAACGTCCATGTGATGATTTTTTTTAAAAATATTTTGAGCACTCATTTTTAAATGTATATATTTTTTTACAGGTGTTTTTCATTTAAGATCATGAAATTTCATTATTATATATATATATATTCATATAGTTTTACACATACATTTATATAAATATTTATGTGTACTTCAATAGGAAATCATCTTCTAAATTTGTAGCAACTAAATATTATGACAAATAGAACTTGGACACATGAATGGAATGATAATTAAGGAATGATTAACATCTATATTTTTAGAATCTCATTCATAAAATATTCAAATCCATTTTTTTGAAATATAACATAAAATGAAACACTTTATCATCCAAAATTCAAGATTGAATAAAAAATTAAAATACCCTTTTTGGAATATATTGCTGAATTTAAAATTTGGGGTTTTTAAAATTCATTTTTACACATAAAATAATAGTATAAATGTATAAATCTTCCATATAAAATAATTTTAATTTTAAATTACTATTCCATATATAAAAATATAGATTTAAAAATAAAGATTTTGTTTCATAGAATAATCATAAGAACGTTGATTATAAAATAAATTATTATATTAACATATAATTTTCAAACTAAATTATATTACACACATAAAATTATAATAATTAATATTTTTGATAAAACATTTTACACTTTCATGAATATAATTTGAAAATAAAAATTCTCTACAGGTTATGACAGAAAAATTTAATAAGATCATAATTTGGACTTAGGATAACATTACCAAATGCAATACTGTACGTTTTTCTTGAAAATTAATGTTTTATAACAATATTTGTACATATATATATATAGATCCTTGGTTCCTTCCAACACGAATCCAGACACAACCCATGACATGGCCCAAAGGGCATTCCTGATCCCCATGGGCTGGGAACTAGTACCTGTATATCAGAAATAAACTATTTGAAATGATTTCCACCATGATAAATACCCATGGAAAATACTCAAGATGAACCTTTATACGAAGATCAATATCCATAATAAAATAGATACAAAAATTTCAAGTTAAACATTTTAAAACTTTTAACAAAAAATAAAAATTTCCATAATGAAGAGGGGTAACAGCTAAAAAAATATACACCCAAGAGGAGGGCCAACACCATCATTCCACCACCACCAACACCTTCAAGGGAGAAACAATGGAAACAATATCCACCATCACCACCATGGAACACCTTTTATTCCCCTAGGACAAACATAAAAAACACTTATTACAAAAAAGGTGTATATAAGCAGTGAGCTAAGGCCTAGTTGGATGCCACCCAAATTAAATATTCGAGGAAAAATAATTAAATGGAAAATTAAAATCCAAGATTTAAGAAGAGACACAAGATATATTTTTAATGAAAAAATTTTAAGGAAATTTTTTTAGGTAAACAATTGCATAAGAATCATGCTTTGTGAATAAAATAAAAACAAGGTCCACCGTATGCCGACAGTAAGCACCAAATCACAACATAGATCATTGTACTGTGGGAAATACCTAAAGGTAACAGTACTACTGTGACTCTAGGAGTCTCATATCTCAGTGAAAAATGGGATAGAAACCATAACCCACAACGTCCTCATGAACGAGCGACTAGAGATGAATCAATCCAATGTTATAGTGGTTTCCAATCATAATCATAGTCTATTTAGTGTGTAGCGTCAATCCTTCTAGAAAAAACTAGGCCTCACCCCACCAATAAAACTAGAATTCTAGTTTGAGTATATTCACCTAAATAACTAGGATTCTAATTATGCTCAACTTCCATTCCACATATCACATAGTTCACCACTTTCGCATACACACATCGAGAAATATGATTAAACTATAAAAACCATACTTTTTGATATGAAAACCTATTTCAAATCTATATACACATAAAATTCATTTAGAAACACTATTATCACCAATTTTATAGTTGATAAAACACATTTAAGATTTATAACAAGGAAGAAAACATGAAACACAACCAATTTTCCTTTAGAAATAATTTTCAAGCCATACGCCCCGAAAAAAATTTTAAAACACAATTATCACCTTTAAGACAAGCCACAGAACACATTTAAGAAGAAAAGAAAGCATTCCAAAATCCTTTCATAATGCTAAAATATAGAATATCCTACCTCAAACATGGACACTTCTGAAATTCCGGGGAAAAATAAAACTGCTCCACAAGAGGACCGTATATAGAAAAAATCGAAACATAAATAGCTATATTAATACCAATGTACCATGATTCATCTCATTTTATGGTATCCAACCCACTATAGGAAAGATAAACTAAGAAAGAGGGAAAAAACTAGATGAGGGAAGAAATCCCAATAAGAGAGACTCACTTGATGATTCCTTCACGATACACCCCAAAACACCAAACAATATATGGTTTAATAGAGAAAGGCAGAGATGGTGTGGTTCTTAGGGATACAAAACCAAAATGTGGGAATAAATGGGTGAAAATAGTTTTAAATCTAGGGAGAGTAGAATGGTAATTTCACAATTTCTAATGAAATAGAAAGGCCACACAGTTTTACAAACCACACGGAAAATATAGGAACTCCTCTTTCTAATTGGAAAACAGCCTCATGATTTCCTGGGAGAGGGTGTCTACCCATGATACAGGCTATTCGACCTGAATTGTGCCACTATTCCATGTTCATAGTCTCTTCTGGGATAGCATATATTTTCCCCTAACAATGTGCTATCCATACACCACCTATTAAAGTCTCAAAAAAATACAATTTTCTCTAAAAACTCATAAGATAACCAAGGGATTATTAAAATACCAAAAATAAAAAAAAAATTAACTCAAAATAAAATCATGGATATGTAAATTATACACCCCATGAAAACTTTCTATCATTAAAATGTGAACCCAAAGGATGATCAGAGAATAAAACCTAATATTTTCGTCAACCCCAGACATCCACTCCAATATATCACCCTCATAATTGTTGTGCTGCAAAAGAATATAAACCAATGATATGTTTTATTTCGAAAGTACTTTCTCTTAGGAATAAAGAATCAAAACTAGTCTATCAAACACAGACTACTTATGATATAACTCTAACTTTTCCCAATTCAACACAAGAGGGAGATCTTGATTATACTTATTTAACTAAGAGACATGAAACATATCATGAATCAATGTGAACTAGGATGACCAAGAGATATAGTATTCCACCTTAATAAATTTCTTGGTTTCTCAAAATGTTTGACATACCTCAACATTAGCTTCCATTACTTACCCAAATGATGGTGACATATGTGAGGTGCCACATTCAGTAACACCAGTCATCAGCAGGGAATTCAAAATGTTGATGGATTTGATCGACATATGACTTATGGTGACTCTACACTATGAAAAAACATTACCTAATTAATTTGACATTGTCAGAATTCTCCTATATGAGACTGAGTCCCAATAACAATGTATCACCCACCTCAACCCAACAGAAAAGAGACCGGAATAACCAAACATAAAGCACCACAAAGGGTTCCTTTCAGATGGAGTAAAGGTATCTATTAGTGTATAAAAATTCTACCAACCCCAAATGGCTATCCCATGAGCCTCTAAAATCCAACACATAGTCCCAAATCATGTCTTCCATGATCTGAATCCACCTATTTATCTAACCATACATTTGAGGATGGTCTTCCATGTTCAACTTGACCTACAACCCCATTTCCTTCAAATGCCCTTTCCAAAACCCTGAGGTAAAACAAGGGTCCATGTTTGAAACAATAGGTAACTACACACCATAAATCCTATCTATCTCATGGATATACAACCATCCTAATTCATGCACATTGTTTGATGGTACGAGTGGAATTAAATGGGATGATTTGGTAAGACGGTCAATCACGTACTGAATCTCATTTTGTATCATGGGTGTATGAGGTATGAAAATTATAAAATCCATAGCAGACTTGTCCATCTTCCAGGTAGTAATGGGAAATGGATGAAAAAAATAGAATAGTCTATGATGCATTACTTTGTCCTAATGAGACATATAACACATGAATATGAATCTAACTATGTCCCTTCTCAAACCTGGACACTATAAATAATGACGACCATTATAAATCTTCTTGGTGGTACTAGGATGAATGACCCACTAAGACTGATGGATATCCTACATCACCATATTCTACAATGAAAATGGTTCCACAAAGTGACCCTAGAAGTATAGAACCCCAATGAGACAATGAACATTTATAAGGAAGCTCCCCATCATTAAATAATTTCATATGACACTATAAATACTAATCAAATGGATTCAAATTTCAAAAAAAAACTCCATAATAGAGTATTTCAGTTGAACACTAACTCAGTACATACCTCCACTATGCTCTATGGTCTCCATATTTATTTTGGAAAAAACACCCATCAATATCCATTTATCACTAGACTCTTTCAACGCTTTTACCAGTACGTTCCATCCAAATGTATATGCTTCCACATTACATTTTTCGAGAGTATATAAGATATTAAATTCGAACCCCTAAAGTTATTCCACCCTATGACACTGCCTTATATTAAGATATTTATAGGATAAAATGTAATGAAAAATCTTATCATCCGAGTGGACCAAAAAATTATACCCAAAATGATAATGACACCATGTCTTCAAGGCATGAATCGCACTTTCTAACTACAGGTCATGGTTGGGTATTTATTTTCATGTGGTCAGATCTGGTGAGAACCATACACCACCACATTCTCATCAGGCATCAGTAAACACCCAATTCCTATACCTAAGTAATCATATTAGAACACATATACCATTCTATATTTTAAAAAGACCAAAATAGGGGTTGTGGTAAACCACCACTTAATCTCCTCAAAAAATTAAGACATTACAAGATGAATTAAAACTTTCCCCATCTAAGAAACCACTATAATGGATGATGAAAGCCCAGATAAATCCCAAACAATCCACATGTAATACCCTAATAGGACACAAAATCACATGATCTCAAAATCATTCTTAGGATACTCCTAAGAAATAAAAACCCTAATCATCTCATGGTCCACTGAAACGCCCCATTCCATTATCACATGAGCATAAAACATCACCTCCCTATTTCAGATTGTGTAATTGGAAGACTTCTCTAGAGATGATGATCTTGAATAGTGCCCATCATGATCCTCAAATGTCTCTATATCTCTTCCATGGTCTCAAAGTAAAATAGGAGGCCATCCAAAAATTCCATGACAAAGGAGTTGAGATTCTAGTATAACACCGAATTCCTAAGAACCAAAAATACTATTGGATAATTTTCAACCCAAAAGGAAGGATGAGATACTCAAAATGGATGTACCAACTTCATAAATCCTTCTTTGGAACATCCTCATCTCTGACTATGACCTATTGATACTAGGAATGAATATAGATCTTAGAGAACCACCTTCCACCGTTATGTTGATCAAAAATTAAATCAATATGGGTAAAATGGTATTTTTTCTTGATCATCACATTTTTTAGCTTTCAATAATCAATGAAAAATTTGAGAGATACATTGACCATCCTTTCAAAAAAAAATAGGGTGACCCATGGTGAGACATCCAAAAAATGAATCATTTGGATTCCAAATAATCCAATAGTATCTTTAATTCCATCAATTCTGTGGGGGGCCTATTGTATGAGGAATGATATATCAGTTGTGTTCCCAGGTGCCAAATTGATGATAAAAGCTACATCCTAATCTTGAAGAAAACATGAAAATTCATTCAGAAATACCACTAGAAACTCATAAACCATTTGAGACAATCCCCCCTCAAGAGTGATACCATCGTCATCTAACATGAATGATAAGATCTAAAAAAATGATATTTCCTAACTCTGTAAGTGGAGGTTCATCACGTCTCGAACAAGGATCCCATTCACCTTGAAAAACATGGGTACTTACATGAGGTTTCAAAAATAACACTCTCCAATGATAAAATTTGATGTGTTCTTGAAAACACACCATCTAATCCATAACAAGGGTCACTTCAAATAGTTGCATCTAAAAATCTAGGAAATCCCACTCCAACTTGACCCATGATAGGGTGACTGTATAAGACGGACAAATGAAACCCTTCTCACACTTCTTACCAAGGGGAGTCAACAACTCCATTGCATATGACATAAGCTCAATTGAATATTTCAACGCATCAAAAATATGGGAAGAAATAAAAGAAATAGATACACCTGTATCAAGTAGAACATAAGCTATAAAAGACGCAATAATAAATGAACCTCGAACTATGTTAGGTCTAGTATCAATTTCCACCAACACTTGATCTAAATCATGAGGACAAATCAAAATTTCCTTGGCCTAATAATGACCACTGAAATGTTCCTATACCTTGGGATGAAATGGTTTATAAAATTATCAAGCCCTTCCACCTCCGCAGTCAAACCAAGAACTCACTGTCCTAGACCGTTCTGACTAGGATGTAATTCCTCTGAAATCTACAGAAGTTGGACCACATTTATATGGACATGTATATCTATCAAACCACTCTAATTTTACCATATACACAAATCGTTGGAAATGTCTAGGTGGAGCTGAGCATGTAGACTGCAGATGCCATGCCTTCCAATAGTGATGGCATAAGTACGATCCAGCTTCTAAAGTTACATGTGAATATTTTCAGGAAGGATGGACTGAACTACCACCTCCCTTTTTCTCTTACACATCCTTTATATTCTTCTTAGAAAATTAGAAATTTCCTTGTCCCACTACTAACACTGATCCATAGATCCTAGATTTCCACTACGATCGATCTCCACCATCAAAGCATGATTATCCACCTCATCCTAATACATTAGGGTAAATAGAAAGACTCGAGATCAGATATCTATCCACTACCCCATCGGAATCTTTTGATCCATCAGGTAATCATTTGATAACACATGAGTCATAAACTGAACCAACTATACAAAGTGGTTAGCATGTTCCATCATAGTCAGATCTACCTAAAAGAGATAAGTAGCTCATGGGTCTTGGAAAAACCTAAGTTCATAGGGTAATATTGTTTATTGAACACGAACTCGAAGTCCTTCCAACTCATCTTCTCGTTCATCATAGCTTGAACCATTGAGTCCCACCACCTCCAATTGGGACCTTCCAACAAGAATGAACCAATATTCACCCTAACTGTCATAGAAGTATCAAGATACTCAAACAAACCCTCTATTTTCTGAAACCACACCTATGCTTCATGGGGGTCCATGCTACCCCAGAAGGATAGTGTCTTTTTAAGGAACTCTTGAGTGTTTTCCTTTGAATCACTTGGTTAGACTTCCCCAACATGAGAGAGACTAGAGCCGACTCCTTAGCCTAATGCACTGACATCCCAAACCACAATTTCCACTAACCTCAGATCAACTTTGGAGGGATAACTCTCTATGAACTCTTCTCAAAGTTTGAAAAGAATTCTGTAGGGAGGAATTGTTCTACAGAAAGTGACAACCACAAATAGAAACCATCAATACACCATTCTAAATATTTTTAGAAAGAAAAAAAATTGTATACACTACCATAAATCATAACAAAACCACCTCCATTATGATAACAAGAAAAACTAAACCAATTCACCCCACTCGATGTCCACATATAGTCTGTATCATGTACGTCTCTCCAAGAGGAGATTTTAATCCAATTACCAACATCCCATGGAGACTCAAGGCCTGTTATGATGTGTATCATCTAGACATACCACTCAAAAAAAACCCCAAGCCTTGAAAACCCTTTCTCTGGTCTTTCTATACTTTCCCAAATATCAAAACTCAAATAAAGGATGAACACCTCCTTTGAAACCATTTTTCTTGAACAATGATAGTGTTCCATCCCACCCAACACTCTAAGCGGCCCATGACATGGCCCAAAGGGTGTTCCTGATCCCCACGTGCTGGAAAATAGTACATGAATATCCACAATACACTTTTGGGAATGATTTTACCAGTGATAAATACCCATGAACTATACTAAAAATGAAACTTCATACCAAGATCAATATCCATACAAAATAGATGAAAAAATACAATGTCAGTCATTTTACATGTTTTTTCCCAATAAATTCCAAAATAGGGAGGGGTACCGAGTACCCAACCCATCATCTATGCAACAAGAGTTAAAAAACCCTCATTTAAGCACCACCAAAATCCATAAGAGAGAAACACTAGAAACCAGATCCCCCATCACCACCATGGAACACATTACTTTTAACTAGGTCAAATATATCGTAAACTACATACACCTAATGGTGTTTAAAATGTATGACATAAATCTTATTGGATGCTACCCAAAATAAATATTCCATGATGTAAAATTAGAATCCAAATTAACATGCACGTTTTAATAAAAGAAACAATAAACATTTTCAAGGAAAATATTTTCATGCCTTTTTAATGAAAATCATTTCATAAGAACCATCCTTTATAATTAAAATAAAAAATGGTCTAACGTATGTTGATGGTAAGAACACTACTATAAATATTGCGTTCAACAACACCGTTATTTATCATTTCTAGAAAAAATCACTGATAAATGAAATCTTTATCAGTTCTAAATAAAGTGATGATAAATTTTACCCTTTATCAACACTTTTTTAGTATAAATAAAGGGTTA
Source organism: Viscum album (assembly GCA_963277665.1). Classification (NCBI taxonomy): domain Eukaryota; kingdom Viridiplantae; phylum Streptophyta; class Magnoliopsida; order Santalales; family Viscaceae; genus Viscum; species Viscum album. Next base: position 434,185,273 of record OY728158.1, on the reverse strand, counting down.
ATTTATCAGCACTTTATTTTTATCATTGATGAAGGGTACCCTTTATTAGTGATTTATTTTCAGGGTTGATAAATGGCACCCTATATCAGTGATTTCTTTAGCGCTCATAAAGGGTACCCTTTATCAGTGCTATATTTTTAGCACCCTTAATGGAATCCTTTATAAGTGCACTTTTAGTGCTAATAATGGTTTGAATAAATATAATTAAATATTTAAATAAATAAAAATAAAAGAATATTTTATTAAAAAATATTATAAAATTTATTAATTAAACAATTGGTGATAAATGAATAAATTTAATATAATATATATAAATTTTAAATAAAAATAAATAGTATGTATTAAATAAATATATATATATATATAAATGAAAAAAAATTAAACTAATTAAAATGAAAAATAGGTAAATTGAGAAAATATTAAATATTTTATTAATTAGATGATTATTAATAAGGTTAATAAATAGTATAAATTAAATATAAAGATATATATTAATGTATATTAATATTATTTATATAATAAAAAAATTATTTACACTTTACATTAAATAGTATTATATTTTGTAAATAATTTTATATCATTAAAAATTAATATGAAATAAAAAGACTGACTAAATATATTGAGTAATGGATATAATTGAATATCCATTGATTTTTCAGTTTATAACAGAGATAAAATTCATTATATTGATTTCACATATACATAATAAATTAATTTTTATACACACAATGATAACTTTTATTGGGATTTAATCAATTTATATTACTTATTTTATAAATATTTATTTACTTTTTTTAATATTTTTAATATGTATTTAAATTTATTTCAATATATAACCATTTTAAATGATTTATATTCATCAAATTTATCCTAAATTTTAATATTAAACTCATTTAAAATTTATCAATTTTACTCATTTATAGTATGCATGAACATAAGATTAAATATTCAATAATAATATAAAAAATACAGTTGTAGGGAAATATTTATAAACTAGTATATTTATAAATGTAGATTTATTGTTTTTATACATTTTTAATTATAAATAAATAAATAAAATTTATTTAAATTTTTTTATATAATTATAATTAAACAAAAATAAATTTATAATAAATTTATTGAATAAATGGATATATTTAACATGTTTATATAAAAATTTATATAAATATATAAATATTTATAATGATATAAATATTATTCTTTTGAAAATTTAGTTATATAATTATAAATAATTAATAATATATTTAATGAATTATAATATTATTAATTTATAAAAATTATTATTATAATTATTAGAATTATATAAAAAATTATACATTTTTATAAAATGTATTATTTTATTAAAAGAATTATTTATATTTATCAGCAATTTTCAATGCTGATAGAAATATATATTTTTCTATTCTTATTAACATTGCGCTGATAAAATTTATCTTTATCATCGTTTCTTTGAAATACTGATAAAAGTGTCACAATCTACTTTAAGAACCCTTAACATCACAAAACATTTTGTACTAACCAAGCTCTCTCCAGAATCGACCTATTTTCAAAAATCCTCATTATCAAATCCAAGCTTGAATCTAGGAAATAATTAAGGGGCTAACTATTCCATGGATTGAATCCAAGCCTCGGGCAATTCAAGGGTTGAACGCAACCACAACCCAAACAAAATCTAGGTTTTTTGATATCTCCAATATCCCTCGGTTATCCACTAAACCTTCTCATCCCACATATATCCATGCATCCCAACAAGTATTTTTTCACTATCCTATAATAAATAACCCAAAATTAATTATTTTTTTGATATATTAATGTATCATCTTCCCCGATATCATGTGGTCCTCCTTAAAAGAATTTGTAATGCACGACTTGAAATATATCAAAACCAATGGTGGTTCATGTTGTTTTGAGGTATAATAGTCCCCCAATACATATATTCCACATCATCTACCTCTTTGGAATCATCTAATTTTGAAAAAACCATCCATATAGCGGTTGGTGTTCTCATTGGATTGGAATATTACATTTCAAATCCCCTAGATGATGAAATATCTGACATCATTGGGGTCCTATATTATATCATGAATCAATTGTAACTGGGAGGGTTGAGATAAGAGGAACGGAAATATAGGGTTATCCCCTTATATTTGAAAGGAAATTATAGAATTTTTTTTTGAAAAAAATGTATATGAAAATATTCAACACATGGGAAAAAATATATAATAATTTTATCATGAAATTTTATCATAGGATATTGTGTAGTCAAATATTGTGTAAAATTAATGGTTTTATTTAGGATGAATGTGAACTATTTAACGAGGATTGGGATAGATTTTGGGGTCACTTATTATTGTAATAATCAAATGAATCTGTTGAAACATTAAAATTAGACAAGAAAAAACATTATATATGTATGATTTTTGTCTTATTTATTTAAATAATTCTTGAAAAAATATAATGTTTTCGGTTTTTTTGAAATATTTTAATTTTAATTTAAACAAAAAGAATTAAATTCCATAAAAATAAAAATAAAATTGGTTTAAGGTTCCATAATCATTGGAAAATATTATAAAGGAAAAACTAATTTTGAGATAAAATGTAATTGTTATTTAGATTTTTTTTAATTAAATATTGTCAGAAAATAAGAAATTGGAATGAGTAATTTTATCGGTAAAATATCAGAATCATGGGGTTTTAAGAACATAAAATCATTTCATTACATGGTTCATAACAATAGAAATGTTTTTATAGAATTTATTATTCACATTCCCTTAAAATTGATGAATTTTTTTCAAAATTTGATATCTTCTTTGAAGAGTTACTTAGTTCACGAGAAATTTTTTATATTATTTATATTTTAAACAATATTTAAAATAAGTTAAGAATAAAATTTATACCACCAGATTTATCTAATTTTTATAAAATAAAATATTAACATTGATTGATGTAAATTTAATAAATAAATTTTAATAGAATCTTTTTTTTGAAATAAAAATTAATTTTTATGGATAAAATCATTATTCCTTTTGAATGACACATCATGTAAACTTTATTATTTTTTATTTTATAATTTAATGACATGTAATGTTCACTATGGATTCATAATTCTATTGAATTTTATATTTTACTAATATAAACATAAATCCATATTTTATGGAATTCTACTGGTAATATAAATCCCCTACGATGTGACCATCTCAATTAGATGACATAAACAACATTTCATTACAATAAATTACCATGACCTTTTATGTTAAGATTTTTACATAATTTGGAAAAAGATGAACTAAAATACTCAAGTACTTCTAAACTAATGGATTTTTTTGGAATAATATACACAATAACATGATCTATAAGAAACCTTAATTGATCTTACTTGGATCAAGATCCTCATCTCACATTTTTCTTATTTAGATCAAACTTATCATTCATAGATTTATCCAATTATCATCCTTGTCATCATATCCAAATTCATTAGACTCTACATGGGATGAAATGTGTTTTTTTGTAGAGACTTAATCCTTGCTGTTTCACTGAATCTTTCAGATCACCAATGACATTTTATTCGTTTATTTTATCCTTGATTTTATTTCATGCAGTTGATAAAACTATATCCTTATTTGAAATGATAACCCACTCAATAATAATTCATATAAATCACTTCATTTGATTAATCACACATCTAATAAAAACTAAAATTTTTTTACTTTAATCTATCTAAAAATAAATCAGTCAATAACATTGCCTCTTGGTTCCACCCTTAGGAATCTCTAATTACCATCCATGCAATTATGAAAAATGGGAGGCATTAAACATTGATAATTAATATCATTTGTGTATTAGATTATTTTTTTGAAAAAATAAATATTTTATCAACCCAATAAAATATATTTACATTCTATTGGATGATTCATAGAATCAATCGAATGTATCTTATTTTCTAATTGTTCTCATCACTCTTAGATAGATTTGTTTAGGGACATCTATTTTCATTTTTTTATCATTATTCATGATTTTCCATCATCATATCCATATGACCAACAATTTTTTCTTTGTAAAATAATTATCCTACAAATCAATTAATTTTTTTAATATTTTGGATTAATTTATTTATTTTTTGTATTAATCATATATTTATTTAATTCTTGTATATGTGGATTCTTTTTTTGAGTGGGGCTTGTTTGTTCGAAAAAACTCTTAATTATGAACTATTAGACATCGAATATGAAACTGAGATAAAAAAAATAAATATATGTATCAATAATTCATATAACTATCAAGAAAAGTAAATTCATAATACTAATTTATTAATTTTTTCATCATTTTATCTAATATTTGAATGTTTATTTCCTTATCATTTTTAATTAATGCCTATTTTTTCATTGATCTTTTGTGAAGTCATTTTTTTCTTTCAACTATCTGCAAAAAGCCACAAAAGAGATAAAATTATTCTTTCTACCATTGTAACCATGTTTTCCTTATTCATTACCTTTCTCTTTTGAACATCAAACACTACATATTGATTAGATTTTATTTTCTGAAATAACTATTTTTGTTGTTGAAATCCTTTTCTCATTTGAATTTTTACAACGATAAAGTTTTGATAGTTAAGTACATCGAGTAAATATATAGTGTTAGAATTTTTACCTAGAAATATAATCGAATGGTGGTAAAATTTCTGGTTAGTATTTTTTTGAGGATTTGGGATGTGAATTAGCCACACCTCAATCTGACACACTGTGTGACTAGTATGAATCCAACTGTTTATTTTTATGTAAATATGAATTTAATTTCAGTAAAAAATGACAATTGACATACTCAAAATTGATCGAAAATATTCTAATTGGTATAAAAAATTATGGAAATGATACTTATGTCATTTGAGATGTGTAACAATCAGGCTCACCTCAATTCGATGCACGGTTTTACCGCTATGACTCAATGTGTCTGTTATCCGTTTAGTTAAAAAAATGTCACTCACTAAAAACATATTATATGAACTCATATTTTATTGATAATTTTTTAAATAGATTCATAATTCATTTGTGACATGTAGGAATTGGTCACACATGAAACTGATACACCATATGATCAGTACAGATCAAAGTGTGGGTTTCCAGTTTAAAATGACATTATAGTAAAAAAAAGTGACGTATGAAAAACTATGAAAAAATTTCACATTTTTCTGATACATTAGTGGAAAAATTCATCCGTCATTTTAGATATGTAGAAATTATCCATACCACAATCAGATGCACGGTGTGACCGATATGAATCCAAGTGCATCTTTTTATTTAAAAATGACATCAATTTTAATAAAAAGGACCAACGACATACTCAAAACTAAAAACCGCTATAAAATATTTATATAATTTTAAAAAATTATCCATAATTAATTTTAGTCAATTTGGAATCAGCAATACCTCAATCTAATGCACGGTGTGACTAGTATGACTCAATGTGCATCTTTTTTTAAAAAAATGAAATCAATTTTAATAAAAATGAAAATAAAACAAATAAAAATTTAGAAAACAAATTCATATTGTTTTGATACTATATTTAAAATATCTATTAGTCATTTTTGATTTTTAGTAATCAACAACACCTTAATCTAATACACAGTGACACAAATATGACTCATTGTGTTCATTATAGTTTTAAAATTAACAGTTTAGTTTAAAAAATACCAATCAATGAAAACTGATAAAAATGTGCTCATATTTACATAATAATTTAGGAAATTGATTAAAATGTCATTTCTGAAATGAAGAAGTTAGTATCACATCAAAATGATACATTATGTGAGCATTATGAGTCAAAGTACATGTTTCATGTATAAAATTAAATTTTAGTAAAAAAAGAAAAGTGACATACTCAAAACCACGTTAACACATTAAGATTGTTTTGATAGTTTATGAAAATGGTACATCAGTAATTTAATACATGTAATAATTATCTTAACCTAAATTATATGAACAATGTGACTGATATGACTCCAAGTGAATCTTTTTTTAAATTGTCATAAATTTTAGATAAAAGGACAACAAGCCTACTCCAAATCATGAAAATGCATTCAGATTATTGTTATACTTTATGGAAAGGATCCGTATGTCATTTGTGACATATAGGCATCAAATTAAATTCAATATGATACATGATGTTGATGGTAGGACTCAATTTGTCCATTATTAGTTTAAAATCAACATTTTAGGTCAAAAAGTGTCACTTATTGAAAATCAAGGAATGACACTCAAATTTCCCTTATAATTTCAAAAAATAAATCATAACTCATTATTTATTTTTATGAATTGGTATCATTTAAAACTAAAACATGATGTGAGTTTTAGGAGTCAAAGTGTGTGTTTCCATTTTAAAATTACATTTTAGTATAAAAGACGAGGGACATACTCAAAAGCGAGAAAACACACTCATAGTATTTTGATGATTTAGGAAAACAATGCCTATGTAATTAGAGATTGTGTAAGAATTACCCTAAAATTAGTCTAATGCATCGTGTGACTGGTATTAATCCCATTATTTTTTTTCAATATATAAGTATCATTTTAGTTTAAATCACACATCAAATCACCAAAACCGAGAAAACGATCCGAAATTGTTTTTTTATTTAAATTATATATTTTGACTTGATTTTTTTGATTTCATGTTGTTTTTTGTCCTATGGTGTGTTGTTACAATGCACTGTATTATACCCCTTTATCATCAATTTTAAAATGACTAATAAAGAACCCATTTATAACCACTTATGTAAGAACTAATAAAGGAAACCTTTATTAGTGCTTCTATAAGAACTGATAAATGACTCATGATTTTAATCCCACTCCAGTATTCAGAACATCACTACCGGTGATAAATGAAATTATTTGAACATTTGAGGGCTAATTTTGTAGTATTGACACCACATCAAAAGAGGGAGCACCACACCAGAGGAAATCTATATAGGCACTAACACTAGTTGAACCCTTTGACCCTTGTATTTTGATGAAACATGGTCTAACAAGAATAAACCACAATTTCATCATGCATGATCCAATAGAGAGGAATCTATCCAAAGTTATCAGGGTTTTCAATCATCACTATTGTTTAGTTAGTGTTATAGATTCAATCCTTCTAGAATATGTTTGGGATCAACCCCGATGACCGACCTAGAGAACTTGTCCGAGTCCACCCACCTAGAAACCTAAGATTATTTATTTTTCTCAACTTCTATTTCACATATAACATATTTCAACACATTCACATAAACACATCGTGAAATATTATTAAACATGAAAAACCACCATTTTTTATAGGAAACACTCTTTCAAAACCGTACTCACACCAAGTTCATTTCGAAACACACTTCACACCACATACACAATTGGAAAATTACATAAATATGCGCAAGAAAGAAGCACAAATAAAATACAACAAAATTTCCTTTACAAAACAATTTTTCAAACTATACACACCTCATAAACATTATAAAACACATTTCACACATTTCACACAATCCATAAAAGACATTAAAGAAGCAAAGAAATAATAACAAAAACAAATGATAAATCTAAAACTTGTAATAACCTAAATCATGTTTGGAAAATTTGAATATCCATTGGAAAACCACAATAACACCCAACTGGACACTATGAAGGAAATATTGATCCATAAGCCCCAATATTAAATATAGAAAACAATTATTTATACCATTTTAGGGAGACCAAACCACAAGATAAAATAAAACCCAATAATTTGGGAAGAAGAACCCATTAAGAAGGAACAAATCGCAAGAATAGTGACTTACTTGATGGTTCCATAAAGATCCACATTAAAACCACCCAAAAAATGAAGGCCCAGGGGAGAATGTAGGGGTGGGTGAGGTAACAATGGATGAAAATACAATATGGGGTATGAAATGGGAGAAATGGGATTAAATAGTGTAAGGGTTGAATGATAATTTCTACATTTTTAATGACATCGATAGGCCACATAGTTTTCCAAATAGCACGACCTCTAATTTACAAGAGGAAACTGACCGCATGGTTTCCTTGAGAAGGGTGCACAACCCTGTGATAGGTCATACGACTTGGAGGGTTACACTTTCCCAGGAGAAAAATTTATTTTGGGCTAGCACACAGTTTCCCCTAACCGTGCACCACCTGTTTTAGGGTCCAAAAATCCCATTTTTCTGCAAAATATTAGCCGAAAAAATGGGATGATTAAAACCAACAAAAATAAAAAAAATACCTCAAATATAACTCACTAATGTTACAACATATATATATTGGTATATATTTATATCTTACAAAACAATTGGTTTTTAAAATAGATAATTCATTCTATTTTTTAATAAATAAATATCCCCTTACAAAAGTGGGGTTTTTGTGAATAATAAATTTATTTTTTACACAGAATAATGCATTCATATAATAATTTTATAAAATTAGTAATATCATTTAAAAATCATGAGTTTTTATGTTTTAATGTAATATAATAATTAATCATATAATTTTTTTCAAAGTAATAAACATATCTTATACATAAATATTAGTTTCAATGATATTTCGTTACATAAGTTGATGTATTAAATATAAGGAAACTCCAAAACATGAATATAATATCTATATATATATATATATATATATATTCTTTTACCTTTATAGTGGAATCCAAAAGCGATTGGGTAGAGCACTTCCTCACTATCAAACATAGAAATAATGGTATCAGTAAAAGATGTATGAGATTTAGTTGAAGAGACAAGGCTATATACATATATATATATATATATGGGATTGGATACATATATATATATATATCAATATATATATATATATATATATATATATATATTGAAATACACCAAAAATTTAATATGAAGCTGAGGATAATGTGAACCGATTATACCCATCTATCATCGGTGACTGGATTGCATAAGAGCATCGCTACATCATATGGTTCTAACTACGTGTTAAATAGTTAATTCTTACCGGTATATATATATATCTCACCCATTGATAATTATAATCCTTCGGTTTTTTGAGTTAGATTATGAATTTAAATTTTGAATTAAATTGGCCTTGAAAAGCTTCCATGGGTAGGATTTTCTCTTTACTGGTGGTCAATTTCTTATAGTTCTGTTACATCAGGGTAATGACAGTGGGGGTTTTCTAACATATCTCTAAGGGAATGGAATATCTGTTATAGGAAGTAATGATGACATCTTACCTATGGAAGATTCGTTCTTTAGAAGGATGAGAGGATGATGATACAGGGGAGTGGATGGGGGTTTTGGTCAAGCATACTAGATAATCCAAGTGAACAGTCAGGTTTCGCGAGGTAGATAATGACTATTGTTGATCATATGACTAAGATTATTTTGATCATGTGACTAAAATATATCAATATGTTTTTAGGATTAGTGAATAGTCACCAGAGAGTGCATCCAATGTCGATTTCTCCATTGTTTGGGGGCATAAATTTATGTAGAGAGTTATCTATTGATCATGAGAAGTGATATACAATGTACACTCCTAGAAACTGAAACATACACGTGGTCCTCAACCCAATAAAACCCATGCACACATATACTAGCCTATATAAGGCCCTCTCTGTGCACATCACATTCTATGCTCAACCGTGATTCCTTGCTGCCTCTATGGCTGGGTACAATAGACCATTCCATGTGGCTGAACCAATTGGTTCCCACATTTTTTGAGGTGTTCATTGGTTCCTTAGTGGTTGGTCATTTTTAATAGATTTTTTAAATATAAACTATTATGTATGAAAACAATTTCATTAAATTAATTAATATTTTACTATAAATTTCATTTTAGGAAAATCTTATAATTTTTAACTAATTAATTCATTTTGAAAAAACCAAAAGTATACATTAATCATCATCTTATAACATTTTACAATAGGTTATTTAAAAAAATTGGTTTTATACATCTTCACTCATATAATAATAATATTTTTTTTATTTTTCGAAACAATTAAAAAACAATTAAAGATCAACATTTTCATAATTTTGAAAATAATAATATCTTCAATGGTAATAATAAAAATAATAAAAAAATATAATAAAAAATTTGACCTAAACAATTTTTAATTAAAATGTAATGATATTAAGAACATAATATTATATTTTTTACAAATCAAAATACTATAATTAAAATATATTAAGACATATAAATTATATAAGATGTTCGAAAAGGGATTCTACAAACATTTAAACATATATTTACATTCAATTTATAAAAAATTACTTTTTATTGAAAAGTAATATTATATTCAAAGAATATAATATTAAAACATGAGGTATTAAAAAATCTACTTTTATGTAATGTTTGGAAAATTTCTTCCAAGAAACACTGTTGTGTTTTAGGACTGATTATGTTTTTTTTTTGAAAAATATGGTTTTCAAGGTATGTTTTGGGGTTCCAAATTTACTATTTTCAGGGTATATTGACATATATTCATGAAAAAAATGGATTCTCTTGCGGTAGTATAGATAATTGTGTGTATAAGGTAATATTCTTTCTCAGTATTCACCAAATTAGTGGGTCCAAAATTTAGAGGATGGAAAAAGATATATTTGGGAAAGTAATTAATTCCACCTCAATAATTAAATATATGAAAAATTGAAAATATATTCTGTGAAACTCCATGAAAGTGATGTTTTAGGGATATCTTACCAAAATTCGGCAAGAAATTTTTTTTCATATAAGTTATAAATGTTTTTGAATGGAGTTGTTTGATGATATGAAGAGATAGAGATGTTTGCACCAATGGAAGAGGATTATGATTCATATATGAATTCAAAATGAGAATTTAGGTACATGGGTAAAAATTGGGTGTAGATTGTAAGGTTCATAAGTATTTTTCACACAGGTTTAGCCGAGTCTATTAATAGGTGGCTACCACCCAAATTTTAATAGCTCAACCCTTAGAGAAAATTTGGGATATGAATCACCTAAAAGTTTCATGACAAGAATAAAATTTCTATTCAAAAAGACTTACAAGAAACAAAAACTCATTTATTAGTTAAACTGAGAAAAGGACATGTGTGTACCTAACAAAAGTTAGTTTTATGTAATATTTAGAATTTTAATAAAATAGGATGTTTTGAAATAATCCATATGTTGTGTGAAAGTTGGGATTTCCTTGAAAAACTAAAAATGTTGCATGCAAATTTGTAGAGTTTCACACAAGCTATTCAATGTTTTCCTGAAAGAAAACATTGCCTAAAACAAAACGGAATTTACAAATAAATCAATTGTTAAGTGGTATCCATTAAGTGAATTCATGTGTAACTTAATGATGCACCAAATAATGTGTAAAACATATAGCTTCAAGTGATCAAGAGAATTTTCTTCTGAAGGATAAATGATCACACAAAAGTGGACAGAGCAGTGAGATTTCATATAGTTATTGGTTATAAAGAAGGATGGATAGTGAATCCACTCTAATGATTATAAATGCGATAAACCAGGACATAGAAGTGATTTTTTTTGAACATATCTTGATAGTGTTCCTTAGTAGATTTGGTACATCAGACCATTTCCTTTTTGTGGTCCTTGGACATAGCCTAGTGAGGGTGAACCAAGTAAATTTGGTGTGTCTTGTTTATGCTTTCATTTCTGTTTATACATTTCTATGGGAATGAGAGAGAGGAGTTTTTTGTTTAATGACTAAAAAAGATCTAAAGGGGATGTTTTTTAATCATTCATGGCCAAATTCACCCACTCAAGGAATTTCATGTTGTTGGGCTATCATGTAAAAAATCATATAGTTATTCTAGTTTTAAGAAAAATATAATTATTTATGGAATATAAATACACTAGCATTTATAAATATTATTTAATATAAGAGATGTAATATTTTCAGAAAATTTATAAACAAAATCTAAAATAATAATGGAAAACATCTAATTTTATGTTAAATTAAGCTTTAGTTTTTTAAATTAAAGAAATTTTTCATTTTATAGACATTTATTAAAATGATTAAATTATTAGGATGTTTCATTATTTCACCCTTAAAATGAATATCAAACTTCAAATTCTTTCATCGGACATAATGAAATTTAGAATTTCCATTTTCTGAATTTGGGATACTAGAATCACTAATCCACTATATTTCTAATGGTCACTATGTTACCTAGATCCTTAGAAGGAAATCTAAATTTCTCAAAATTTTCTTTGAAAATTTTACATAATATCAATATTGGTCTAAATTTTTTCTAGGATACTATGTGTAATGAACTGAGAACCACTCTTATGGATCTGATACTTGTTTTTGTATTTTTTTCATAATAGTAACTTATAATATACATTCTATTATACATTTAAGGATCATTTATGGAATAGGATTTGAAGAAAAAGGATGAACCATTAAAAAGTATCATATTTTAAATAAAAAATAAATAGATATCTATTTAACATTTCTCATGTTAGCTTCATAATGAAACTAAACTACTTTGAAACAAATAAATAATCCTGAAAACATTATTATAGATATAAGTTGGGAAAAATTACCCAGTAAAGGTGATTTTAAAAAGCACTAGTGATCGTTTTTAATATTTATATTTGAAAATTTAATTGGAATCATTTCTCAATTAAATCAAATTAAATTTTTGGTTCATACTTTTCAAAAAATATAATTTCTAGCAGTTTCAAAATATATGTTTGGAAAACAATATTAAAAATCCATTGAAAACAATTATTATTTAGAAAATATATTCCAAAATTTCCTCAGATTTGCAAATACTTATTAGATAAAAAATTATTTTGAAAACACATTTTCAAAATATAATATCATTTTAAAATACTTATATATTTGAATAAATTATTTGGAAAACAATTTTCTCCAAAATATAAAACTGTTAAAAAAATTTAAAAAAATTAATCCAATAGTTTTTCAGAAAATATTACGTTATCCCAGAAAAACCCATAGGGCAACATTGAAGAAGGATTTTATTGAGGGCCTACACATATTATAGGGTTGGGTTATCCCCCAAAATCCTTATCATGTCTACAAATCCCTATTGCTAGATTTTTATATATCATGTTTAGCTCTACATTTTAGATGAATATATTTTCTCCCATAGTTTTTTGTCTTTAAAAACATGATGAAAAATTATTTACACACATACATACAGACAGACAGACACACACACACACATATATATTTATATTTAGAAAATTAAATTTATATAAATATATATAAACATCAATAGAAAATCTTCTGCTAAATTTTGCGCACAAAATATCAAGAAAAATAGACTGTGCATACATATGTGGAATGTTAATTAATTAATAATTAACATCTGTATAATTAGAGTAATATTAATAAACTTAGAAAATAAATTTTATTGAAATTGAACAAAAAATTATAAATAAATACGATACATATTTTGAAAGAACATACTTAATTTTAAATTTTGTGTCTGGAAATAGAATTGTTTCATATAAAATAATAGTAAAAAGGTATAAATATTCTATATAGAATATTAGTAATTTGAAATTAGTATTCATTATATAAAATAATACTTCTAAAAATATAAAATTCATTTTACTTAAAACAATCAAAAGGAAGTTTCTTATAAAATAAATTATTCTCATTACATATAGTTTTGAAATAAATTTATATTACACTTAAAATTATAATAAGTAATATTTTGATAAAATATTTTACTCTTACACAAACATAATTTGGGAATATAACTTATTTTTTGGTTTTTACAACAACCTTGAGTAAGATCATAACATGGACTTAGGATAAATTTCACACATGAAATACTAATTTTTTTTCTAGAACATTAAAATTATTAATTTATTTTTGGATATATATATATATATATATCTTTAAAAATTAGTAATCATTAAAAGAGATAATTAATTCTATAATTTTTCAAATTAAATAAATATCCCCATACAAATGTGGGTTTTTTGACAATAATAATTTATTATATAAAATAATACATACATATAATAGTTTTGAAAAATTACTAATCCCATTTAATGTTTAGGAGTATTTTTTTATTTTAAAAAATTATAATTAATCAAATACTTCTGAAAATAATATAAATATACCTTACATAAATATAAGTATGGAAGATATTTTTTTTACATAATTTCTGATCTTTAAAACAAATGAATTTTGAAAATTAAAAATAATATATATATATATATATATATATATATTTACCTAGCAATTAGAAGACAATGTTATTGGGTAGTACTCATCATCACTATAAAACATAGAAATGAGGGTAAACGAAAAAATAAGAGGGAGTTTTGGGTGTATAGAAATGGATATATACATATAAAAATATACAAGGTTATATATATATATAACATAAATATGAAGTTGAGGATAATAAGAAACAAGTATACTCACTGTTCATCTGTGAATATAGGGATTAAAAGCCTCAATGCTTCATGGTGATCTAACTAGGCATTAAATAGCCAGTACATATATTTATATAAATAAATATGTATTTAAATAACTCAAATAAAATTAGAGATCTTTGGGATTTCTGAGATTGACCATGATTATAAATATAGGTTTAAATTTCCCTTTCCAAGCATCCATTAGAAGGCTTCACTTGCCAATAGTGATTGTGGACTTATTTTTTTCTCCTTTGGGGTAGTGATAGTTGGGGTTATAAATCTAATATTCGAAAGAAAGAAATATAGTTTTTAGTGTATTATTAGTAGGTATTACCTTTGGGTGCATCATGTGTTGAAATGAGGAGAGGAAGACAATGAAAAGGATTGGATGCCGACTTTGTTCTATCTTGTAGGTGAAGTTGAGTGAACAATTAGGGTTCGTGAAATTTATGGTGACTAATGATGATCAAATGGCAGATATGATTTTTATTTGATAACTATTATATATATCCATATGTTTTAAGGATTACTAATTAATTACCAAATATTTTGTCCCACATCAATTTCTCTATCATCGGGGTGCTTGCATATAAGATAATCACTATTTATTAATCTCTAAAAGTAATAAATGGGGTACATTCATGGACACCCATACATACATACAGTCTATGACCCAACGAATCCCATTCATGAATACATGGGCATATACAAGGATCTGAGTGATCTCATCCCATGATATGCTCGACTGAGATTTCCTACAACCACTCATATGGGCCAAAATTGTCCCTTCAACGTGCCTCTCCCAATTGGGTCCCACATGTGTTGAGGGGCCCTTTGGTGATTTAGTGTTTTTCCAATTATTGAAATATATATCTAAAATATAAACCACTATGTATGGAAAAATAAATTCTTTTAACATATTAATATTATTATATAAATAATTTTTTTATTAAATTTTATAATTTATAATTGATTACATATTTTTAAAAATACCAATTTTATCAATGAATGAGTTTTTTATAAAATTTTATGATATAGGATTTATTAAAAATTATTATTTCCATACATCACCCCTCAGATAATAATAATACATTTATGTATTTGTCAAAACAACTGAACAATTAATTAATCCTTAAATTACCATATGTTTGAAAATAATAATCACTTAAATGGTAATAATAATACCACTAATTAACGTTAATAAATTTTTTAATCTAAAAACAATATGTAATTAAAAATTAATGATATTATAACGAAAATATTATAGTTTTTACATATCAAAATAAAGTAATTAATATCCATTATGACTTATAAATTATATAAGAAGTCCAAAATATGATTCTATATATATTTAAACATATATTTATTATGAATTTTTTAAACTTAATTTTCTTGATAAGAAACAATATAATTAAAACATACAATATTAAAACCTGAGGATTTGAATAATTAACTTTTTATAAAATAATCATATGTTTAAGATTATTTTAAAACAATTATAATTATTTAAGAAATATAAATATACTTATATAATCCCATATTCTCAAATAAAAGAAAAATAATATTTTATCTCAATTTAGAGGAAAAATATAAAATGATAATGGAATAATAAATATGTTTACGTTAAATTATAATTTAGTTTTTAATTATAATAATATTTTATTAAATAAAAATTCATTTTAATGATTTAATAAATAGGATGCTACATTCTCATGGGATGACTTAAGTGAACACTCTATATTACTTGTTTTGGTTCATGAAAATCTATATTTCTCATTAGAGTGGTAGTTTCATATCAAATTATTACCTCAACAATGAAACTATATATAAATATTTTAACATATTGATACTTAATGAATAAAAAGGTAAATTGTGAAGAACAAAACCCATCTATATGAATAATGAAGACATAGAACCTCATTTTCCAAATATTACGTATTGATTAGTGAATTCATTTTATATACGGACTAAACTATAAACATTAAATACTCTTGATTTTTATGTCATGTTTTTTCACTCTTTCATTTTATGATATTTCTGGGTTTAGAGTATTAAGGAGTTCAACTATAACTCATATATAACAAAACCAACAAATAAATAGTTGAATATTTTGATTAGTATCAACTTTAACATAATATAAATAATTTAAAATAAAAAATGATTTATTTTACTAGAAAATCACTATGATGTTCAAATCGATTTATTCCATTCCATCACCCATCTTAAAACCCTGTGAGAATATTTGAAATCTCCGGATGAGAAAAACACATCTTAGTAATGGGGATCAAAATAAATAAAATGTTTTAGTATTTGAAAATATAGTTATTGTTTTAGATATTGATTAAAATATATTAATATAATTAATATTAATGAAATAAAATGTTTTAGGTCATAGATTTCATTTAATTAATTATTAAATTATTTTTACATAAATGTGATGTCATAAGACATACAGATAACCCAAAACTATATTTTTTTATATTCACAAAAATAAAACCATATTTTAGAACATCCTCATATAATTCACCCTAACCAATTTCAACACGATGGATTCAAATTATATGTTTATTTTTCAAGAATAATTATCTATTTTGGATAATGTTTAACTATTTAATATAAATGTCTTAATATGTTTTAAAATAATAGTTTTCGGGGAATATTTAAATTTATGATAATTATTAAAATGTTTTATAGGACGTTATAAAATTATTTTATCATTTGTGTTTAGGAGAGTTTCGTTTAAAACAATATTTTATACAGGTGGAAATAGAGGATTTCCCAACACTTTTATGCCCATGGTATTATAAAACCGTGCCTTTTGGACTACACCAACGGTTTGAACAAACCGTTGGAATACTGATTTAATAATCAACCTTTCCAAACGGTTTGTGTAAACCATTGGGAACGATTTTATTTTTCTAATGTATACCAATGGTTTTTTAAAATTGGTGGTAATGTTTTCCCCCAAATAAATAGCAGATCCAATTCCCTTCATCTGCACGATTGTAGCCCTAAACTGAAGCTCTATCGAAGAACTATCATTACTCTAGGATGTGAAAATCCTTCCACCTGATATATCCATCTTCAATCAAGAATTTTTTTAGTTCTACACTTAGAATCTCAAAATGGTACCTTATTTTTAATATTCTACATCTAATTTTTTTTTTTTTTTTTATTTCGCCTATGTAAGAGCTCTGTGTGGTCTATGGAATTGTATACCCCATAAGTGTACTTTGATTTATTTTCTTGTTTATGTTCTACCCTTAATGTGTCAGGATTGTGTGAATCACCTTTATTTGATGTATTCATAGCCACTCCTTCTGTGTATAGTTAGTGAATAGTAAGAACTAATAGTGGTGCTGGTGAGTTGTATCTCTACTCAAAGATGGTAAAAGGATTTTTTAGTAATATGGTCTCGAGGTGGGTAATGGATTTAATGTTGGTCCATGATAAGGGATTGGGGATGGTTTGGGTAGTGGTGTAGGTGGGTTTCCATTTTTTAGTTGGGTGATATAGAAGTTTCTATAGACTTTTTTTTAGATTAAAATTAAATTTAGATTTTGTATTTACAATTTCTGATTAATGAATAATGTGAAGGGTAGTGAAATTGAGGATTTATTGGTTGTTGGTTGGGTGATAGATTGGAATTGTGATGTTGGTTGGATTGGGTATTGGTAATTCTGAAGGTATAATATGAGCATTGCCTCCCCTAAAAACCCCCACCCACACACCCCCTAGAAACCCCCACCCCCTGGACACCCCCACCCCCAGGATATCCCCCCCCCCCGACCACCCTAGACACCCCCTGGACACCCCCATTAGACAACCCCCACTCCCTATAAACACCCACCCCCTGGACCACCCCCACCACCCCTAGACACCCCCACCCCCTGGGACAGCCCCACCCCTTGGACACCCCACCCCCTGGACACCCCTTACCCTCTATAGATATCCCCCACACCCCTGGATACCCCCACCCCTAGACACCCCCACCCCCACCCCTTGGATAGTCACACCACCTAAACACTCCACCACCTAGGACAACCCCCCATCCACCTAGACAGCCCCCACCCCCTGGACACCCCAACCCCTTGGACATGCCCCCTGGACACCAGCCAAACCCATGGACACCCCACCCCTTGAAACCCTCACCTCCTTGGAAATCAACCACCCCTAGATATCCCCCGAAAAACCACCCCACAGCTAGACACCCCCACCCACTTACATAGCCCCCCTGGACACCACCCAACCCCTGGGCACCCTCACCCCCTAGACAACCCCATCCCCTTGAGAAACCCGCACCCCCTGGACACCCCCACACCCTGGACACCCCCAACCCCCTGGAAACCCCCAACCCCTTGGACACCCCCACCCCTGGACACCCCACCCCTAGATATCCCTCATCCCCTAGACACCCCACCCCCTTGAAGTTCCCACCCCTGAACACCCTCACATAATGAATACTTCGACTTTGTGTATTGGGTGTTATGAAATCCTCTACGTTCTCAAAATATTTACATTTTTTGCATCCATAACTTATTTTTAAAACTCTCTTTACACTTTATACGTCTTTGATGAATAAAAATCATATTGAAATATTGTGAAAATGATATATCATGTTCATGGTATCCTCATGTATGTGATAAATGAGAAAAAATTCAAAACACATTTCACCTCAAATTTAGGCTCACATAAATGAATTAATATATCTTTACATTTTTATAATAATATGGTATCAAACCAGGAATAGTACACTATATCTACAAAAAACACCTTCCATTATGGATATCTAATATAGGGATAAATTATCCGATTTGGAAAATAAGATTCAATATCATCATTCAAAATCTCTATATACATGAAACCACGATTCTTTTCCTTGTGGAACCTTCATCTTATGACAAAAAACTCCTCTTAATTCCATTTAATATTTATTAGATCATGATACACATTTATGACCATGATGTTTCAATAAATGAGAAACTTTTTACCAATATTTTCAGATTATATTTCCCATTTATTCAGAATAGATATTATAAATATCACTGAAATAATCTAATAAAATATAAAATTTATTTGATCTAAAATGTACTCAAATCTTAAATAATATTCCTCTAAAAGTGTAAATGATAATGTACCCTCATGTATTGTTCTTCAAAGATATTCAAATCCTTCTTTGAACATTTTTTTTGGAATGAAAAAACATTCCAGATCTCACGTGATCAACTTTTAATTTACTTCATTGAATACTTGTGAATAATGGGATTCTTCTCCTTCAAAGGTTCTTGGATTATAAATCTATCATTCAATTTGACATGATACTTATAGGAATCTAAAAATTCATCCATATTTTACATATATTCTCTCAATATGCGTAACTTTTGTTGTATTATATTTATTATTTAATTCAATATCACGGATTTATATTAATTAATTTTATTTTTTTATAAATAAAGTATTTTATTGTGTTTTATATTATGATTCTCATATTTAATGGTGTGTCAGTTAGGATGGAATTTAAATTGAACAATTCTCATTTACATAAATATATTTTTGATTAAACTTAAATATTATAGAATTTATTTTGAATAAATGACTTATAAATTTTTTTAAGGAATGTATAGAAGCTGGATGTGTGAATGTAATCAGATATCAAGAGATTTTCAAAAACAAAGGAGATATGTTTAGATTTTTCGTTTCACAATGCTTCAGATAATGGGAACATATACTACCCTTGTTACAATTGTGTTGAAATACCTTGATTGAACCGTGAATAAGTCAGCTACCACATTACCAAATATGATTTTCATGAAAACTTATATGTGTGGTATCACATTGGGGAGAAAAAGAAATATCAAATTGCAGTTGATGCAAATGGGAGGTCTAGATTAGAGAATTTCTTATATGACTAGTTTTAGTTTATTCTTCATCATGAAAAAGATAGGATTCTGACCCAAGAAGACTTTGATATGAGAACACATGACTCATATAATGAAAATGAAGTTGTTTTAGGGTGAAAAAATTTAATGATGTAGCCACAACTCCAGTATATCGACAATTTGGTAAAATGAAAAAGCTAGAACTATTAATCTTATTGTTCATGGGAAAACAATGTATATAATTTCAAATAAATCCATCAATTACATTGTTATATTCATGAAGGACATACATCCAGATGATGCATATATTCACTCAAACCACTATATGGAATGGAATTTAGTTAGGGAACATGGATTTTCAACAAATAAATGCATGCTTGCTCAAATGATTGAAATTTATTTTTGGAGGAAAATACTGAACAAAATGATTGTATAGAATGTGGCACAACCTACTGGAATCCAAATACAAATAGAAAACCATCTCATGTGGCATAGAATTTATTGTGGCACATTCCACTGATCCCCAGACTTTAGAATATTTTTATGTATGATGAAATATCTAAAATAATGCGTTGGAATGATACCGAGACCAAAAATACTAATGATGAGTTGGTTCAAACTACAGATGGATTTACATTATAGTGATTTGATGGTCAGTATCCATATTTTTTATCGGATATGTGCAATGTGAAGTTGGTAATTTCATGTGATGCTATTATTTTTTTGGGCAGACTCTTACTTCACACGACACATGGGTTGTTTTTATACACATTTATAACATTCCCCCATGGTTTTGTTTGAAAAAACATTTCACATTCATGATTATACTCATATATAGCCATTTTGATCCCTGAAATGATATAGACGTATACATGAATTCTTTGATAAAATAGTTCAAACATATTTGTGATGTGGGTGTGCGCATTTGCGATGAATGTTCAAAAGTCATATTTCATATGTGTATTGTGCTTATATGGACGATCAATGATTTTCTTGCTTATTCAAAGATATCTGGAAAGGTAATGAAGGGAAAACTATCATGTCCTATTTTTATAAAGAAAACATTAACTATAATACTGAGACGTTGATATAGTTTCAGTTTTATTGGGAATCAATGATTCTTTCCAATGGAACATCCATATAGAAATAATCGTCGATGATTTGATAATACCATAGGAAACAATGATCAACCACATCATATGTCTGGATCTTATGTGCTTAATGAATTGAAAGATTTCTGTTTTTTCTTTTGGAAGCGTCAAATGAAATATGGATAGAGAAATAATGTTTCTAATGAAAACAATTACAATTGGAAGAATAGGAGTATCTTCTATGATTTGACTTATTGGTCAACCAATTTGTTATGTTATAGCTTAAACGTAATGAACATTGAAATGAATATATGTGAAATGTTTCTTTTGATTATTCTAAATGATAAGGGAAAGATGAAATAAGATTTATGGTCATGGCGTAGCTTGGTGGATTGGGCCATCAGACCAGAATTGAATCCTGTGCATATTAGTGAAAATAAATGTATAGTTCCATGTTTTTATTATTTATGACACCTACAGAAAAAAAATTATGGAAGTACTAGAGACTCTTAAATTTCTTGAGGGGTATTCAAGAAACATATCTAAACGTCTCCACAAAAAATAGTTGAATATAAAATCTTTCAAGACTCATGATTATCACACCCTTCTGTATGATTTTATTCCAATTGTAATCTGTCATATTTTTTCCTATAATTTAAGGGAGCATGTTATTATGATGTTCAATTTTTTTAGAGTTATTTTTGCTAAGAAGTTGTCTATATATTTCTTGCAATAAAATTTTGAAGATGCCCTATTAATTTTGGGTGACTTAGAGAAAATATTTCCTCCACTATTTTTCATATTCATGATGCATCTGACTATCCACAGTCCAACTAAAATAATTTAATGAGGACCTATTTCTTTTTTTTGGAAATATCCAACTGAATAAAATATGTACACATTAAGGACTTATGTTAGAAACAGGAATCATCCCAAAGGTTCTATCATGAATGATTACTTGGCTTAAGAATGTATGGATTGCTTCTCTTAATGTATTTGTCTGATATTACTACAAGAATGAACAGACCAATGAGAATAAAAGAAGAACTGTATGAGAAAATTGAACCCAATTTTCCATCACTTCCTCAAACAGAAGTAATTCCAAGATCATATACATTGAAGACATTAATCCTTGAAGAGAAGGATAAGGAACATTGCATAGTTTTGTTCAACTAGGATTTGATAGATGACTACATAAGGTACATAAGTTGAATATGTATATCATACCCATGTATCTGTTAAAAGTTTCTTATTTTCATCTATAGGGAACATAAAACAGTGATAAATAGAAATCATCATTCTTTATCTTTGAGAAAGAGGGAGACTTTTCATAGAAAAGATTATACTTCTTGGTTAAAATTTATGATAAAAATATTACTATTGAAAATAATTATATGAAAATTTAACTATGTTCAGTATTCATTTATGTAGAGACCCAATGATTGACGTATGTGGACATTACATTACTTTTACAGAATACTTGATACATAACGAAAACATACACACAAGTACCATAATAGTTTAGGGTCTTTGGAAACTCAGAACGTAATATTCTAATCGTGGTGAAAGATCTTCAACATCTCCCGTAATGATCTTCCCCTTTTGATTTTCTTACCTAAAAACATTCATTAAATCTTTGGGAAAAGAAAACATATAAAGGGTGAGCTCAAATGCTCAATAAGGGTAATCATAGAGAACATAAAACAATCCATAAACATTTGAATGTAAAAACATGAACATAAAATCTAAACATCAAAATCTTGAGCAAAGACATAAATCATGGAAGTACACAAGGCATAGATCATAATGGAACATAATTACTGATAAAATAGCTTGGGAATAAAACTTGTAATTATGGAAAAACATTAATCACATGATATTATTTCCATGGTAGACAAGGCATTTCTGCGAAGACCATCTTAGTGGACAAAGTCTCTTTTTGAATAGAGTTCACTCCTCATTTCAGTCCTGTAACTCTGAACCGGATTAACTTACCATTACATCGATGTCTATCTCATGAGATATAAATCATTACCCAATTCATTGGAGGGATATATAGGTCCCGCCCATCTCATAATGAAATCATTCTTACTTGTGCCACAAAATAAACATACATCATTCATAACAACCCAATAAATAAAATGGGTTTCAGAAACATCATCCCATCATCACATAATCCATATAAAAGAAATGGATATCATTTCATAATATGAAAAGTGAAACCATATAAATCATAGAGACATGATACTTGAAACATACACATATGAAATAATGTCATCTTAAATGAAAAATGGTTTTGATAAAACATTTGAAATGAATTCTTGAGGAAAATATCCTTTCTTCTTCAAAATCATTTTCATTTCACAAAATTCCATGAGATTTTAAAATAAAAATGAATTTTTCGAAAATAATAATGAAATCATGTAGAGAAAGCTTCTTGATAATAAGGCGTTATGAAACCGTAAAAATCCGTTCGTGCCGTATAATTTAAAAAAACATTCTTCTCGTACTTTTGCCGGAAAAGTCAAAAAAATACCTCGTAACGTAAACAAAAGAAAGATTCCCTACATACCAAGTAGTAAAAGTAAAAAATGGATAAAAAGGGATTTAAACATACATGAAACCATTTTTAGAAAACATGGACATGGATGATAAATATAACCCCAGTGAATACTTACAAATAAACAATCTCGGATAAGAATGACATTGGAATAATTATCCCTTACCTTAGGTCCGATATGCTTCGTACGTATCCGAAACTCCTGTATAATGATTTAAATAATGTCATTGACTTATTACAGAATCGTATTCATTGTTATGATATCATATATGTTTCACTTATGACTTTATATTACCCGTTCTTTTGTAAATTTTATTTTAAAGCAGCGTTTTGGGTAAAATCATTTCATTTATCGTATGTGTTTTGACTTGTCATTCTTGATATTATTACTTATATCAGGATTTACATAATTCCAAAATGTAAAACATGATTTACATATAATATATATTCATCGTATACATATATATATTATAGATCGATAAAAGGAATGAAATACACCGTTCATGAAGACGGTAGGTTGTACGTACGCATGAACATTGTTTTCATTTCCTTATTGAATTGAATGAAACTAAATAGATGACATATATATATATATACATAAATATAGTAGCATTATTTTTCATATATTTCATTATTATTTATTATATAAACTTTATGATCATTCATGTATGGTTAACATGGAGAATGAATCTCATCGCGTCGTGGAGACGGTAGTCCGTACGTACGCACGAGCAATGATATCATTCCCATAATTATTGAATAGAATTGGAGTGGATGGTATAATATATCAGAATAATTATGATGTTATAATAACCACATATATTTATTCATTACACCATTATACCCATCCATGTAAGGTGATGGTGGAAAAACAGATTTCACCACGGCGTGGATACGGTATTCCGTACGTACGCACATGTGGTGATTTTGTATTCTGTAGGATGGACAGATGGTGAAATAGGGTTGATTAATAATTATAATAACATATCAGTATATGAGTTATAATGATGTTATTACTTCATAATGAAACAACTAAATAAGAATACGTGGATGAAGAAATAGAGTTGAAAGAATCGGTAACGGACATTACCTCTTCTTTGAAGCGCCTCTTTGAGAGCTTCTCTTAGGGCACTAAAATTTGTCTTTGAAAAATAAAATAACCTCTGGGATGTTTCTATGGAAGTGTAGAAGATAATTTTTCAGGGGTTGGCCGATCTAGAAGGCTCAAAGTGGTGTGAGGAAGAGAGGGAGGAGGTTCCCTTTTATAAGGGAGGAGAGGGGCACCTTTGGAAAAACTAAAAATATTATTTTATTATAAATTCATATTCGGTTTTTAATAGCTCCAAATAGATTTATTTAGAAGGTAAGGTGTGGATGGGTCTAAATCCTCTCATCCAATAGAATTTAGACATCATTATAGTTCTATTTTAACCTTATCATTTAGATTTAACTTTGAGTTAGATAATTTAACGTTTAATGTGTCTTCTTGTTTTCTTACACTATAAGGTTAACAAACATACTATAACAAGCCAAACAAACCCCAAGTTGTTTATTATTAATATATATAACCTTATCTAAGTCGTTTGGAAGAACCATAGATTTTTAGGAATAAAATATCAATTAATAATATAATATTTTTTTTAAAAACTATATTATGTCAATTTTGATAATATTTGGTAATAGATTTTTGTGAAACTCATAACAGAAATAATAGTTCGAAAAAGTTAATTAAATCAATACTAACATGTCATATTAACATATGAAATTATTTTAATTCATAAAAAGTCTCAAATAACATTTATTTGGGTATTTATAACATCAATTATGTCAATATTTCATTAATAATATAATTACCGTATCATCATTGTGTCATAGGTAAATTAAAATATTTAAAGTCTAAAAATTATAAATAAAATACCATTATGTTTGAAATATTTTTATCTTTATAATTAATATTTATAGTCTATTTTATCTTATGTATAACCATATATTAAAAATGTTTTAGTTATTAAACATTGATTTTAACTATTTTAAAAATTCTTTAAATAAAATAATATTAAATGTCCTAATCTAATCCAAGTGGACCTAAAGGGTAATATTTTATTCCTAATGCTGTTTTTGGTCAAATTACACTTATCCAATATAATTAGGACATGTGTTAGGGTAATAATAATATAATTTTTACCCTTAATTACCCTATTTACTTTTAACTGTGGTAAAAAAAGTAAAAAGTTACTATTCACCAAAAAAAAATATTTTAATCTAATTGAACCACATTTTACTTACTGACATTAACCGTGTCTCTCAGATTTTTGAATTTCCATTCACAAAAGCGGTAAAATTATGTTCTATGTAAATTTTCAAATTCTCCTAGGAGGTGGGTAAAAGACGGTGAAAAGTTCAATAAAATATTTATATATCTAAAATTATTATAAAATGACTCCAATTAATTGAATTGAATTTATATAGATATTATGTATCAATTTTGACCTAGAATGAATTTAAATAAAATAAATATTTATTTAAATAAAATTTCAGTTTTTAAATATCAACCTAGTGTTTTCACTATTCATCAAAAATTGAAAGTTTTCAGAAAAATAACAAAATTTAACCCTAGGCCAATTTCGATATTTTGAATCCAAAAATTAATTCCATTTTGAAAGGTAAAATTTATAAAATTTCAAAAACTGGATATTACTATTCATAACGACTAGTTTATATAACATATCATTGTTTAGCGAAACTCGCTATTGCGTACAACACACGCTATCGTGGAAGGTCACGATTGCATTTAATGAAAGCCAAGTTAGGGATGCGTGTTGTGTAAAATCCTTTTGGTGTAGCGTACAACACAAGAAATTAATAAAATTAAAAAGAATATTTTTCATAAAATCTTATGGTGTTACAATTTATATTTTAGGTATTGAGATTTCCTGCTTACTCTGTCTCTGTTGAAATTTAAACTTTGGCTTTTGGTCCAAAGACCATGGTTCGTGACTATAAATCAGTTGTTATCAATGGGTACATATTTATTATCATTAAATGATAAAAGAACATGAGGACACAACATGATGGTGTTATGGTTACTACCCAAACAAACTATTATGATGGTGCATCAGATAGTATACCACGTTTTAAAAATTTAGGTTATTATGGAGTCATTGAAAAAATAATAATATTGGAATATTACTCTCAATGACGAGTCATAATGATGAAATGCCAGTGATTTGATTTGATTTCATGGAATGGATCATTTATTGATTACTTTGGATTTTAAGAAATTGATATAACCCAGACTCTTTCTACAAATGAACCATATGTATTGGCATCAAAGGTAAGACCATTTTTTTATGTCAAAGACCATCTTCAATCTGAATTTAGAATCATTATTGATGTAATTTGAAGACATATTTGTTATGATGGTGATGATATAATTGACACATTGCCTATTTCCATTGGAAATGATAAATTTATTAACTTATATGACTCTAATATCTCAATTTTCAATGTTTAATGTGAACATGAAGTTGTGGTGGGAAATATATAGAATCATCCATCCATGTTCTAAAATGTTTTGGTTTAACTTGAATTGGGTTATTAAGGTTGGTACTATTCAAATTTATTTAATATTGATTACAAATACATTGTATCTGACCTGACTGTTATGTGAATTTTCCATGTCTATTGGTTTCAATTTTATCTGAATTTCATTTTCTAATTTGGAATTGAACTATATTCAAACATACAAAACAAACATTTATTACCTGGTGAACATTTCAATGCATTATTGACCATGTATAAAATTATTATATCTCTAAGAAATCCTTTTAACATTTCACAATAAAATGAAAATAATGGCGTGTCTTCTTCTGCAAAACATGTATAGAAACCCTCATTATCTACACGAGCAAAAGAAAATTAAATTTTCCATAATTATGACAAGAACTTTACCCCTTATGAATAAGGTAGATATCTTATCCTTGTTAATATGTATATTTCATCATTTACATCTATTAGAAGGGTTTAATAATTCATAATATATACCTTGCTTAATTTTCTAGAGGCATAACTCAGTATTATATCTCTTTTGGTTATTGAGTGAAATAAAACCTCAGAATCAATGTTCCATGATTTTAATATACTAGTGACACATAACGAATAACCATCCTACTAAAAAGTATTTTTATTTATTACATCCTGTATAGTTTATTAAATTAATTATATATCCATTCAATATCACCTAAAACAATGGATAGTTAAATTATACATGAATCCACCAAGTCCCTTCCATATATTTTAATTTTTAGGTTACACATTAGTCGTCACTTTCTAATTAGATCCATTTTTTCATATGTATGAAATGAATCCAATTGAAGAGAAGTGATGGAATAAGATAATGGACAACAATTTTTCGCATGGCTGAGATGGGTGCTCCACCGCTAGTGATTGTAGTGAGTATTGTATTTCAAATATACATATTTAAATAATATATAATTTTATGTGATTAATTTTGTTTTAAATTTATTTCATGATCCAACTCTTAGGTGAAAATTATTTCTTGAGAAACCCAGTAGTGGTCCTAATACATTTTTTGGTGGTACGAGGGGGGTGGTATGACAGATAGGTGATCTGGTCGGTGTACCCGATAAGACCCTTCCCCTCCCACTTACATACCATTTATCCCACATTCTGATCCTGGTGCATCTTTAGGGACACACAAAATATTTAGGCCTCCCATTTTTTCCCCACCATTTAATTATAAGTCTCATCACCCATCTTTACCATGTAAAATGATCACTCCCACTCCCCATCCAACATTTGGCCAGCCTTCAGTGCCATCTTCTTTTACTTCTACTTCCTTCTCTCCGACATTCTATATTCCATGTTCTTCGACTCCTACTCCACCACAGTCTATCCCAACGGAGAATACAATGGGACCCACTCCACCTATACATGGCTTTCCTTCAGTTTCATTGGATCCATCTGCACCCATTGATCATTCCTCCATAGGAATATTTATAAAACCCCAACAAATTTTTATACCATTTTTTATTTTCATTATAATATGTACTAATTAAATTATTGTTTTTCTTTCATAGAAGATATATCTACTAATAGGAGGGGTGGTGAGGGTGTATATGCATGTGTGTAGTGTGGAACCGCAGCACACTGTTGATGATAGACTACAATGAAGACAATAAAATGATTGAAATAATAGGGAAGCAATATCAGAGTTTCTTTGCGACGCTTTCCAAATACTCGGAAATCATTCATGTAATCCCCCTCTCATGGAGACAGTTTCCAAATGAAGTTAAGAATAATGATTGGGCATAGATATGGGTAAAAAATTCATGTGTATTTAATGCAATATAATATTTTTGTGTTTACATGAATAAATATTTTGGTGTTATCTTCGGTTTAAATTCCTCGTTGGTTAGGGTGTATGACCAGCACATCTAAGGGATTTAGGTGTTCTTTGGAGATCCTATAAGAATTTGTTGTATATTGGTTAGCATTTAAGAGTTCTCACATTGTTAGAGATAATACCTATTTTGGATGATTGTCCTATAGAACAATATCGGCAGATGATTACTCATTGGACGACTATCGAGTTTAATTTATTAATAACATTTGAGGTATTTAAAAAAAGTTCATGCTTTTCATTAATAATATATTTTTTTATTGAATTTTATTTTAGAATAATATGGAATAAATAAAAAAACATTGATTCTAAAAACTACCCCACACATTGGGACACACTACGATGAAGGATCAAGAGAGGAATAAGGTATGATAATTGTTTATAATTTTTCTTTTAGACATTCATTTTCTATTTTTACCTCTATAATTAATTCAATTGATAATGATTTCATATAATTATAGTTGTGAAAATAATTATTAGTAACATATTTTTAATTGTGGTTTCTTATATTAAATTTATTTTTAGAGGAAAATATTGAATATTGAAGGAAGTGTGCCTTGAGAAAAATTCTTTTTCTCTAGTAGAAGGAAAAAAGATGGAAGTGTGGTTAACGAACTGACTCAGCATCAGATTTTAAGTTTTACATTGTTGATTTCAAATATTAATATCTTTTTTGTTACATAGTAATATATTTATATATGTAACATGCTACTTTAGAGGCCATTGATCCAAGGAATATGACTATTTTTGGCCAAATGATCCCTTACAACAGGAGTTGGGAGATGAGCCCCCTGGCAGAGTACGCTACTCACCTAGGATGAGTATAGTCCAAACGAGGTATTTTACCTCCTCATGTACGAGTTGTAGTGCCACTGAGTTCTTTTAGGTTATGGCACATGTAGAATAGGCTAAAAAAGGGCCACATAGACATCATAACTGACTGCTAGGGAAAACAATACATTTATGAACTGGTGAATGTTTTATATCCAACACATACACAAAAGGCCATCACATATTTTGATGAATATATTTCATCAATATGTTCTATATATGGTTTACTTGGTGGAATTTCTAGTGGTTTTTGAGGGGATTTAATTTTTGGTGATAAATATGGCAAGGAGGAGGGCGAGGTAGAGGAGGAAGTTGAGGATGAGGTCAAGGCACAAGAGGAGGGAGTGGAGGAGAATGATGCTGAGGATGAGGGTGAGGAGGAGGCTGAGAAAAAGTACAAGGGTAAAGAGGAGAGCATTGAGGAGGGAAGAGATGATGAAAGGGGAAATGATGAAGACTGGGATGAGGCTGATAATGATAGTGTTGAGGGACAGATTAACCTGTTACATTTTTTAAAGATATTACAAAAAAATTATCATTGAGGATTTTTTGTGCCTGCATATATGGGAGATAAGGTAGGTCACATTATCTTTATTTCTTTATCAATAAATTATAAAAATAGACTTGATTCTTTTATATGACTGAATATATGTGTCATTCATTCACCCCTCTCCTAGACACCCCCACTCCCTTGGACCTCCCCCAACACCTGGACAGCACCCCACCCCCTGGAAACCCCCACCCCCATGGATATCCCCCACCCCCTAAAAACCCAAACCCCATAGAAATCCCCCCATCCTCTACGAAACCACCCACGGAGAACCCCCTCCCCCAGACAACACTACCCCTGGACAGTCCCACCCCTTGGGCAGCCCCACACCCCTAGACAGCCCGACCACTTGGACACCCACCGAGACAACCCCCACCCTGAGAAACCCCCACCCTCCCTCGGAGATCCCCCGACCCCCTACAAACCCCCTAGACACCCCAAACCCAAGGATAGACCACACCCCCTTGACCCCCCAACCCCTAGAAACCCCATCCCCCGGACATCCCCTACCCCATAGATAGGCTCCACCCCCTGAACAACCCCACCCCCTTGGACAACACCCCAAACCCCTGGAGACCCCTAGCATGTTGAAGATCCCCCCTGTAGAGGTCTGAAGCTTGACGTACATGGAAATTACATTACTTTTTTGGAATACTTAAAACATTAAAAAAGCAAACACCCAAGGACCGTAATAGTTTAGTGTCTTTGGAAACTTGGAATATAAACTTCTAATCATGTTGAAAGATCTTCAACATCTCCCATAATGATCTTCACCTTTTTAATTTCTAACCTAAAACCTTTATTTATATCCTTTGGAAAAGAAAACATATAAAGGGTGATCTCACACGCTATGTAATGGTAATCATGGAGAAAATAAAACAAACCATATACATTTGAACTTCAAAACATGAACATAATATTTAAACATCAAATTCTTGAGCAATGATGTAAAACATTGCAGTACGTAAGGCATAGATCATAAAGAAACATTAATAATGATAAAATATAATGGGAATAAAACATGTAATTTTGGAAACCATTATGCACATGATATGTTTTCCATAGTAGCCAAGGCATTTCTGCCAAGACCATCTTAGTGGACAAAGTCCCTTTCTGAATTGAGTTCACTCCTCATTCCAGTCTTGTATTACAGAACCAGATTAACTTACCATTCCAGCCATGTCTATCTCATGAGATATAAATCATTACCCAAGGAATTGGAGGGGGATATAGGTCCCACCCATATCATAATGAAATCATTCATACGTGTCCCACAACATAAACATAAATCATTCATCATAACCCATAGAATAAAAAGGGTTTCATAAACATCATCCCATCAAAACATAATTCATATAAAACAAATGGATATCATTTAATCATAATAAGAATCAAACCATGTAAAAAATGGAGGCATTATATTAGAAACATAAACATATTAAATAATGTCATTTTAGATGGAAAATAGTTTTGATAAAACACTTGAAATGAATTCTTGAGGAAAATATCTTTTCTTCTTCAAAATAATTTTCTTTTCATAAAATTCGATACAATTTTAACAGAAAAGGTATTTTTTAAAATAATCTTGCCATATTATAGAGTAAGCTTCATGAATATTAGGCGTTATAAAACCATAAAAATCCATTAACGCCATATAAGATAAAAATAACATTCTCCTCTTACTTTTTTCGGAAAACTCAAAAAGTTCCTCATGTGGTAAACAAAAGTAAGATTCCTTTCATAACATGTGGTAAAATTAAAAAATGGGTAAAAAGGTCATTAAAAATACATGAAAACATTTTTAGAAAACATCGACATGGATGATAACAAAAACCCCAGAAAATACTTACGAATAAACAATCTCGGATAAGTGCGAGATTGGAATAGTTATCCCTTACCATAGGTCTGATATGCTTCATACATATCCGAACCTCCTGTATAATGATTTAAATAATGTCATTTAATTATTAAAGAATCATATTAATTGTTATGATATCATATATGGTTCACTTACGACTTTATATTACCCGTTCTTTTGTAAGTTCCATGTTAAAGTAGCGTTTTGCGTAAAATCATTTTATTTATTGTACATGTTTTGACTTGTTGTTCTTGATATTATTACTTATATCCTGATTTACATAATTCCAGAATTAAAAAAATGATATATATGTAATATATATTCATCATATACATATATATATATATATATGATAGATGGATAAATGGAATGAAATACACAGTTCATGGAGACGGTAGGTCGTACGTACTCATGAACGATGTTTTAGTTTCCTTATTGAATTAAATGGAATTAAGTATATGACATTAATATATATATACATAAATCCAGTATCATTATTATGTAATATAATTCATTATTACTTATTATATATAATTTATAATCATCCATGAATGGTTAACACGGAGAATGAATCTCATCGCGTCGTGGAGATAGTAGTTCGTACGTACACATGAGCGATGATATCATTCCCATGATCATGGAATTGTATTGAAGTGTATGTATAAAATTTCAGAATCAATATATCTTTAAAATAATCATTTATAGTTATTTATTTACACCATTATACCCATCGATGTAAGGTGGTGGTCGAAAACATATTACACCACGACGTGGAGACGGTATTCCGTACGTACGCACGCGCGGTTATTTCGTTTTCCGTAGGATGGATAGAATGTGAAAGATGGTTGTTTCATATTTATAATAACATATCATTATAAAATTAATACTGATGTTATTACATTATAATGATACAACTAAATAAGAAGAAGTAGAAGAAGAAAGAAACTTGAGAGAATCGGAAGAAGAGATTCCCTCTTCTTCAACACACCTCCTTTAAGCCTTCTCTTAAGGATGTAGAGTTGGTTTTTTGAGAAGACCATAACATCCAGAATGTTTCTAGGGAAGTTGAGAAGAGAAATGGGCATGGTTTGGCCAAGCTTCAAGGCTCAAAATGGTGTGAAGTGAAGAGGGATGGGGTTCCCTTTTTATAAGGAAGGAGAGGGGCACCTTTGGAAAAACTTAAAATATTATTTTATAATAAATTCATATATGGTTATTAATAGCTCCAAATTGATTTATTTCGAAGCTAATGTTGGGATGAGTCGAAATCATCTCATCCAATAGATTTTATACAGTTTTGGGTCATTATATTAACCTTATCTTTTAGTTTTAACTCTTAGTTAATTAGATTGACATTTACCATGTCACTTTGTATTTTTATATTTTATATTAAATAAACATACCATATACATCCTAGAATCCCCCAAGTGGTCCATTAATGATAAAAATATAATGATATAAGTATCATGGATGAATATTAGATTTTTAGTAATATAATAACAATTAATAATATAATATTTGTTTTAAAACTATTTTATGTCAATTTTGACACTATTTGGTAATGGATTTTTTTGAAAATCTTAACAGCATGATTATATCAAAAAATGTTAATTAATTCCATACTAACATGTCATATTAACCTATAAAATTTTTGGAATTCATAAAAAGTCTAAAATTACATTTATTTGGTTATTTATAACATCAATTATTTTAATATTTCATTATTTAGATAATTATTGCATCATCGTTGTGTCATAAATAAATTAAATTATTTACTGTATAAAAATTATAAATAAAATAAAATTATGTAGGAAATATTTTTATCTTTCTAATGAATATTTATAGTCTAATTTATCTAATTTATAACACTATATTAAAAATGATTTAAATATTAAACTTTGATTTTAACTATTTTAAACCTTCTTTAAATAAATTAATAATAAATGTCCTAATCTAATCCAAATGGACCTAAATGGTCATATTTTATTAATAAGGTTGTTTTTGTTAAAATTACACTTATCCAATAGAATTAGGAAATGTGTTAGGGTAATAATAATCTCATTTTTACCCTTAATTACCCTATTTACTTTTAACCGTTGTTAGTAAAAGTAAAAAGACACTATTCACCAAAAATTATTTTCATCTCATTGAACCAAATTTTAGTCCATGATATTAAGCGTGTCTCTCAAATTTTAGAAATTCAATTCAAAGAATTGGTAAAATTTCATTTAAATGAAAAATTCATTTTTTTAACTACCACTAAGTGGTTTCACTATTCATCAAAAATTGAAGTTTTTCAGAAAAATACCAAAAATTCAGCCTAAGAATTATTTGATATTCCGAATTCAAAATTGATGTCTATTTTTCCAAATTCAAAACATATAAGTGGAATTAATTAATTTTAAAATTTATTCCTGTTATCAAAACAATTAGCGTGTTTTTAAGAAACAATTACTATCAAAAGATTGATACTTGTTTATATCAAATTTCAAAGTGAAATTAATTCCAATGACAATCATTGGATTAAATGGTGAAAATATATTCTAATTACACTTCAAAACCAATTAAGAAGATAATTTAACCATATAAATTATTTCGATGAAAAAAAGTTGTATTTAATTAAAATATAGTGTGTTTTTACTATTCTAGAAAATGTGTAAGATGAATAATAATGTTATAAAATTCAAAATGTATTTAATACTATTCATAAAGCCTAGTCCATAATAATATTATAACAATATATCATTATTTAGTGAAACTCGGTATTGCGTACTACACACGCTATCGAGGAAGGTTTTGATTGCGTGTAGTGCAAGCCAAGTCAGGGTTGCATGTTGTGAAAGACTCTTTCATTGTTTTGTATAATAGAATCCAACCATATTTTGTTTATACATTGAATATATATATATCTATATATATAAACTCAATGTTGCGTAGAATGACTATTATCAAATGAACTTAAAATTTTGTGTAACACAATCCATGAATAGTGTTGCGTATACTGCAAGCTAATATGGTGTTTTGTATAGTACAAGCTAATCTTGGTGTAGTTTATAATTAAAGATATCAAAGAAATTAAAAAGAATAATTCTCATAAAATCTCGGGTTGTTACATTCTACCCCCCTTTAAATGAATTTCGTCCTGGAAATTCATTGGGGTTATAAATGGTTTACTAATTGAATGTTTATTTCATAGAAACCCACATTGTAAATAGAATACTAAAACTTCAATTTAAAAAGGGATGTTAGAATCATAACGACAACCCAATGTAACTCAGCATTTGGTTTCCGCATAGGACAACACAAGTGAAAATATGGATATGGAAGAGAAAACTAACCATCATGTTCTAATGGAGAGTGGTAGAGAATATGGCTATGAAAAATCCATCAATCCCACAGCCATAAATTTGTGATGATTTAAGGTATCATCTAATTCATCGAATATGAGGACATTAGGACAAATTTTTTGGTTTTCAGGATCATTCCCCTAATGTTTAAAAATAATTAATAGAAATACTTACTTGATTTTGGTAAAATATCACTGTTGTTTGTGCCATGAACAATTTCCACTTCATCTCTTAAAGAAATGAAGTTGAATTTGTCATTCTTTAAGTGTTAGCAGATCATGTGATAGAATGATGGGACATTCCATCTGTCTCAAACAAAGGGTTAGCAAAATTTACCAAATATACATACATCCATATATGGTGAGGTTAAACGTATATGATTCCAAAAATGGACTTATACTTCAACTATGACACAGCTTAATAAAATAAAACTAATTTCTACTAACCAGGGACTTCCTATAGGCGAGTGGTAGGCGATAAAGGCCTGTCGCACTTCGGTTGTGGGTTCAATTCCCACATCCTTGTCCGATATGATGTGTTTTCACCCGTCCTATGGGTTGTCCCTTTCTCTAAAACTATTCCATTATAAAATTCCAAAAATAATATCAAAAGGTTCTAGCCTTAAACAATACTATCAGCTGTCTAACTTAAACTATTCCAATCTTCACGTTTATTGAAAATTCTTCTGTCCAAGCTCATTTTAAAAAGAAAACAATTACTAGAAATGTCATCTACCGAGCATGTGAATACAATCATTTATGCTCGATATATCTGGTTGGTCACATTCCAAACATGTGAATACCATAATCATGTATTCTTTTGAAAAATGAATACCCATTGAACCTTAGTGATAACATGAATGCTGTCAAAAGTTAAATCTTTCCACATACCAAAATCCCAAAATTATTAAATACACAAACCATGACATCACATTGTCCTTATATCAGTCATGAGCTCATTAATACTATCAAACATCTCATTATCTCTTTATCCCTTCATTATGCGCACATCAACTATTTTCCAAAAATATCTAAATAACAATTCATGGTTACTAGTACCATTAATCATATACTTTCAAATAATTTAGAGAAAAAAATAGTGTAACAATCCTTATATGTTTCTTTATTCCATAGTACCATTACCTATAAAAAATAACTCTTGATAAACATAAATCATTCTACTACCTTCTTAAACCATTGAACAAGCTTCAACGCTTCTTTCATCTCATATATCATTTATAGTCTCTTCGTCATCATCAACATAAATACTACCCATATGACCATGCTAATTCTCTTCATGATATTTTCCCTTAGGTAATTGGTTTTCATAATGCCAATACATTCCACATTTAAAACATATAATCATTGTTTATGTCGTAGCAATACCATTATCCTTCTCTATGGTGTTAACTGAACCTTTTCCTTTGAACTTACTAGATTTGTATCCTTATTTTCTGTACACAATGCATCTTCCATCTCCTTTGAAACATTCTCCTTGATACTTCTTACCACATGATTTACATTGGAGAAATTTAACTTTCTTTACTCTATGATCATCATGAAACTCCATCTTTCTCTTATTAGCTCAGTCAGGAAACTTACCAAATTTAATTTTATTGATCATATTATGATATTGTTAAGTCAACATAATAATGATTTTTGGACTTCCAAATCCTGTTTCATTTGGATTCTCATGAAGAATATCATTCCATTGTCCATCATATTCTTCATTTACAAGAATCCTCCTATTTCCTTCCATTTCTTAAAACCTAAAAAGAATAGTATGAGAGGGAAAATTTTTACAAGAAAAAAAACATATTCAAGGGGGAGTACTTTCAATCTCTAACACCTTAGGGTTAATTCTATGATCGTTACCGTAATTCTAGGACTATAACCTATACTTATACCTAACCTTAGTGACATCCCTAGACATACCTTAGAAATATATCTAAGGATCTCACCAATGTTTTCACATCCTAGTTTATCAAATGTTAACTAAACATTTCCTCTGAAGCAAACTATAGAGGCCCAAAGCTTGACATACATGGACATTACATTACTTTTTCGGAATAATTAATACATAAAAAAATCAAACAGTCAAGGACTGTAATAGTTTAGTGTCCTTGGAAACATGGAATATAAACTTCTAATCATGTTGAAAGATCTTCAATATCTCCCATAATGATCTTACCCATTTTGTTTTCTTACATAAAACCTTTCTTTATATCCTAGGTAATGGAAAACATATAAAGGGTGATCTCAAATTTTTAGTAAGGGTAATAATGGAGAAAATAAAACAAACCATATACATTTGAACTTCAATACATGAACATAATATTTAAACATCAAAATCATTAGCAATGACGTAAAACATGGCAGTATGTAAGGCATAGACCACAAAGAAACCTTAATCATGATAAAATTGAATGGGAATAAACCATGTAATTGTGGCATTCATTAAGCACATCATATGATTTACATAGTAGCCAAGGCATTGCTTCCAAGACCATCTTAGTTGACAATGTCCCTTTTTGAATCGTGTTCACTTCTCATTCCAGTCTTGTATTACTGAACCAGATTTACATACCATTCTATCCATGTCTATCCCAAGATATATAAATCTTTACCCAATGCATTGTAGGGAGATATAGGCCCCACCCATCTTATAATGAAATTGTTCTTACGTGTTCCAAAACATAAACATAAATCATTCATCAAAACCCAATGAATAAAATGGGTTTCATAAACATAAACTCATCATAACATAATCCATATAAAAGAAATGAATATCATTTAATCATAAGAAGAATAAAACCATGTTAATAATGGAGACATTATA
This sequence comes from Viscum album, assembly GCA_963277665.1. Classification (NCBI taxonomy): domain Eukaryota; kingdom Viridiplantae; phylum Streptophyta; class Magnoliopsida; order Santalales; family Viscaceae; genus Viscum; species Viscum album. The sequence continues at coordinate 434,146,510 of OY728158.1, read as the reverse complement.
CTTGAAACATAATTATATTGTATAGTGTCATTTTAGATGGAAAATATTTTTTATTAAACACTTGAAATGATATCTTGAGTAAAATATCATTTCTTCTTCAAAACTATTTTGTTTTCACAAAATTCCATGCAATTTTAAAGGAAAAGAGTTTTTGGAAAATAATCATACATTATTGTAGTGGAAGCTTCATGAAAATGAGCCGTTATGAAACCATAAAATTCCATTCATGCTGTATAAGTTAAAAATAACATTATCCTCATACTTTTGTAGGAAAAGTAAAAAAGATCCTTGTGTGGTAAACAAAATTAAGATTCCTTTCATAACATGCTGTAAAATTAAAAAATGGGTAAAAAGTCCATTAAACAACCTTGAAAAAAATTTATAAAATAGGGACATGGATGATAACAAAAACCCCAGTAAATACTTACGAATAAACAATCTCGGATAAGAGCGAGATAGGAATAGGTATCCCTTACCATAGGTCCGATATGCTTCGTACATATCCGAACCTCATGTATGATGATTTAAATAATTTCATTGACTTATTATAAATTCATATTTATTGTTATGATATCATATATGGTTCACTTATGACTTTATATTACCCGTTCTTTTGTAAGTTCCATGTTAAAGTAGCGTTTTGGTTAAAATCATTTTATTTATCGTGCATGTTTTGACTTGTTGTTCTTGATATTATTACTTATATATTGATTTACTTAGTTCCAGAATGAAAAACATGATTTATATGTAATATATATTCAGAATATACATATATATATATATATATATATATATGATAGATCAATAAATGGAATGAAATACACCGTTCATGGAGATGGTAGGCCGTACGTACGCATGCACGCTTTTTTCGTTTCCTTGTTGAATTGAATTGAATTAAGTATATGGCATAAATATATATATACATAAATTCAGTATCATTATTATGTTATATATTTCATGATTAATTATTATATATACTTTATAATCATTCATGAATGGTTAACAAGGAGAATGAATCTCATCGTGTCGTGGAGACGGTAGTCCATACGTACACACGAGCGATGATATCACTACCAAGATCATGGAATTTTATTGAAGTGTATGTATAATATTTCAGAATAAATATCACTTTACAATAATCATTTATAGTTATTTATTTACACCATTATACACATCCAAGTAATGTGGTGGTCGAAAACATATTACACCGCGTCGTGGAGACGGAATTCCGTACGTACGCACGCGCGGAGATTTCATTTTTCCTAGGATGGATAGAAGGTGAAATAGGGTTGTTTTATATTTATAATAACATATTAGTATAAAATTAATACTTATGTTATTACTTTATAATGATACAACTAAATAAGAAGAAGTAGAAGAAGAAAGAAACTTGAGAGAATCAGAATAAGAGATTACATCTTCTTCAACACACCTCCTTTAATCCTTCTCTAAATTAAGTAGAGTTGGTCTTTTGAGGAGACCAGAACAACGAGAATGTTGCTAGGGAAGTGGAGAAGAGAAATGGGCAGGTTTTCACCGAGATTCAAGGCTCAAAAGGGAGTGAAGAGAAGAGGGAAGGGGTGCCCTTTTAATAAGAGAGGAGATGGGAACCTTTGAAAAAACTTAAAATATTATTTTATAATAAAGTAATATACAGTTTTTAATAGCTCCAAATTTATTTATTTCGAAGATAAGGTAGGTATGGGTCTACATCCTCTCATCCAATAGATATTAGACAGGTTTGGGTCCTTATATTAACCTAATCATTTAGTTTTAACTCTTAGTTAATTAGATTGACATTTATCATGTCACTTTGTATTTTTATATTATATAGTAAATGAACTTACCATATACATCCAAGCGTCCCCCATGTGGTCCATTTATGATACACCTATCATGATATACATATCTTGGATGAACCTTAGAGTTTTAGTAATATAATAACAATTAATAATGTAATATTTGTTTTAAAAACTATTTTATGTCAATTTTGACACTATTTGGTAATTGTTTTTTGTGAAAATCATAACAGCATGATTATATCAAAAAAAAGTTAATTAATTCCACAATAACATGTCATATTAACCTACAAATTTTTTTTGATTCATAAAAACACTCATATTGCATTTTTTTTGTGTATTTATAAAATCAATTATTTTAATATTTCATTATTTAGGTAATTATTGCATCACCATTGTGTCATAAATAAATTAAATTATTTAAAGTATAAAAATTATAAATAAAATACCATTATGTAGGAAATCTTTATATATTTTTAATGAATAATTATAGTAAAATTTATTTTATGTATTACCCTATATTAAAAATAATATAGATATTAAACTATGATTTTAACAATTTTAACCCTTCTTTAAATAAATAAATAATAAATGTCCTAATCTAATTTAAGTGGACCTAAATGGTCATATTTTATTCCTAAGGTTGTTTATCATCGAATTAAACTTATCCAATTGAATTAGGACATATTTTAGGGTAATAATAATATCATTTTTACCCTTAATTACCATATTTAATTTTAACCGTGGTAAATAAAAGTAAAAAGTTACTATTCACCAAAAATTATTTTCATCTCATTGAACCAAATTTTAGTCCGTGATATTAACCGTGTCTCTCGGATTTTCGAAATTCAATTCACAGAAGTGGTGAAATTTCATTTAAATGAAAAATTAATTTTTTTAACTACCACTAAGTGGTTTCACTATTCATCAAAACTTGAAGTTTTTCAGAAAAATACCCACAATTCAGCCTAAGAATTATTTGATACACCGAATTCAAAATTGATGTATATTTTTCCAAATTCAAAACATATATGTGGTATTAATTAATTTTAAAATTTATTCCCGTTATCAAAACAATTAGCGTGTTTTTAAGAAACAATTACTATCAAAAGATTGATACTTGTTTATATCAAATTTCAAAGTGATTTAATTCCAATGACTATAATTGGATTAAATGGTAAAAATATAATCTAATTACACTTTAAAACCAATTAAGAATATAATATATCCATATAAATTATTGCGATGAAAAAAAGTTTTATTTAATTAAAATATAGCGTGTTTTTACTATTCATTAAAATATGAAAGTTATTAGAATAATATGAAAAAATTATCCAAAGACAATTTTTATATCCTGATTCCAAATAAGAATTTTATTTTTTCAAATTGAACTTATAGACATGTCAAAAACAAGATTTAATGTGGGTTCGCCATCAATATGCAGGAAAAATGTAACTTTTTAAAAATACATATTTTGCACGAAATATTTATTTTGTTCTCATACCATATTTTGAAAATGTGTAAGATGAATAATAATGTTATAAAATTAAAAATGTAGTTAATAATATTCATAAAGGCTAGTGCATAATAATATTATAACAATATATCATTGTTTAGTGAAACTCGGTATTGTGTACTACAAACGCTATCGAGGAAGGTCGTGATTGCGTGTAGTGCAATCCATGTCAGGGTTGCATGTTGTGAAAGACTCCTTCATTGTATTGTATAATAGAATCCAACAATATTTCGTTTATACATTGAATATATTTATATATATACACTCAATGTTGCGTAGAATGACTATTATCAAATGAACTTGAAATTTTGTGTAACACAATCCAAGAATAGTGTTGCGTATACTGCAAGCTAATACGGTGTTGTGTATAGTACAAGCTAATCTGGGTGTAGTGTATAATAGAAGACATCAAAGAAATTAAAAAGAATAATTCTCATAAAATCTCAGGTGGTTAAATTCTACCCCCCTTTAAATGAATTTCACCCTCAAAATTTGTTGGGCTGATAAATGGTTTACTAATTGAATGTTTCTTTCATAGAAAACCACATTGTAAAAAGAATACTAAAACTTGAATTTAAAAAGGGAAGTTAGAATCATAACGGTAACCCAATGTAACTCAGCATTTGGTTTTCGCATAGGACAACATAAGTGAAAATATGGATATGGAAGAGAAATCTAACCATCAAGTTCTAATGGAGAGTGGTAGAGAATATGGCTATGAAGAAGCCATCAATCCCACAACCATAAATTTGTGATGATTTAGGTTACCATATTTTTAATCGGATATGAGGACATTAGGAAAAAAATTTGGTTTTCAAGACCATTCCCCTAAAGATGAAGAATAATTAATAGAAATACTCACTTGATTTTGGTACAATCTCACAGTTTTTTGTTCCATGAACAATTTCCACTTCATCTCGTAAAAAAATGAAGTTGAATTTGTCATTCTTTAAGTTTTAGCAGATCATGTGATAGAATGATGGGACATTCCATCTGTCTCAAAAAAAAGGTTAGCAAAATTTACCAAATATAAATACGTTCATATATAGTGAGGTTAAACGTATATGATTCCAAAAATGGACTTATACTTCAACTATGACACTGATTAATAAAATAAAACAAATTTCTACAAACCAGGGACTTCCTATAGGCGATTGGTAGGTGATAAAGGCCTGTCACACTTAGGTTATGGGTTCAATTCCCACAGCCTTGTCCAACGTGATGGGTTGTCACACATCCTATGGGTTGTCCTTTTTTCTCAAACTATTCTATTATAACATTCCAAAAATAATATCAAAAAGTTGTAGCCTTAAACAATACTATCTGCTGTCTAACATAATCTATTCCAATCTTTAGGCTTATTGAAAATACTTCTGTCCAAGCTCATTTTAAGAAGAAAACAATTACTATAATTTTGATCTACCGAGCATGTGAATACAATCTTTTATGCTCGATATATCTTGTTGGTCACATTCCAAACATGTGAATACCATAATCATGTATTCTTTTGAAAAATGAATACCCATTGAACCTTAGTGAAAACATGAATGCTGTCAAAAGTTAAATCTTTCCACATACCAAAATCCCAAAATTATTATATACACAAACCATGACATCACATTGTCCATATATCTGTCATGAGCTCATTAATACTATCAAACATCTCATTATCTCTTTATCCCTTCATTATGCGCAGATCATCTATTTTCCAAAAATATCTGAATAACAATTCATGGTTACCAGTACCATTTATCATATACTTTCAAATAATTTAGAAAAAACAATAGTGTAACAATCCTTATATATGTCTTTATTCCATAGTACCATTACCTATACAAAATAACTCTTGATAAACATAAATCATTTTACTACCTTCTTAAACCATTGAGCAAGCTTCAACACTTCTTTTATCACATATATCATTTGTAGTCTCTTCATCATCATCAACATAAATACTACCCATATGACCATGCTGATTCTCTTCATGAGATTTTCCATTAGGGAATTGGTTTGCATAATGCCCATACATTCCACTTTTAAAACATCTAATCATTGTTTATGTCGTAGCAATACCATTATCCTTCTCCATGGTGTTAACTGAACTTTTTCCTTTGCACTTACTGGATTTGTATCCTTCTTTTCTGTACACAAATCATCTTCTAGCTGCTTTGAAACATTCTCCTTGATGATTCTTACCACGTGATTTACATTGGAGAAATTTAACTTTCTTTACTCTATGATCATCATGAAACTCCATCTTTCCCTTATTAGCTGAGTCAGGAAACTTACCAAATTTATGTTTATTGATCATATTATGAGATTGCTAATTCGAGATAATAATGATTTTTGGACTTCCAAATCCCATTTCATTTGGTTTCTCATGAAGAATATCATTCCATTGCCCATCATATTCTTCATTTACATGAATCCTCCTATTTACTTCCATTTCTTAAAACCTAAAAAGAATAGTATGAGAGGCCAAACTTGTACTAGAAAAACAAAATATTCATTGGGGAGTACTTTCAATCTCTAACACCTTAGGTTTAATTGTATGATCGTTACCGTAATTCTAGGATTATAACCTATACTTATACTTAAACTTAGTGACATCCCTAGACATACCTTAGAAATATCTCAAGGATCTCACTAAAGTATTCACATCCTAGTTTATCAAAGGTTAACTAAACCATTCCTCTGATACCAACTATAGAGTCCCGAAGCTTGACGTACATTGACATTACTTTACTTTTTCGGAATAATTAATATATAACAAAATCAAACAGTCAAGGATGGTAATAGTTTAGTGTCATTGGAAACATGGAATATAAACTTCTAATCATGTTGGAAGGCCTTCAACATCTCCATTAATGATCGTACCCATTTTTTTTCTTACCTAAAACCTTTCTATATATCCTAAGGAATGGAAAACATATAAAAGGTGATCTCAAATTCTTAGTAAGGGTAAGCATGGAGAAAATAAAACAAACCATATACATTTGAACTTCAAAACACGAACATAATATTTAAACATCAAAATCTTGAGCAATGATGTAAACCATGGCAGTACGTAAGGCATAGATCACAAAGAAACATTAATCATGATAAAATTGAATGGGAATAAAACCTGTAATTATGTCATCCATTAAGCACATGATATGATTTACATAGTAGCCAAGGCATTGCTTCCAAAACCATCTTAGTGGATAAAGTCCCTTTTTGAATCGAGTTCCCTCCTCATTCCATTCCTGTATTGCTGAACCAGATATACATACCATTCTATCCATGTCTATCCCATGAGATATAAATCTTTACCCAATGCATTTTAGGGAGAAATAGGTCACACCCATCTCATAATGAAATCATTCTTACGTGTTCCACAACATAAACATAAATCATTCTTCAAAACCCAAAGAATAAAATGGGTTTCATAAACATAAACCCATCATAACGTAATCCATATAAAAGAAATGGATATCATTTCATCATAAGAATAATAAAACCATTTTAATAATGGAGACATTATACTTGAAACATAATCATATTATATAATGTCATTTTAGATGGAAAATATTTTTGATTAAACACTTGAAATGATTTCTTGAGTAAAATATCCTTTCTTCTTCAAAACCATTTTCTTTTCACAAAATTCCTTGAAATTTTAAAAGAAAATGGTTTTCTTTAAAATAATTATACAATCTTTTAGAGGAAGATTCATGAAAATGAGGCGTTATGAAACCGTAAAATTCCATTCATGCTGTATAAGTTAAAAATAACATTATCCTCGTACTTTTGTAGGAAAAGAAAAAAAGTTCCCCGTGTGGTAAAAAAAAGTAAGATTTCTTTCATAACATGCTGTAAAATTAAAAAATGGGTAAAAATTCCATTAAACAAACTTGAAAAAATTTAGAAAATAGGGACATGGATGATAACAAAAACACCAGTAAATACTTACTAATAAACAATCTTGGATAAGAGCGAGATTGGAATAGTTATCCCTTACCATAGGTCCGATATGCTTCGTACAGATCCGAACCTCATGTATAATGATTTAAATAATGTCATTGACTTATTATAAAATCATATTTATTGTTATGATATCATATATGGTTCACTTATGGCTTTATATTACCCGTTCTTTTGTAAGTTCCATGTTAAAGTAGCGTTCGGGGTAAAATCATTTTATTTATCGTGCATGTTTTGACTTGTTGTTCTTGATATTATTACTTATATCCTGATTTACTTAATTCTAGAATGAAAAAAATGATTTATATGTAATATATATTCAGAATATTCATATATATATATATATATATGATAGATCAATAAATGGAATGAAATACACCGTTCATGGAGATGGTAGGTCGTACGTACGCATGAACACTGTTTTCGTTTCCTTATTGAATTGAATGGAATTTAGTATATGAAATAAATATATATATACATAAATACAGTATCATTATTATGTTATATATTTCTTAATTACTTATTATATATTCTTTATAATCATTCATGAGTGGTTAACAAGGAGAATGAATCTCATCGCGTCGTGGAGACGGTAGTCCGTACGTACACACGAGCGATGATATCATTACCATGATCATGGAATTTTATTGAAGTGTATTTATAATATTTCAGAATAAATATCACTTTACAATAATCATTTATAGTCTTTTATTTACAAAATTATACCCATCCAAGCAAAATGGTGGTCGAAAACATATTAAACTACGGCGTGGAGATGGTATTTCGTAAGTACGCATGTGCGGTGATTTCATTTTCCATAGGATGGATAGAAGGTGAAATGGGGTTGTTTAATATTTATAATTACATGTCAGTATATAATTAATACTTATTTTATTACTTTATAATGATACAACTAAATAATAAGAAGTAGAAGAAGAAAGAAACTTGAGAGAATCGGAATAAGAGATTACCTCTTCTTCGACGCACCTCCATTAAGACTTTTCTAAAGGAAGTTCAGTTTGTCTTTTGAGAATACCAGAACCTCCAGAATGTTGATAGGGAAGTGGAGAAGAGGAATGTTCAGGTTTTTTCCAAGATTCAAGGCTCAAAATGGAGTGAATAGATGAGGGAAGGGGTGACCTTTTAATAAGGGAGGAGATGGGAACCTTTGAAAAAACTTAAAATATTATTTTATAATAAAGTCATATTCAGTTTATAATTGCTCCAAATTTATTTATTTAGAATCTAAGGTGGTTATGTTTTTAAATCCTCTCATCAAATCGATTTTAGACAAGTTTTGGTCCTTATATTAATCTAATCATTTAGTTTTAACTCTTAGTTAACTAGATTGACATTTACCATGTCACTTTGTATTTTTATATTATATAGTAAATAAACTTACCATATACATCCAAGAGTCACCAATGTGGTCCATTAATGATACACATATCATGATATACATATCTTTGATGAACCTTAGATTTTTAGTAATATAATAACAATTAATAATGTAATATTTGTTTTAAAAACTATTTTATGTCAATTTTGACACTATTTGGTAATGGATTTTTGTGAAAATCATAACAGCATGATTATATTAGAAAAAGTTAATTAATTCCATAATAACATGTCATATTAACCTATAAAATTATTTTGATACATAAAAGCTCTCAAATTACATTTATTTGGGTATTTATAAAATCAATTATTTTAATATTTCATTATTTAAGTAATTACTCTATCACCATTGTGACATAAATAAATTCAATTATTTAAAGTATAAAAAATATAAATAAAATACCATTATGTAGGAAATCTTTTTATATTTCTAATTAATATTTGTAGTCGAATTTATTTTATGTATAACCCTATATTAAAAATAATTTAGATATTAAACTATGATTTTAACAATTTTAACCCTTCTTTAAATAAATTAGTAATAAATGTCCTAATCTAATCCAAGTGGACCTAAATGGCCATATTTTACTCCTACGGTTGTTTATTGTCGAATTAAACTTATCCAATAGAATTAGGACATGTGTTAGGGTAATAATAATATCATTTTTACCCTTAATTACAGTATTTACTTTTAACCATGGTAAATAAAAGTAAAAAGTTACTATTCCCCAAAAATTATTTTCATCTCATTGAACCAAATTTTAGTCCATGATATTAACTGTGTCTCTCGGATTTTCGAAATTCAATTCATAGAAGTGGTAAAATATCATTTAAATGAAAAATTCAGTTTTTTAACTACAACTAAATGGTTTCACTATTCATCAAAAATTGATGTTTTTCAGAAAAATACAAAAAATTCAGCCTCAGAATTATTTGATATTCCAAATTCAAAATCGATGCCTATATTTCCAAATTGAATACATATAAGTGGAATTAATTAATGTTAAAATTTATTCCCATTATCAAAACAATTAGCATGTTTGTAAGAAACAATTACTATCAAAAGATTGATACTTGTTTATATCAAATTTCAAAGTGGAATTAATTCCAATGACCAACATTGGATTAAATGGTAAAATTATTATCTAATTAAACTATAAAACCAATTAAGAAGATAATCTAACCATATAAATTATTGTGATGAAAAAAAGTTTTTTTTAATTAAAATATAGCGTGTATTTACTATTCATTAAAATATGAAAGTTATCAGAATAATATGAAAAAATTATCCATTTTAAATTTTTATATCCTGATTCCAATTAATAATTTTATTTTGTCAAATTGAACATATATACATGTAAAAAACAAGAATTAAAGTGGGTTCTCCATCAATAGGTGGTAAAACATCAATTTTTTAAAAATACATATTTTACACGAAAAATTTATTTTGTCCTCATACTATATTCTAGAAAATGTGTAAGATGAATAATAATGTTATAAAATTAAAAAAGTCATTAATATTATTCATAACGGCTTTTCCATAATAATATTATAATAATATATCATTGTTCAGTGAAACCCGGTATTGCGTACTACACACGCTATCGAGGTAGGTCGCGATTGCGTGTAATGCAATCCAAGTCAGGATTGTGTGTTGTGAAAGACTCCGTAGTTGTTTTGTATAATAGAATCCAAACATATTTCATTTATACATTGAATATATATATATATATACACTCAATGTTGCGTAGAATGACTATTATCAAACGAACTTGAAATTATGTGTAACACAATCCAGGAATAGTGTTGTTTATACTGCAAGCTAATATGGTGTTGTGTATAGTACATTCAAATATTGGTGTAGTGTATAATAGAAGACATCAAATAAATTAAAAATAATAATTCTCCTAAAATCTCGGTTTGTTACATTCTACCCCCCTTTAAATGAATTTCTCCCTAGAAATTCATCAGGGTTATAAGTGGTTTACTACATGAAAGTTTCTTTCATAAAAACCCACATCGTAGAAAGGAATACTAAAACATCATTTTAAAAAAGGGAAGTTAGAATCATAATGGTCAACCAATGTAACTCAACATTTTGTTTCCGTATAGGACAATATAAGTGAAAATAAGGATATGGAAGAGAAATCTAACCATCAAGTTCTGATGGAGAGTGGTACAGAACATGGCTAGGAAAAATCCATCAATCACAAAGGCATAAATTTGTGATGATTTAAGGTACTATCTAATTCATCGGATATGAGGACATTAGAACAACTTTTTTGGTTTTCAAGATCATTCCCCTAATGTTGAAGAATAATTAAAATAAATACTTAGTTTATTTTGGTACAATCTCACTGTTGTTTGTTCCATGAACAATTTCCACTTCATCTTTTAAAGAAATGAAGTTGAATTTGTCATTCTTCGTGTGTTAGCAGATCATGTGATAGAATGATGGGTTATTCCATCTTTCTCAAACAAAAGGTTAGCAAAAGTTTCCAAATATACATAAGTTCTTATATGGTGAGTTTTAACGTATACGATTCCAAAAATGGACTTATACTTCAACTATCATTCTGATTAATAAAATAAAACTAATTTCTACTAACTATGGACTTCCTGTAGGCCAGTGGTAGGAGATAAAGGCCTGTCGCACTTCGGTTGGGGGTTCGATTCCTACAGCCTTTTCCGACGCGATGGGTTGTCACCTGTCCTAGGGGTTGTCCCTTTTTCTAAAACCATAATATTATAACATTCCAAAAATAATATCAAAAATTTTAGCCTTAAACAATACTATCTGCTATCTAACATAATCTATTCCAATCTTTAGGCTTATTGAAAATACTTATGTCCAATCTCATTTTAAAAAGAAAACAATTACAAGAAATTTCATCTACCGAGCATGTGAATACAATCATTTATCCCCAATATATCATGTTGGTCACATTCCAAACATGTGAATACCTTAATCATGTATTATTTTGAAAAATGAATACCAATTGATCCTTAGTGAAAACATGAATGCTGTCAAAGGATAAATCATTCCACATACCAAAATCCCAAAATTTCTATATACACAAACCATGACATCACATTATTCTTATATCAGTCATGAGCTCATTAATACTATCAAATAACTCATTATATCCTTATCCCTTCATTAAGCGCACATCATCTATTTTCCAAAAATATCTGAATAACCTTTCATGGTTACCGGTACCATTCATCATATACTTCAAATAATTTAGAAAAAACAATTGTGTAACAATCCTTATATTTGTCTTTATTCTATAGTACCATTACCTATACGAAATAACTCTTGATAAACATTAATCATTAAACTACCTTCTTAAACCATTGACCAAGAATCAACACTTCTTTCATCTCATATATCATTTGTAGTCTCTTCATCATCATCCACATAAATACTACCCATATGACCATGCTGATTCTCTTTATGAGATTTTACCTTAGGGCATTGGTTTGCATAATCCCTATACATTCCACATTTAAAACATCTAATCATTGTTGATGTCGTAGAAATACCACTATCCTTCTCCATGGTGTTAACTAATCCATTCCTCTGATACCAACTGTAGAGTCCCAAAGCATGACATACATGGACATTACATTACTTTTGTGGAATAATTAATACATAACAAAATCAAACAGTCAAGGACTGTAATAATTTAGTGTCTTTGGAATCTTGGAATATAAACTTCTAATCATGTTGAATGATCTTCAATATCTTCCATAATGATCTTCCATTTTTTTCTTACCTAAAACCTTTCTTTTTATCCTGGGGAAAGGAAAACATATAAAGGGTGAGCTCAAATGCTAAATAATGGTAAGCATGGAGAAAATAAAACAAACCATATACATTTGATCTTCAAAACATGAACATAATATTTAAACATAAAAATATTGAGCAATGACGTTAAACATGGAAGTATGTAAGGCATAGATCATAAAGAAACATTAATCATGATAAAATAGAATGGGAATAAAACATGTACTTTTGGAAACCATTAATCACATGATATTATTTACATAGTAGCCAAGGCATTGCTGCCAAGACCATCTTAGTAGACAAAGTCCCTTTTTGAATCGAGTTCACTCCTCGTTCCTGTCATGTATTACTAAACCAGATTCACATCCCATTCCATACATGTATTTCCCATGAGATATGAATCTTTACCCAATGCATTGGAGGGAGATATAGGTCCTACCCATCTCATAAGGAAATAATATTTACGTGTGTCCAAACATAAACATAAATCATTCATCGTAACCCAACGAATAAAATGGGTTTAATAAACATCATCCCATCATAATGTAATCCATATAAAAGAAATGGATATCATTTATCATAAGATGAATCAAACCATGTAAATAATGGAGACATTATACTTGAAACATAAACATATTAAATAATTTCATTTTAGATTGAAAATAGTTTTGATAAAACACTTGAAATGAATTCTTGAGGAAAATATCCTTTCTTCTTAAAAATCATTTTATGTTCACAAAAATCAATGAAATTTTAAAAGAAAACGGTTTTTTTGAAAATAATCATGCAATATTGTAGAGTAAGATTCATGAAAATGAGGCGTTATGAAACCGTAAAAATCCATTCACACCGTATAAGTTAAAAATAACATTCTCCTCGTACTTTTGTCGGAAAAGTCAAAAAGTTCCTCGTGCGGTAATCAAAAGTAATATTCCTTTCATAACATGCTGTAAAATTAAAAAATGGGTAAAAATACCATTAAACATACTTGAAAACATTTTTAGAAAACAGGGACATGTATGATAACAAAAACCCCAGTAAATACTTACGAATAAACAATCTCGGATAAAAGTGAGATTTGAATAGTTGTCTCTTACGTTAGGTCTGATATGCTTCGTACGTATCCTAACCTCCTATATAATGATTTAAATAATGTCATTGACTTATTACACAATCATATTTATTGATATGATATCATATATGGTTCACTTATGACTTTATATTACTCGTTCTTTTGTAAGTTCCATGTTAAAGTAGCGTTTTGGGTAAAATCGTTTTTCTTATCGTACATGTTTTGACTAGTTGTTTTGATATTGTTACTTAGATCCTGATTTAATTAATTCTAGAATGAAATAAATTATTTATATGTAATATATATTCAGCAGATACATATATATATATATGATAGATCAATAAAATTAATGAAAGTCACCGTTTATGGAGACGGTAGGCCGTAAGTACAGATGAACGTTGTTATTGTTTCTTTATTGAATTGAATGGAATTATGTAGATGAAATACATATCTATATACATAAATCTAGTATCATTATTATGTAATTTATTTCATGATTACTTATTATATATACTTTATAGTCATTCAGTAATTGTTAACATGGAGAATGAATCTCATCGTGCCATGGAGACGATAGTTCGTACGTATGCACGAGCGATGATATCATTCCCATGATCATTGAATTTTTTTTAAGTGTATGTATAATATTTAAAAATAAATAAAAATTTACAATAATAATTTATAGATATTTATTTACACCGTTATACCCATCCAAGTAAGGTGGTGGTCAAAAATAGATTACAACACGGCGTGGAGACGATATTTCGTACGTACGCAACCGCAGGGATTTAGTTTTCCATAGGATAGATAGAAGGATAAATAGGGTTGTTTCATATTTATAATAACATATCAGTATATATGTAATACTTATGTTATTACTTTATAATGAGACAACTAAAGAAGAATATGTAGAAGAAGAATGAAACTTGAGAGAATCGGAAGAAGAGATTACCTCTTCTTCGACGCACCTCCTTTAAGCCTTCTCTTAAGGAAGTAGAGTTGGACTTTTGAGAAGACAAGAACCTAAATAATGTTTCTAGGGATGTGGATAAGGGAAATTGTCTGGGGTTGGCCGAGCATCAAGGCTCAAAATGGTGTGAAGAGAAGAGGGAAGGGGTTCCCTTTTTATAAGGGAGGGGAGGGGCACCTTTGGAAAAACATAAAATATTATTTTATAACAAAGTCATAGTCGGTTTTTAATAGCTCAATATTGATTTATTTTTAAGATAAGGTGGGGATAAGTCGAAATTATCTCATCCAGTAGATTTTATACAGGTTGGGGTCATTATATTAACCTTATCTTTTAATTTTAACTCTTAGTTAATTAGATTGACATTTACCATGTCACTTTGTATTTTTATATTATATAGTTAATAAACATACCATATACATTCAAGAGCCCCCCAAGTGGTCCATTAATGATACATATATCATGATATAAGTATCTTTTTAGAATATTATATTTTTAGTAATATAATAACAATTAATAATATAATATTTGTTTTAAAAACTATTTTATGTCAATTTTTACACTATTTGGTAATGGATTTTTTGTGAAAATCATAACAACATAATTAGATCGAAAAAGTTAATTAATTCCCTAAAAATATGTCATATTGACCTATAAAATTTTTGTAATTCATATAAAGTCTCAAATTACATTTATTTGGGTATTTATAACATCAATTATATTAATATTTCATTATTTAGGTAATTACTGCATCACCATTGTGTCATAAATAAATTAAACTATTTAATGACTAAAAATTATAAATAAAATACCATTATGTAGGAAATTTTTTTTTATTTCTAATGAATATTTATAGTCAAATTTATCTTATGTATAACCCTATATTAAAAATGATTTAGTTATTAAACATTGATTTTAACTATTTTAACCATTCTTTAAATAAATTAATAATAAATGTCCAAATCTAATCCATGTGGACCTAAATGGTAATATTTTACTCCTAAGGTTGTTTATGGTCGAATTACAATTATCCAATATAATTAGGATATGTTTTATGTTAATAATATCAGTTTTACACTTAATTACCCTATTTACTTTTAACCGTGGTAAATAAAAGTAAAAAGTTGCTATTCACCAAAAAGTATTTTCATCTAATTGTACAAAATTTTAGTCCTTTTTTAACCATGTCTCTTGGATTTTTGAAATTCAATTCACATATGTGGTAAATTTTCATTTAAATGAAAATGTATGTTTTTTAACTACCACTAAGTGGTTTCACTATTCATCCAAAATTTATGTTTTTCAGAAAAATACCAAAAATTCAGCCGAATAATTTTTTGATATTCTGAATTAAAAATTGATGTCTATTTTTCCAAATTCAAAAAATATAAGTTTCATTAATTAATTTTATTATTAATTCCCATTATCAAAACAAATAGCGTGTTTTCATGAAACAATTACTATTAAATGATTTATACTTGTTTATATCAAATTTCAAAGTGAAATTAATTTCAATGACCAACATTGGATTAAATGGTAAAAATATATTCTAATTACACTTTAAAACCAATTATGAAGATAATCTAACCATATAAATTATTGCGATGAAAAAAAGTTGTTTTTAATTAAAATATAGCGTGTTTATACTATTCATTAAAATATGAATGTTATCAGAATAATATGAAAAATTAATCCAAAGTAAATTTTTATATCCTGATTCCAAAAAAGAAATTTATTTTGTCAAATTGAACTTATATAAATTTCAAAAACAGATTTTAAAGTGGGTGTGCCATCAAATAGTGGGAAAACTGCAATTTTTGAAAAATACATATTTTACCCGAATAATGTATTTTTTTCTCAAACCATATTTTAGAAAATTTATAAGATCAATAATAATGATATAAAATTCAAAATTTTGTTTATATTATTCATAACAGCTAGTCCATAATAATATTATAACAATATATCGTAGTTTAGTTAAACTCGGTATTGCGTACTACACATGCTATCGAGGAAGGTCACAATTGCGTGTAATGCAAGCCAAGTCAGGGTTGTGTGTTGTGAAAGTCTCCTTCGTTGTTTTGTATAATATAATCCAACCATATTTCATTTATACATTGAATATATATATATACACTCAATGTTGGGTAGAATGACTATTATCAAACGAACATGAAATTATGTGTAAAAAAATCCAAGAATATTGTTGAGTATACTACAAGATAATACGGTGTTTCGTATAGTAAAAGATAATCTTGGTGTAGTGTATAATAAAAGACATCAAATAAATTAAAAAGAATAATTCTTATAAAATACCGGGTTGTTACACCCCCCCCCCCCCAAAACACCCCCACCCCTTGGAAAGCCCCCCCACTCCTAGAGAGACACACCCATGGAGACCCCCACCGACATAGATAGCCCCCCCATAGAATTCCCCCACCACCAGGACACACCCACCCCCTTGGAAAGCCCCCACCCCATTGGCACCCCCACCCCCTGGACACACCCATCCCCATGGATAGACCATCACCTCAACAACCCCCTAATGGACGCCCCACCCCCTTGGAGAGCCCCCACCCCTAGACACTCCACCCCCTTGGACACTCCCACCCCCTAGACACCCCCACCCTCGTGGACAACCCCCTCCCCCTAGAGAATCCCTCATAGACACCGCTCCAACCCATAGAAAACCCCACCCCCTGGACACCCCCACCACCTTGGACAACCCCCTGCCCATGGGAATCCCCCCTAGACACCACCCCACACCATTGGTACCCCCAACCCTAGACACCACAACCCTTGTGGATATCCCCCCACCCCTAGAACAACCCCCACCCCTAGAAATCCCACCACTTAGACACCACTACCCCCTTTGATAGCCCCCACCCCCTGGATAACCTCACACCCACAAGACACCCCCACCCCACCGCTTTGGAAACCCCCCGAACACCCCCACCCCATTTGGAATCCCCCACCCCCTGTATAATGAAAATTTTAAAGTCATTTATCCCTATTTAAATATAATTGCATGTGAACTATATTATTCAATCTCCAATCACAATGATTTCATCTAAAATCACCCATGGCTAGGAATTAAATTCTGAATTCATATTATGTAATCCATATTCTATATACCATATTATGTCATATTATTTATTCCATATTAGTTATATTCTATTCTATAAGAAATATTAGTCATTTATCCATATTTTGTATTCCATATTCTGAATTCAATTTTTTATTCCATATTCTATATGTATTATACATAATTAAATTCTGTATATAATGAAATTTGAATTGATTAAACTGTACATAATTCATGATTCTGTATGTAATTCATAATTCTTTTGTATGTATAATTCATACATAATTCATAAATATGTATGTAACTCATTCTTTATGTATTCAATTGAGAATTAAATTATTAATTTTTTATTGCATAGGTAAATTTGGCTCTAAATGTAATTTTGAATTCAATTAAATAAAAAAAAATTATTTTGTTCAACATATACATGCTTATAATTTCAAGTGCACAGGGGATTGTAGACGGGGAGGCAGACCGGCTTCCATCTTTAATTTCAGCAAGGCTATACCAATGGTTGTAAACTATTGGTATATTTGTGAAATGGGACGTTATAACAATTGTTTATATAATACCGTTGGTAAAAATATATACCAACAGTTACTAAACCATTTGTATAGAACCTGTAATATGTCTTTACCAACAGTTTTATGTAAACAGTTGGTAAATGATTATACCAATTTTTTCAAAAACATTAGAATACAATTGAAATTCCTTAATTTTCAATGGGTATCATCCATTGGTATAAAGTTATACCAACAATTAGTGGAAATTAATGGTATAATGCGCAATCCAGATCCATATACCAACATTTATACTGTATTCTCTGTATATGTCTATCCCCACCACTAACTTGCCAATAGTTTGAACAACTGTTGGAATAGTTTATACCTACGATTTTTAGGCCTCCACCAATTGTTTGAAACCGTTGGTATAATTCATGTTTCATGTTGTGTTATTTAATCATATATTATTTAAAATACATGAAATTATTATTAAATATTATATTTTCCAGAATAATACAATTTGGTTCCATTTGTATCCAAATATCAACTTATAAAATTTATCCCGGTTAAACATATATTTTATTATGAGAAAAAATTATTAAAATAGAATTGATTGAATAAATATTTTTTATGAAAATTAAATCACACATTATGAAATAATGTCCTATACAAGTAAACCCTTATTATACCCATGTATTTCTTAAGGGTGAGGTGTGCAATGGTCGTATTTTCAGGAGGTGACTCCATTAACATTAACCAAGTTGTAAACTTTAATAATTTATTCTTATCTATTATGATATTCCATACAATATTTACATATTTAATATTTAATTAGGCATGGTCATCGGTAAACCACTATGAAGAAACCTCCCTCCCATGTTTGAAAAAAATGGGCTTCAAACAACATGATTCTACTGGTTGAGGCCATATAATCTTCTTTCAGTATCAATTATACTTTGCATTTACTACTTATAAATGCATATTATAATGTTAAAATTATCAATCAAAGTTATAGTTTCCAAAATTCACATTTACCTATTTTCATTTTGAACAATGATCAATAGTTTACCTACAATCATATAACATTCAAATCCAAAGGGCCCCATTTCCTTTTATAACATATAAATACAACTTCATTATTTTGTTAAAAATTCACCTGAATTTCTCCCAAAGGTTATAATTTCATTACATAATAAGTTAATTAGTTTAAAAATAGTTGGATTCATTTCTATAGAATTTATTTTTGGGGTGATGATTCTAGTAGACATTGGGGAGAGCCATTCCTTCCCATTTATCTATTCAATTTTATGTTTTTTGTCTAGTTGTAAGGTTTGGAATTTTAATTGGTTTAATAGTTGATTAATGTAATGATCATTATAAATTAGTTATTTTTTTGGTTGGTCGTTATTTTTTTAATTGTATAATATTATATAAAAAACATTTATTTAATAATAAAATATCATTTCAAAAGTTTGGGTCTTTACATTCTTCCCCCCTTAACAAATTATTTCCTTGAAATTTCAACTCATCCTCTCTGTCTAGAAAAGGTGAGTGTACTAATATCTCATTTTATTCTATGGTTATCACGTTGCTTCTTCATATTTATGGTTCCCCAAAAACAATTTTATAAGGTGGGTAGACTTTTTCTGCATAACCTTGCGTCTATGGTGTAATATCTATTGTGGATACTCCCTATAAGAGATGTCATGTTCAAATTATACCACCATCAAATTTATTGTATTTGAGGGATCATTTATGTAACTCCTAAATAGAGACTTGTGGAATATATTATGAACTTGAGAAATAATTGTTGGAAGTTTTATCGAATATCCAATACTTCTTTGTGATCATTGATTTGAAAGGTTCCAATATATATAGGTATAATATTCCCACTATTACAAAATCACACGACTCTCATCCATAGTGATATCTGAAGGAAATTT
Source organism: Viscum album (assembly GCA_963277665.1). Taxonomy (NCBI): domain Eukaryota; kingdom Viridiplantae; phylum Streptophyta; class Magnoliopsida; order Santalales; family Viscaceae; genus Viscum; species Viscum album. Next base: position 434,126,471 of record OY728158.1, on the reverse strand, counting down.
TTTCCCCAACATCAAAATCCAGGTCCCTTTGATGTTTTTGATCATAGATCTTATACCAAATTTGATAATCCTTTATATATTTTTGGATAACATTAACCATTTCTATAATAGATTTCACAGGATCAAGCCCAAGTAGATCTCCCTTACCAACATCATCCCAAAATGCATGATTTCAACATCACTTGCCATATATTACTTCATGTTGTGCCATTTGAATACCTTAGTGGAAGATATTATTGTATCAGAACACAAATAAATAGAGTCACTGATCCCACCCTCCGTTAAATTCCTCTAATCATGTTCTCAACCTTTCCTCAAGTGTATTAATAGTCATGTAAGATTTTCCATCAGTTTTGGGGTGATGGGCCATAATATAGTACATTTTAATAGTCAAATCATGTGGAAGAATTCTATATAATTTAGATTTGAACCTTGTATCATAATCATAAAATATATAAAGTGATACCCCAAGCAACCTCACCACTTCATTTATGAATTCTTGGATACATTTTTTTTATAAGGACTCATCCTTAAACATTTCATAAAATAATAAATTCAAATAAAATTTAAATTATTACATTACCAAATTTGAATTTGGTAAATAGTTTTAGTGAATTATGTTAAAAACCATATATATCAACCCATATGAATACAATGTGGATAATTATAAAATAATATTTTCTCTTCACAATTAGAATATTTTAAAACAAAACATGATTTATTTATTTGACAAAACTTTATGAATTTAATCATGAATTCTTCCTTTACTTTTCCAATCCATATTCCAAATTATGTTTTTAAAACACGGGATGAGCATAAAAATTATAGAAGGGTACATAAAAAGAAAATGAACCATTAGTCAATGAATACTTCTAAAAATTTGACATCATTTTCACAAAGTCATACTTATCACCCATAAAGTATTATATAATTACATTGTGAAAAAAATATATTTACACAGAATATAGAAAATATTAATTAAAAATTCAGTTAACATGGGGTATCATTTACCATAAATACTTCTGATTTTAACCCTCACAGATACCATAAAGTTTGTAACCCTCATAGATACAATATATTACAACCGTCACGACTTCCTTATGGTGTAACAATAACTGTTAGACCTTGAATAATCATTACTATCAAATTCAAATATAATAATATCCAATTAATTGTAGGGAGATATATGTCCCACCCTTCATCATAAATAATTCCCAAGAAATAGAACATAATTATTAAACAATAATACTTTGATTAAAAAGAAATTTAATAATAGAAAATAAGTAATTTTAATAGAATAATGTTCACATTAAAGGGAAATCATTTTTATTAAAACTAACAATGAAATCTTGTAAATAATAATTCAAACCAACAAGGAATCATGAAGTAAGGAAAAACACTCATGTTTTATATGTTAAAAAGAAAACAATATTTTTGAATTTCGTAAAAATTGACATTTGAGAGGATTTTAAAAAGAAAGTCCCTTACAAAAAAAATGAAAAAGTCCCCTCTTTAAAAACAATGAAAATTTAAAATTGTAAAACATTTATATTCATATAAATATATTCATAAAAATAATTTTGAAATCAAGGACATGAAATATAAATATTTAGAATAATAAATATTTAAAACATTTAAAAGAATGTTTTAGATAATGATTCATTTATATAGAGTTTGACTTCCCTCAAATGTGTTTATATCTCATAAATAATTGTTTGAAAATAATAATTAATTTATTAAACAACTGTATAAATATTTATAATAACTTATATGATATTTTTATAACATCATTACACCTAATTACGAATAATATTTTCTATTTTACATTTTCTTCAGTGTGTTCATTTATTTGTTTCCATGGTTTGTTCATTACATATTTTCTTGTCTAATTGAAACAATTTTTCATAATATAGAATATATATGTTTATTAAATTTTAAATAATTAAAATTGAATTTAAACATTCTATGAAACTTTTATTGGGAAATGAAAAAATATATTCCACAAAGGGTGTTAATTAACACACCACTGACAATAATTTCATTTTAATGAATAAAAGTAATAGATCCGATATTTTATGAGAAAAATATACCACTATCATAATAATATTCTAGTGTAAATATATTTGATAATATAGGTATCATGAATCTTTTTATAGGGTGTGAGGATATTGTATAAGTGATATCAAATTTAAAAATGAAAAATATTGAATTTTCCACTCGAATAATTTTCCTTGAGGAACTCCTTAGACACTTGAAATTGGGATATTTGTGAAACCAAAAACACTAGAATGTGGAAATAATATGAGGAGAAAGGGATTTTTGAGAATATATTTGAGAAATAAGGCTCAAGTTGATGAAATTCAGTTATGGAATGAGAAACATTTTATAATTGAGGTGTGGGGAAAATTAGGATTTACATATATTATTAAAATATAATAAGTTTATTATAGGGTTAACTACATCCAAAAGGACACAACCTCACATGAGATGTCATTTTAGATAGCATGTTTACATTTTTATCCTTTTTAAATATATTTTTAATTTTTAAATAATTTAATAAAATCTTTATTTCATGAAAAATAATTTTTTTCAAATTAAACAATATTCATAACTATGATGTTTAAAAGAACAAAAGAAGTTTAAAATTAAAAAACATTTTATTATTATATCCTATACATATCAAATCCATCTATTTAATTCATCAATAGCCTTATAAATTTTAAATTATATTTTTTTAAATATTTTAATATTATTTATTTGATTTTTCTGTTAAATTAATAATTATTGCATCATCCATGTACAATCCTTAAAGGAATTTTTTTGGATGAAAATTAAAAATAAATTTTAATGAATAAAATAAATTTAATATATTTGACACTATTATATATTTTCAAATAGAACTTCTAAAAAACCTTATATTAAAATATTTTACTAATTAAAAACTATAGAGTGAAAAACTTGAGTATCTTTTAAATAAAATACTATAAAGGGATTAATGTGATTCAAATGTGTCAAAAAGGTCAAAAATTTGAATCAACATAAGATATTTTTTGAAACATACACATCCCAGTAGATTTATTCATATTTTTGGGTCATTAAAGGGTTATTATAATTTTAATTAAACTCATTTAATTTATTATTCTACTACTTTCACAAACATTTCATCAGCATTTCTCAAGAATTAAAATAAATTATAACATATATAAAACTTAAAAATTAACTACTATCATTAAAATAAATAAATTATGCTCAAAAAATTAATTTATATTCGTTCATTAAGTATATCTAATCATATCCACTTATTTAAAACTTAATTAATTTGTTAATTTGTCTTTTATCACCTTGCAGAAGCTTTGCAAAAAAATTTGAATAAGATTTATGTTATATAAATATAAAATTTTAATCTTTTAGAAAAAAAATATAAATTATACACAATAATTAATAAATAATTCTTGAAAATAATTTTTTCACTCAATTATTATCTATAAGGAACCATCTTTTACTTTTTCATCATTCTGTAGGCACTACATCGTGATGGATAATGATTTTTATACTGTCATGATATAAATTCTATTTTACATGTTTTGAATTATTAATTGTACAATATTTATTTAATAATTTTATAAGGTATTAATTCCATAATATTAATAAATTTTACATCATAAATATTTCTTGGTGATGTCACAAAAATACGTTAGTTTTTTTAAAACGGTATCATTTTTGAATTCACAAAAAATTAAATTTTTTAGAAAATTCTCAAAAATCCAAAATAAGGTAACATCAACATAATTAATTCAATTAATAAATAATTGTTTTCAAATTAAATTCTATAATTTAAAAATTAATCATTTAAATATTAACATATAAGACATTATATAATTAAAATTATTTACTTTAAAAATTACATTACAATGTGAATTTATGTATTTAATTGTAGAGTACGAATCAATATGAAAACAAGTTATTCTATTAGGACATGGATTATTACACTATCCCATTTTTTTTAAAATTCTACCCTATCAATATAGCTTACATGTTAAACAAAAGGGGATAACTTTACCTTATCAAATTTGTAGATTCCCAGGTTACTTTTTCAACCATATGGTTTTTCGAAAAACATTTACATGGTGGATTGCCTTATTCCAAAACACATGGTCTCTATGATGAAGAATCTAAATAGGTTTCTCTCCATAAGAATTGTTTTCATCCAATTGTACTAATTCTAGACTCAAAACATGAGATTATCCCCGAATGTACTTTCATAACATCAAAACATGAGAAATATTGGAACCTGATATAATCTCTGAAGCAAGGCTACTAAGAAGAAAAATGGTACAAATTTTTATAGAATTTCATAAGTTACAATGAACAATGGACTTAAATTTACATTCCTTCCAAAATTCAAAAACATTCCCTTGGATATTTTAAATTGAAAACATGACCACCTATCATGAAAGAGTGGTCTTTCCTCATATTATTAGAAAAAACATTCCAACTAATAAGAGATATCGTCTTGTGTGGTTGGATCATCATCACTTTCTTAGCTACCTCCTATAATAAATTTGTCAATTAAACTTCCTTTCTATAAATTCTTGCCAAACTGCTACATTTCGACACTGATTTCTATATAATGCCTCAAAATGTGACATTTGTATACTGGAATGAAAAATGTTTATATAATATAACTCAACTAAATAAATATGTTGATCCCAACTTCCCTATATATCCATTGAAGAAGCTTGAAGCATATCCTCTATGTCATGATTACATGCTCGATCTTTCCATCATATTTAGGAGAAAAGTAGTGAGGAAATATAATTTAGTTCCCAATGGAATCTAAAGGCCTTTACAAAATTTAGAAATGATCCTAGGATCATGGTTAGATACAATGGAAATAAGAACTCATTGATACATGAAAATATCATTGAGATAAAATCAAGAAAGTTAATCTAAATATAGAGTATCTTAGATAAAAATAAAAATATCAAATTTAGTAATCCATTCATTAATAACCCAAATCACATTATTACCTCAAGATGTCTTTTATAGTCCCACCACAATGTTCGTAGATATATTTTCCAATTTCCATTATAGAACCGGAGAAGGTTGAAGCGTCCCCTATGGTAGTTTTCTATCTTCTATATCCTTTTGAAATGTTAAAAAATTTATAGTAAAATAAAAACTATCTCTTTATCTTCCATACCACCAGTAATACCCCTGAAGGTCTCTGTATATCATAGTGCTTCCATGACGAACTGATAATGGATAACTATAAGCTTCAATTAATAATTATTTATTCAACAAGAATCACAATTCACATTTATTCTCTTTAAAAATCTCAATAAAGAGTTATTATCAAAATTAAATTCAAGTAACTTATGTTTCGTAACAAATTCTAAATTTTTCTGTAACTCACAGTCTTCATTCTGAGCATTATTATTTCTATTTGACATAGACAATTTCAAAGACACTTAAAAAAAATAAAGAAATTGCTTTCACCAACAACTTCTAATACAAAATTCATCAATTTTTTAACTAATGGGACATGTTCTATGCATAACATGATTAATGAGGCATGATTTTTTCGACTCAAGCTAGATGTAACATTGTTTTTTTCCTAGATGTAAATTGATAATGCAATCAGAATTAATTATCATTTCTAGACATATTTTATGCCAGATGTTCAATTTATCTAGTGTAAATATATAGTTCAAACATTTATGTTTACTATATATTTTACATTTGTCTCTATATAAATTATTCATAGAAATTTTTAAATCAAAAACCACAACCAACAATTCCAAATCACGTGTGGGATAATTTAACTCATGAGATTCTATTTTTATTGAATCATATGTAATTATCTGATCATTCTTAATTCAAACACAATAGAGTCCATTTAATTAAGCATCATTGTAGATGAAAAATTCACCATTTGTAGAAGGCATGACTAAAATTGGAGAATTCACCAATATAATATTATATTCAAGAACACAAACATCACATTCTTATATATATGTAAATTTAACCCCTTTTCATGTTAACTAAGTTATAGGAATAGATAGTCGTGAGATGTTTTACAAAAATCACAGGTAATTTCCTTCCATTTGAAAGAAACTATGAATCCATATAATATTTTTTGGTCTTGGACATTCAAAAACCAATTTCATGGAAAGATCAACTATTATGAAATCCTTAAGGAAAATGATCCCATGGAAAGAAATATTTTGTAACAAAAAATATCATTTTTTAAATTTCCCATATATCTTACTTTCATTGACAATTTACAGAACATTCCGTAAAATGTTTTTAAAGTTATTAATAACATAAATAAACAAGATTTTCATCAATAAAAACAAACAAAAAATATCCACACATTCATGGAATAATATATTAATAATATCCATAAATATAATAGGGGAATTTTCCGATAAAAAGTGCATAAAAACCCTTAATTACTATATATAGTACAAAATGCTATTTTTTGAATGTCATCATCCTCAAAATTATGTTAATGGTACTCAGATATCAAGTAATTATTGGACAAATAATAAGCTCCATATAGATTATCAAACAAGTCATAGATATGAGGAAATAAATACTTATTTTTAACATTAATGTTATTCAAATATCCATAATCAATGTTAAGCCTTATCGAACCAACTTTATTTTTAACAAACAATGTTAGAACACCCATTGGTGAAGTGCATGGATAAATTATTACATTATCAAGAAACTTCTATAAATATTTTTTCAATTCAGGATTTTCGACTTGAGCCACTCAAAAATGATGTTTTTAAATTGTATTATCATTATAAAAATAATTTCATGATAAATTCAACTTACCAATTAGATATAACATTAGGAAACTAATTATAAAAAACATCAAAGTATTAATTTACCACTAGAACATATATAATATTAATAATTACCATGTTTTTATAAATATGTTTAAGATAAATTCCATTTCCATATTTTTATAGTTTCTTATCATTCTAATTGTTTTCAATGTTATGGGTTCATTATTGAATACAAACTGAAAATATTAATGAAAAAAACTTTTTTTCCATCTATAATCAATATTTCTATGGTACATAGATATTCAATCCATACACAGAATAATATAAAAATATACTAGGGTTAAAACAAAAAGGTCTATAAGTAATTTCATTCCTTCAAAAATAATAAAAATAATATTTAAAATATTTTTTTCTTTTAATATTTACCCCTAGTGTTTTTATGTTTAGTTTCGGTTTCATTTCATGATGTAAAATTTTCAATTTCATAGAAAATTCATCAGATGCAATGTAATGGGTAGATCCATTAACAAAAAACGCATTATAAATATATAAGTAAATTTAAAATGTTTCTAATACCAATTCATTGAATAGACAAACATCAGATCAAGTAGTCACAATGGATTTAAATATACCTCTCTTCATAATGTGTGAGTACTTGCTATCATATAGATATTTCATTGGGTTGGTATTTTCATAATTCGTCATCTAACAACATTTAAAACACTTTACAGTTTTCTATTCAAAATTAAACATTTCATCACTAAGATATTTTTCATTTTAATCATAGGCTATATGTCAAAACATACCACATCAAAAACACTTCATGAATTAGTTAATGCATTTTCTATGGTTCTTTTTACCACCCTTCCCATAAATGGAAAAATATATTATATTACCTTAAAATTTCATTGATTTATTCAATCCCATTAAATTCCATCTAGACATTTCATTATTCATGTTTCAAAGTACACATGATCATCAATAAACTCCATTTCAACCCATTCATTGTAATGTCTCAGATTTAATTAGTATTATTTTTGAATATTATATGGAATTATTACGAGACTATGAGCGGAGGCAACACATCATTCTGAGGCTTGGTGATCCCAAGAATGGTGGTTTTAACTTTTTTTATGTTAAGTGAGTCTGCATATGTGTGCGGTTGTGTCACTTTCCAAACAGATTACCGAATTAAATATCTGAGGGCAATGTTGCATCAAGGATGATGACTTTACCTAATAACGGGTATAACCTCGATCAGCACTAGTAAATGGAAAAAGTTAATTTTCAGACATTTTTTGTAATGTAAAATATAATAAAATAAATTAACACCCTAAGTTTATTTATTTTATTTGGCAACATCCGCAATAGCGCAGCGATGGGGAAACTATTTCATTAATTAATTTCATTCCATAATCAATCTAAAACAACAATGCAGACTCATTAATACCAACACATGATGGAATTATGAAATGTGATTCCCCTTTTTTAATGGGTTAATCGTATGTTTCTTATTGGAAAAGGTTGAGTGAAAACTGTTGTGGAATCCTGGAACCTTGTAGAGAACTCTCAGTGACGATCGACAACAAATCAAAGCCGTGAATTGATGTGCCAACAAAGTTGAAGGATCTCAACGACGATGGAATCACGACCCCTTTGTCAGTGATTGATACCGCCTTGAGGTAGTAGTTGTTATTTCAATTCTCCATTCCCCATTTCATTTTTTAAACGATAAACACAGATCAACCACGAATAAGTTGATCCCTAGATTCGCGCATTCTTGCGAGAGGGTTTCATCTGGTTGATCTCAGAGAATTAATCCAGGATTATTGTTTATTGTTTTGATCCTACTCCATTTGATCATACTAATTTGAGCGGATCAATGTCTGGACAAAAGTAGGAGGAGGTTCATTCCTCAATTTCATTTTTTGGATTTCCTTCACCTTTCGTTCCATGCTTTCTTCGCGTTCTTCGTGGGGAAACAAACAACGGATCATTTCACGTATGTTTAGTGATGCAAAAATCATAAATTTGGTATATGAAATTGCATTGACCTAGCAAGGGTGTGTTGGAGATAGTCGTAGAAAAATTGACACGGTTCGGGAATTATAGTTCTTCAACCATTCTTTGTTTGGGTGGATCAAAACGCATTTTCGGGGCCAATCGGAGGCCCAAAAACATCATAGAAGACTTCGAGACATCGGGGGAACCTAGAACCTACAGTTTTGTGACAATCAGACAGTCAAATCAATGAACAGGGAAGCATGGAAGACTTGATGGAAGAAGTCTGTGATTTTATAAATTTCTAGAATACACAATGTGTATCCTGAAAAACACACCATGTGGACCGAAAAAGTGGTGGCTAGGGTTTCATGCGTCAGACAGGTATCACACGGCATGTAACCCTGGTCACATGGAATGTTGCACCTTCCTGGAAGCTAAACATATATCTAAGGGATACACGGACATGAGATAGAGTACACGACTGTGTACCCCACCACACGACCAAGCAAGGCTAGTAACGCGGGTCACCCTGTATACCGATTACATGGGTTGGCATACATTGGTTGAGGCCATGTACGGTCATATGGCCATCGTACACAGAGCCGACCCCATTCACTCGGACATGTCGTGTACACTGTACTACACATCGTGTACTTACTTTTTATACCCGAATAGCCTTACGACACGGGCCGCTTTACACGGGAAGTACCCAGGGTTAGAAGACACTGTGTGTGACTATTCTACATGCCATGTACTTTTTTGGAAAATGGAATGGTCCATTTTTCCACTGTATCATTGACATGTTTCATTTGGGTTAGTTCCCCTTCATCTCATTCCTCTAAAGGTCATGTATCCATTACTTCTACGTGAGTATGATCCCTTCATCAGGTAATTATGTGATAGAGTCGGGATCCCTATGAGAGGCCTGGAGCGAGATCCTCTATCCATTCATGACCCAAGGTAGATTCAGGCCTCGATGTGACCAATTCTTCTGGGCATTGATCCTATACCTAGCTGGTGAATCCGGATGAGTCGCGGTATCATCCATAGTCGTGACAGTGATCCTCATTTGTGTATCGTGATCTTTCCCACACAGATGATTGATATCCCATAAGGAGGGTATCAATCAATCGTGATCATTACCACTTAGTAGTGTGTTATACTGTAATGAGTGTGTCTATCTCTTGTGGCTTTTCCTAAAGAGCAGTGCTTCTCAGACAGACGTGATCCGAGATATCAGACACATGGAGTGAGTTCTCCCCAAACGATTTCTTCATGGAATCTTCATACTTAATCCCAAGAAGGGGTGTGCAGTTGTGTGACATGTCTCTTGAACGGGGGTCTAGGTTTTGTGTATATCTGGATTGTGTTCGCCTATTATATGTTTAGTAGACATATACTGTGTGGAGATGACTGTGTTTTTCTTTTGTGTATTGATTTGTGGTTTTTGGGGTCCTCTACAGTGTATTTTTATACACACTCCTTGTAACACCCCAGGTAAATAAAGAATATGAAATTTTCATATTTATCCATATTTGTGAATAAAGTATTAATATGACTTTAAAGGGGATTCTATGCTCGATGGCGTACCCAACACGCAACAACGAGTTTCTTCGGAATCTTACCTTGTACTCTAATAATAAAATAATATTATCTTAAATGGTAGTTAACATGTAGCCGTTGTATTGGCGGGAATGGATAGAAATAACTAATATATGATTATAAATGTTTTTAAATTTTTTTACATTTATCCAATAAACGATAGAGGCTTAAAATATGGAAAGAACTCAATTTTAGGCGTATATGCCCTAGTTTTCACTAAAGGTTAACTTATCGCCTTTTGATGGCGAACCGTCATTAAATATAGTTGTTTTCACTATTATACATTCTATTAGACCAAATAAAACTCTTCTTAAGAATCGGGACATCAATATTTACTTTGTGAAAATTTTTTGTATCTTTCCGATAAAGTTCATTTTTTTAATGAATAGTGTAAAATGTTGTATTTTAATTCAAAACCTCTTTTTAATCTAATTTATTTATATGATTAGATTATCATTTGAATTGGTTTTAAAGTGAAATTAGGATATATTTTTACCATTAAATCCAATAGTGGTCGTTGGAATTAATTTCACTTTGAAATCAGACTTAAACCAGGGTCAATCTTTTGATACTTATTGTTTCATAAAAACACGCTATTTGCTCTGACAGCGGGAATTAATTATTAAATTAATTAATTTGACTTATATGTTTTGAATTTTGTAAAATAGACTTCATTTTTTAATTAGGAATATCAAATATAGCTTAGGGTGAATTTTTGGTAATTTTCTGAAAAACTTCAATTTTTGATGAATAGTGAAACCACTAAGTGGTACTTATAAAAACTGATTTTTCCGTTTAAATGAAATTTTTCCATCTTTGTGTTTTGAATTTCAAAAATCCGACATAAATGGTTGTCATTAAGAAGTAAAAAGTGGTTCAATGGGATAAAAATAATTTTTTGGTGAATAGTAACTTATTAAGTTTTAATCGCGATTAGTGGTAATTAGTGTAGTTTAAGGTAAAAATAATGCTTTAATAAAATGAGATGAGCTTGAAACATGTCCTACCCTAATTGGTTGTGACATGGCCGACCAAGAGAATCCATGGGTCAACTTGGGGACCCCATGGAGAAACATTGGTTGGGAAATGACATAAATAACTTTTTATTTAATGTAAAAGTAAAAATGACACAAACATGATATGTTTTACTAAAACAATTTTTAAATGGGGTAATACAAGTCAGATTTTTTATTATAAATAGTCATTGGAAAGATAAAATGATTTAGTACATAATAGTATTTTTTTATAATTTTTAGACATTAAATAAATTAAATTATTTATTACATAATAATGATGCAGCGATGACATCATTATTTGACGATTTAAATAATATGGAATGATAATGTAAAATCTATGAACTACACATGACCAAAACTTATTGGATGGGTGGATTTAGAACCCTTATCACCTTATCCACTAATTATATCAATGTTGGAACTTTTAAAACCGAAACACATTTTCAAATAAAGTAATATTTCTTACTTTCCAAAAGTGCCCCACCTCTCCTCTTTTAAAAGGCCCCCACCTCTACCTCATTTCACACACTCCTCAAGCCTTTGGCTCGGCAAACCCCTGCCCATTTACTCTCTCCACATCCCTCTCCTCATCCTAGGGTATTCCCTTTGGGCAGAATCTTTTCAAAGGAAGTCTTTAGGCTCAAATCAAAAGGAGTTACACTTTTAAAGGTAATTCATTCTCTCATTTTCATTTGTTTTATTTTGCTTCTCCAACCCCTTAAACTCTTTTTATTTACTTCTTTTGTAACAACACCAGTATCTTCAATATACTAGGATGTTGTTATAAGATTTATTCGAGCTAAACTCTCACACAACTACATCAAATGGTTAAAGAACACACAGTTTCCATGGATGGTGAAATTCGGTCTCCCGGAACGATGATTGTTCAATACTCATTTAACACCTTCAATGGTGGCCATAATGATGTCACTATTTTTATATATGATATATAATATGTTTATGTTTTACTTATTCTTCTGTATTTTTCATTTGTGTCGTACCTTTATGGCTTCCATTATGGGTATACGCGATATCTTCATTGTAGGAAGTGCGGACTACCGCCCCCTCAAAGTGATGTGATTCGTTAATGCCATACGTGGGACGTATAAAGGATGGATTTAATGTTATTATATATGATGTGATACTGGAATTATAATATACCTATATATCATTATTATTTCTTTCCATGAAAGTATGAGATAGAAATGAATGTAGCGTTCATGCGTACGTACGGCTTACCGTCTCCATGAACGGTGCATTTCATTTCTTATCCCCAAATGTAATGTACTATTATAAGTAAATGTATATTATGGATATATATGATGAATGATACATATAAATGATTAATATAATTCTGGAATTAAAATATACATAACACTCAATTGGTTTTAATTCCATTAATATGACAAAGAAATGAAAGTAGCGTTCATGCGTACGTACGGCTTACCGTCTCCATGAACGGTGCATTTCATTTCCTACCTATAAATGATTATGTGATATTATAAATAAATGTATATTCTAGATATATATGATATATATGTTATCCAAATCATTAATATAATTCTGGATATAACGAACCTTTGACCAAATTAATCATGTAAGTGTAAGAAGTCTATTTTTTACTTAAGAACCAAATACCGACAATTGAACATTATTAACTTAAATAATTACATGATGTTCATAACATGGTATAAAAGGGAAAATGAACTTGAAAAAGGTTCTTAAGCAAGTATATATTAACTCAAGTTTATTATTCAGAAGATTAAAGAACGGTCGGGTCAAGTCGGATACGAGGTAAGGGATCCTACTCCACTATTTCTTTTTAAGTACACTCTTTTATGTTGTTCCTTTTAAAGCTCATACTTCTTGTTATTGGGATGATCCTTTATATTAAACTTACTGTAATTTTTATGTTCATGTGATGAGAGACCCTATTCTCTCTCATCAATCCATTTTGGAAGTTTTGAGTGGCGTCGTTAGGCTGCCGAACTTTCGTAAGAGATATAACCTCTCTCTTTCTTTTTAAGTACTATCCTTTATGTCACTTCTTTTAATCTCCTCTTTTTAATGTTGGGGGATGTTCTTTTATATTCCTCTTTCTGTAAATTTTATTGTAATGTGATGAGATACCCTATTTTATCTCATCAATCCATATTCGGAAGTTTTATGTGGCGTCGTTAGGCTGCCGAGTTTTCGTAAGGGATTTTTCATCTCACTTTTATTCCCATGATATTTATGCTACATTTTCCACAAATTACATTGACTGGTGTATATACTGCCCATTATTATACTCTTTGTGTAATATTATTTCTTTTATGAGTATTTACATCAATGATCTATTGTCCTTCTTTCATGGGGTGTATGTTTTGAAAGATACCCAAGTCGGTAAGGGAACCTTTCACCCTCCTCTTTTTTAAAAGATTTCTTTTGTTGGGTCTTTTAATTTACATATTGTTATGTTGGGATATGTTCTCATATATCCTTATTGATTTAAATTTTATGTCCAAGTGATGAGATACACTTTTTATCTCTCATCAACTCATTTTGATGTGATGCCGTTAGGCTGTCAAGGGAACTTTTTAACCCAATTTCGATTTCTTTGGGTTCAACCTGTAGTCATTGAATATGTCATCCATTGAATATGTGTGAATGACATTTTATTGTTTTACACTTTATATCCACTTATATTGGGTGTATTTATATTTGTCACACATATTTTTGAGATTGATTTCTCCTTAATTTAAGGATACCTTCTTTATAAGGGATTTCATCACATTTGACTTTTCTCTTGAGGGTTCATTGTTGTTATGCACCAATTCACTCTTATATGGTGTATATACTGTTCTTTGGAGTATTATATCATGAATTCATTTATTCTCATGATATTATAAAGTTCTGACTAAATGTTATTCCTCAATTATTGTATTCAAGTGTCTCTAATTTTGGTAAAATCCCTTTAACCAAAATATCATTTTAAATGTTTTAATTATTTGTTATTATTAATATCCATGTTTTCAAAATGGTTTTAAGGATTTATTTATATGTATATTAATGGTTTAAAGTTTTAAACGTCAAGGTGGTATGGGTCACTTTGATTCAAAAATCTCTTTATTAAATGTTTTAAAAGGTTTTGGAAATGGTTTCTTTTTGAATGGATTCATTATTTCAATATACTAAAATGTTATATTGTGATTGAAAAGTGGAAATTTTATGTTTCCTTTATGCATGTTTTATGTGATACGTTTAGGTTATGGTTCTTGGGCATTGTTATGAAAACGGGTGGTTCCGTGATAAACTATGGGCGGGTGAGCCCGATATAGCTCTCCAATGCATTGGGTAACGCGAAAGAGTGAAACATTAAGGTTTCTCTGAAGAGATATAGGGAATATACTGTGATGGGTATTCCAAACGTAACCAAGAGGGATAATCCCTATGTAAGAATGTTATGAATGCATCAAGTTACCTTTATGTCATATGATTTCTATGATTGTATGAGGTATGTTAAGGTGCTTATGTTTTATGGGTAAAGTATGATTTCATTCTTATGTATACATGTACTCATGATTCCTTTACATATTTTTATATCCCTTACTGAGCTTTTAATGCTCATCCCAAGTTTTTGAAATGTTTTTCACAGGTCAAGGGAAAGGTACATGATGTGATGATAGTGTCAAGGATGTGTCAAGAAAGAATCCATGTTTTATTTTAAATATGTTTCCGTTGATGGGAAGAATGAATACTGTATTTTATGTAACCACTTTGTCTAAATGTGGAATGTAATGCAAGTTTCATGATCTAATTCTCTAAAACTCTAAACCTGAAAAGATCCTCAATGTGTAATCTTGTAATAACTCAAGATTAAGTAATGTTTAAGGCTGGGGCCTTATAGTTGGTATCAATGGTCGGTTTAGATAACTTTATAGGTTAGGGTATTCTTTAATCATAAGTGACATTACCATAATGGTGAGGATTTCAGAAAGAGTCTTAGTTTTCGATAAAGTTAATGAGTAAGTATATCTTAGTGTTTACCTTACACATTATCACATGATGGTTTTGTTGATATACTCACACTGACATTTCTGTTTTTAGTGAATGGCTGGATCTCGCAGGCACCAAAGTGACAATGGGTTTGAAGGAAACTGTGGTGGTTCTCTGATTAAGATACTCGATGAGATGGGGGATTCAGTGAGGAATCTCATAGTTGTTCTAAACCAACTATCAAGGAGTCATGATCAATCACTTCAACCTTGGTGAGTTCTCTAATGCATCATGTACGAGATGACCAATCGATGTGGAAGTTCAGGTAATAATAAAAAAAGTTAACCATTAGGGTTTATATGATCCTTACTTTATAGGTAATTATGGGTTACTCTATGATATGATGGAAAATTAAAGAAATGAGATAAACTTGAGGTTAAAATATGTTATGATTATTCATGAAGATTTTATCTCATTTTGGGGAATGTTTTAAGAATTATATAGTTTAGTAAAAAGGACAACACGCAGACCGTGTGACATCCCGTCGCGTCGGACAAAGCTGCGGGAATCGAACCCACAACCAAAGTGCGACTGGTATTTATAGCCTACCACTGGACTACGTGAAGTCCCTGGTTAGATTGACTGATTCTTTTTAGTTATATGATTTTATGAATTAAGAGTAAGTTGATTTTGGGTTATTTATGAAAATGATTAACCTATCATGGAGGATATGTGATTAGGTTAATTACTTTTCAATACGAGACTTTAGGAGCAATTGATGTTGTTTGGAGATAAATGTTACGATTTAACTAGGAAGACTATGTGACTAAATCCTTCAAATATTTGTGTTTTAACCTTAGTTTGGTTTACATTTAAGAATTTTATGGACAAATTGTTTATCGGATGGTCTTTGTTGAACTTTGGGTATTGTTTGATAAATTTTGGAGATTAAGAATAGATTTGTTTTTTAAGGATTATCCTTTTTGGGTATTATCTGATCTCATAATATCTTTTTTTGTTTTAGTTTTTGTTAAGGCCTAAAGACATGGGAAATGTATAGTTCTCTTTTGTGGATTAGGTGATTCTCAAGAATTTGATTATAGTACTCTTAATGCAAACAAGTCTCCCTAAATACTCGTCTTTTGGAAAAAAATATGAGTTTGATTAAGGAATATAGTAAAAGTTGAAAGTCAACATGATAAGTGATTATGTTTCCTTATGAATAAATTCCTCAATAAAAAGTAACTTAACACGAAAATTTTGTCTATTAACTTTTCCTACTGGGGAATAGAATACCGTTTAACCCATCACAAGTTTGTGATTTTCTTATTGTTAACTTTCTCCTAGACATGTTTACTATCACTATCCATCAAGAACATGACCCTTTGCTTTTTCTTCCATGTCCATGTTTTTCTACACGTAATCCTAGTATGGGTTAACTCAGGTGACCTCTGTACTTATCTTCCTTTATTTTAAAGTGATTGTTTTACTGACTCTTGTTCCGATGTGGGACGTTCAAGGATGTTTCCAAGCTCAATTTTAAAAATTGCGAGGACGAAATTCCCAAAAGGGGGGAAGGATGTAACACCCCAGGTAAATAAAGAATATGACATTTTCATATTTATCTATATTTGTGAATAAAGTATTAATATGACTTTAAAGGGGACGCTATGCTCGATGGTGTACCCAACACGAAACAATGAGTTTCTTGGGAATCTTACGTTGCACTCAAATAATAAAATAATATTATTTTAAATGGTAGTTAACATGTAGCCGTTTTATTGGCAAGAATGGATAGAAATTACTAATATATGATTATATATGTTTTTAAATGTTTTTACATTTATCCAATAAAGGATAGAGGCTTAAAATACGGAAAGAACTCAATTTTAGGCGTATATGCCCTAGTTTTCACTAAAGGTTCACTTATTGCCTTTTGATGGAGAACCGTCATTAAATATAGTTTTTTCACTCTTATATATTCTATTATACCAAATAAAACTCTTCTTAAGAATCGGGACATCAAAATTTACTTTGTGTAAATTTTTGGTATCTTTCCGATAAAGTTCATTTTTTTCAATGAATAGTGTAAAATGTTGTATTTTAATTCAAAACCTCTTTTTAATCTAATTTATTTATATGATTAGATTATCTTTTTAATTGGGTTTAAAGTGAAATTAGGATATATTTTTACCATTAAATGTAATAGTGGTCATTGGAATTAATTTCACTTTGAAATCAGACTTAAACTAGTGTCAATCTTTTGATACTTATTGTTTCATAAAAACACACTATTTGCTTTGACAGCGGGAATTAATTATTAAATTAATTAATGCGACTTATATGTTTTGAATTTTATAAAATAGGATTCATTTTTGAATTCGGAATATAAAATATAGATTAGGGTGAATTTTTGGTAATTTTCTGAAAAACATCAATTTTTGATAAATTGTGAAACCACTAAGTGGTACTTATAAAAACTGATTTTTCCGTTTAAATGAAATTTTGCCATCTTTGTGTTTTGAATTTCAAATATCCGACATAAATGGTTTTCATTAAGAAGTAAAATTTTGTTCAATGGGATAAAAATAATTTTTTGGTGAATAGTAACTTATTAAGTTTTAATCGCGATTAGTGGTAATTAGTGTAGTTTTAGGTAAAAATATTGCTTTAATAAAAATAGATGAGCTTGAAACATGTTCTACCCTCATTGGTTGTGTCATGGATGACCAAGAGAAGCCATGGGTCAACTTGGGGACCCCATGGAGCCACTTTGGTTGGGAAATTACATAAATAACTTTTTATTTAATGTAAAAGTAAAAATGACACAAATATGATATGTTTTACTAAAACAATTTTTAAGTGGGGTTATACAAGTCATATTTTTTATTATAAATAGTAATTGGAAATCTAAAAAGATTTCGTACATAATAGTAGTTTTTTTATAATTTTTAGACATTAAATAAATTAAATTATTTATGACATAATAATGATGCAGCGATGACATCATTATTTGACGATTTAAATAAAATGGAATGATAATGTAAAATCTATGAACTAAACATGTCCAAAAATTATTGGATGGGTGGATTTAGAACCCTTATCACCTTATACACGAATTATATTAATGTGGGGCCTTTTAAAACCGAAAAACATTTTCAAATAAAGTAATATTTCTATCTTTCCAAAAGTGCCCCTCCTCTCCTCTTATAAAAGGCCCCCACCTCTACCTCATTTCACACACTCCTCAAGCCTTTGGCTCAGCCAACCCCTGCCCATTTACTCCCTCCACATCCCTCTCCTCATCCTATATTATTCCCTTTGGGCAGAATCTTTTTAAAGGAAGTCTTTAGGCTCAAATCAAAAGGAGTTACACTTTTAAAGGTAATTCGTTCTCTCATTTTCATTTGTTTTATTTTGCTTCTCCAACCCCCTAAACTCTTTTTAGTTACTTCTATTGTAACCACACCAGTATCTTAAAAATAATAGGATGTTTTTATAATATTTATTCGAGCTACACTCTCACACAACTACATCAAATGGTTAAAGAACATACGGTTTCTGTGGATGGTGAAATTCTGCCTCCCAAAATGATGATTGTTCAATACTCATTTAACACTTTCAAAGGTGGCCATTATGATGTAAATATTTTTATATATGTTATATAATATGTTTATGTTTTACTTATTCTTCTGTATTTTTCATTTGTGTCTTACCTTTATGGCTTCCATTATTGGTATACGCGATATCTTCATTTTAGGAAGTGCGGACTACCGCCCCCTCAAAGTGATGTGATTCGTTAATGCCATACGTGGGATGTATAAAGGATGGATTTACTGTGACTATATATGATGTTATACTTGAATTATAATATACCTATATATCATTATTATTTCTTTCCATTAAAGTATGAGATAGAAATGAAAGTAGCGTTCATGTGTACGTACGGCTTACCGTCTCCATGAACGGTGCATTTCATTTCATATCCCCAAATGTAATGTACTATTATAAGTACATGTATATAATGGATATATATGATGAATGATACATGTAAATGATGAATATAATTCTGGAATTAAAATATACATAACACTCAATTGGTTTTAATTCCATTAATATGACAAAGAAATGAAAGTAGCGTTCATGCGTACGTACGACTTACCGTCTCCATGAACGGTGCATTTCATTTCTTACCTCTAAATGATTATGTGATATTATAAATAAATGTATATTATAGATATATATGATATATATGTTATCCAAATCATTAATATAATTCAGGATATAACGATCCTTTTACCAAATTAATCATGTAAGTGTAAGAAGTCTATTTTTGACTTAAGAACCAAATACCGACAAATTGAACATTATTAACATAAATAATTACATGATGTTCATAACATGGTATAAAAGGGATAATGAACTTGAAAAATGTTCTTAAGCAAGTAGATATTAACTCAAGTTTATTATTCAGGAGATTAAAGAACGGTTGGGTCAAGTCGGATACGAGGTAATGGATCCTACTCCACTCTTTCTTTTTAAGTACACTCTTTTATATTGTTCCTTTTAAAGCTCATCTTTCTTGTTATTGGGATGGTATTTTATATTAAAATTACTTTAATTTTTATGTTCATGTGATAAGAGACCCTATTCTCTCTCATGAATCCATTTTGGAAGTTTTGAGTGGCGCCGTTAGGCTGCCGAACTTTCGTAAGAGATATAACCTCTCTCTTTCTTTTTAAGTTCTATCCTTTATGTCACTTCTTTTAAGCTCCTCTTTGTAATGTTGGGGGATTTTCTTTTATATTCCTCCTACTGTAAATTTTTTTTTAATGTGATGAGATACCCTATTTTATCTCATCAATCCATATTCGGATGTTTTATGTGGCGCCGTTAGGCTGCCGAGTTTTCATAAGGGATTTTTCATCTCACTTTTATTCCAATGAGATTTATGCTACATTTTCCACAAATTCCATTGAGTGGTGTATGTACTTCCCATTATTCTACTCTTTGTGTAATATTATTTCTTTTATGTGTATTTACATCAATGATCTATTGTCCTTCTTTCATGGGGTGTATGTTTTGAAAGATACCCTAGTCGGTAGGGGAACCTTTCACCCTCCCCTTTTTTAAAATACTACTTTTTGTTGGGTCTTTTAATTTACATATTGTTATGTTGGGATATGTTCGCATATATCCTTATTGATTTAACTTTTATCTCCAAGTGATGAGATACACTTTTTATCTCTCATCAACTCATTTTGATGTGATGTCGTTAGGCTGTCAAGGGAACATTTTAACCCAATTTTGATTTCTTTGGGTTCAACATGTAGTCATTGAATATGTCATCCATTGAATATGTGGGAATGACATTTTATTGTTTTACACTTAATATCCACTTATATTGGGTGTATTTATATTTGTCACACATATTTTTGAGATTTATTTGTCCTTAATTTAAGGTTACCTTCTTTATAAGGGATTTCCTCACATTTGACTTTTCTATTGAGGGTTCATTGTTATTATGCAACAATTCACTCTTATATGGTGTATATACTGTCCTTTGGAATATTATATCATGAATCCATTTATTCTCATGATATTATAAAGTTCTGACTAAATGTTATTCCTCAATTATTGTATTCAAGTGTCTCTAATTTTGGTAAAACCCCTTTAACCAAAATATCGTTTTAAATGTTTTAATTATTTGTTCTTATTAATATCCATGTTTTAAAAATGGTTTTAAGGATTTATTTATATGGATATTAATGGTTTAAAAGTTTAAGCTTCAAGGTGGTATGGGACACTTTGATTCAAAAATCTCTTTATTAAATGTTTTAAAAGGTTTTGGAAATGGTTTCTTTTTGAATGGATTCATTATTTCAATATACTAAAATGTTATATTGTGATTGAAAAGTTAAAATGTTATGTTTCCTTTATGCATGTTTTATGTGATAAGTTAATGTTATGGTTCATGGGAATTGTTATGGAAACGGGTGGTTCCGTGATAAACTAAGGGCGGGTGAGCCCGATACAGCTCTCCAATGGATTGGGTAACGCGAAGGAGTGAAACGTTAAGGTTTCTCCGAAGAGATTTAGGGAATATACTGTGATGGGTATTCCAAACGTAACCAAGAGGGTTACTCCCTACATAAGAATGTTATGAATGCCTCAAGTTACCTTTATGTCATATGATTTCTATGATTGTATGAGGTATGTTAAGGTGCTTAAGTTTTATGGGTAAAGTATGATTTCATTCTTATGTATACATGTACTCATGATTCCTTTACATATTTTTATATCCCTTACTGAGCTTTTTATGCTCATCCCAAGTTTTTGAAATGTTTTTCATAGGTCAAGGGAAAGGTACATGATGTGATGATAGTGTCAAGGATGTGTCACGAAAGAATCCATGTTTTATTTTAAATATGTTTCCGTTGATGGGAAGAATGAATAATGTCTTTTATGTAACCACTTTTTCTAAATGTGAAATGTAATGCAAGTTTCATGATCTAATTATCTAAAACTCTAAACCTGAAAAGATCCTCAATGTGTAATCTTGTAATAACTCAAGATTAAGTAATGTTTATGGCTGGGGCCTTATACTCCTACGTGGGATTTTCCCACACGTGTTCTGTCATGTGCAGACGAGCTTCCCTTTGAAAATGTCCTGGCCGAACCAGGACTGGACCGAGCATTCAATGTTCCCTATATGTTGAGGATTCCTATGGCTACGAGCAGTAGTACCAGAACCTCATTGTGCTTACAGGTTCTACTTTAGAGTTTTCAAACTCTTGTTTTTTGTGGGCTGGTATTCTGGCCCAGTTTACATTCAGTACTTTACATTCTGTCATACTCTATTGGTTGGGTTTAGTTGTATGCATGTATTTTGATCCTTAGTTGTTTTTACATTTCAACATTTGTGGTCTTGGATATGTGTGTGTGTGTACATGTTCTTAGGAAGTTCCTCCCATGGTAGAAATATACTTACTCGGTGCTAGTCACTAGCCCCTGGCCTGTTGGAGGTGGGCTTGGGGAGTCACGGCTAAGGCCCCCCTCATACGGGTCATGACAGAGTGGTATCAAAGGTGGTCATTTCTACCTTAGGACCAAGATTATAAGAGATTGTCTTATTGAAACAGTGTAAAGTGTTAAGATCTCAGATTTCAGGCCAGAGACTCCCGTGTTGGTATGGGCGGTCGACGTATCCATACACCAGAACTTTGATAAACTACTTTTCAACTTGATTCATGAAAACGCTATTTGCGGGGAAATAAAATAATAGTACATGCATCATATACGAATGAGTTATGTTTTCTATATCCTTTGTGTTAGCTATACAGATATACTAATTAACCAAGGTACATCTTATATATTTATAATATACCTCCACAACACATAACCGCTAGGATTATATAGCTCAATCACAAGGATGACGCCCTTAGTGACGAGGTATCAAAACATGGAAAAGTTACCCAGGCGTTGCCACTAGGTGGTGCACCTGCTATACCACCACCAGTGGAGAAACCTATGGTACCTACCGTACTGACCGATGAGGAGCGTAGGCTGAGCGTGATCCATGAGTTCTAGTGAAAGATAACCCTTGGATTCCAAAGCAATCATGACCCTCAAGCGGTTCGGGAATGGCTTGAGGAGCTGAGTCGAGTTTTCAGTCTAGTGAGGACGCCAGTAGACCAGATGGTGATCCTAGGAGTGAGCCATCTTCAAGGTTCTGTGGTGTGATTGTGGAGTCTGACCACACAGACTCACAATGAAGAGACTCTTTCAAGGATGAAGTTTGAGTGACTATTTAGTGAGGAGTTCTCTCTGGTTACACTGAGAGCAGTGAGCATCTATGAGCCTATTCAGCTCCAGTAGGGCAGTTTGATGGTAGTTGACAATTCATAGAGGTTCACCAACCTCGCCCTGGTACTCGATGGATATGGTCGAGGATTAGTACATCAAATCTAGGAACATAGAGAGAGGTCTAAAATGGGACATATGAGATGGTGTCATGCCTCTATAAATTTTGACTTATTCTATAGTGCTCGAGTGGGCCTTGGTCATCGAGAACTTCTTGGTAGAGCAGAGACATCATATGATAGTCAGCAGTAGGCAAACAGGTCTGTAGACCTCGATAGTGGGGATTCGATGTCAGACATAGGGATTAGGACGTGGGAGACTTCAGAGGAGGATCCAGGAGAGGGATTCAACAGTCCAGGTCTCTTGGGCTAGATCTAGTCATCCAAGGGATAAGTGGTGATACTTGTGTGAGGGAATAGGACATATCGTTATGTATTGTCCAACCCGTTGATCTTCTGATAGGGAAGAGGTGGATGCACCACCGAAGAAGAGGCAGATAGTGGATCAGATAGACCCACCAGGTGGCGGAAGTGGAAGAGGAGCAGGGAGAGCTGTAGGTGGTGCCAGTCGTTTCGACTTACTTCCACCACCATCGCAGGAGGTCCGCATCATGCTTATGGAGCAGGGGTATAGGGGTGGGGACAACTATTTTAGGAGAAGAGTATTGTGGGTCCGCCATGATGGGACGAGGTTTTCCTTTGTCGGTGAATGGGAGACCCAAGAAGCACAAAATGGGCTCATGCATCGGGGGTGTAGTTGATCACACATTTGATAGCATGCCTTACCCTCAGAGTAATAAATTTTCTGAGCCTAGTTCCCAGTAGTAGTGGCGTAGTACGAGGACATCTTTCCCGAAGATGTTCCAGGACTACAACCCTATCGGAAAATCGACTTTTTCATCGACTTGCACCCCGGAATAACACTAATTTTCTTCCCAGTATATCGAATGGCTCCAATAGAGATTCATGAGATGAGGGTGAAGTTGGAGGATTTGCAGAGAAAGGGTTTCGTGAGACCCAACATTTCACCCTGGGTATCCCCAGTATTGTTTTCCATGAAGGTAGGGTGGAGTTTGAGGTTGTGCTAAGATTACCTATGCCTGAATCATGTAATGCAGAAGAACAAGCGTCCACTACTAAAAAGAGACGACCTCTTCGATTATCTAAAAAGAGAATAGTGGTTTTCTAAGGTTGACCATCAATTAGGTTGTCACCTGTTATGAGTATGGGGTGAGGATATACCGAAGATGGATTTCAAATGATGATATGATCATTATCAGTACGTGGTGATGTATTTCAGTGTGACGAATGCCCCCATTGGGTTCATTGGACTGATGAACCATATCTTCCAACTTTAAATGGATCAGTTCGTAGTGGTCTTCATCGATGACATCCTTGTGTACTCGATGTCAGAGGAGGAGCACACGATACACCTATGGATGGTTCTAGATGTACTTCGAGAGCACTAGCTTTATGAGAATCTCTCTAAGTGACATTTCATGATTCAGGAGGTCCACATACTAGGACATATCATCTTAGTAGATGGAGTACCTGTCGACCAAGCCATGGTGGAGGTGGTGTTAGAATGGGAGCCACCTCATAGCCTAACAGAGGTGCGAAGCTTCCTTTTGTTGGTAGAATATTACCTGAGATTCATTTATGATATCTCCAAAATATCATCATCGATGATAGCCTTAACTAGGAAGGGGAAATCCTTTACATGGATAGAGAAGTTCTAGCAGGATTTTGTAAGGTTGATATAGAGTTTGACGAGCACCACAATCTTCAGATTACCGGAGGAGGGTGTCATGTACGTAGTTTTCTGCGACGCATTAGGGACTGGGCTTCGCTATTTCCTAATGCAGAGATATCCATTTATTGTTTATGGTTCATGCTATATTCGGTCAGATGACTAGAACTATGTGACCCATGATCTCGAGTTTTTAGTGGTAGTCTTCACAATGAAGATGTGGCGACACTAACTTATGAGTGAGCGGTTCATCGTCTACTCTGACCACAAGAGCCTCAAGTACGTCTTTTCACAGAAGGATCTTAATATGAGACAGATTCATTGGAAAAAGTTCCTCCAGGATTTTGATTTTGAGATAATCTATACTCTTGGGAAGGGGAAGAAGGTGGTGGATGCTCTTAGTAGAAGGACGAGCTCGCAGCTATTGAGTGAGGTGACAGAGCAACATTCCACTATGCAGTTATGCTTCATGTATTGAGAGGATACAACTTACCTACTGTCGATGATTATCACCCCTTCACTCTTACAACGAGTTAGGGAGGGGAAACTTGGGGATGTCGACTGTGAGGATTTAAATGCTCAATTATACATAGGACATGATCCTAATGGATATTCGCAAGGTGGGGATCATATACATGTATTTAGAGGACACAATGTTGTAACAGTAGCGTTTTAAGAAGTGGTCCTGAGGGAGTTTTATACATCCCTCTTGGAAGTACATCCTAGAGTCGCAAAGAAGTACCAGGATCTCTGATGATTGTTCTGGTGGTTAGTCATAAAGAAGGTAGAAGCAATGTTTGTTTTTCAATGCCTTACATGCCATCCGGTGAAGGCTGAGAACCATGTTCTTCCAGGATTAACTCACCACCTAGAGGTTATAGAGTGGAAGTGGGATGGAACATCGATGAAATTTGTGACAGGATTACCACGGATGTCCAAGGGGCATGATTTCATGTGGGTGATCATTGAACGACTAAATAAGTTTGACCACATCATAGATATCAAGGAGAAGAGTTTCGTAGAGAGCATGGGATGCCTCTACGTACAGATGATTGTTTGGTTCCAGGAAGTCCCTTTGAAAAGAGTCTCTAATCGAGACTCCCGCTTCACATCACGTTTGTGGAAGGGATTGGAGGAGGATTTTGGGACTCAGCGACACTTGAGCATGACATTTCATCCCCAAACTGATGGTCATATGGAAAGAGCATTCATGTTCTAGAGGATATGTTTCAGGCATGTATCTTGGACTTCAGTCGCAGTTGGGAGGACCACCAACCAATAGTGGAGTCTGAATATAATAATAGCAACCACTCCACCATTGGTATTACTTAGTTTGAGGCCTTGTATGGGAGATTGTTCCATTCACCACTTGTTGGACTGACCCAGGAGATTCAGGACTCATGGGTCCAGAGTTGGTGTGGGCTACCACTAAGATGGTACTAGTCATCCGGGAGTGGATAAAGGATGCACAGAGGTGGAATAAGTCTTATGCTGATAAACGACGGAGACCCCTTCTATTTGAGGATGGAGACCACATCTTTCTTCGTGTCTCACATCGTCGAGGGTTATAGTGGTTTAGATGAGGAAACTAGAAAACTCTGAGGTTCATCGTACCTTTTTAGATACTGCGTGGAATCGATGAGGAGGCGTACCGCCTATCTCTACCCCCCACAGTTCCACCAGGTACACGATGTCTTCTACGTGTCATAGGTGAGGAGGGATGTGCATGACCCATTGCTCATTATCGACTGGGGTGAGCTGGACATCGAGGATAGGTTGAACATTGCTGAGTACCCAGTGGAGATCGAGGATTGGCAAGAGAGGATCATTCATGGGTGATCGATTCCTCTGGTGCGCATCAGGTGGCTGCACAGAAATCTTCAAGATCGCACGTGGGAGCGGGAAGCTCAGATCCATTCCCAGTACCCACATATTTTTGAGTAGTCTTTGCTTTGGATTTTTGGGGATGCAAATCCCCAAGGATTTTAGAATGTAATGTCTCGTGTTTTTTGTATTATTTTTGAATATTATATGGAATTATTATGAGACCAACCATCGAGATGACACATAATTCCAAGACCCAGTGATCCCAGAATGGTGGTTTGAACTTTTTTTATGTTAAGTGAGTCAGCATATGTGTGCGGTTGTGGCAATTTCCAAACGGATGCCCGGATTTAAATTATGAGGGCACCATTTCATCCAAGATGGTGACTTTACCTATGAACAGGTCTAACCTTGATCGGCGCGGGTCGAGGGAAAAAGATAATTTTCTAATGTTTTTAGAAATGTAAAATAATATAAAATAAATTAATTCAAAAATTTTAATTATTTTATTTGTAAAGATCCACTACAATGTCGTGAAGAGACTTCTTTTTCATTAATTAATGCCATGCCATAATCCATCTGAAACAGAAACGCTGACTCATTAATACCACAACGTGATGGAATTCCGAAACACATTTCACCTTTTTTAAGTGGTTAATCATATGTTTCTCATTGTTAAAGGTTGAGAGGTCTCTGGTGGAATCTTGGAACCTTAGAGAGAAATCTCTGTGATGATCGACAATGAATCAATGCCCCAATTCTCTATGCCAAAAAGTTGAAGGATGTCAACGATGACTACATCACGACCCCTTCGTCAGCGATCGATCCCACCTTGAGGTAGGGGTTTTTAGTTAGATTATACTTTCCCCATTTTAGAATATAAATGAAAAACACAGATCAACTATGAACTAGTTGATCTTTAGCTTCATACATTCTTGAAGGAGGGTTTCATCGGGTTGATCTCAATGAATTAATCCATGATTATTGTTTATTGTTATGATCCGTCTCAATTTGATCCTACTAATGGGAGAGGATCAACATCGTGTCAAATGACGGCAGATGTTCCTTCCTCAATTTCATTTTTTAGGATTTCCTCCACCTTTCATTTCATGCGTTCTTCACGTACTTCGTGGGAAGATGAACAACGGATCTTTGCACATCCATTTTGCAATGAAACAATCCCATATTAGGAATCCAAGATCGTGCCGACCTAGTGGAGGTGCGACGATGAAGACAGAAGACGAATCGAAACAATTTAAGAATTATCGTTCTATGACCATTCTTCAAGAGGGTGGATGAAAAATCGTTTTTAGGGACGATTAGAGGCCCAAAAACAATGGAAATGGCATCGGTACATCGCGGAGACCTAGAATCTGGAGTATTGTGACCATCAGATGACCAGATCGACGAATAGGGATGCACGAAAGGCGCAATGGTGGAATTCTGTGATTCTGTAAATTTCCAAAATACACAGTATGTATCCCGATGAACATGCTGTGTTGACCGGATCAGCGGCGACATGGGTTTCAGGTGTCAGAAAGGTATCACACGGCATGTGAACCCGGTCACACGACATGTTGGACCTTACCCGATGCTCGGCGTGTATCCAGGGGATACACAGACATGGGATGGAGTACACGACCGTGTACTCCACCACAGTGCTAGGCAAGCCTAGTAATGCGGGTAACCCAGCGTATCAATTACATGGGTTGGTGTACCTTGGTTGAGGCCATGTACTGGCACAAGGACCAAATACACAGAGCCAACCCCAGTAACTTAGACACGGAATATACACCATAATACAGGCCATGTACTTACTTTTTCTACACGAATGGCCTAACAACCTGCGTCATTGTACATGGGTCGTACCCGGGGTCCGAAGAAATGACGTGTGATTTTTATACATTCCGTGTTACTTTTGGAAAGTGGAATGGTCCTCTTTTCCACAATATCTTGAATATGGTTTGTGTGGGTGAGTGGGCCTTATTTTCATTCCCATGAAGGTCGGGCATCTTTTCCTTGTACAAGAGTACGATCTCTTCTTCATGACATCTTATGATTGAGTCAGCATCTTTTAGATTGGCCCAAAGCGAGATCCTCTATCCAATCGTGACCTTAGGAATATTTAGGAATCAACGTGACCAACTCTACCATGCGTTGATCCTCTACCTATCTGGTGAATGCGGATGAGTTGTGGTATTCGCCATGGCCCGGGCAGTTAACCTCATTTTTTTATCATGATCCTTCCCACTCAAGAGTGTGTTCTCCCATAATGAGTGTGTTTATATCTCATGGAATTTCTAGATGAACAATGCTTCTCGGACAGACTCCATCAGAACTGTCAGACTCATAGAGGGAGATCTCCTGGAATGAGTGCTTCATGGAATCATCAAACTGAATCCCTAGCAAGGGTGGGAGGTTGTGTGACTTGTCACTAGACCACGGGTCTGGGTTTTGGGGATATTTGGATTGTTTTTTGCTATTATATGTTCAGTAGAAATATATTGTGTAGTGCTTCCGATGATTTTCTTTTGTTTATTGCTTTGTGGTTTTCAGGGTCCTCTACTGAGTATTGTTATACTCCCCGTGGCACGGGCTTTGGTCGCACGTGTTGTGTCTTTTGTAGATGATCAGCACTTTGACAGATTCCAGGGCGGATCAGGATAGGACCGAGCTTTGTGAGTTCCATATAGGCCAAGTCGTTCCTACGACTAAGAGCAGTAGTACCCATACCTCTTTGGGTTTACAAGTTGGACTTTTCAGTTTTCAGGCACTTTGTTTTTTGGGCTTTTATTCTTGACCAGTTTACTTACAGTACATTACATGCGGTCATACTCTGGTGGTTGGGTTTAGTGGTATGCATGCATTTTATTCCTAAGTGGTTTTTACATTTCATCATTTGTGGGATAGGAGATGTGTGTATGTGTACAGGTTCTTTGGCAATGCCTCCCATGTTAGTAATGTGCCTACTCAGTGCTAGTCACGAGACCCTAGCCTATTGGAGGAAAGCTTAGGGAGTCACGGCTTGGGCCCCATAGGGAGATGTCATGAAATTCATCACATCAAATAAGTTTATCATAACTGTTGAATTCAAAGGAGGCAAATTTCCTTTGATATCTTGGATTCAATACTAACTAAAATGATTAATTTTACTATCGAGAACCCGAATAATATTTAGATCATTTCTTTCCAATCGAGTAAAATTAGCTTCATACAAAACTCATAAATATTCCTCCTTTTGTTTCAATTAATCTAACTTTTTTTACATTGAAATTCGATCCATAATAGGATAATATTTAACAAGGAAAATATTCTTAAATTCGTTCTTTTCTAAGGTATAAATATATTCTCTTTCCATTATATTCTTGACAATTGACCACTACTGGTCATATTAAACATTAAAAATATAAATTGAAAGACTAAAATTGTTATAATTTAAACACCCCATGACATCAAATATCTTTTTAAGGGCTTTAATACAACCTTTATCCATCGTTGGGTTAAAATATCCACTAAAAGGAGGATGCTTTTTCCTCATAAAATGTTCCACAATCATGTTGTTCCTTTGGGGTAGATATGAATATTCTCTCGCATAGATTCTACCACCATTTTAATTCTACATAAATTGATAGATTTATGTCACAAACTATCGGTTTACTATTCCCACCTTTCCAGGTTGATGATTTAGAAAGATATCACCCTCTCTCTTCCTTACTACTTTAGCTTCACTATTTCTTCTGTGGAAAACCATTCTAAGTGGACGTATCTTAGAGGAAAATACACACTAAAATTCATATTCACTATAATTTAAAATTAAATATAAAATAATATTCATTAATGGTATTCTATTAACATCATCTTAACCCTTAGAGTTATATAAACCCTGACCTGATAACAAATATATATACCCAATGCAAAATATTTTATAAAATATTAAATTATAAAAGAATTAATATTCTTAAATTACCTAATATATTGTTGGATTATGATTTAGATAATTATGTCAAAACTCATACATGATAAACCAAAATATAAAAATGGATACTACTAGAAAAATATCAATTTTTTAACAATAAGTATCTTTAAAATAACCCACTCTTTATTTATGTTACATAACATCCTGAAATTAAACATGAATCCATATATTCCTTTAATAATCCTAAAACACTGTGATTTTTTTTAAACATGGGATGATAACAAAAATATCAGTAAAGTACATAAAAAGGAAAGGAACCATTAGTCCCTTATTATTTATAATCATATGAATT
The DNA here is from genome assembly GCA_963277665.1 of Viscum album. NCBI lineage: Eukaryota > Viridiplantae > Streptophyta > Magnoliopsida > Santalales > Viscaceae > Viscum > Viscum album. The sequence continues at coordinate 434,095,367 of OY728158.1, read as the reverse complement.
AATTTTATCAAACACCTACTTCTGGTCCATAAAGTATTAAATAGTTACATTGTGAATAAAAGTGATTTCCATAGAATATAAAAAACCTAAATAAACTATTTATGTAATGTGAGTAATCATTTAACATACTTATTATTGTAACCCACATGGCTACCATAATATTTGTAACCTTCCTGACTAACTATCACTGTTTCCCTCATGGCTCCCTTATGATGTAGCCCTCACAACTACCTTTTCTTGTAACCATCATTGTTACACATGGAACAGACATTACAGTAAACTTCCAACATAAATATACCCAATAAATTGGAGAGATATATAGGTCCAATCGATCATCACAATCAATTCCAAAAATCTAGAACATAATCCTAAAATATGAATACTTGTATCATAAAAATAATTCCGCAAGGAAAAGAAGTTATTTTAACGGAATATTTTTTTACATAAAAAGGAAATTGTTTTCATTTTAAATAACAGTGAAATATAATAAATAATAATTCAAAACAACAAATATTCCTGAAATTGGAAAAAATCACTCACGACATTTAAGCTAAAAACAATCTTTTTGAATTTTGTAAAAAGGAACATTTAAGATAGTTTTTAAGGGAAAGTTTCTTACATTAAACATGAAAAAAGATCCTATTTGAAAAAATTATAAATGTATAATATTTAAAAATTTTATTTACATATAAATATATTCATAAAACCATTTATAAAACATGGAAAATAAATATAAATATTTAGAAGAATAAATCTTTAAAACATTTAAAATATTGTTTTAGTTATTGAGTCCCTTACAAACTGTTTGAAATCCATAAACTGTGTTCAAACCTTCAGTATTATAGATTGAAGAGTTTTATTAATTTATTATAGAACTATAATCATATTTATGTTACCTTATATGATCTTATTATAACATCTTTCCACTTAGTTATTTGTAATATTTTTTTATTTCTATTATTTTGGTGCATTATTTTCATGGTTTCCGTAGTCTGCCCATTAGGAATTTTCATGTACAATGGAAATAATACTCTTAAAGAGATAAAATGAATATATTAAGATCATTTAAAAAAATTATAAGTGAATTTATACTTTTTATGAATTCAAAAATTGGAAATGAAAAATCATCATCTATTAAGACAATGAATTGACATACCATGAACGATGATTTCATTGTTAAGAATAAAAAAAAAGAAAAAAAAGATATTAGATGATGAATATGACATTGAAAAAATAAAATTAGAGTATAAATATGATACTAGAGTTTTCATTAAAATTTGTATAGGGCATGAGAATAAGGTACAACTGAGAAAGAATTTTAGAGAGAAGAGGAATGAATTTTCTTTGGGAATATTTTTCCTTGTCAAACACATTAGACACTTGAAATTTGGATTCTTGTAAGACCATCAACACAAGAATGTAGAAAGGGTATGAGGAGAAGGAAATGTTTTCCAAAAAAATTGATCCAGATGGCTCACGATGATGAAATTTAGTGATGGAATGAGCCCTTTTATAATTGAGTTGAAGGGAAATTAGGAATTAATTAAAATATTAGAATATAATTATTTTAATATAGTGTTAAAAAATTAAAAAAGTCTAAAAATAAAATGATATCACATTTTATATTGGATCTTAAAATTTTATTCCTTATTAAAGATTCGTATGGTTTTTATATAATTTAAAAAAGATATTTTTTTATAAAAAATAATTTTTATCAAATTAAACAATATTCATAACAATGACTTTAAAACATCAAAAAAGATTCAAATTCTAAAAATATTTTTTATTATATCCTATAAAAATCACATTAAACTATAGAAATTTTCTGTGACATTAAAAATCTAAAATTTTATTTATTTTTTTCTTTTTAAAATGAATTATTATATTTTTGTGTTAAAATAATAACTAATGCATTATTACTGTGCAAGACTTTATGGTATTTATTTTATAGATACAAATTAAAATTTAATTTTCATTAATAATACAATTTTTCTATATTTAAAATATTTTTTTTAAAATAAACTTCCAGAAAAAAATATATTAAAATATTATATTAATTAAAATGTGTATTGTGATCTACTTGACATACTTTTAAATAAAATATTATAAAGGGATCAATCTTATTCAAGTGGGTAAAAAAGGTCCCAAATTCTAATCAACATAATATATTGGAAAAAAATACATATCCATGTATATTTATTTATATATTTTTGGTTCTTTTAAGGGTTCTTATAATTTAAATTATAATCATTTTATTTATTTTTCTTCTTCTTGGAAAACCACTACATCAACATTTTACAAAAATTATGGTTAATTATTTCATATATAAGAATTTAAAATAAATTCCTATCATAAAAATAATTAAATTAGGTTCAATATAATCATTTATATTCATTAATTAAGAATATTTAATCATATCCATGTCAAAATAAATTCTAAATTTTTTGTTAATTTTTATTTTCTTTCCTTGAGTTAGCATTGCACATTCATTTTGAAAATATTTATGTCATATAAAACCAAAATTATAAAATATAAACCAAAAACATAAATTATAAATTATAATTGATAATTAAAAAATGCATATATTTTCTATCACTAAATTATTATCAATAAGGAACCAAATTTTACTTTGTCAATGCGGTGCAAGAACTACTTTAGCACTAAAAATAATTTTTATTCTTATCATTATATTAATTTTAATTTAAATATTCTAAAATATTCCTTATACAATATTTTTATTATAAGTTAATAATGTATTCATTCCATAACTATCATGACCCCTCCGCCAGGACCCTTTATGTGGCTACCCCAAACCCACATTCTATAGGCCAGGGGTTGGTGACCAGCACCAGAAAGGAATATCCCTAATATGGAAAAGCATTGCCTTTAACCCTGTATAAATAGAATGACTAGTTGAAAAACATAAGAAAACCATGTAGTAAATCAACTTAAGTAAATGTGTGTTCTTAATGTAAAGGGTTCGGAATAAAATCCCAACTGAAAGATACAATACAATAGAAAAATAAAAAATATCTCCTGAGATAATCTTCCAAGGATCCTACCTAAAGGGTGGGTATAAATCATCTCCATAGTTCTCCACATCAACTATCACCGCTGTCCACCATCATGTCCAAGCTCCCCAAGTATTAGTCAAGGATTCATGTCGTCCACACAAGACACAACAAGGTGCGGGGGAAGCCCATGCATGGGTGAGTATAACAATACCCAGTAGGGACCCCAAGACACCCGAAGGTCTCTCAATGTTCCCCAAGGAAAACCACAAAGTATGATCTCAATCACAGTGCACAAAGAAAAAGACATGGCTCAAACCAGGTATAACATAAGTACAGAAGTACAAATGATTAGTCTTAATGATGGATCATCTTATTCTGTTAAAAGACACTAATGCTGACCCACACTTGATCAATAGATACTAACCCACATTGACCCACACAGGATCCATCCTACCCAGGATTAATAGGTACTAACCCCTACTGACCCACACAGGATCTGATCAACACATGATTGGTTTTTTCTCACCCACATAGGATCACTAAGCACAGATCCACATAGGATCTAACAAACATATGATCGATAGGTTTTGATCAAAATAGGATCACTAGGTGCTAATCGACACGAGATGTCTAGATACTGATCCACACATGATCACTAGATGATTATTCACAAAGGATTTATAGGTGTTGATCCACACAGGATCGCTCGACGCTGACCCACACAAGATCCCTCTGTACAAACCTCCATAAGATCAGCCTCTAATCTCCTCCTCATAGCCAGCCACTAGATTCCCACACAAAGCATGCTTGCTTTTGGGAGAATCTTAACCTCAATACGTCATTTATATTTCAACTGACAGAAAGTCCCACTAAGAATTTAATCAATGATCTGTCATGTCCTATGTTTTCCAATGCAACAGATGAAGCATCAATCAGACACCTGGTATGAGATGTATATGATTTTTAGTAGAGAGGGCCTAGTTGGATTTGGTTACAATTCAACAAAACCATACACCTACATTTTCTAAAACATCGGTAGAGAATTTCAAAAGGACGATCTCATTCCATGTATTCAATTGTTGTAGACGGTTCGTCAAATGGACGTCTAGTATGGGAGATATGGTCTTTTAAGAATATCTGTGGTGAAGAGGGTCTGGGTCTTGTCTGACTGGTTCGGACCGACCCGACCTGCTCAACCCTAGGATAACCTGACCCAGTTCAAGCTGAGCCGACCTAGTCCGGGTGTGTCCCAGGTTCGGCTCGGCCCAACTATAATTGCTCGAGTGGGCTGGGTCGTGGGATCATCCCGATGACCCATGGACCGGCCCAACCGAACTTTTCCCGGTGCTACCCAACTAGGATGGGTGAGGCCCGCCGAGCAATTCGGCTCACCAACTGGCACAGTCCTCCAGCTAAGTGGCAGGCTGAATTATTAAATGTAAATGCTATTCAGATGTTTTATTTTGCGGTTCCACGTGGCATCGCCCCTTTTTTCAATAAGAACCATGGGGCGCAGTTCCCCTCTCTTCTACCGCTGCTTCAAAGCCACGACTACATCCGTTCAGCGTGAGACGGTGTGCTGCCTTCCGCCCAAACGCAGCATGCTAATGGCCAGCCACACGTTTCCTCTACCACGGTGCCAAGGGGTACCACCTCATTTCGTGACCAGTGAGTGAAGTCCACCGCTAATTCCCGCCAGCTCCAGCAACATTTCGGAGCTCCATTTCCACTAACATCTGTGACTACGGGCCTCTCGAAATACTGTTGTTGCTGTGTGGCCCTCTTATTCTTTTGGCTTGTTCCCTCTGCCTTAGCATCATAACAAGAGAGTATCAAATAAAAAAACTAACAATGATATTAATCAATTCCCATTCAAAAATCCCACAATAAACACCCCCAAATTCAAGAATGAATTAAAATAAATGAGAGTTTATTGAATTTAATAATGACCCCAACATCGCGAATCATTGGAGGTGTTGCAGTTGTGGGGGGAGAAGATTCCTCATTGGATGGAGTCACTGGTGTTTTTCGATCCCAGATCGTTGCCACCCAAGCTTCTGTTCATCATCGGTGGAATGTGTCACGGTACATTGCAAGAGGTTCATCTCTTTATTAAGTCGTTTCAAAAACTCTATCCCGAGATCCATTTAAATAGAGAGGGGAGGGTGAGTAACACAAAGAGGAATTAATGAGTTTAAATAGTGAATTAACCTCTTAATTCCAAACGATGCGGTTAAAAAACATGAGATTCAAGAATTTAAATGGATTGGAAAACCACCAGTCCCACCTCCTCTGCTCAACAGGGGGTAGATAAAAATTAAAATAAAGATTATATTATCTTATTATTTCATTAAATGTCGCAAAAAACAAATTTTTCCCCCGACCTACTATGATAAATGTTAAGCCTCCCTTAAGAGAACCTCGCCTCTACAGACTCAATGGTGCCCTCATATTATTAATTAGAACATTGGTCCAAAATATTGAAAATCCCACCGACACATTTACTAAACATGCCTATTAAAAACGTTCAAAAATCCATTATAGGTATATTGAGCCTCAAAATCAAGCATCATCAATTTTTGTAGACTCAAAATAATCCCAAATAATTTTTGAAAAATAATATGGAATTTCAGGTTCTTTACATTCTCCCCATATTAGTGATTTTATTCCGCGAAAGCTACAAAACATTTTGAGGAATGAATGGGGGTGTTGAGCATGCATCTGTGCCTCCCACTCCAATGTGTTGTCTTAGAGGTTACTGTGTTGCCAACGAACTCGCAGTAGAGGAAGGGACTGCCCATGAAGGACTCACTCTTTTCAATACTCTATCTCCAACAGGAACTCCACAATCATCGCCCCACTATCAATGTCAAGGAATTCCCTGTTGATATCTTGTGATGGGTCAAGCACATTATTACTCATATGTGAATCATGGAAAACATTATTCACCCATTGAATCTAAGATGGAAGAGCTTGACGGTATGCCACCTCATCTACTCTGCCATGGATCTGGAAAGATCTGAAAAACCTCAGAGATAGCTTGTCTCCCCAACCAGACCTCTGTAATCCTCTTTAGGGTGAGACACGTAGGTAGACATGCTCTCCTTCCTCTAACTCCAACGGTCTCCCTATACTACCATCATATGACTCATGCCTTCTCTCTTCAATCTTCATCTTCTCCTAGATAATCTGCACCTTCTCGTTGGTAGCCTGTACCAACTATGACCCATAAGTGCTGACTCCCCTTGGTTTGTCCCGCATAGAGGTGACCTGGAAAGTTGCCCGTACAGTGCCTCAAACAGAGCCACGCAGATTGTGGAGTTATAACTGTTTTTGTATGTATACTCCACCAGTGGTAGGTGGTCCTCTCAACTATAGCCAAAATTAATGACACAAGCACGAAGCATGTCCTTGTGTGTGTGTATGGTACGCTCCATCTGACTATCTGTATAAGGGTGAAAGGTTTGGTCTTGTTTATATGATCACTGAATTCTTCATCCAACCCCTTAAACATGTGGGATGTAAAAACTGTGTCGTGATATAAGATGATCATCGATGGAACCCCATGAAGCCATAAAATCTCTTGTACGTAGAGGTGTCCCACGACCTCTATTGATCCCTACTCAAAATAGATATGAAGTGGGCTGAAATGGTGAGTTTTTCAACATGCACCTAGATGTAATCCTGGCCGCTAGACATACGTGGTAGCCTTATCATGAAGTTCATGGAGATACCATCACAATTCCACTCTAGTACTTCAAGTGGATGAGCTATGGATGTAAGTACCTAATCCTCTGCCTTCACTTGATGACAAGAGAGGCATCATGATACCAACTCCGCCATTGTTTTCTTTATCCCGGAAGACCAGTACTAACACTGGAGGTCCTTGTACATATTCATCAATCCCTAATGTTCCACCCAAGGGGATGTGTGGAAGTCCCTTAACACCTACTCTCATAGTGTCACTGGTAACATGGTGCATCCTTTGAAGAGAACGACGTTCTCAGCACCTTCATAAAATTTATCGGGAGCCTGTCTTGAGGATATCTGAGCATGTCGGGCCTCGCAGTCTACATCCCCAAGTTGTACCTCCCGGACTAGATGATGGAGTGGGGAGTAACTATCATATAATAAAGATAAGCTACTCCATCACTATCCACAAAGGATATCTTCAACTCAGTTATCTTCTCTTTCTCCTCACTCATCAACTATAGACCAGACCTCCTACTAAGTGTGTTTATTACTACATTCCATTTCAAAGAGCTTAGACTATATCAAAATCATTAAACTGGAGGAAATCCAACCATCTTCGTCGCCTTAGGTTCAATTATTTCTATGAGAATATATACCTGAGACTATTATGATCAATGTAAATAGTAAACGATTTACCCTTATAGTATTGTTGCCGAATCTTCATGGTGAAAACCACATCTACTAACTCTAGGTCATAGGTTGCATAGTTCTTCTCATGTGGTCTCAATTCTCGTGAGCTGTAGGTGATCAATACTCGATCCTACATTAGGACAAAAACTAGACTGATCCCTGAAGCATCACAATAGACTACATACCCATTTCCCTCTTCTAGTAGCCACAATATGGGGGCACCCATCAACCTATACCTCATCTCTTGAAAAACTCTTTTGGCATCTCTCTATCCACAAAAAGAGTTATCCCTTATTTGACCAATATGACAATGGTGACGAAACTCTAGAATATTTGGGTATGAACATATGGAAGTACCCATCCAATACCAGGAAGCATCAAGCCTCAGTCACACTCTTAGTTGGCTCCTAAGCAAGCATTGCCGCTACCTTCTCCAGATCAACTACAACTCTAGCCTTCGAGATAATGATCCCCATGAAGTGGAATTACCATTACCATAACTGGCACATATAGTGCTTTCCAATAGGCTTCTAGTAAATGAGTGTACCCAAAACTATATATAGGTATGTGGTGTGGTCCTCCTCATACTCCATGTATATGAAAATATCCACAAAGAAGAACACCACAAAATGATCAAGGTAAGGCTAGAAGATCCTGTTCATGAGCCCCATGAAAACTACTAGAGAATTGGTCATGCTGAAGTGCATCACTAAGAACTCATATTGTCCATACTGACATCAGAAGTCTTTCTTCAGTACGTCCTCATCCAATGCCTTGAGTTTGTGAACGTCAGATCTATGGTCTATCGTCAAAAACTCTCGAGCTCCCTTTAGATGGTCAAAGAGATCATAAATTATCGGGAGTGAATACTTGTTCTTTATGGTAACCTGGTTAATGTAGAGACCCAAGATTTATGTACAAGTTCATTAGATTACTTTTGTGTAATTCATACTAGATAACACAAACAGATTCCCAAAGACCATATTAGTTTAGTGTATTCGGAAACACGGAACATAATATTCTAATCATGGTAAAATATCTTCAACATTTCCCATCAAGATCTTCCCCTTTTTTCCTTTCTGAAACCATTAATCATATCCTGGGGAAATGAAAACAAATAAAGGGTCATCTCAAATGCACTTTAAGGGTAAACAATAGAAATATTATACATATCATATTGATAAAAACAGAACATTTGAAAATATTATCCGGTATAAGAGATCATAATATTATGTCATGGGATAAATCATAGACATGTAGTGTAATCCAAATATTAAAAACATAAGTCAGGTACTTTTTTTGAATATACACATAAGAATAAAAAATCATTTCATATTATCCAAGGATCATTTCCAAGACCATCAGAGTGGACAAAGTCTATTTTTGAACCGAGTTCACTCTCCATTCGAGTCATGTATCACTGAACCAGATTAACTTGTCATTCAAGCCCTGTCTATCTCATGAGATATAAATTGTTACCCAAATAATTTGAGGGAGATATAGGTCCTACCCATATCATAATGAAACTATTCCTATTTGCTCCACAAAAACACAATTCATACATCAAAGCTAAACCCATTCAATAAAATGGGATTCTTAAAAATCATGGCATCTTAACAAAATCCATATAAGATAAAAGGACTTCATAAAAATAATTCCATTATAAAGTAATTAATGGAAAGTAATAATAGTTATAGAAACATAACATTATTACATCTTATATGGAAAATAATTCTGATAAAACACTTGAACATCGTTCTTGAGGAAAATATAGTCTATTCTTCAAAAACATTTTATTTTCTCAATATTTCATGTAATTTTACAAGTAAATATGTTAATTTAAAATAAACATGAAAATAATTTAAATAATTCTTAATTGAAATAATTTACTATGGAGGAATAAAAATACATCATTTCCGTATAAGTTAAAAAAACATTCTCCACGTACTTCCTCCAGTAAAGTCAAAAAGTACCTCGTATGGTAAAAAAAGAAAGATTCCCTCCAAACCATGTAGTAAATGTCAAAATGGGTGAAAATGATTTTAAGAATACATAGAATAAATGTACACATATTATGAATTTTTTTTAGAAAACATGGTCATGGATGATAAATATATACCCAGCAGATACATACCAATGAACAATATCAGACAAAAATAGATTGGAAAAGTTATCCGTTAACATAGGTCTAATTTATTTCGTACATGTCCAAAACACCTATATAGTGGGTTTAAATATATTATTAACTTATAAAATAACCATAATAATATTTATGATGTTATATCTGATTCACTTATGACTTTATATTACCCATTCATTTGTAAATTCCACGTTGAAGCAGTGTTTTTGGTAATAATCATTTTATTTATTGTATGTGTCTGGACTTATTATTCATGATATTATTACATAGATCATGATTTAATTACTACCATAATGTAAAAAATGGTTTATATATCATATATATTCTATATATAAATATATATAATAGATTAATAAATGGAATGGAATACATTATTTATGGAGATGGTAGTCCGTATGTACGCATGAATGAAGTTTTCGTTTCCTTATTAATTTGAATGGATGTAAGCAAATGACATATATATATACAGAAGCCTAGTAGAATTATTATGTCATATATTTCCTGATTATTTATTATATATACTTTATAATCATTCTTGAATAATTAATATGGAGAATTAATCTCATCACGTCGTGGTAATGTAAGTCGTACGTACGCACGAGCAAGGATATTGTTCCCATAGTTTTTGAAAGGTATTGAAGTGGATGGTGTATCATATCCCAGAATTAGTATTATGTTATAATAATGATATACAGTTATTTTTTTCACCATAATACCCATCCATCTAAAGTGGTGGTGAAAAATAGATTACACCATGGTGTGTAAACGATAATCTATACGTAAACACACATAGTGATTCCATTTTTCGTAGGATGGATAGAAGATTAAATAGGATTTTTTAATATTTATAATAACATAATAGTATATGAGTTATTCTTAATTTATTACTTTATAATGAAACAATGAATGAAGATGATGTAGTAGAAGAAATAAATTTAAAAGAATCAGTAGAAGAGATTACCTCTTCCTCGGCGTGCCTCCTTTAAATTTTTTTTATTGAACTAGAGTTCGATTTTTGAGAATAATAGCACCAATATAACATTACTATGGGAGTGGAGAATCAAAATGGGTAGGGTTTGTCTAAGATTTAAGGATCAAAATGGAGCAAAGAGGAGAGGTCGGAGATTCCCTTTTATAAGAGTGGAGATGGGCAATTTTGGAAACCTCAAAAATATTAATTTATAATAAAATAAAACCCTCCACAAAACCATCCAAATTGACTCAACCTAGAAGATGTGTTGATATAAAGTTTTAATATCATAAAAAAATAAAATTTACCCATTTTTTATTTTCTTTTAAACTTTATCATTTTTATTTTTCTTTATGTAATCTATTTAAATTTATTTATGTTAATTATTTTCTAAATTTTAAATGGTTATAAATACTTACGTCTTTGTTAAAATGGACCATAATTGGATAAATTAGGAAAATTTCCCCCATAAAATTTTCAATGTAATTTTTAAATATTGTTTTGTTTTTTAAACAATTTAATAATATGTTATTTTTATAAAATATCAATAGTGTCAATTTTGACATTATTCATTTATTGGAATTTAATTAAAATAATCACAGAATATAGATTTGAACTAAAATATTCAATAAAATCCAAAATTTTTATATTAATATAACAATTTCGTGGATAACATTAATTAGTTCATATAATATATATTATAATTTTTTTTAAAAAAATTATTTTATATTTCTCTTAATAAAATAATTACTACACCATTTTTGTGTAATTATTTAATATACATATTTGTGGAATATAAATTAAAAATAAAATAATATGATAAAGATAAATCTAATATAATCTTTAAGAATAATTTAATCTAATTTATCTTCTATAAAACCCATCATTTAAAATGTTGTATTTATTAAATTATGAAATTTAAAACATTGACACCGTTTAAAATAAAATTTTATAATTTTCAAAAAATATTTTATAATTCTCCAAATGGTCCTCCAATTGACCCTTGGATTTTTATGGTTTAGATATACGCAACCAATATGGTTTGGTTAAGTGTTTGAGCCTTTTGATGGGTATTATTATTTTAATAAAAACTATATTATTGATTTTGCACTAAATAAAAACATTCTCCATCATTAATGCATAATATATTAATGTAATTATATATTTCATTAAAATTACAAATACATTAAAATTAAAAATACTTTTAGCTTTCAAATGAATCTTTATAATCTAATTTCTATTCTGTATAACCTTGTATTAATAATATTGTAATTATTAATGTTGGGTGAGAAATATTTCACTTTTCTTTAAGTAAAATAAATTAAATGACTTAATAATCTATATGCACAATGAGACCCCCCCTATATCATTGGACATCAATGATCTCAATATGAGTCATCCATTGGGTGTTCCATGTATATGTCTATGTGACCCACTTCAAATTATTAACCAAAATTCACTTTGGAATTATTTGTTTGACTTCTTTAAGTGTTTTAATTAATTTAAATATCATAATTGGTTGTTTATTCATTTGAAATGTTTTATTTACATGGATTTTATTGATTTTCAAATAAAATGTTAATGGTTTGACACCTCATTTGACCATTATCACTATAAATTAAATTCTAATGGATAAAATTAAACAAAATTGGTAAAGTGTTAGGGTTATCATATGCACATTGACTATTTTATATATTTAACGTGTCATTTATGATTATGGACCATATTCCTATTAATAGAGTGGTCAGACCTGAGTCATTCTTGGATTTCCAAGGGAATGACTTGATCACTCAAAGGATTCCTCCTCGATTCTTTGAGTCATTTACCAAGGGATACACCCACCTTGGATTTTTTTCAATGTCGTGTTTGTATGTTAATTTCATATTATAGTATTGATGATTCAATTTATTATTATATGAAAATTATAATTCTTTGGATATGCTCTTCAGATTTAGCATGATTTTTTTAGACATGAGGCACCAAGGATTCTTCCATTGGGACCTAGTTATACTTTGCCCTAGATTTACTATAGACGTGCTCCATTAACTCAGTCAGACACTTTTCTGTTGGAATTAATTAGTCATATCCCTTAGATTATATATAGCACCAATATTCAGGCTTCATGGTTTATTGTTGTTATATAGATTGAACTTCTAAGGTCACGGAAGCATTAGTGACACCTTGGGTCCTATTTTCCTTTCCTCTCTATACAAAATAATTAGATACACCATGCGTATCATCTTTTATAGTAATTCTACAAAGATACCACTGATAAATTTGTAGACCCTAAACATTTAAGGGTCCCCTATTCCGAAACTTATGACTCATGCCAAAGCTAGTATGATCAGTTATGCATCCCAGGAGTATCAGAACCTGAAAAATTTCTTATTTCACATATTTTATCCCATTACCTTTTTTATATGTTCACATTATTATTGTTATATTCATGGATTAGAAATTATTCAGTCACCATTGGTGGTGGCATACTGGATATATATTACACAATGTTTGGGCCGCTGATTAATACCCAGAATGACATTATGGATACCTGTAGGGACTAGTGAAATAACTCGATCATGGTTGAAGGATTTTAATATAGCAAGGGATCATAGAGGACAAGACCATGATTCAGATCATGATGCCATTTGAGATATTTTGTTTCCTTTAGTTCATTTGATATAGTTGTGTTGTAAATGTACCAACTAGACTATATTCTTATCTCATTATATATCGCATCAGGATAGTGAAAAAAATGTATTTAAAATGATAATTAATGTTTATATGTCAATTTATATTATATAAATATTTATTTCTTATACTTATTTAGTTGATCATTATTATTATTTTTCTATTATGTTTTTTAGTTTTTATATATTTATACTATTTATCTATTTAATTTTACTCTATTGGGATACATTATAACCAGAGGTTATTGTCTACAAATGGACACAAAATTGGCCTTCACAGAATCATATAATCTTATGGATTATGCGGAGGAATTCATTAAGCCATATAGCCACCTTCACGAAGAACTATTCAATGTATTTAATGATTGGATGTCAAAAATTTGTATCATAGTATTGTTTTGATTTTTTGTCATAATATTTCTGGTTAGTAGAATGGATACTAAGAATGTTTGGGTATTTTATCTTGTTCCTATTTCAAGGAGGAGTTATCCCATGTACAAGGAAAAAGATAAATTTCAAAGGATGATATTTTAATGTTATTAAATGTACCTGTTACAGTTATACCAATTTCACCATTGAGTGACAGTATTTCCATTTTGGATTTTATTACTATTATAGATTTTTTATTTACCATTGACCCCCTATTGTAATGAGACAGTGTCTCATTGATCATTATACACACATATAGATTAACATGTCATGAATATTCTAAGCCATATTTTAGTATACACTGTTCATTTCATACAAAATGTTTATAACAACCCATAATTTAAATACATTGATATTTCATCAAATTTATGAATATTCAATTAAAATATTACAAAACCACACCCAAATCATATAGTTTTATCATATTTAGGGACTGAGAAACATAATCAACTGGTACATAAGAAATCTATATTGGGCCTCGCTTATTTCTTCACTATTATGCCCCTTTTGACATATCTTATATAATACCCTTCATCATTAACTGGGTAAAAGAAACATAATAAAGGGTGATCTCAGTTGATTAGTAATGGTAAAATAGGTATATATCAATAATATCATAATAATAAAACATAAAAACCTAACATTTTAAAATATTATCCTTTATATGGAATATCATGATATCATGTTATAGGATAAATCATTAATGATAATAAAAATAAAAAAACCTAATCCCAAAGGACATAAAATAAGACAAGATTTTATTTGGAATACACATAAGAATATAAAATAATTTCATATTCTATTAGTATAATTTCCAAGACCATCATAACGGACAACGTCCATTACTGAATATAGTTCACTCCTCCTTCTAGCCATGTATTATTGATCCAAGATCATTAATCATTCCAAACCTATCTATCTCATGAGATATAAATCATTAGCTAATGAATTGGAGGTAGATATAGGTCCCACGAATATCATAATAAAATTATTCATACTTTAACCAAAAAAACATAAACCATTCATCCTAGCATAACCCATGAAATAAAATGGGTTTCTTAAACATCATTCCATTATAAAATAATACATGTAAAAAATGGATTTAATAAATAAAATTGAATAAAAAATATATTAAATACATAGGAATAATAAGTATATTATAATTGAAACACTACCCTTCTAAAAAATATTCTTATATAGAATATAATTTTTACAGAAAACATGGAATTAATTCTTGAGGAAAATATTATTTCTTCTTCAAAAAATGATTTCCTTTCCCAAAATGACATAGAATTTTAAAAGAAAATAATTTATTTGAAAATAATTATAAAACCATGTTAGTGATTCTTCACCTAAATAATGTGTTATGAAATCATAAAAATTAGTTCATTCCATATAAGTTAAAAGAAAACATTCTTATCATACATTTCTCATAAAGTCAAAAAATTCCATATATCAAAAATGAAAAAAGATTCCATTAATACCGTTTAATGAAAATTCACCAATGGGTAAATTTTGATTAAAAATTTGATTAAGAATAGAAATAATATTTCTGAAAATATATTTTGGAAACATGGACATGGATGATTAATATACCTTAATAAATAATTACATATAAAGAATATCGGATAATAATGAGATTGTAAAATTTTCTATTACCTTAGGTCTAATATCATTTGTATCTATCCAAACTTAATGTGTAATGATTCAAATACTTTGACTTACTTATTGTAAAATCCTATAAATGTTTATGATATCATATATAATCCAATTGTTATCCGTTTGTTAATATCATTTCATTATTACTCATTATTCAGGTAGTAACTACTTCATTTTCTTATGCATGTTTTGTTGAATAAGATATGTTTCTCATTCTTAGGTCATAGTTATATCTTAAAAAATTGATATTAATATAATATATATCATACTTATTCATTATATTTATTTGAATAAACATTATTTAATGGATATCGGGTAGAATTAATCACATCGTATCGTGGAGATGTAGTCCGTACGTACACACGAACGATGATATCATTTCCATAATTCTGAAATGGTATGAATTTATATGGTATATATTTTGTTATAGAATCCATATAATGTTATAATAATCATATATAGGTATTATTTCCATAATTATACCCATCCAAGTAATGTGGTGTTGAAAAACATCGTACCCCACGGTGTGGAGATAGTATGTCTTCTGTACGCACACATTGTGATTTCATTTTTTAAAGGATGGATAGGAGGTGGAATATGGTAGTTCTATTATCATAATAAAAACTCATTATATAGTTTTTTCTTTATATATTACTTTATAATGGAGAAAATCATGTAGTGTATGTATAAGAGGAAAAATGTTTGAAATAATCGGTTGAGGAGATTCCCCTTTCTTTGATGTGCTCCCTCTATATCACCTCTTAAAGAACTATGGCGGGTATTTGGAGAAAACCATAACCACTATAATGTGACTATGGGAGTTTATAAGGGAAATTTTGAGGCAATATACAAGATTGCAGTCTGAATTTAGAGTGAAAAAGTTAGTAAGGATGTTCCCTTTTATAATTGAGGTGAGGGGTACATTTAGAAACTCCAAAAATATTAATTTATAATAAAACCACGTCCAAAAGCCTCTAAAATATTATAATTATAAATTGGGATGATATAATGTTTTAATATCATAAAAAAATAAATTTTAGGCAAGTTTTTATCTCAATTTAAGCCTTATCATTTGAATGAAAAATTTGTTATTCTATTTACTTTTTATCTTAGTTAACAATTATTAAAATATTAAAATGGTGCAATATTTACTTATTTGATGTCAATTAGACCATAAATGAATAATATAGATCGTTTTAAAACATATCATAATTATTATATATATTTTAAAAATGTTATATTATTTTTTTTAATTTCATAATTCATTATTTTATAGTAATTTAATTATACATTATTTTGATAAACAGTTAATTGACTATTTTGAAACTATTTAATAAATTAATTTATAAAAATATACATATAACATGTTAAATTAGAACCAAATATTTTTTTTCTTTTGATAAGAGGTAAAACTCATCTAGAAAATGCATTGGATATTTTAATTATCCCTAGTTATATTTATTTTATTATTTTTATTCACATTTGTGTGTTTTCTTCCTTAATAAAATAATGGGACATCAATTTTTGTAAATTATTTAATATAATTATTCTTTGAATAAAGGTAAAAATAATTAACAATAAATAATACAAATAGAATAGTTTAAAAAATAATAATTATAGTCAAACATATCCTCTAGAAAATCCAACATTATAAATGCTAAATTTATTAAAATCTAAATTTGCCAACCTTGACATCACATTAAAAGAAATATTATAAGTGTCATAATATTTTTCATATGGCTACACATGGTAAATAACTAGACCCTTGGATTATTATGGTAGAGATATACTTTTACAATAATATTTCTTCATGTTTTTGGGTCTTTTTTTAGTTATTATCATTTTAATGAAATTATTTTATTGATTTCTCAACAATTAAATAATTTATGAATCATAAATTTTTAAGCCTTTAAGGTAATTATTTATTTCAAAAAAAAATAAAATATATTACCCTGATAAATAGAAAAAATATTTATTTCAAATAATTATTTATAATTTAATTTATTATATATATTACCTTATATTAATAAAATATCATAGTTATTAAAATTTGAGTAAGAAATGTTTCTCTTTTCTTCAAAAAAGTAATTAAATTTCCTAATCTCTTCCAAGTGGATTCCAAAGGATAAAATTTCTACCCAAAGAAGATTTAGATAGAAAAACAGTCATCCAATGATATTAGGACAAGTGTTATTTTAATTTTATATTATTATTTTTATCCTTAGTTAACAGATTTACCATTAGTGTATTAATTAAAATTTTCGAAGTTACTATTCATAATGCCCAAAAATTAAAAAATGTTATTTACATAATTTGGACCTAATAATTAAAAATATGGAATAAATATTTAAAAACTCAAAACATAAAAGATGAAGTAAATAATTTAAAATTAATTTCATTGTCGGAATGAGAAAATGGGTTTTAAATGTTATAACATTGCGAAATATTGATATGTTTTTTACATCTAAATTAAATGTAAAAATAAAGCCAATGAACATGATTATATTAAATGAAAAGAATATATTATCTTTATACATTGAAACCATTGAATAATAAAATTTAACCATATGAATTATTTCAATGAAAAATGTTGTTTTTAGTTAAAATTTATTATATTTTAACTATTTATCAAAACATTTAATTTATCAAAAAAATATAAAAAATTCCTCCAATGTAAATTTTTATATTGTTATTACAAATAAGAGTATTATTTTTCCATATATAAATTATTAATGGGTATAAAATTTAATTTAAAATGGGTTCTCCATTAAAAGATGGTGAAATCACCCTTTCAAAAAAATATTGGGTCGTATACATAAAATAAGAGTTTTTCATACCCAATAACTAAAATATCTATTGGATGAATATAAAAATATTTTATCAAATATATAACATATATATTTCATTAATTTAATTTAATAAGTTTATTTCACTTAATATATTAATACAAAAAATTCAAATATTTCCCTTACATTTAATTGGTTTATATTTTTCTTAAATAAATTGTAGCCAAAGAATTCACCATAAATTTTCATATGTTAGTTATATTTATTCCCTCTAACTAACTAGCTAGGTTATAATTGTCATTTCATAATAAGGGAATCTCACGGTTTGATTAAACTCAAGATTTCATAAAATGCAAGATATTAAAGAATTAAAAATATTTAATAAAAATATTTATTAAAAACATAAGGGTGTCATAATGTTTATGTTATATGATTGGTAAACCTAATATTAGACTAACATTTCTTGAAAAGTTAGAATAAATTTATTTATTAAAATTTATACACCATTCTAAATGGTTTCTTCACATAATTCTTGATGTTGACAGTTTTATTAAGAAATTATGTATAGTTTCGTCCATGAAAGAAATGATCGCACAAGTTGAAACATTAGTATGCTAAAATAACTTGGATTCCAATTAAAATTTAACGAGAGTATGTTCATCTACAAATCTGGAATTGTGATCCACATAAAAATCCATCATTAAACCAGATTATTGTATCATGTATTACCATTTTCGATTTATAAAGTTGTAGGAAATTATAACTTGGGGGGTGATAGATGCATATAATTAGAATCAGATATATATACCTATGGATGCATATATGTTGAATAACTTATTAACTATTGACATCTGGATTTAAATGTATTTTTTGGTAAATATTGATTCCTAATGCAACTTAAAAGGTTTCTCCCTCTATAAATTTCAATTAAAAATATTTTATACCCGAACACATAATTTGAAACAATGAACTTGACCCAGACATGACCTTAGTTGTGTGAAGTGGTATGTGTCTCTATTGATTCATCGTTGTGTTATACATCAATCATACCTATATTTATGATCATAAAGAGGGGTGTAACATTAGAATATGGTATATTTTACATGTTCTAATCCTTTATATATGTTTTTTTGACATTTTAGACTCTTATATAATGTGTGTTCTTAGAATTAATTGAGTTGTGACACAACTATGTCATCACGGAAGGCATCGGGAGGGGGATATAACCATGCTCATGAGCTGGTTGGACCAAATCTGCTAGTAGTTCCACCTACGACATCTCTAGTTATGCCTAACTTGGGTTTTGATTCCTAGTTTAGATAGGGTTTAAAACTACTTATGTATAATATGAATGGTGACCCATGACCTACCTCTGATATGAAAGAGTATACTCTATAATTATAGTAGAATAATATTACCATGTTTTATGTGTATTGAAGCCCATGGGATGCTGAGACATGGATAACTTATATTATCTCTTTCATTGATCATCTAGAGGTTCCTCTGGTAAAAAGGGTCACACTCGATTCTTATATTCTACCAAGATATGGTTGGATATTATCACTCAAGAAGACCATCATCATGATATTTTTTGAGAGATTTACAGGATACTTTCAATGGATATTTTTTTGGAGATATAGATGCCCGACTGAGTTAGGGAATTTATCCATTTGGAGTAAGGATCCCTTCCAGTTACCGATTATTTAGATCATTTTTATGATCATTAACATTTTACACCACCCATCACTGCTGATGAGATTTATATAGTTAAATGATATTAGAATGGATTATTTATACCATCTTGTCTCATAAAAATTATTTTGTTTTGTTAGTTTCATTC
Organism: Viscum album; assembly: GCA_963277665.1. Lineage (NCBI taxonomy): Eukaryota > Viridiplantae > Streptophyta > Magnoliopsida > Santalales > Viscaceae > Viscum > Viscum album. The sequence goes on along the minus strand of OY728158.1, from coordinate 434,075,459 downwards.
AGAATTTTTAATCATACCATTATCATAGTGCCCAATTTTTGTGAAGATGACTATATTAGGTATATATGTTCAACATTAATGTGGGGTAGTAGTTCTTCTAATAAAAGGAATCATTATCTGTAGTATTCTCAATAGAGTTTTGGTTATGAGAGTATCATTAATATTAGTTATATATTACACAATCAGTGTGGAAAGTAGGTTCACGTAATGAATCATTGTGAACAACCCCCCATTTTAATGCCAAGACTGTTGTATAATTGGGGAATCATGAAATGGTTTTCAAAAAATTACCAGATTTTCATAGTGGGAGATTATCCACACCATCTCTAATTTCTAGAGAAGGATCTATAGAACCATGTATGATGGTTATTTGGGGTACCACTGGCCGCACATGCCGATGAGATTGACGTCGTTGAGGAATCCAAACTCAAGATATATAGATCTAGTCAAGTGGACCAACTTTGCATTATCAGTTTCTAGCTTAGGGTTTTTGATCAATATATATATATATATGATGTATAACCTATACATTAAGAGTGGTGTGATCATCCATCTAGAGAATGAGGAGTGATATTGGTGTCCTCTACAGTAGTATATTTCCTTTTTTATACAATAACATCACATTCTTTTACCCCTGTAACAATCTGTTAAAGTATCAAGCTTGGTATTTAGTACCTCTATGGCATGATGAAACTCAATAATCCATGTTAAATTTTATCATAATGTGTACCCCATTTCATGGAATTTCCCCTTGAGGTAGGAATTTATCATTCGCTATGGGATCTCTTCATCCTTAAGATGAATGTATTTGATGCCATCCCCATGATGGGATGTTTCATTCCTTATCATGACTATATGGAATATTATCATAATTGTTTGTCATTTACATTAATAGATATCTGAAATTACATACTCAAGGGTAAATGGGATGCCCATGAAAGTGGATCTATACCTAAGATCATTGGGATATGTGGAGTGACAACATAGATTTATATCCCGTATATAAATGATCAAGGAATATGTCCTGATAATTTCCCCTTTTATAGTGGTTCATTTTAGGGATGTAATCAATAATTACTATTCTAAATTACATCTTAAGTGAATGGTAGAGTTTACTATTGATTTAATGCTAGGATATGCAGTAGTATCCATTCCTCCTCATTGAATGGCTAATACAATGTTAATATATCTCAATATTTAGTTGGACGATGTTGATGTTGACAACTTTATATGACCTAGTACATCTCCATGGGGTTGAACTTTCCTATTCTCTAAGATGTTGGATGATAACCTTAGGATTTTTTTGAATTATTGGAAACTAAATATAAATATTGTGGAGAACAGGTATCCCCTACTTCTTATAGAAGACCTTTTGACCCAAATCATAGAGAAAGGATTTTCTAGAAGATATATTTGAGGTTTGGATGACATTAGGAATGTGATAGACATTTAGACAGAACTTAAACATATTTTTGATGTAGGTAAATCCGTGAGGAGTATTTTGTTATTCCGTCTAGGTTAATGACTATTCCCAAAATTTTTATGGCTATGATCTATCTAGTTTTCTATACATCTAAGTATTAATTTATATTAGTTTTCATAGATGAAATATTGGTGTGGTAACATACTCGACAAGAACATCCCTAACATCATGATATCTTTCTATAACATTTGAATAGAACCATGTGTTTTTTATTATCTCCAAATTCAACTTTTTGATTGAAAATGTGTACTTCTTGGATCACATCATCTCAGAGATAAGTGTATTGATGAAGCCAGAAAAGGTGAGTACAATTTTTTATTAGAGATATCTCAAGAAGGTTTTAGAAATACATAGTTTATTAGGGGTTTTTATATATTAAATATATTTTAATCTTGATTCTTCCATCCTGTATACACCGCTTATGTGTTTGAATAAAAAGGAAATACGATTTTTATTATCTGAAGTATTTGAGAGGACCTTTCACAATTTAATGGGATAAATAAATTTAACACTTATGTAGATTCTATCAGAGCTGATAAGAAGCTATAAAATAAATTTTGAAAACTTAGAAATTATGAATGTAACAATTTAGTAGTATGAAGAATAATTCATGTAGTTTGGATCTTATTAGTCCAGTTTATATGAGAGGAATGACCTAAAAATGATATCGTGTTGGTAGATGTAGATCACTCCCTATTTTGTTGAAGGATTTAATTATATGGAGAGAGGTTTATATTGTTTACAGACTAAATGTTCCATTTTTATAAATATTCACATAGCATTAATTTAAAATCAAATTTTAGTGGTGCATTGAATACCTACATTCAATAGATTTAGTTCTTACTTATAATCTATTGTATGGAATTATTAGGGTGGATTCTCTGAGCTGAATGAAAAAGACACATGTACTTTAGTAGACCAGTATTGAGTCATAGTTGATGAACCAATTTTCTAAGATTCTCTTATATGTCTATAAGTATCATGAAATGACTATAGTTATAGGTTTATTAGTGACATTTTCACTTATGGATAGAATGAATATGAGAAAACATTTATACCTTGAGTGCTTAGTCCTATGAGAGTGTTTCTAATGAAGACCCACCGGCATGTTTGATAGTTTACTAGGGTAATATTGTTCATATTCATGGATGTTTCTTATTTACCAAAAATATTATAGAGTAATTAATGTGTGATATCATGATTCTTGTTGGGAGTTAAACCCCTTGATGAAAAATAATCACAATTATTTAAACATCCAATATTGGTATCCTGAGATGAAAAGGATGATAGTGGGTATTGTCAACCAGTGTTCCACCTTTCACTAGGTGATGGCGGAACACTAGTGACCAACTATTCTTTTACATCATTTTTCAATTCCAGAGTGGAAATTGGATAATGTCACAATGTATTTTTTGGTAGGATTGAAAAGGTAACCTCTAGGTGGTGTTTCTATAATGGTGGTAATTGATATGATAATGAAGGTTTATCACTTTTAACGTACGGAGATGTCCTTTTAGTGGATGATATAGAAAAGATATTGTTCTGCCTCCAAGGTGGGGCGTTTCCGAGTGGTGTGGAAAGGGTATTAAAAGGATCTTCACCCATCCATTTTCTATAGTGATGGGTTTTCATCGAATTCACCATTCCATTGTTTCGACCTGTTTTGTGTCATTATACATTAAAGAAGGTTGAAATAACCCTGCGAGAACTTTTGGTCGTAGAGGGAGATTGCGTGGGGTTCAAGAACAGGTATAATCAGTCATTCATGGATATATCGTCCCCAGATGGTCTACAATGTGTTAATTTGGGTGGCCATAAATTCCCAAAGACCCTAGTATATAAGATTCATGGACCTTATTTTCAATGGAAGGTGCTCATTAACTGATGGTTTGGCCAGTAACACCTAAGGACTCCATTTTTCAAGAGAATGGGAGGTCAGGCTCACTGCACCCTTTTGGAGGATGATTATTTCGTATTCTAGTACTCACTTACAGATTTATGTCATGTTAATATGATCTTTAATCCTTGGATTATTCCGGAATAGTGTTTCCATGGGCTACCCTTGGTTTGCAAGATTGTTGTAAGCATGAATATTTCTTTTAATGTAGGTAATGCCCACATGTGCAATATAATAATGTTTCTATTGTTTAACATCATCCATGGGGGATGGAAGGTGGCTTGGTGTTGTGATTGGCCCCGTAATATGGCTTTCATATGCATCCTGAGGAGAGGAATCCTAACTCACATAGTTTGTATTGTGCGGGGCTTACGAATGGAAGCTACCCATTTGAGAGACATGGTTGGGTGGACCCTTTTGTATGGGTACCCTTTTGAGCTCATGCCTTATGGCATGTGTCCTATGTATCCTTGTTTGATCAGGAATTATATTTCTCATAGTTTATAATCACAAAAATGTTTTATGATTCGCCAACCTTTAATCCCACGTGATTAATACTATGTGTGACAAACAAAAGGTCTTTTTAGATGGAACAATACACATGCTTCCTCGCCTATTGGTGGGGGAGGGAGAGACCATAAAAAAAGAGGCAATGGTGATAGTGGATGATGGTGCGGAGCAATGAACCCATTAATGTCAGATGACATTATGGGTCATGTAGCATGACCTCAAGAGATTATGGAAATACCACATTAGGAGGTCCCCCACACATCATATGAGGTATACTATAGTTCAAAGTCATATATCATGGATGATGGAATCATAGTTTAACATCATGTGGATTAGACTATTTGGGGTCCTGCAGTTTATGGTCATGAGATGAAAACTGTATGTAATAGAAACCATGATTAATTGGGGGGAAATCATGTTTCGATGTTCGAAAGTGCCTCGAACATGAGAGGGAAGGAATGTGTAAACCATGATTATGGAGGATCATAAATCAGGAGAAATGATACGAATAATGAAATCCATTGAGGCGTAAAAATTTAGGAAATGACTTTCTGGGGGAGGAATTTTCCTCTTATTGATAGCACATTTTTGTTGGCAACATATGCAGAGCCACTAGGGCATGATGTGCATAATCATGTTGAGGTGTCCTCATAAAACCGACATTCAATTTTTGATGGTCAGGGATGTTTATGAAGATCCAAAATCACCTAATATACTACAATTTAAATACATATAACTTTGATGATGACATCACTATTTAATGTCATGTGGCCGGGACTAGTAACATATAGTTTAATATTGTGTATTATGGTTGATAACTCATATTTTAAGGTCATAGAGTTTGGAACAATCATTATAGAGTCCCATGATTATATGTAGGATAATCGGTCCACGATTTTCTAACATCCCTCAAACATGAGAGGGAAGGAATGTTTAAACTGTTACTTTAGGAATTAGCTTATTAAGAGAAATGATATAAGGAATGGAATCCATTAATGGAACAGATATAGAAAAGTACTCTCAAACGGATGAATTTTCCTTCGGATGACAGCCATTTTTCTGGGAAACATATGCAGAGCCACCGAGGAATGATGTTCACAGTTAGGAATAGGTGTCCTCAAGACACTGGCCTCCCTTTTATGAAAACCATGGAGGTTTATGAGGATCCGAAATCGCCAAATAAATATATTTTGATGGATGGAAAGGACGTGTTCAAGAATTTACGAAACATTCAGGATGTTATTGTCTACAGATTTATGGGTCAACATAGCATAGGGGCCTGGTGATAAGGATTTTTGGGAGGTGCCTGAGAAATGTCTTTTCTCATGGTATTTAAGATATGGATGTTTGGGTGGCATAAGTGTGTAACGTAAAATGTTGTTGACCCGACCTGAAAAGTTTGTGGTGCAGATCTCCATTTTTCATGGGGGTCAGTGATGGTTGGGAAGGGTCCTACACAGATGGCTGGGGCCACAATCTTGCACTGAGCCCGAGAGGGGGTATGGGGACTACGCCCCCTCAACATGGACCGGTGGTGCGCGAACAGTTTTCTCAATAGGGTGTCTGTATAAGAGTCAATTTCATAGAAGCTGGCTGCATATGGTTGTATGCGGTGGAGTTGTCCATGGATGATGGTACGCGGAGGATCTCTCATGAGCAATCTTTCACAAGGGGGGGGGGGGGTTATTGTCTTCCACATATGGGTGTTTGAAATCCATCAACCATAGATGGGTGTCTGTGAACCATCTTCCTCATATGGGAATCTGTGAAACCTTTTTATTTTATTTTTTATTGGTTTTTTGGTTGGATGTAGAGGGTCTTCTGAATATGGGTATTGGGGAGGAATTTTGCGAAATGATTTCGGTAAATGGATCACAGGAAGGATTCTACAAATTGTTTCAGATGTAGGATGATGTCCTATAAACTGCTTCGGGTGTGATAGAAATTTCTCCTGCACCCTCTACATTCTTATTTCTCTTTTCTCCCATCCTAGATCTCTCTCCATGTTACCCCTATGTGTTTCTTCCATAATTCTACTATGCTCCTATTATTGAGAATTGGAGAAATCATATGTATTGGGCACACAAAACCATTTTCAGAAGCCCATTAAAGAAATATCCTGGACCACAGAAGACACGGTCAAACATGGTTTTATGGAGGCTTCAGTTTGCGATAATGGTTCGTGGAACCCTGTTGGTTTGCTTCGTCCATGAACTGATAAGTTCGCGTAATGATATGAGAACTCTCCTCATGTGATTGAATCTTTTGGTGACATGGTTCATAGGTTTCCTCATTCACTGGCCAATAACATACAGGCCAGCGGTTCACAGATATTTTTGCCTACCTTATGGTTCGCAATCCAGTAGGTCTACGTACCATTCTAAGTGATGGTAAACGAGCCACATAAAATGCCTTGAAAATTGAATTCCTCATTGTTTCTTATGAAATTTACCACTCAATTTGAGTCCATTCACATTTCTAGGCTTTTTGGAATATTTTATTCTGTCTAAAAATCAATTTGGGGGTATTTTCTCCCCTTGATAGAATTTTTAGGACCCTACAGATATATATTCAAGAGTTCTGAAACATCATGGGGATCTGCGATCTATTTTATTGGATGGATAAACCCATTATTCTTCACAATTCTAGAATGTTTTTCATGACAATTAGGTTAATAATTACTTTTGAGTAAAACATACTACCCTCAATCTGATGGTCACTCTGAGTGTACAATTTAGGTGACAGAGAACATGCAGAGATCATGTGTCCTTGATTTTGGAGGTTTTTAGGATAAACACATACCTCAATTAGAGATCATTGATGATGAAAAATTTCATGAAACAATACATATGGCACATTATATGGCCTAATATGGTAGTCTATTCATGTCATCACTATAACAGTTAGAAATTAGATATTCTGCACTACATGGACAACATCTTGTTCATGATACATCGATGTAGGTACTTTTATTATGAAGTTCAATTAATCAAATATGTCGAGACAAAAGCCTTATGTCAAATTGCATTGATGATGTAACAACCCAAGGGTTTATAATAATAAATTTAAATACATTAAACATGTTTTTATGTAGATATATATAACTATAATTTAAATATAATTTTTCTACATCTATGTATTTAATTTCAAAAAATGGTCATCTTTAATAGGGACCAATAATTTATTTGGAGTTTGATAAGACCAACTTTATTTTTTTGATGAATAGTAACATATGATTTTGAATAGTAATATAACCCTAATGAATAGTACATTGTATTATTATTCTATTTTCTTATGTATTTAATATAATTTTAACTTGATTATTTTTTCAAGGTGTTAAAAAATGAGTTATATTTAAAATTGTTATATTTCAATAAATTATGATTATATTTTAAAATAAAAATAATAATATTTCGATTTATTTGTAAAAAAAAGGAGTTAATTTTTGAATTATATGTGTCAAAAAATTGTTAGGTTTAACGTTTGGTATTTTTATGAAATTCATGAATTTTTTATGAATAGTGAAATATGGTAAAATTACTTATATTCAAAGTATCTGTTAAATAAACTATTTATGACATCATAAGTTATGTAAGCCCACTTGGTTTGAACTAACATTGCATTATTACTATTTGGGGTCACATGAATTAATAATACTCATATTGTTGAGCAAAAAAATTATAATAATTATTAAAATTATATAAAATTCCTCCTCTCATTCACTATAAATACCTCCCTCATTTCCCTCTTCCTTCCACACCTATAAAGACATGATTATTACCTATGTTCTACCCAATAATCCTAAAAAAGATATTCCCCACGTCCTAGATATATTGGTCTCACCAAAAGTCCAAAACTAAAGGCGTTAAGAAGGATCTACAGGAGAAGAGAGTAAGAGGTAAACATCCTCTTCTGTTTTCATTCATTTCATTTCATTTTCTTTTTCTTAATCTTCTTCTTTACTAACTCCCCTTATCCTAGAGGAATGAATGATCCAGTATATTACATATTATGGATTTAATCATTTTTATGGAAGACTCACCATTATACTTCTTCTCCTCTCCATCTTATTAATGAAATTATAACACCATCCGTGATGTGTCGATTTACCGACATCGTGGACGATGTGATTTCAATTTCATTTAATTTTTTCAAGACTAGTCATGAACCCATTTTTATGGCATAAATGGATTATTAATTATGTATTATATCATATATAATGATCTGGATTCATTTTTGATACATGTTATTAATATATGAAACAAAATGAGTTCAATATCATCGAAGAATCACCCAAATGACCTAAAAAAATATCAATGATCTTATAACATATGAATAATCATCATGTCAGAATTAAAAATTATAAATAGTATAATTTATGTTAATTTAAATTTATAAATACCATTCCATTTCAATTCTGGAGTTTCACTTCCAATCGATAAGAATATCCATCATGAACCGATCATGGAAATCATGTAATGAATGCACCCAAAACAATGCATAAACAAAATACTAAAAATTAAAGGGTGAAATTATTTAATGAAATGTTTATATAAGGTGTTATAAAGATGAATATGTTTATGTATGATATTAATAACACTATTTAAACAATAATATAATAGTTTTAAATTAGTTTTAGGTATGAAAAACCCGAGGTAATGGAATTCATAACCCGATTTCCATTTCGGGGATAACATTTGACTTCGTTATTTATGTAGTATTGGGATTGTTTGGGACATGAATTTTATTTATATTATGTTCAATTATGTTTAATTATAGTTTATATATATGTTCCATCAACTCAATTATTATTCACTTCAATTATATGATATTTTTAAGGGGATTTTCTTTTTAAGATCCTCTTCTAAAATTCTATTTTACGAAATTCAAAAGAAATGTTTTTATGAAATTATTATTGTTGTAGGATTATGTTTTGGTTGTTGGGAATTTATTATGATGAAGTTTGAGATCGGTATCTCAATCTAATTCATTGGGTATGTGTATGTTCGAGATCTGCCGTATGGTTACTCCAAGTGTAACTGCGATGGTTTCACTAATTGTAAGCTAGTCGTGAGGTTTACAAATTATAAGGTAGTCGAGAGGGTTACAAGTTATGTAAGTAATTACCCACGATACCATAATGGATCTATTTATGTAATTATTTTATTTGGGTCTTGTGGAAATATCATGTTTAACAATGTACTTATATATGGGCGACAAGTATGTATTTTGAAAATTATTTCATATGAGACAAGAATTAATGGTATAATGTGTTTTTCCTACTTTTTATTTACCTTGCTGAGTTTTTTATTCTCATACCATGTTTTATATGATTTTCATAGGTTATAAAGATGCGTAAGACAAAGAATTAATCCATGTAAAGTATTGTAATAAATGTAAAAGAAATCATGTTTTATTTGAAGAGTTTTATATTTTGAAATAAATTAATGTTTTTTTATGGTATCCACTCTTATTAATGTGTAATGTTATGATTTTATTATGTCCATAATCTATTAATATATAAACATTAAAAGAGCCTCATTGTGAAAGGAAGTTATTTCTTGACTATATTCAAGATTATGTAATTTAATAACTCTAAGTCCTTATAGACGACCAATGTTGTTCGAGGTTGGGGATAATGAATTCTAACTAGTGTCACCTAGGCTGAGACATCGAAGGATTAAGAGGTAAGTAAAGATAGAACCTAGGTTATCAGCCCTTACAATATATTTTGGAGGGTCTGTCTAGTATCTTTTTAGTTGTAGATACCTTAGTGATACTGTTCCATGCACCACATCTTCCGCATATCCCGACATCACCAATATCATTCTGAATCATCCCACAATTTTTATATAGAAAAATTTTCACTGGAAACAGATGTTTCTTTTATGGATCATCCTATATGTATAGTTGACTGGAGCATGGTGGACCTCCAAGGAAAGTCATTCCATTAGTCTATGTTATATGGAATTATACCTGAAAAAACAATGAATCCTAGAATGGAGTGGATGATGTATGATCTCAGTGGATGTATTTGTTATAAGATAATGAATCACCACCCTCATAAGGGAAATTAGGTGATGAGTTATCTTATGTTTGGGAGGGTATAATATCACAGATTTTATAAAAATTTTTGAACCCTTAAATATCTATTTGAATCATTATATTTAATCTCATGTTAGTGATTGAAGATATCAAGGAGGGTTCAAAACCCTCATGATATATTTCAACGCATAAAGATATATTTTTAGAAGAAATAACACAATGACCATGGTTGGTGCATGGTTAGTAGTATCCATGTAGATCAACCCTATTCCCTAGTAAGAGAAGGTGAAAAATTTGTAAAAAGATTAAAGGTATACCACACACCAATGTAAAAATAAACATACTTTTTGAAGAGATGAAACATACGGTAAGCACTGGGTTTGTCTAATCATGTACCTAACCGTATGAGGGGGAGGATCACTTGGATAGTACTACTTTATAGATGGTGGAAATTTTCGCCAACCATGCAACCAAAAAATAAAACTATTAAAATTTAGTGAAATGAAATTTTCCTATCATTGTTCGTAAAATTATTACCCCTATTTTAATCATCATTTCTCCAATAACCAACCATGTCATGAGCTTTAATCTCCCTCTTCAATAGGATTTGACGCATCCCCCTCATATGGACTCTGATTCCTTGGTTTTCTATCATATTGAATGAATAATGGTAACATAATCAATCCATCATCCTCATTTATAGGTTCATCTCCCCATATTTGGAACTATTTATGTTCAAGTTAGTATTCATTATATTGATTTTTTGGTCTATTTCATTATTATCAGGTTTTCAAACAAAATCAGAGGTTAATATTGGATGAGTGTTATTAACCTGTTGTATAGTATGTGGTCTATAGAATTCACATATGTCTTTTTATTTATATTTAGCACTGTTATTCGACACATCGAATTCACCCATGCTTTTCCCCAATAATCAATGCACCATAAACATAGTTTACAAATCTGACACCCAAAAAAACTTATCAATAAGAATATATCTTTGGAGATCAATGATCTCAAAATGAGACACCCCATGGGTGCACCATGTATGTTCTTATGTGTCCCCTTGAATATTATTTATCACAGCACCCATTTCCATGTTTTGTTTGGCTTCCTCAGTTGTTTTAATTAATTTAAATAGATGAACATGTTTCTTATTAATTGAGAATGTATGCTACACTTGGATCTTATTATATTTCAAAAAAAATTAAATAATATGACACCTATATTGAGAATTGTCATTATAAACTTAAGGATAATTGATTATATTATATGAAAATAGTAATATAAAAAGGTTTCCACATGGAATTTTATTGTTTTATATGTGTAAGGTGAATATAATTAGTATGGACCGTTTTTGGTTAAATTGTTCTTTGTACATGAATTCCATGACATAGTAAGGTCGATTACCTAGATCCATATCAGTAAAATATAAAAAATTGGATATAATCATTAGATTCTACATGAAGTCCTCAAAGAAGAGGCACATTTTATTCCTCCCTTAAGACCCTGTGATTCATAGCCTGAGAAATACTATGGACATGCTATATGGTCTCAATTTGACACTTTTCTCTAAGAATACCTCCGTTTTACCCCTTGTATTAATCTCATAACCATATATAATTGAATAATGGTTTGTTTTAGTGAGCTGTCTCAATATTCTAAAGTTAAAGATGCACTGGTCTCACCCTGGTCCCTATCCTCAAGTTGTCACTCTATGGACACCTTGGAGACACCATGGTTCCAATATAATATAGTGATTTTTCTCAAAAACCAAGACTATATTATCCAAACATAAACATTTAAAGGTAAATTTTTCAAATAGTTATGGCTTAGTCTAATGCATGTCTGGTCTACTGAGATTCCCATGAGGAACTGACCTCTAATAATTAGTTATTTCAAACATTTTGTTACACAATTTATTCTTATACCTATACACATTTATAGTTATATTCATGGAATTTAATTATTATATAGACCATTGGTGGTGTCCAATTTAGTATATCTCAAATGCAGTTCAGGCCACTGATTAGACCCCAGATTGAGTTCATGGATGCATGAAGGGGAAAGGGAAAGAACTTGATCATGGTTTTTTTATTTTCATATAAAATGGGAGATTGCAGAACCTGATCGAGCTTAGGTTAAGTAATCTATTGTATTTAATTTTTATCCCATTTTTTATTTTATTATACTTGTGTTGTATATGTAGCTATTTCTATGTACTCATGATTCATTTTTAAATAACATAATGATATTGACACCAATCTATATATAGTATATATAAGTATTGATCAACCAATTTATCATATATCGATTTTATTTCATCTACAACATTAATTGATAATTATTAGGATTACACTGTTATTGTTATTATTTTTATACATTTATATAATTATCTATTTGTCATTAATCCTATCTGATAAACTCTTACTAGAGTTCTTAGTCGTTGCATATACAAAAACTAGGCCCTCACTACAAGTTAGAAACCTCTGGAGTATAGAAAGACATTCATGAGGCTTTAAGGAAACTAGTACATGGGACTGTTTAGTGGATCCCAGGTCAATATGTCAAAAACTGTATCAAAATGTATTTATATAACGCCCTGATCACGCTCTTCTGAACTCAGTGCTTGAAAAAATGTTGTTTAATTTTTTTAAGTAACATAACAATTACACCACAATTTAAACAAAATTGGATCTCTTACTGGTATAGATTCTGGAAGATTAGACAAAACAATACATTTAGCAGAGATGAAACATAAATAAAACAAATGTCCATTATGCTTCCGCGTGCGCTAACTCCTAAATCGATGAAATCTACGTTAATCTCTTATGATACCTGTGAAAAATAATATTAAAATATAAGGGTGAGCATTCAATTTCCCAGTAAGGTGTTTTGAAATCCTTTGATAAATCCCTTTTAAAAAATATAACATTGAAAATATATTTGAAATGTTAAACTAGTAATACATTTGTAAAATAATGATTTAAAAATTAATTATACCCCGAAAAAACATTTAAAATTAATCTAGAGGATTTTTTTGGAAAATAGTAAGAAAACTTCATGAAAACAAAACATCATTTTGAGGCAGCTTAATTCGTTGAAGGCTGTCTTGGGCCTACCCACATAGCAATTGATGGGTTCACTCCCCAATGTCCTTCTATTTTTACAATGAACATGCAATGGTATTTTTGGAAAATGTTTAAAATTTTCTATAATTATATATATATACATATATATTAGTGTTTGTCGCTATAGTATTTTCTTTAAAATACAAAAATGTATTAAAATAAACATCCATACATATAAATGTGTGTATATATATATATATATAATTTCCATTTCACCATTTTGATGTTTTTTTACTAACAAAACATTAATCATGTATTCTTTACATATAATTCTTCTTTCTTTCACGAATCACCTTTGATGCTCATATAAGCAATTAAATTTTCTCAACATAACCATAATAATTCATAAATTTCCCTACATAAAATTTTAATGGAAAAAATTCAAAACAATTTCTATGATATCTATGTCTTTATTGATTTCCGTACAAATCCTAATAAATTAAATTAAAATATGAAGAAATTATAAATGCAATTGGTTTCGATGTTTGCATAACACATGAAAGATTAATCAACATCCAAACTCTTAAAATTTCATCCATATTCCCAAAAAAAATCATTTTTTAGTAATTTTTATTTAATGATGAAATATATATATATATATATATATATACCAATATATATATATATGCATATGAAATTATGAAATTTCCTGAAAACTTATCGATATATGGCCATAATCGTTATATTAGTATGACATGGATGTATATCTGTCATTTAAATTCCTAATATTCCATAAATAATCAACTGCTATACATATATATATTTTTTAAATAAATAATTAATTAATATAATAATTATTATAATTCATACGAAACATACTCGTTATCCTTACAAAATAAGATTGAAACATAAAATGATAATTTTGAAATAAAGAAACAAAATATTCCTTTATAATAAAATGGAATAAAAATTATAAATAAATCATCCAAAAATATTTAATACCGTAACCCAAAACTATAAAATTAAATAAATAATTTTGGAATGAATAAATAAAATAACATTTACAAGAGATTTCCAAAATATAATTTAGATGAACACAAACCATAAATCTTATTAATAAAAATATCCTTATACAACCTTAAATAACACACGTTCTGTAAAATTAAAATAAATCCTTATGGAAGACCCAAAACCTTGAAAAAGTCATCTTATTTATAATTTGAAAATTGATAACCATAATTGAATATATAACTTATGTTTGAGTATAGCATCATAGTATTGAAATGATTTAAACAATAAATTCTCTTACTTATTTTATAATACAAAAAGAATAGAAAGGGCTGGAATTATAAAATTTCAAAATAACTTGTGTATACGAAATAATAAATAAATAGTCCCTTAAACTATTATAATATAAAGAAAGAAAAATTAGTTCCCAAAAGAACATTAATAAATCCCTTAAAAAACAAAATTAGACAATTTCCATCAAGAATAAGTAAAAAAAATACCAAACTTATACCAATGTAATTTTAGTATGAATCCCCTTACTAAAAGTTATTAATGTTTTGAAAATTTTGTCGATATTGTTTTGAAGAAACCCATAAGTAATATTTGGAGAAGAAAATAATTTGACAAAATTAAAATTAAAATCCCTTAAAAAAAATTTATGAAGACATATTATTACGTTTTATCCTTCCCATAGATGCTTGCTACTCACAGTCTCAAAACCTAAAAAACCAGGTTCTCCAACATATCGAAGACAACTAGTCCGCGCCCCTTTATTTATACACCCAACATTGTAATATAATTTATTATATAATTTAAATTTTTGAGGATAGTTTATTCATTGGATATACATATAATATATAAACATTTATAGCTGAATTAAAATCACGGATTGAGTGGCTAGTAGTTGAGATGTAGACAAAATATATGATAATAATACACAAAATATGACCACAACAAATCAAAAATGAGACAACATATTCAATGAATTAACGTTATGGAAATTGTGAAATACACAGATGCATTTAAGTCAGATTTTTACAGGTATAATAATTTTTTTTATTCTGATGATAAGTACTTAATTAAATCAATTACGGATAGTCCGAACCGAACCCCAAAATTCATCACAAAGAAATAATCCAGAGCCACACAAATAAACAAATCTTAATTGTTGAAAATAGATATACACATAATACTATATTGTTTTAAAAACTGAAATTTGAAGATAAAACCAATCGATGATTAAATTATATGAAGATATTATATACACCAATAGGAAACAAGTGGGGAAAATCGACAGAATACCTCACTATTAATGATATCTAATTTAGATTCAGACGAATGAAATAGGATTGACCTACCTCATGCGAATTTGAAACCCTAATCATGGTAGATCATGTTTTTTATCAATCTGTAACTCGTCGAATACATATGCCCTCAGAAGAACCAGGTTGGGTCTTCCTCTATTCCCACTCATGACGCTGCTTCGAACCACCATCTTTCGCGACTCCTAAAGAAGGTGCTCCCTCTACGCGATGCCCGACTGCATCGACCTTCTTCTTCATCACATCGACCTCAAATATAATTTCTTCATTTCATTTTTTTTAAATCTATTCGTTTTTATTTTATTTTTTCTTATTATGTTTATTTATTTAAATAAAACAATTGTCTTAATATATGTATCATTTTTTTATATATATTTATAACATATCAATATTCATTTTTTTAAAATTTTCATTGCTTTTATTGAAATGGTATATTTAATTCGTAATTAACATAATTTCAAAACATAGATTTATAATTTTTTAAACTGAAAACAAATACAAAAATTTGTATGTTAACATAACATTATTTCGAAAATGATTTATTATTTCTATTACTTTTAAAGTAATAGATCAAAATTACTTTAGATAAAAATTTAACATCAAATAATAAAATATTTTTAAAAAAAATAATAATTTATTTCTGTTTATTTTTATTATTAAATATTAAATATTTTATTTTATAGTCATTAATACAAAATTTCAATTACTTTCATGTTATTATTAATTTTTTATTTAATGGAAAATAGTACTTTGCAAATCTAAAATAAGGGGTTTTTTTAATATTTATATTATAATTAAATACAATGTTTAAAAATTCATTTCATAAGAAAATTTATTAAAACAGATTTTTATTGTTTAATAATATATATATATATATATATATATATTAATAATAATTTCATATTCCCAAAATAATATCAGTTTTAGAAAAGTAGTATTTAATCAGAATTTTTCTTATGAAATTCTTATTGTAAGAATTTAATATATTTTTTGATTCAAATTTGATAAAATTAATATTGACTTAATGAAATAAATAAATATTCTATTAAAACTCGGGGTGTTACATTATCCCCCCCCCCCCTTAAATGAATTGCACCCTCGTAATTCATTCATCAGACTAAAATAAAATTCTAAACTTCCATATTCAGATTTAATGAAACTCTAGGACCTATAACTATAAACTTTTCAACATATAAGAAAACATCTAATCTCCAAAGTCTCCTAGACCATTCCTCTGATACCAATTATAATTCCCTGAGCACGCTCTTCTGGACTCGGTGCTTGAAAAAATGCTTGGTATATTTTTAAAAAAAACATAAAAATTACACAACACTATAAACAAAATAGGACCTTTTACCAATCTAGATACTGAAAGATTAGACAAAAAAATACATTTATTAGAGTTGAAACAAAAATAAAAGAAATTTTCATTATTCTTCCACATGCGCTAACTCCAAAATCGACGAAATCTACGTTAATCTCATATGATACTCGTGAAAATTCATTTTAAAATAAAAGGTTGATAATTCAATTGCCCAGTAAGGTGTTTTTAAAACTATTAATATTCCCCTTTAAAAAATATCCCTTTGATAATATATTTGAAATGTTCAACTAGAAATAAATTTTTAAAATAATTATTTGAAAAAAAATTATACCTAGAAAATAATTTTAAAAATAATCCACTGGTTTTTTTGGAAAATATTAAGCAAACTTCATAAAAACTAAACATCATTTTGAGGTAGTTTAATTCATTGAATGCTACCTTGGTGTTAACCACATAACGATGGATAGATACACTCTCTAATGACCTTCTATTTTTACAATGAACAAGCACCAGTATTTTTCAAAAACGTTTAAAATTTTCTTTACACACATATATATATACATATCTATTAATGTTGGTCACTAGAGTTTTTACTTTTAAATACGTCAATGCATTAGAATACACATCCATACATATAAATATATATATATATAATTTCCATTTAATAATTTGGAAGTTTGGTTACTACCAAAGATTTTATCATATAGTATTTACAAATAATTATACTTTCTTTCACGAATCACCTTTGATGTTCATATAAGCAATTAAATTTTCATAACATAACCATAATATATAGAAAATTTCCTTAGATAAAATTTTAAAGGAAAACATTCAAAACAATTTCTAGGATATCCATGTCTTTATTAATTTCAGGACAAAGCATAAATAAATTAAATTAAAACATGAACCTATTATAAATGTAATTGGTGTCAATGTTTGCATAACACATTAATTTTTAATCAACATCCACACTTATAAAATTTCATCCATATTACCATAAAAATTCATTTTTTTGTAAATTTAATTTATTGATAATATATATATATATATATGAATATACCTATATGTATATGTATATGAATATATGAAATGTCATGAAAACTTATCGATATATGGCGATAATCCTTATATGAGTATGGCATGCATGCAGATCCGTCATATAAATTCCTAATATTCCATAAATAATCAACTGCTACACATATATATATTTTATAAATAATTAATTAATTTAAAAAAAATTATAATAATTCATATAAAACAAACTCTTGATCCTTACAAAATATGTTTGAAACATAAAATAATATATTTGAAATAAATAGAGAAACTATTCCATAATAATAAAATGGAATTAAAATTGAAAATAAATCGTTCGAGAATATTTAATCCCTTACCCCAAAAATATAAAATTAAATCAATAATTTTGGAAAGAATAAATAATATAACATTTGCATGAGATTTCAATAAAATAATTTAGATGAATATAAACCCTAAATCTTATTACTAAAAAGATCCTCTCACAACTTTAAATAAAACATGTATTGTAAAATAAAAATAAATCCTTACAGAAGAACCAAAACATTGAAAAATTAATTTTATTTATAATTTGAAAACAGATAAAGAAAATTGAATATGTTTCATAAGTTTGAGTATAGCATCATAGTATTGAATGGTTTTAAACAAATAAATATATTACCGATTTTAGAAGAAGAATAGAATGGAAAGGGCTGGAATTATAAAATTTGAAAATAACTTATGCATATGCAAGAATTAATAGTCCCTTACACTATTATAATTTAAGGAAACACAAATGGGTTTCCAAAATAACTTTAAGAAATCCCTTACAAAAACAAAATAAAAAAATATCCATCAACAATAAGTAAAAAAAATACCAAACTTATACTAAATTAATTTTAGTATAAATCCCCTTACTATAATTTATCAATGTTTTGCAAAACCTATAGATTTTTTTTGGAAGATACCCATATGTAAACATTGAAAAAGAAAATTATTTGACAAAATAAAAATTAAAATCCCCAACCAAATTTTGATGCAGACATTTTCTTAATTTTTATCCTTCCTATAGTTGCTTTCCACTCACAGTCACAAAATCAGAAAACGGGAAAAACCAGGTTCTCCAACATCTTCAAAGACAACCAATCGTCACCCATTTATTTATACACCCAAAATTATAAAATAATTTATTATATTATATCAATTTGTGAGGATAGTTTATTTATTGTATATAAAAATAATATATAAACATTTATAGCTGAATTAGAAGCACGGATTGAGTGGATGCAAGTTGAGATATGGATCTAATATATGATAATAATACACTAAATCTGACCTCAATGATTCCAGAACGTGACTACAGATTCAATGAATTAATTTTATAGAAATTTTGAAACAGAAATATGAATTTTAGTCGGATGTTTACAAGTATAATAATTGTTTTATTCCGATGATAAGTACTAATTAAATCAATAAAGGATAGTCCGAACCAAACCGAAAAATTCTTCAAAAAGAAATAACACAGAGCCACACAAATAAACAAATCGTAATTGTTGAAAATCAATATACACATAATACTATATTGTTTTAAAAACTGATATTTGAAGATAAAACAAACCTATGATTAAATTAGTTGAAGAAATTATATACACCAATAGGATTCAAGTGGGGTGAAATCGAAAGAATAACTCTTATTAATAAGATTGAATTTAGATTCAGAACAACAAAATTGGATCGACCTACCTGAAGTGAATATGAAACCCTAATCGCAGTAGATCTAGTTTTTTTATCAATCTGTGACTCCATGAATACCTACGCCCTCAGAGAAACCAGATTGGGTATTCCTCTATTACCACTCACGACGCTGCTTTGAACCACCATCGTTCGCGACTCCCAGAGACGGACCTCACTCCACGCATTTCCCAGCTGCGTTGACCTTCTTCTTCATCGTGTCGACCTCAAGTCACGTTTCTTCCATTAATTTGTTTTAAATCAATTCGTCTTTATTTTATTTTATCATTTTATGTTTATTTATTTAAATAAAAAATTTTTCTAAATATATGAATCAATTTTTTATAGATATTTTTAACATATCAATGTTTATTTTTTAAAAAATTTCATTATTTTTATTGTAATGGTATATTTAATTCATAATTAACTTAATTTCAAAACATAGATTTATAATTCTTATACTTAAAAATCATAAATAAATTTATATTTTAACATAACATTAATTCAAAAATGATTTATTATTTCTATTTCTTTTAATGTAATAGGTCAAAATTACTTCAGATAAAAATTGAACTTCAAATAACAAAATATTATTTTAAAAAAAAAAAATATTTTATTACCATTTATTTTTATTAATAAATATTAAATATTTTAAATTCTAGTCATCAAAACAAAATTTCAATTACATTGATGTTTTAATTAATTTATTATTTAATTGAAAATAGTACTTCTAAAATCGAGAATAAGTGCTTTTTTTAAATATTTATTTAACAATTAAATACAACATTTAAAAATTAATTTCATAAGAAATTTTTTTTAAACATATTTTTATTGTTTAATTATAATATATATATATGTGTGTGTATATTAATAATAATTTAATATTCCCAAAATAATATCATGTTTAAAAAAGTAGTATTTAATCAAAATTTATCTTATGAAATTCTTATTATAATAAATTAATATATTTTGTTAAAAATTTGTTAAAAATAATACTAACTTAATGAAATAAATAAATATTTTATTTCAAATCTCGGTGTGACAATTTACTTCCAAAGAATACTAATAAATACCATCATCTAGCCCACAGAGGAATATCACAAAATAGATTTGATGAATTTAAACCACAGATAAAAGAGGGATTTTGGGAATCAAGATCTTTAGTAATGTTTATAATATAGTTATAAAAAATTCAATACCAATGAAACCTTTTATTCTCTAACTAGAATATTGTTATCATTCATAAAAAAATATTAAATATTCCTTTATCAAGGGTTTATCTTCAAGGTTGAGTAGATGAAAAATAGATCAATAAAAGATCATTGGAAGAGTGGGTGATGAATTTTTTTTAAAGACTATTTTTGAAATTTTATTGAGGTATTAATAAAAAAAAATTCAAAATTTATCCTCTTAAAATTATATGAGAAACCCATTGGAATATTAGTGGGTTACCAAAGCACATAGTGGGATAATAAATGGACAGATAAAATTCTTCTTGTTAACCACCATAGTTTTAATTTAAATTCAACTTGAAAAATTTAATAATTTTCCATATAGTCCTCCTTCAATAGCCCCATTCAATTACAGTCTCCCTCGTCAATTAAAAAATTCATTGGATAATTTAATAGCATCGAATTAGAGAAAAACTAACAAAAAAACATAAGTTCATCTCTAATGATATGTATTTTTCATTATATGTTTTGAATGGATTAAATAATTCTATTGGTACCAAATGTATCTGCAAAATCATGTTCCATTCATATTCTTTTGATCAAATTTAGAAAAAATTACAATTGGGATATATATTTGGGGTATGAATCATGGATTTCGGATGGTCAAAGAAAAAATCTTTGACCATAACATTAATTTTTTATAATATAATATAGTATTCATTTTTTTATAGAAAATTAAGAATATTTTGATGATATATTGTTTATTTCTCCCCTATATTGTGTTGTGGAGAATGAGGTAGTTATAATAGGTCTAGAGAAGCTACAAGACATGATATGAGTAAATTATATTTCAAAACACATGAAGTCTACACTAAGAGGAAATAAATTTTTAAAATATCAAAAGTGGAGAGAATCATTGTTTTTGGTTTGGGATAATGGGTTCTTATGGTTTTATTCATACCATAATCAATAAATGTTTGTTATGGAAGAAATATCTCTCCTAAATTTATTATCCATTTTTAGGTTTTGAAGTGAGTTGAGAAGGTACCATATTAGTTCGTTCTACCAACATTATTTTAAATGATTCATTAAATTTTCTATGTATAATAGATTTATAAGAATCATATTGATCATTTTAAACTAATAGATTTTACTAATATTCATTTGTAAGGAAATAAATTAATTTAATAGAGTATCCAATGGGATTTAATTGATTTAGAGAGAAATTATTTTAATGAGGAGTTATTTCATTAAAGTGATGTGATTATAATCAATATGATGTAGAGAATATTATATGGGATCTATAATCACATATATTTTCTATATATTAAAATTTTAATTGATTTATAAATTTTTTTAATATTAATTTACTAAAATGTTTCTTGTCAATTCAGGATAATGAGTATAATATTATATCTAAATAATGAATATTTTTTTATTTTATTTGAAAGAATAAATGTTTTTATTGGGGTGTGTGATTTATAGTACAAGATAATAAATATTTGGAATCCTTTTAAATTAACATCGTAATTATGAAAAATGGGAAAACATTAATTTTACTGTTAATCATTTGAAATTTGATTCGGGACAATGGATTTAGAATTTGATTTTCTAATTTAGGGTTTAAATTATGTATTTTTATTAAGAGGATTGATTTTTTCTAAATATTAGGTGTTGGTAGAATTTATTTAATAATTAATATAAATATATAATTTAATTTTTGGTTTATTTGTATAAAACATTTATGTGAAAACTTTTAGGAAACGAATATTGATCTGGGATATTAGAGGAATTGATATCATTAAACATTATTAGTCACTGAAATGAGGAAGGCCTATTAATATATTATTGGAATATTTTGAAATTTAATCTAAAATAAGACCTTTATGATGGATTATTATGTCGTTAGATGGTGGAATTAAACTATTGGATCAATTTTTATTTATCTTTTCATATAGAGTAACTCAATAATTTTTCCCTCATTTATCTCTAGAGAAACTGTAAAATAATTATATCATGACAGATTGATGAAAGAGATTAATAATTAAAGGAATATATAAATTAAAAATCACAAGATGATTTGAGATGAAATATCATTATAGAGTTGATGTTGGTTATAATTCATTCCCATATTTTTTATAAATAATAAAGAATCTAATAGGTTTTTGTGTTTTTATAATGGGTAAAAAATTATAAAAATTTCATATATTGATTATTATTTTAAAATGAAAATTAACATAATGAATATGATATTAGGGTTATATATATATATATTATTATAAATTAAAATAATTATAAAATATTGATATTATGGATTTTGGTGGGAAATTGTTGAATGTTGAGACAGAATTATGGGGACGATTTATTCATTAATTACAAAATGATGTTTATATGATTATAATGAATTATCAAATAAGTTGACATAAATTTATGAATTAATTGAAAACAAGAAATTTAGTTGATATTTATTATTATAAATTTTAATATAAATAATTATGTTTAATTCTTTTTGAATTATATGATAACTCTTACAGAAATTTGAACATGAAATGATTATAAGTTGTTGAAAATACTATGACATTGAGAGTATATAATTTTAAAAAATCACAGTCCCTTAAAAATCAATGTGGAGGTGATATCAAAATATATTGAAGATTCCCTACGTGTTAGTGATAACACGAGATGAATTGGTAGTGTGTTACATGGTGGTATATTACAGTTAATCATATGACGAAACAAATTGTAACATTAGGTTCTTGTGGAACTGGGGGGTTTTCATTATTCGATAGAAAAATTTATATAAAAATTTATATTTCAAATGAGATTATAATAGATGTGTATTTTAGTGTTTTTGAGTTATTAAAATAAATTTTTAGAGGTGGAATCCTTGATGGAAGAGATTCAATGAATACTTTCATTTATTTTTTAAATGAGTTGCTAAGTGTAGAATAGGGTTTGTATAACCAAAATGGAAATAAAATGTGTAACGGTTCAAGAGGAACTTTTTGGATACAATCCCCACCACATAGGGGATAATGGTGGGATCTTAGGAATAATTGAATAATTTGAACCCAAGTGAGGTATACTAGTTTTCTGATGGACTAAAATGACACCCACATTATATGTTGGAATTTTTTATGAATTTAATGTTGAAATTTATAACCACTATTGGTGGTTTTCATTATATGTTATCTATTAGGGGTAGGATCTCCCATTTACCACCAGTCTCAACCACCTACCATCATTGGTACAGGTGTTGAAATATGGGATTATACCATCGATTAAGCTAGGATTATTTATTTATCTATCTTATATATCTTTTACTCTCATAATTATAAGTGTTTTCA
Organism: Viscum album; assembly: GCA_963277665.1. Taxonomy (NCBI): domain Eukaryota; kingdom Viridiplantae; phylum Streptophyta; class Magnoliopsida; order Santalales; family Viscaceae; genus Viscum; species Viscum album. The sequence continues at coordinate 434,051,538 of OY728158.1, read as the reverse complement.
AAATTATCATAGGGATTTGGCTATTATTTTACAAATATTAATCAATAAAAATATTAGATGTATTTTTATTGTATAACATAGAAGATTTAATAATATGATTTAATTTATCTATTTCAGGTCAACTTTTTAGATATAAGCCACCCGATTTCTTGTTATATGTTTTATTAATCAATTTAGAGGACATTAAAAATGATTCCAAGGAAAAATAATGTATTTTTCAACTAATGGTACCATGGCTCATTTAGAATCCATATAGGATTCATTGAATAATATTTTTCCCTCTTATCATCCATGGTTATAGTTTCACTAATGTCAATGATGGTTTTTTAGAAATTAATTATATTTGGTTAATAAATAGTGAAATGTTCTCTTATATGAGACAATGGTATAAAAGTACAATGACTATTACTATATATTCAACGAGCATCTTTGGAATTTATTAAATTGAATAACTGGAAGGTTGACTTATCCAATCCTAAAATTCTATCTATTTATTTATAGGCTCATTTATTAGTTGATCAATAAGTTGGGGAAGGCCGGTGTGAGTAGCCTAGGTGTTAGCCAAATGGGATATGGTAACTATATGAAATTTAGTTTCTCTTAATTTAGTCATTTATGTTATTCTACATATGCTTTCATTGAAATATAATCCCATTATGAACCTTCATCAATTGTTATTTTTGGATAAAATGGCGAAGGACACTATAAGGCGTTTTAAGACATATTTATTGGTTTGAGTGACCATGTATTGTATTTAAATATTTTACATGTCAATATATGGAGATATTTTATCTATATGTCCAAAAATATATTCATTTACTATAGTTATTTTCAAATAATAAGATCCATCGAAAGTATTAACCAATTGAGGGACTTTTGTTTTATAATGTTTCTTGCATTCTAGTATTATCAATTAGAAACATTAATTTATGTTTGATTTATGGATTAAACACTACATATTATTACCCCTTAAGGATTAATTACATGTATAGTCTGAATTGATCCATATAGGGTTATCCATCGATTTTGTGGTAACTAATTATGGGAATATAGGTAAAAGGAATAAACCTAGGATAATACAAATTTTCATTGAATGATTGATATATCAAAGATAAAAACCTATTTTTGATAGAATAAGGGATGTCTATTTAGACACCATTTCCTTTTGGAATTATGGGTTATATAATAATGTCCAAAATTAAAACAACCAAATATTTTTCAGTATGAATATTCTTAAATAAATTCAATCTATTCAATAGCCTACATTGCATGCAACACCGAATATAAATTAACTGTGATATACTATTAAATATTAACATGATCATTAGAATTGTAATGAAACAATTAGGAATAATAAACTATTCATTAGTATAATAACCTCAAAAATTAAAGAATAAATAAAATTTAGGTATCTAATAAATTAAAATATGATATATTTATATCATCAAATAAGTAAATAAATGTTTTCAAAATGATAAATTAAATGTTGGTGTTTTTTTTTGAAACAAAAATGTTTATTTACAATTTTATAATTTATATTATTATATAAAAGAAAATTTATTTTCATAAAATAGATTCATAAATAAATATTCTTTTGTATTATATTTATAATATAATTTTATGATATACAAACTAAATTTTCAATTTTTTTGAAATTAGTTATTATTTTAAATTCATTATTTAGTTAAGAAATGATGATTTTAACTAGAAATTGAATTAATCATGTTTATAAATTTATTTCCATAATATGGTGTCTATTATTGAAATATACACTTCAAATAATGTCTATGGTGAATTTTTCAGATTTTTATGAAATGGTTGAATTTGCAGGGAATAGTGAAATACAATAATTTACATTATTTAGCATTTTAAAACAAATAAATTAATTTTTGAGTCACATTTGATGCAAGAAACTATTCTTCAGAAATAAAATTCACTATTTAGTATACATATTAACATTTATAAACATTTTTGATATTCTTTTTCCAAAATAAGAATGAAATGAATAAAATTATCAAAAACACCCATCTTGTCCCACTATAAATACCACCCTTCACCACCACTTCTCTCACAAATTCTAAGACTTTAATATTATCTAAATTCTACCCAAATAACTTACCTAAACACATAACCATGTCCATGAACTATGGGTTTTCACCAAAATACAAAATCCAAGATTCATAAAGCGATTCTCAACGAGACGATATTCAAGAGGTAAAATCCACCATCTTTCTGTTTTAATTTCATTTCATTTCTGATCTTAGCCTCACATACTACATACAATATTTAATGGTAACTTCAATATGATATATATATATATAAATAAAAATATATATTTATTTATTTATTTTATTTATATAATTATATATTGATCATCAATGCTCTTCTCATATCTTTTTAATTTTAAAAATGATAACATCATCACAAAGGTGTCGATATGCCACCATCATGGACAACATGATTTCATTTTTTATTATAGAATTTAAGTCTTGTCATGAATCATTTTTATGTTTAAAAAAATATAATATGAATGTTGAAACTTATTTAATGTTCTATAACCAGTATATAAATGAAAATATTCAATAAAATTATACCAATTCGTGATTCTCACAAAACCTCCAAAATAAACTAATCATTTATCATTAATGTTTTATATAATGAATCATAAAAATGTAAATAAATGATAAATGGGACATGTTTATATATTATAATTACATAAATAACATTTCATTCTAATTATGGACAATTATTCCTATTTGACGAGAACTTCCATAATTATATAGAAGTGAACTGATCATGAAACCATGAAACCAAATCTCCCAGAACAACACAATTAAACATAATAACTTAGATAAATGGTCCTTAAAATACATAAAAAAATAAAATAAAGTGAACATATGTTGAATATTTTCTAAATTGAGTAATCAATTAATCTAATTTAATTATCCGGGAGATTCTGTACATGTCAAGAATGCTTTTAGACATATGTTAATGGTTATATCTTCTCACTCTTACAAAAGTGAGATATATTCCATATTCAAACATTATTTACTGTGATTGGTGAATGTATACTAAAATCTGATATATAATATCAAGAATCTCTTTATTTTCATGGTATTTAAGGTCTTTTTAAAATTCATTCTTTTATGGGTCATATGGTTCGACTGATTACAATGTGGTAAGGGGTTTCTCATCTCACTTTTATTTCTACGACATATGCCTTATTCTCCAGTTATTCTTGATATGTGGTGTATGTATACTTCCCATTGATATATCATATATTGAAAATATTTATCCTTACGGTATTCAATGTATATTTTTATTATTATTAATTTTATAAATCATACGATTTGACTGATTATAATGTGTTATGTTCTTTAGTAACTAAATTTTCATTGATTGGGTAAAACATCCATTTAATTGATTATGTAATGCTATGGTTTTGTGTAAAATGAATTTTTATTACTCTATTTTTTATATTCTCTTGTTTTATGGGGATTTAAAGATAATACACATAATATTTTCATTTGATTATTGATATGATATTTGTAAGGTACTTCATCTGAATTTTATTTTGTTAATTCATATTTTTGATATTATGCACCAATTTTTATTTCTGTGGTGTTTATACCTCTCATATTATTTATGATCATTATTCATTTAATATTTCATTAAATATATATTTTTTGTGTATCATGGATTTTATTATTTCCTAATACGTATACTGATTTTTCAAAAGGTGCTTACCTTGTATGTTATTTGATTAAATATGGAAATAATGTAAAATCTATATATTTTACTCAATATGTATTCTTGTCGATAATGAGTATTCATTATTTAATTTAATTAGTAGTTTCGGTATTTTATGAATTCTTTGTAAATGTAGACATGGGTAGGGCCATGTTATAGATATCCCATTAATGCATCAGTAGTCTTATGAGATGAAAATGTTGGAAAATTTTAATGGGGTTTTACCCATAATGATAAAACCGTTTAGTGAAAGTCCTTGGTGGTAAATGTACCATGATGTCTGACATCATGGTAAAGAAATTAGTATGAAATACATTCTTTTAGAATTCATCCATTATTATCCATGAGATTTCATCTATGATATTATAAATGGATTCCAATTGTTCTCAAGTTTTTGATCAAATTGAATTTGTTTTTAATTATTTATATTTACATAATGATTATGTCTTATCCTCTCATGATTAATTTTTTTTTTTGATTAAATGACATTTATTTTAGTTATATATAGTTTTCAATATTTATTATGTTTCATTTTTAATGATTAATGAAAGATTTAATTGTATTTTACCCTTAATAATAATTTGGGATCACTCTTTTATTTTCTCTTATTTCCCCATGTTATGAATTTTAATTTATTAATTGAGTTAAAGGATGAAATTAGTATAATTTTTTATATTTTATGATTGATTACCAATTTAATAAAGGCACCATATATGTTTCTAGTTCTTCATGAATATAAAAATTATCTTTTCATTGGGATTTTAAATTCATATCACTGCCAATGTAAATATATATGGCTCCGAATCTAGGATAGTGGCGTATACATCTTCACAATTGGTATTAGTGTAAAATTAGTAGAGATCTTGCGAACAAGATAAAGCTAAACCACATGAGAACTATATTAACGCCTCATAATATTTAAAAATGCTTTAACATTTGAGTATTTTTTATTCTATGACTGAATACATATGATGATTATGGGCTAACTCACATTATGCCATTATTTGGTGATGTCCCCTAATTGAAGTAAAATGTAGGGATTTCCACACTGAGAAAGTTAGTATAGTTAATATTAGAGATTATAATGGTCATATTAGGCCAAATTTCTTTAGTTATGATGAATAACCATACTACACCTATATTGTATTGTTTCACGTGGTATAAGACCCCTTATATTAGTGGAACTACTAATCCAGTGGTTGTTGAGAAATGAGTAATGTCCATTGAAAAGGTATTAATGGAATTTTGATGTGATGAAAGTGAAAGGTAGAAATATTGGATTATTTTCTTCAATGGGGATGTTGATCAATGGTGTTCGTTGATCAAAAATACAAATAATGGGAAGAAATATATTCCATGGAATAGATATCTTTTAATGAAACATTATTTCAAAAATATTTTCATCAGGATTAATGTAATGAAATGCTGATAAAATTTATTATCCTAAAAAAATGGAAGAAGAGATTGTTGCAAATTATGAGAATATGTTCACAAGACTAGCCAGGTATGCTATAGATTATATAAGAAATACAGAAACCCAGATTGATTATTTTTCGAATGTATTGAGAAATGTCTCCAAAAGGCACTGACTTCCCAAATATTTTCATCATAAAATTAAATAGGACTATGATCATCAAAAATAGAATGAATTTGTATATATTATTTCTTCAACTTAAATAAATAGAAGAAGAGGGTTCCTGAGAAACATGTAAAAGGTAAGGCACTAAATAAGAAAAATGGAATTACATTTTTTAATAATGTAAAATTTATGGGAAGAAGAATTCATGAAAATGTCCAATGTAAACAAGAGTGTGCTAAAATTATGGAGACATGGTTCATTTTTCTCAGGAGTGAAAGGTGAAACAAAATAATGATAACAATTGATTCTACTACAATTAAATATGGATTTATTTAAACCAATGGTCTATGTTCTATGAGAATCTGTCATAGAAGAGGCCAATGGGGGATGTAAAAGATTATGTGAACTATACATGTGATGTTTATATACCCAATGATATGGTAGTTGGTACATTTATCCTATATTAACATTTTTCCAGGGATTTAGTTGATTTTGGATCATCATGTCATTCATATCTACAACCATTTTTAGGAATATTATATATTTACCTTTTGATTTAATAAGTGAGTTGTTAGTCAAAAATCATATTAGATGTCTCATTGAAACAAATATGTGATGGAAATTCCCCATTATGGATAATAAAAATGCTTTATTTTCTTTCCTTATCCCCATACCTGGGGATGAATTTGAGATAATTATTTGTATGGAATAACTTTCAAAATATGATTTCAAATTTATTATAAGAAGAAGAAAATTACAATTTGTGAGGAAGATATATAATTCCTTATCTTTAGAGTAAAAAGATCATAATGTGACACTTATCTTGATCCATCAGTAGTAGATCAATAGAATGAAATTCTTAGTGAGGAAGAAATAAATCTTGGGATGAAGAAGGAAATCATAAAATTGTGGTTGTATCAATTGTAAAAGAATGCATTGATGTATTTCATAATGATTTACCTGGACACCCCCAGAGTTTGAATTTGAGTTTTCCATTGATTTAATCCCTGATTCAAATCCAATATCAAATACCTGTAAAGAGTGGACACGATGTAAATAGTATAGCTGTATAAAAAACCAGAGGAGTTGAGAAATAAGATTTTGATTCAACAATGTTTTTGTCCATGGGGATACAATGTTATCATTTAAAATAAGAAATACATATCCATGAGGTTATGAATTGAATATTGAGAATCCAAGGAAATTATGATAAGAAACAAGAGTCCACAGCCTCTCATTGATGATTTATATAGACAAATTCACATATATCAATATATTGGGAAGATTTAGCATCACTGTAGATATCCTAAATTTTTAGTAAATAAGGAATAAATCCCAAATAATAATTTCAGATGTGGTATTGACATTATATGTTTATTGTAATTATATTTGAATGGACTAATGAACCCTATGTTTTTATGGATATGATGAACATACTATTCAAGGAATGTCTTGATGTTTTTTTGTGGTTTTCATTGATGATATTATGGTACATTATAAATTAAACAATGTCCTTGGGAATAACTTTCATATTATTCTTGAGACACTCATGAGTAAATAGTTTTATGGTATATTTACTATGTATGAATTCTTGGTTCAAGAAATTTCTTTTGTTGTCCAAATTTTCTCTAATAGTGGAATATCATTTGATCCTTTGAAGATAAATGTAATAGAATAATATCCTACACCAATAAACATAACTGAGATAAATATTTTTATTGGTATAAAAGGTTACTTTCAATGTTTTTTTCTGAATTTTTATCGATCGAATAACCCATTAAACAAGATCACACGTAATGGGGTTATGTTCTTATGGAAAATATAAGATGATTTTTTTAAATAATTCATGAGAATATTAGTAAATAATAAGATTTTGAGTCTACCATTATGAAATTAAGGATTTTTATATAAAATGATGCATTGAATAAAGGAATACGATATATCTTAATGAAAAATGATAATGATATTAGATATTCATCGATCCGGATGACGATTCATGAAAAACATATCCAACTAATGATCTTGTGTTTGCATCCATAATATTTTCACTAAAGATACGGGTTCAATATATCAAATTAATAAAACTATTTTAAAACAATGTTATCCAGTTTTGAAATCTAATTGTTAAAGATTGGTTGGGGTGATTTTTTTGGATTATTTCAAATAGTTGACTTAGATGTGAACAGTGACATACAGTAATTTACAAAATTTAACAATTTATTCCAAACACAATTATTTTGAGTCATAATTGATGTAATAAATAATTATTTAGAATTAAAATGAACTAGTTTTTATAAATAGTCACAAGAGTCTGTAATATAGATAGTTACGATCCATAATAATGAACAAATGAATTAAATAATCCAAAACACCCCTATTCCCCAACTATAAATACCACCCCTTACACTCACACTCTCTAAGCCTAAAATATTATCTAAATGATTCCAAAATCCCTTCCCAAGACTCTTACTCCCATACATGACCTTTTTTCTTACAAAAACTCCAAATACATGTGTCTTCAGGTGGTTCCCAAGATGACAATATTCAAGAAGTAAAATACTACTTTCTATTTTAATTTCTTTTCTTTTCTTATCCTGTACTCACCTCTCCTATAAAAAGTTGAATATAAAATCCAATATGATATATATATATATATTGTAATTTTATTTTTATAATGGAATATCCATCCTTTAATATTCTCTCTTCTAATTTTAATTCTAAAAATAAAAAACATCACCCATGAGGTGTCGATTCACCACATTCATGGATGATGCATTTTAATTTTTCATTACAGCCTTCAAGGATGGTCATAAAAACATATCATGGTTAAATTTTTTTTATAATATTTTTATTAATACTTATTTAATGTTCAAGAACATGTATACATATAATATTTAATAAAAATATACTGGTTTTTGAGGGTCGTAAAAACCACCAAAATAAACTATTTATTTTTAAATAGAGTTTTATCTAATAAATCAATATAATGTAAAAAAGATATATGGTACCATTTAAAATCATGTAATTATATTAATACCATTTCATTCCACTTCTGGAAAATTATTCCAATTCTAAAAGAACTTTCATAATTATAATCAAGAAAGCAGATCAATAAACCCTAAAAGGAATGCTCCCAGAAGAACAAGATTATACATTACAAAACAATGAAATAGAAAAAAATAAAATTAATTAAATTATAAAAAATAAAATATATGTTTAACAAGTTATTTATTATGTAATTAATTAATATAATTTGATTATCCCAGAAATTAAGTACATGTGAATAATGTTTTCAGACATAAGGTAATGTTTTTGTCATCTCACTTTTACTTAAGTAAGATATATACATTTTTTAACCCTTATTTCTTATGTGTTGGGTATGTACAATACCCATTGATATATCATATCATGAATATATATTTTTCATGATATATAATGTTTTTTTAAATTTCATTCTTTTATGGGGCTTATGGTTTGACTGATTAAAAAGTGGTAAGTGGTTCTTGATCTCACTTTAATTTCTGTTCAATATTCTCTTTTCACCACTTATATCTTGTGTGTGGTTTATGTATACTGAAATTTTATATATCATATCATCAAACTATTTATCAACATGTAATTTAATCTTTTATTTAATGATTATTAACTTTATAGGGTATGATATCTAACTGATTATAATGTGGAAAGGGATTTCTTAACTCTATTTTCAATCATTGGTTTAAAAATATATTTCGTTGATTATGTCACACAATGGTTATGCGTAAAATGAACTTTTTTATATATTTTTTATATCCACTCATTTTATGTGGATTTATAGTTAATACACATAATCAATACATTTTATTAATGATATGATCCTTATAATGTACTTCGTCCCAATTTTTCATCGTTGATGCATATATTTCAATTTATGCACCTATTTTATTTTCTATGATGTAAATAATAACCCTTTTATTTATGGTAACTATTCATCGATGATTTAATTTAATATCAATATTTCATGTATTAGGGATATGATTTTTTCTAATGCTATATACAAATTTTTCGTACGATGTTTTCTTTGAACATTATTTTATTAACTGGGGAAATAATGTTAAATCTATATCATTTACTCAGTATAGATATTTATTTATATGGAATATTGATTCATAAATTATATTGTTAATTTTGATATTTGAGGACTGCTTTGGACAAGCAGACATGGGTGGGGCCCAATTATAGGTAGGCCCTTGACGCATCAGTAGTGTCATGAGATGAAAATTTTCCCAAAGTAAATGATCTTTTACACATAATGATAAAATAATCTTTTGAATGGTATTGATAGCAAAGGTACTAGGATGCTTTATAACATAGAGTCCAAATTATTAATGATTTCCTTCATTAAGATTTCATTCCTTATTATCCATGATATATTCACTTTGATATTATCCATGGATTCATATTGTGCTCAAGTTATTAGTCAAATAGAATTTGTTTGTAATAATTTTATTTTGAATAATGATTATTTATTATCCTCTGCAAATGGAATTTTTTATTATATAAACAATATTTTAGTCATATACACCTTTTTAAATTAATTATATTTCATTTTTCATTGATTCATGAATTATTTCAGTGAATTTACCCCTTACTGTGCAATTAAGCTCACCCTTTATATGTTCTATTTTCCCCAGGTGATGAAGTTCAAATTACTTAATGATTAAAAGAATGAAACTAAATTCCTTTATTTTGTTTTTTATATTATTTTAAATTAAATAATGGTACCATGTATGTATCTAGGTCTGCAAGACAACTAAACTGATTAGTCTATTTTTATTTGAATCCTATATCTATGAGAATGTATTAAAGTAAGGATATGGATCTGTGTATTCACTCATATCACTATAAATGAAATTTATGACTCTTTTTATAGGTGTCATGTCGATAATGGAAATGAATATTCATGGGATTTTTGTATGTGATAAATGTGGCGTAAATTTTATTTTGTAAATTCCTATATCAATAGAAATATGATTTATCAGAATTGTTATTTGTTATATGATATTTTTTTGTATTAGATAATTGAATAAAATGATCATAGAGTGGATAGTAACACTTTTATTTAAGAATCAATTGATTCATCAGGGATCAGTGATTGACTAGTGACTCCTAGTATAGATTGAGAGTTTAATAGAAAGGTAATCCTATCATTGAGGTATACACCACGGTATAGAGTGAATTCATGAGTATCAAATATAAAGGATATATTTTACTTTTTGGGTGGGATAGATTACCCATAATTAGAATACAATATCTTATATAGGTTGCATGCATGAGTTTTGGTTAATATGAAAATATTTCATGAGTTCAGTGGGCAGGATTATCTATAATATAAAAACCCACCGTAATGATTAGATAATTTTAGAGTATCAATTATTGAGTAGATATATACATTGTGATTGAAGGACCATATTACTAATCATTGTGATATATACTATGTATTGGATACAATTTTGTACATTCAAAATTGTGGTGTAGGGATAAATGGGGTTTTCACACATCTCTATGATCATACAGAACAATAAAATCATTAATAAATGTTTCCAATAAAATGAAATAAAAATAAAATAATAAGTAAACCTCACTTTCCTGGATGAATATTCACTAACAGTAACTTTTATCGAGTCCCCTTAATAGTAAAGGGTGGTTTTCAGTCTCAAAATCTATCCCCCATCTACAAGAATCCCTAAATATTTTTGTCAGACACTTTTTTTATAATTTTAATATAAAGTACACCACAAACATAAATGAAGATAATGGAATTATGAAATATCAATATATGTAAATAATCACTAATTTAATTGAATAAAATCCCTGAAATTAAATTTTTATGATTATTTTAATAAATAAGGGTCATGTTGGAGTCATAATGTTTCATCCAGTTTTAAAAGGATGAGATTCATATTTTCCCCCTTATAACTCTTTACAATATCCCTCATTAATGATGTAATAATTAAACTACTTTAATAACAAATAATATATCTACACATAATTTCATATTGTGTCAACATGTTGAATATGAATAATAATAATCAATGTAATTTTGGCCTAGTAATAACATATATATCTTCAATATAACTAGCTCAACGTGTTTTTAAGAACAATTGTAAAAATAAAACCACTAAAATGTGATTCTAATCATGTAATGATTTATTATTTAAAACATAATTATAACAATGTATAATTTTAATAAAGAGTTAAAAAATTAGAAAAATATTCCCAATAGTTTTTGAATCCATTAAACCTCTTTTAGAAATGGTTACAATATAAACTCCAAAAAATTTAAGGCAAACATTTTCTAAAAAAATTATTACTTATTTCAAGACCAACATTCCAAATCTATGAACCTTATTCTAACTAAAAAATTATGAACATCTCAATCCATGACCTTAAAACAATCTAGGACTATATTAATTAATTATTACTAATCAAGAAAAAATGTGTCTTCTCTGATCTCAAAAAAAACACTCAACACTCAATATAAAAATATTTCTATAATATAAATAATATTGAATCATATATAATCCATTTTTATAAGATAAAATTTTATGACATTTCATGGAACATGTCAATATATATTAGTCTATCTCAAACAATCATAATTGTTTAAAAAAGACTAACCACAATGAATGAACACTTCAATTATTATTCATATAAATAACTTATCATTTCAAAGGTCTCTAAATTAATAATTATCATACCATTCAACTATAAAATTTAATTATGGTCCCATATGTCATATTTTTTTATATAATTAGATTAATATCATCTTTGATAAACTAAATCAATTACACGATCAAAAACTTCTCAATCAAATTCTTATAAGATCATCCAAAATGTTATCATAATAAAGGTATAAATGTATGATGGTTCATATAATATGTATCTTATCAGCCTTGGGTAATGGGTATTCATATGAACAATACACCCTTAACAATATTAGTAAATAAATGATATTCAATTTTGGTATACTTTAATAACATAACCTAGATAATCAATACTACTTATTATCTCAATAGAATAATTTGTACCGCATATATGATTTTACACATGCTAATCTAATAAAATAAGTAATACACATAGCACACTATAATTGTATTTAATTAGGGATAACTTAGTGTCTTACATTGAGGGTATTTTTTATTACACTATTTAGGTGTAATGTATCCATGAATGAATGAGTGACATATAGATATAGTATTTATTTTGAAACCATGATACATAGAAAATTCCAAACACCATTTAATCTAGTAGCACATTTATCAATTACCTAGAGACATTATAAAACCCTCATGTTCTAGATATCATAATTTGTTTTCAATTTATTGACATGTTCACCTCTATACCCACCCAACTGATCCTTACATCACCACATTCAATGATCGGTGTTGATCATATTGATTGAAATAATCTCCTCATATGAATTAGATATAATTATTCACTCTACTTTTTTCTCAGTCAAACACAATATCATTTTTTTTAGAAATACATTAGTTAAAATATTTACTGTTTAGTAAAGACCCAAAACCAGAGTGATAGGTCATATTATCCTTGTCAGTTAGAAAATTTGATTTTTTGATACCTTATAAAATGATCCCATCCTCACCTATAATTATTAATAACATATAATTACTTATTCCAAATTACTTTAGGATGTTCTTCAATGAAATCAATTGACTCTCAATACTATTTATTTGTATCTACAATATATATTAAAAGGAAAAAAGGCATTAGACTAAGTATATAACAAGATAAAAATAAATTATCCAATAGTGAAAAATTAATTAATATTATCTATATTTATTATTCCTAACTATTTAAACAGAACTAGAGTCTTTGTATGACTAGTTCCTAAAAATACGTGTAAATATTTTTTTGGAACTCTATAAGTAAACTAACTTATAGAATTTACAAAATATAAGTCCTAACATTTCCTAAGGGACCTATGATTTCCATCTCTATTGAAATTCAGATTTTGAATATTTTCTTATTCCACCAAACATTCAATTTAGACGTATTTTTCTAACTGAACCTTTATATAATTTTATGTTTTAATAAAAAAATTAAAAATATAATTTCTTTAATGTAAAAAAATATAAATACCAAAACATACCCACAAACACTATTATTTGGAATATAATTTTTGACATTTTTAATTACAATTAACTCATTGATGAAATCATCAAAATAATATTTCAAACTTCATGCATGAAGATTTAATTTTTAAAAATACAGGTATAACATAAAAAACATAAAAAGATATTTTTGACCTCAAAACCTTAACGAAAGTATCATATAAATATCCTTAGTTAAATATTCATTATAGAATTCAATTTTAAAATTTATTTGGTATATTATATAATAATAATGATCTACTATAGAAATAAATATCTTAATGAGCTCTATAATCACAACTTTTGATAACGTTTATTAATATTTAATAAAATAATTTTATTTATAACAATTTTCTACTAAGAAATATTTATTGGTTAAAAATATTCCATTCATACCAGCATTATTTTCAAGAAATAACATATACTATATGGATATATCCAATTTTGTTACAACTAAATAGTTCTAAATAGATTTAGTGTTAATAAATTTAATATTATATGTTATATATAGTTACCAGTTCTCATAATCAGAACACATAATGGGATACTCGTGGATATTAGGTTTATCATAAGATAAAAATATATCACCATAATATTCCATTTAAAATCCATATCTCTAGGGTTGTTAATAAATCCTATAAGAACATTTTAGTTCTTATGTTACCAAAGATAGTTATGTTTCTAAATATTCATGTGGATTTATCTATCTATAATTTTTAGGATGGATTCCCCTTTTTTGTCCAAAACATCTCCATAATAAAATTTCCTCACACTTACACAATTAAAAAATTGACCATTCTCATGGAAAACACCATATTATTCTGCAATCACATAGTCTTTAATGTGATTATAATTTTAATATCTTACATTATGTTTTGTATAAACAATATGAAAACATTATCTAACTTTAGGGTCAATTCTATTATAATCCAAACATCATATTTAAGCTACATATTTATGAATGGTCATAAATGAAATAATTAGATACCTCACATTCCATATCTTAATTTTTTTCTTTATTACTGTTTTAAATTGAATGAAATTAAGTAATAATGTTGTGTATTATAGATAATATCTCCAAAATGAAGTAATAAATTCACATATAATTATAATATTTAATACATTGGCCAATAAGATATTACTACTCCTCGGAAACAAACCCTTCCCCTATTGTTTTATTAAATGGGTGAGTTATGAGAAAATTTTATAATATCACAAATGAAAAATTAATTCCCTGATTAACTAGTCAACACTCCAAAGTGATCAAATAATCAAGGTATTCTTTACTAGATGATTTTTATACATAATTTATAAAGTATTTAAAAAATTATTATTTCCTATTTGTGTGTCATAAAAAACACTTAATCACACCTACTAGAGATAATAGTAATTCTTTAAATTTACATATACCCAAAACATTCATGATTAATAATTTTTTCATAGACATAAAAAATTATTTAATCTGATCGTCATGTATCCTTCTCAACAATTACACTAAAATTTTAATATATTATTATATATAATAAATTCAAATCTCAATATTCAAATGATTTATAATTCAATGAGTTAAAAATTTTACCTTACTGAATAGGATTAATGTATTTCTCAATTATTTAACCAATATAATAATTCTAAATATAAGTGATGTAATTTTCAAACTTGGTCTTATTAAATGAATTTTATAGACTGAATTTTTGATAAAAAAATATATAAAAATCAATATATTTCCAATACCATAAAATATTTATTTCATAAATATAAAAGACCAAAAAAATTTAGTAAATAATAAAAATTCAATATTTTAAAAATATTTTATAGAAATAAAACCTCTTTTTATGTCCAAAATAATGTAATAGATTTCCAATAGAAAAACTAAAACACTAGTTAGACAAAGATCATATGTTAAGGCTTTTAGTGTGGAATCTGGTTCTTTATTTGGCAGTCATTAGTTATACTTATCCATTAATAAACATTATAATACTTTTATGTAATTATATATTGTTAGTATTTTTAGGCACACCTGGTCACCAAGAACCATGATTTGGAATTAGTTAAATTATTTCTATAAAATTCATATTTTTGAGACCAATGATATTGAGATTCAATATTTTTCAATAAAATATAATAGTTTGGTTATTGTCTAAGGATGTCAATATGTGTACCTTAAATGTGACTATTTTTGAACTGATCACTAATGTCAAATACATGTTTCAATTGTGCTAAGGATGACACATTGTTTACTATTTGATGAAGATGATGATCTAAAGTAGGTCATGAAAAATATTATTTATTTTTAATGTTGATTTTTGTAGAAGAGGATATATTTTGGTGTCTTGGTTATTTACTGTGATATATAGCTTGATATTTTATTCTATACATTAGTGTTCCTTATAAAAATATTAGGCCAACCTCCCATGTGATTATTCCTAGCTAGATCTACCATATTGTAGAAAAAAATGTATACCATGTTGGAGAGTTAGGATGAGTAGAACTCAAGGAGGAATGGCTGAGAGGTTCTACATTGGTAGGAGATCATGCACAAGAAGGGGCCCATACATGTTTGGGTGTTCACATGGAGCAGTCAGAACCAATATGTAGAGAAGTAAGATGGTGATTAAGTGGTGTATTAACAAGAGAAGAACCTAATACACTTGCATTTTTTGTATAAATGGAAGTACTTCATCTATATAGAACAGTTCAAAAGAAGATATATAAGATGTGGGGTAAAATGAAGTGGAACAGTATCAATCATCATAAAAATTAAATAAAAATTCGATGATTAATTTTATCATATGAATGACAACCCTATGTATAGTGAAAAATATCATCCAAAACCTCTTCCTAGTCGATTGATGTCCTAAACATCATATTTTTCATTTCCAATGATTTGATGACCAAAATAAAACTCAATATAGTTTTACAATAAATATTTGGAGAATATTATGCACTTTATATTCACACACAAAATACAAGATTATCATAAAATATTTCATTTGAGTAATGACCCACTTCCAAAGGTATTGAGGAATCGTAATGCTAACTTCATAATGTTATCCCATTATATAGGTACCTATATAAGTGTGACTGATGTGTAAGGGTTCCTTTGTAATTGTACATATCAGCATATCTGAATACACACCAGGTTTTTCAGTAGAAAAATATTTGTGAAATGATGACATCATTAATTTTTCAAAAAACACTGACATTTTATATTTTGGTTAATATATTGAAAACCCTTGATTTGAAATTAAAAATTTAGGAGAGGTAGTGGATACCAAGAGTATAAATACAGATGTACCAATTAATTTCGATGCAACAACAATTACTTAATGAAATCATTTTCAAGAGAAAATTAAAGCATCATTAAACCCTTCTTTTTCAAACAGAATCCCCCATGTATCAATGTTATTTTTGTAATGAAGAAGAATATAATTTTTACTCATGAAATACAACTCTAACACTCCAGTGTTGAGAAAAGAAACATTATGTATTCTATTAATAACATCTAATTTTGTGAATAATATTTCTACCATGACATCATGGTTTGAATGAAGTACGTAAAAATCATGACTCAGTTTCACAGAGACGGATAAATGAATAGTGGGGTTCTACAAAGCCTTATTGGATTTAGTGATATTGTTCCACAAAAAAAAATGATAGTTCATGAGGTAGGGATAAGAGTAAAAGAATCCATATGTGAATGATTAAGAACGTAATAATTTAACCAAAAAAGAAAAAAATATATCAAGTGATTAGATCAATTTTCATCTAAATATTTGGATAAAACCTAAATGTCACCGTGAATAAATATAATTTCAAAATATTTTATAAAATAATAATTTATTTCTATGTGAAATTTTTTTTAATGGAAATTCTAAGAAATTCATCCATGATGTGAACTTGTTGATATTGAATGGAAAATTCAACAAGAGACTAGATTTTAGTTGTATAGGATTAATCATGGATAAAATAATAGATGAAAAAATTATTTTCATCTCTTTCACAAATTTATGTGATATCAAGACATCATATATAGAAGGAATAATTTTGATGTATTATTTCACGAATGGAATAAAACATATGTTTTGATCTTAAATATTCATGAATAACAAAAAATTTGGGTTTATTTAGTACAATGGTACTTAATGTTGTATAAAACCAGATAATATTCTTCACTCTTATAGTGGATGATTAATCTAATGTAGATAGTTTCCTTTCTACTTTATGATAATTGAGAACAATTATGAGCATGCGCATGGGGGGTATAACAAGTTATTGAATAAGTTTGAGGTTGGGGTTATAACTAGTTGAAAAGATGAGAAGAAGGTGGGGGTATAAAAAATTGAGGTAGAAGAGTTGGATTATTTTCAGTTATATCAAGGATCATATAGAGGTTCAAATATTGGTGGTCTATAACAAGTTTCTGCCTAAAACAAGCAATTTATAATAATATTCTAGTAGATAATCCATGTAAGAGATTTAAGAAACAAGGAAATGAGTATTTATTAATATTTTAACCATGTATATACCATGTATTGGATTCTCACATATAATTTCTACATAGGATTTGAGATAATGTGATAACAACGAGTGGATCAATAATCCCAAAACAATCAAGGGTTCGACATCCAAATAAAATAATTCATAAAATAAAGAATTGATTCAACCCTTCCTTTCAGAGGAAAATCTATCATAGGGAAATACAATTGGAATCATAGGGGGTTGCCTCTAAATATAAAATATATATTTTATGAAGTACATTAGTTAGGAAATTGGTGAGATACCTCATATATATACACAGTATGTTACTCCTAGGAATAATAATATTGACATTTATAGAAACACTCATAAGAATATAATGAAAATAAAGGAATGTAAAATGAAAAAGAATATTACATTAAATTTAGACACACCAGTAACTAAAGGTAATCAAAGTGGAATATGTTTTAATAATTCTCATGATTATATTTCTTCTATCGAATCCTGGTCATGTTTTGGTGTTGATGTATCACATAGATATGTTAATTTTTAATATAAAGATAATCTAAGGTAAGTTCCCAAATAACATAAATATTATATATTTTGATGTATCTAGTAACTTATAGATGAAAAATAACACATTAAAGAATATTTTAATGTTAAAGAAGAAACACTGTATAAAAAGGATGAATTATGAAACAATATCACAAATCGTGTTAAAGAAGATGATGAAATAATGAACTTTTTCAATAAAGGATATGTTATTGGTACTGAAGAATAAAATAGTAATTTTTTTGATAAATATATATTCATGATTTATTTTATAGAATTTTTAATTTAACTTGAAATTATTCATCATATATATATATGAATTTACAATATTCTTAGATAATGTATAAAGAAAAATGATATTAAGAACATGTAAATCTTCACTGAATTCCATCTAGGTGCATGATAATGAGATTCAGAACATATAGAAACTATGAGAAAAAATCCTTAAATTAGTTGAATATACAAAGACTGATATCAACAAAAATATTAATGAATTAGAAGTGAAACAAATAAAAATTAATGTGACATAAATTTAGACTAAAATACTGTTGAGAAAATCTATTTCACCATTAATATTATTGATATGACTGTTATTTCTAAAAATACTAATCCAAATGGAAATAAAATATTTTCATTTTATATGGATAAATATACAATGATATCATTGAAAAAAGTAAATGTCACGAACCAAGCTGGGTCACCATCTGACCCTGTGCCCGACCTAGTCTGTGGCAAGGCCTGAAGGGCATTCTCGATCCCCATGGGCTGGCACAAGTGCCCAAGTATCAAAAAATCACACATGGGAATGATTTACCCAGAACTGTAAACACAGAACCACTAACAAGTTAAATAAACTAAAAATGTGAACTGAAAAACAAACAGACCCTTAAATAAAAATCAAACATATTGGTTTACAACTTGATCCAACATCTAATAATAAACGAAAACAACAAAAAACTAACTCAATCTTAAACATTCATGAAACAAGAGAGGTGCAACATCATCATGCCACAAACATCAATCGACATGAGAAGTCCATCAACGACCAAAACCCCATCGCTAAGAATGATAACTAAACCTGTAAAACACAAAGAACATGGTCTACATACACCCAAAGGTGTATCTAGGGTGTGAGAGAATATCCCAGTATATCATCACCCAATAAAAAGTTCCATGCATAATTATTAAATGAATAATACATTTGCAATATTAACTAAACAAAAGAAGTAAATAATTGCACAGGTTTAAAGGAAACAATATTAATGAAAATGATTTCAAATGGAACAACTTAAATTAAAAAACACACACCCACACATTTAAAAATAACTAATATGTTACAATGATGATCATGAAGTAAACAATGGGAACAAATATGGGAGAGGTATCGCGGGTGTTAGCTATCTAGTGTCCTTAAATCTACGTGTCTCAGTGAAATGTGGCTTAGAAGGCTACGACCCTCAGAAAACGTGGCTTAAGAGGCGCCAACCCTCATAAAACGTGTCTTAGAAGACCATGACCCTTAGAGAAGCATATGTTTAGTTATTTTGCATTCGTCAGTCCTTCCAGTGAAACCGTGTCGAGTCACCTCTGGATCCCTAGCCCACTAGTCTAGTTCACCCTCCTAGCTAATGAAGATTCTCGGTTTTTGCTCAAACATCTTACAAGTTTATCTCAGATATAACACTAATGCATAAACGACAAACTGTGTATTTACACACTCAGAATCACAACTTTCACACCCAAACCCACTTTTAAAACCATACACACACCAAAATCTTTTCAAAACATAATCTACATAGGTTACATACTCAACTAAACCATGTATGAAATTTAAAAGAAACACACCACTAAATGAACCACAACATACACATGTAGACATCATGTTGAGATATGGCGTGCAATAAAAACATCTCAATACTAAGTTTTCATCAGTTACACAACAAATTTAAACAACTACACAGTCAAAGAAATCATTTTCATTGTCAAACAATCCACTAAAAAAATTTATTAAAAAAACTCTACAAACATTTTCCAAAAAAATTCATGATATTTTGCATGACATTAAACACTAAAAACTATTTCAAATTCCATTTATGACTAAATGAAAACATACGAAATACTAAAACAATAACTGCACACTTTGCACGCCCTAAAAGATTAACTACACAATTTCCTAAAAAAACTAATAATCAGTTCAACATTGATTTCCCAAAAACATACTCATAACATGAAACACACTACTAGACACGTCAAAAGACACTAAACCTTAAATAAAATTTATATTTTCACCAAACTAACTAATTATTAAACATGCTAACATTATTAAATACGAAAATGAATTTATCAATTAACAATCAAGCGCAGAACCACCTACCTCGAACTAATAAGCTTCCACAAAATGGTGTGAAATCGTAATCTCACCTCTACCAACCCCAAGCAACCTAGAGCTAACCCAAAACATGAATTCAGTTAAAAACGAATCAAAATCGAACCAAAAAAGTAATAACAACTCTAAAAACTAGGAAAAAGAAGAAATTAGAAACCCTACCATAATGGAGAATTTCTTGAATATGTCGCGTGAGGGTTCCGGAGAGAGAGGGGTACTAGAAGCGGGTCGTACCAGAGTAGAGTAGCTCTAGAAAGGGAAATAGGAAGTCGTCCGAGCAACCTTGGACGGAAGCGGTTTGCGCGAGGTATGGTAGACGAGAGGTTGGAGTGATGGATGTCTGGCTGGCCAGATGTGGGAGTGGCGCAAGCAGACCGTCAGATAGAGGGGGGAGGTTGGCATATTCTTGAGGTAGATGCGGTGTGTGGCAAGAGAACAAGTGGAGGGGGTGCGATGGGTTTTGGGTTGAGCCTCGGATAGAGAGGAGAGTGTGATGGCGGAAGGCTGAGAGGAACTGAGTCATGGTGAGAGATATGGGGGGGGGGGGGGCGAACTGGGTATGGATAACCGAGAGGGAGGTGTGGGAGATACATGTAGGCTACCGGGAGGTGCGATGAATGGGATAAGTGGTGCGACGAGGTTTAATGGGGTGGCATGAATTGGGTAGTAGGAGGCGGTGCGAATGAGGAAAGCTTGTTGGGAGGAAGGCGGGTGGTCCAGTGGCGGCTGGGTCATGAAACCGGGATGGGAGGTTGGCAGGTGGTGCCACAATGCAAGGAAGCGGAGGGGGTGCACTAGGGTTCAGTGCACAGGCCAAAGGCGGGCCGATGGAAAAAGGGGGAATGAGGTAGAGGGAGGAAATGGGAATGAGGGGAAAAAAGAATAAAAAAAATAAAAATTAAAGAAACCCAAAAAAAACTAAAAACAAAAACCAATATTAATAATAGTATAATAAAAGCAACACCCTTAAAATGACAACAGTTTTAATTAAAATACTAACAATCATAATGATAATGATTAATATTATTATTATTATTATTATAATTAAATCTAAATTCATTAATTTTTTTACATTCATATTTTATATATATATTTACCACTCATTTAATTATACTACATTATTATTTCCTTATTCTATTTAATTATTTGATCATCAGGCAGGACACACGGTGACCAGGGAGAAACCGCACAGCTTCGCAATCATGATTAACTTGTGTGTCGTACGCTGCCAAGCCTTGAAGACTAATTTATCGACAAAACTCAAAAATAAAAAATATTAATTATTGTATGATTAATAACAACTTAATAAAATTTATATTATTAATTCCAAAAATAATAATAATAGTAATATTGATATTAATAATAATATTCTCAAACAATATCATTATCAATAAAGTAGTCCCTTAATTATTATTTTTATACTTTACATTTTTTTTACTTTTTTTATTTTACAATTAAATTCATTTTATTTACCTGCCTTGAACACCAAGTAAGTCGTGTGCTGAATCGGGAGAGGTTGTGCGATGACTCGAGTGAGGCCACACGACTTTAACTGTGGTGCGTTGAACGATGTCAAGGCCCAGACATGTGTTATTTAAATAAGAACTCAAAAATTTTATGTCGGGCTTCATCCCAGACTACCCAATGCCCATAAAATTAATAAAATTAATAATTTTAAAAATTAAGGGTGTGAAAATTATTCCCACCATAAAGCTTTACATCCCAAGAAATCCACAACTAAGGTTGAGACTCAAATAATAAACAGATATCCCACTAAGGATCAAATAGGATCCCCACAATCAACAAGCCAAAAGAAGAAAAAAATCATGCTTAGAGAAAGTAACTAAAATACAACTTGAAGAAATGCGTAAAAAGACTCTCTAATACGTGTCGCCCACCCCAATGAGCTAGAATTCCGCCAGTTGACTGATCAAATAAAGGAACTCTCGCACCCACAGAAACCATCATCACAAGACGAAACACATCAATCACTATTAAATGAAAACCACACGGTTTGGATAGAACGAACAAAAAAACCAACCACGTCCAAGGAATACTCTTATCACCTACCACCAATTCATCCCTAGAGACAAAACTAAAAAGAACAACAACGGAAATCATGAAGGGGCTCCCCACCATTAAAAATCAGCTGACGCCCAAGAGAATGTTGTAAAACTGACATGAGGAGGCCCGAGCAGACTCCCCACCATTGTGAAAAAGGCCAACACCGATTCATTCCAGATACTTTTCAGCGAGACCCGTTGTGGGTCATCCCACAATTAGGATCGACAAAAGATAAAAAACCTTGACAATTTCTTGACTGTGACTATACACTCCACCACAAGGGGCAGGGAGGGACAACCCGAACTACCATGGCGTCAAAACCTCAGCCAAAGACAAACCAACATCTCTACATCCCTGTATGAGCACTATTCAACATTGAGACCATATTACCCAACACATCCCATAAGGACCACTAAAAACCATTACCTTTCATGGGATGAAACCTTTTATACTTTAAGGTAATGAGATTACCACACCTCTTTATAGCCACATGAAACCTCACACACCCAAATGGGTCGTTCAGAATGGAACAACTACAGGAAAAAAAATTAAATTTCCTCCACCTTCATTACCAACGATAGACATAACACTGGGGTCTCATCCAATCCAGGGGTTCCTGAAAACGCGACAGCTTCATTCTGAGGCCAATGGCTGGAGCCCTGATGTTTGAAGCATCTCCTACCTTGCAGGCATGTATTGAAGACTCCTGAACGGTGCTTCTCCTTCTGCTGTCACACGTAACCACACTGCAACCGAGACAACTCCCGCAAACACAACACATCACGACATCGTACTGATCCCACGTGGAACATTTAACAACACAGTAGCTAAAATGGTGCATGTGCATCACAATTTTGTCACACTAAATGAGAACACAAGACCGCAAACAATCACCGAACATGACCATTTATGTTGAGAGAAACATTATACAGATGACTTCAATCTATGTCTTAAACAACCTGTGATTCCTGAAATCGACCATAACATCCCCATGTGACTGGGTCTGACACACTATTGGTCTAACACAGAACCTTCCTTAAATGAAACCAATGAAGGATCAAAGGTCATTTAGATTCATGGCATGCACCGATAAATTCATGTTTCCTCCACCTTTCACCACTAGAATCTCCTTCACCCTTTCCAAATAGAACATTCAAATTAATGAGATCAAACATCACCATTGACTATCAAATGTCTAAAGGAAACCCAAGTTTCATTCAACCCCTCTCACGTCACCTTCTTGATGGGAGAGGATCGGCTTGATTTTAAAGAGGGGTGGGTTCAATCCTAGAATTCAGGAAGAGAGTCTACCAATCAACTGGGGGGCCACCCAACAATGAATTGCCTATGGCCGCACTTCAATCGCATGTTAACACTCCATAGTGGGGTGTACACTATTCGAGAAATAAAACCATGGAACCAACCAAACGAGTCCAATGTCCAAGAAATATCGTAAGAGAATACTAAGCATGAACGAGGGACCATTTTAAGGGCTTCCCGAAGCACTTTCCAAAAGAATTCAGTAACTGCACGCTTGCACACCAGCTTAAAAATAATAATTTAAACTCAAGACATAAATCAATCAAAAAGGTTCATTGGCTCAAAATGCTTCACACCTTGAATTTCAAAAACACAATGATTCACCACGCAATCACTGGTTATCAAAACCCTTAATTATCATTTAACAAAACGTTTCGAAATAAGAAAAACTAGTGGGGTGCACAGACACCAATGGTGTCCCATGGGCCTAGCACATGAATGTTCCCATTCTACACTGGAACCCATCTCATATACATCCAGGCACTCATCCGCTCGTGCCACTACCCATTTCATTTTTTTCATGTACACTCATGAATGTGGTTTCCCATGAGAACACCAAGAATCAAAATTAGATTTTTTCCAATTTTTTAAAAAACCAAACATTCAACCAACACTTTTCAAACCTTACACATCATCTTATTTTTAAGAACTTCATTTCAAAACAATTTTCATGAACAAATAATTTTTTTCATAAACAACAGATTTCAATGAATCCAAAACAAAGGGACGAGGAACAATTCATGAGGAACCTTGTGTCAGTGGGAGATTGGAACATACGGTTGGCGGCCATATTCCAATCACACCACTTTCCATGGAGGGTATTTTAGGATAGTTTCCCCGGCTCCACATGTCTTGATAGACCCTGAAGGCTCACTAAGACCACAGACCCTACTCTCTTTTCATTTCCCCTAAACAAGACTAATAACGAGGAACAAAGACACAACAGACCTCAACTTACCCTAGTAACTCGAGTCCCGCCATGAAGTGTGCTAGGCATGCACCATGCTCGTAACCAGAACGTCAGGTTCCGACACCCATAAAATTGTTCTACACTAACTCTATCCCAAAAGAACACGACCCAAAAGAGAACAACTCCTCTAATACCATTTTTTCACGAACCAAGCTGGGTCTCCATCCGACCCGGCACCCGACCCGTTCCGCGACAAGGCCCAAAGGGAGTTCCTGATCCCCACAGGCTGGCACAAGTTCCCTGGTATCAAAACATTTCACATGTGAACGATTTACTTGGAACAGAACGAAAAGAACCACAAACATGTTAAATAAACTAAAACTGAGAACTGACAACCAAACAGACCCTTAAACAAAAAATCAAACATAATGGTCTACAACATGATCCAACATCCAAAAATAAATGACAACAACAAAAAACTAACTCAAACTCAAACATTCAAGGAACAAGAGAGGTTCAACAACCTCATGCCACAAACACCAACCTACACGAGAAGACCATCTATGAACAAAACCTCGTCGCTGAGCACGATACCTAAACCTGTAAAACACAATGAACAAGGTCTACATACACCCAAAGGTGTATGTAGGTTGTGAGCGAATATCCCAGTAGGACATCACCCAATAAAAAGGTTCCATGCATAATTATTAAATGAAAAATACATTTTCAATATTAATTAAAGAAATGTAGTAAATGATTTCACACGTTTAATGAAATCAAGATTAAAGAAACTGATTTCAAATGGAACAACTTAAAATAAAACACACACACACTCACATTTTTAAATAACTAATGTGTCACACTGATGATCTTAAAGTAACCAATGAGCACTAATATGGGATAGGCCTCGTGGGTGTTAGCTAGCTTGGGTCCCTAGATCTAAGTGTCTTAGTGAAACGTGTCTTAAGAAGGCCACGAACCTCAGAAAACATGTCTTAGAAGGCGGAGATCCTCGTAAAACGTGGCTTAGAAGACCACGACCCATATAGAAGAATATGTTTAGTTAGTGTTTCCATCGTCAGTCCTCCCAGTGTAACCGGGTCGAGTCACCTCCATAACACTAGCCCACTAGTCCAGTTCACCCTCCTAGCTACCCGGGCTTCCTGGATTTTTCTAAAACAATTTTCATGTTTATGTAAGATATCACAATAGTGCATAAAAAAACTGGGTATTTACACACTCAAAATCACAATTTTCATGCCCAAACCCGCTTTTAAAACCATATACTCACCAAAATCATTTCAAAACATTTTATGCATATGTCAGATTTAAAGATGTGTGGCTGGCCAGATATGCGAGTGGCGCGAGCGGACCGTTAGACGGAGCAGGGAGGCCAGAGTATTTCTCAGGTAGATGTGGTGTGCAGTGGGAGAACAAGTAGAGGGGGTGAGAAAGGTTTGGGGTTGAGACTCAAATAGAGAGGTGAGTGCTATGTCCGAAGGATGAGAGGAACCTGGGTGCAGCGCGAGGTCAAGGGGGGCCGGTGAACTGGGTATGGATAACTGAGAGGGAGGTGTGGGCGATACCTGCTGGCCAGCAGGGAGGTGCGACGAAGGGGATGAGCGGCGTGATGGGGTTTAAGGGGGCAGCGTGAATTTGGTATCAGGAGGTGGTGAGAATGAGGAAAGTTGGTTGGAAGGAAGGCGGGTGGTCCCGTGGCGGCTGGATCTTGATACCAGGATGGGAGGTCGGCAGGTGGTGTCACGATGCATGGAAGCATAGCGGGTGTGATAGGGTTCAGCATGCAGGCCAAAGGGGGTCTGATGAAAAAAGGGGGAAGGATGTAGTGGGAAGAAATATGAATGAGGGAAAAAAAGAATAAAAAAAGAAATACAAATGGAACCCAAAAAACCTAAAAACAATAACCAATAATAATAATAGCATAATAAAAGCGACACCCTTTATATGACAATGTTGTTAATTAAAATATTAACAATCATAATGATAATGATTAATAATAATATAATTATTATTATCATTAAACCTAAATTCATTAAAATTTTAACATAATTATTTAATATATATTTTTACAACTCATTTAATTATAGGACAATATTATTAACATATTTTATTTAATTATTTGATCATTAGGCAGGTCACAGGGTGACCCGGGAAAAACCGCATAGCTTCGCAATCATGATTCGCTTGTGTGTCGCTTGCTACCAAGCATCAAAGACTGATTTATTGACAAAAATCGAAATTAAAAACTATTTACTATTATAATATTAATTACAACTTAATAAAAAATATATTATTAATTCGATCAATAATAATAATAATTATTATTATTATTATTATTATTATAATATTATCAAACAATATCATTATCATTAATGTAGTCATTTAATTATTTTTTTTATACTTTACATTTTTTTTATTTTTTTCATTTTACTGTTCATTTCATTTTATTTACCTTCCTTGAACATCAAGCAGGTCATGCGGTGAACCGGGCATGGTCACACGATGACTCAAGCGAGGCCGCCTAGCTTCAGCCATGGTGCGCTAAACACTATCATAGCCAAGACACGTGTTCTTTAAATAAGACCTCAAAAATTTCAAGTCGGTCTTCAACCCCGACTACCCAATGGCCATATAATTAATAAAATTAATAATTTTAAAAATGAACGATGTGATAGTAACCATATTTTTAATATTTTTTCAAACTAATTATATTTTGACGACTATTGAATAATCAACTTTGGAATATAGACATGCATCCTTAAAGAACAATTATGAGGAGTCTACTGCATCATCAATGATGGATGTGAAGAAGTGTAAGAATTTTTTTCACTAAATAAATGAATGTATAAGATTTATGTTTTTCAGAACCAATAACTTTTTAAATATAGTCATAATATATCACAAGACATGATATCAATATTTTTATGTTACCGTTATTGTTTTCAGAAGTTTTGGAGTCATGAAATAATTTTTTTCATAATATGTCATTTTATAAAAATCTAAAAATACCAATATTTTGGTGGTAGCTAAAGAAAAGATGATTTCTACACAATATTTTCAAAATTCACAGAAAATGAATATTTCTATCAAAAAATATATATGAATAATTTAAAAAAATTATCTAATTACTCTAATATAATTGGTCAATCTTTTGATTAGTTCTGGTATGTAAGAATCATTAAAAAATAATCTATTGATGTAAAAAAAAAGAAAACAAAAAAATGGTAAGATTTTAAGAAAGGATTATGATTGGTCATCATTTGGAGGTGAAAAGATTATGAATAATATTAAAAAAAACAAACATATTTTTTGAGAATGATATGTAGAGTTTAACAGAAATGAAAATATAAATCTATTATAGAGGGAATGGTCACATCATAGTTCATTTTCAATTGTCCATGAATATCAATACTAAAAAAAATTGACGGAATCGAATAATGATTAAATCCTTAAAAGAGCCAATAAGACAAATTTGGTGAAATACATGATTGATGAAGATTCTGAATTTTTTCTAAAAATTGTAACTTGAAGAATGATCAATATGTAAGTGAATGGTTTAATAAAACTAGGAATTAAGCTAATAAATTTTTGACATTGATTCCAAGAACGGAAAAAATTCATGACAAGGAAATAAAAAAGAACACTTGATTTCTTGTGTTTAAATTATATTAAGAAAACATAATTCATCCCAAAAATAGAATCTAATCAAGATAATATAAAATTATTTATCATGTATATAGAATAGCTGGAATAGACAATAAATATTGATTAAGAAAAACATACATAATCTTTTCTACTAGTAAATTTGAATAAGCATTTTCAAATAAGAATATAATTTGGTTAAGATGAAACTATCATTAATATTACTCTAACTAAGAATAATGGAAGGTAAATATTTAATTTGTTATATATATATATGACTTTGATCCATTATGAACTGAATTTAATGAGATTGATGCAACACTTTTGGGGGATCATTTATGAGTTAATGCGGTTAAATAATCACTTTATAGGGAATGTGTAATTTCTAAATTGATATTTAAAATTTATGTTTATAGTATGTAAATCATTAACAATTCCTTTCATAGACTGAATATATAATCATTATCAGGGGTGGGTTAGTATTCATCCTAGAAGGGTAGTTATATCATTTTAACCTAAACATTATGATGTGTTTATTCAGGTGTGTGTCAGATTTTGTATTTTATTGATATATCAAATTATAAAACCCCTAAAATGATAATTTAGTATTTATTTACATAATTCATCTTTAATGGTAGTCTATGGACATCATAATAAACCATTTTTATGTTACTATTTTTTAGTTGGTTAACCCATGTATAATAAGATAGTATTAACTACATTCTCATTGCTAAGAAAACCATGTTATATAATCCCTCTCCTATAAGTGTTCAAGTAAAAATCATATAAGGGATGATAATTTTTTTTGAAAAATATGATTAAATTAGAATAACCCAAATATCCCTTGAATTTTCTTTTCAATAAGGGAGATAAGAAAGAAAGAGATATATAGTTATAAATTGTTATGATGAATAATTTGATTTTGTTGAAAAACATTTAAATGGGGAGATCGTTGAAGAAAATGTAGTTGAATTGAATTTTTTTCAAGAAGGTATGATATCTAGGTGATTGATGAAGGATTTATATAAGTTTATTGTAATTGTGATGACTATTTAACTTGTTTTCAATTTCGAAATCTGTTTTTCAAATTTTAAATTGGGGACAATTTATCAACCACAAGACAAAGAATATGAGTTAAATAATGTCATAAAAATATTTGTTATTTTAAATGTTATTTTATGGATAGGGGATAAATTATAGTGGATTGGAATTTGATGGCCATATATGGATTGATATTATATTCTATTCAGAGAATATAATCTATGATTTTTTAACTTACTTCATATATAATATTAGGCCTAACTCACAAGTGAAAATTGTTTAGTGGATCTCCCATATTATTGGTGAAATATCAACAACAAGGCAGAGCCATCCCACGTAGCATGCATTGAAGATTGGGTGAGAACACATTTATAGGTAAGAATGTGTGCCCACAAATGTGGAAAATCATTCATGGGTGTTCAAATAGAGGTGATAGAGCCACTATATATGGTAGCATTGTGGTGTGTTGATGGTGTGTGAGGTGTGTTTCAGGAGAAGACTCAGGGATTCTCACATCTATAGAGAAAATGGAATCACATTTTTGATACAACACAACTCAACCATAGATATGAATGATGTGGGATAGAATATAGAATAACACAATTCATACAGATAAACTAGATAAGCATATTAGATGATCTATTCAATCTGATACATGAGATCCATCTGATCAGTGAAAGTCATTATTGCAATATTCTCGATGCTTGATGGCATCCATGAATGGAAAATTTATTCCACCCTAAATATTTCCAAACTAGATTCGAACTCCATATCATTGTATGCCCATGGGTTTGAGAAAAACATTTCCTATATATTCATGAACATAGGACATGACATTCAAGAGGAAAAAAATTCTAAGGCTAAGAAACTATCGAAAGAATTGTGGCAATGTAAGGGTGCCTCCATACATGTATCCTACAATTAAGTTGGTATTCAAAAGGTTAAACTATGTGTAAGGGATATTATATAAGCATTGAACTCGTTATATAAGAATATATTCTATTTTTTACAATCGGAATATTTTAGATGAACCATCATCTTCTATATTTATCAAAACCATGACAAGACATATTTTTTAATGATATTAAACATCCATAGAGAGACATGAAACTCCTATAAGACTCTATGGGGACCTCTCATATAAATAATGACGTAAAGTGACCTTTAGACCCTACTTCCATTTTTTGAGGTCCTCATTTTTTGTATAGATTACTGAACCATGAAACATTTATTTCTTGATGACATAGTCCTGAAAATAACTATTCTAATATGAATAAGAAAAATATTCGATATTTATTGGACAAGTGCCTATTACACACAACGGTTTATTGAGAAAACTTGAGAAATTATGTGAATTGATTTAATTTTGGTGAATATGTTTTCCTAAAATCCATTCAGTAGTGTGTGAAGTTATGAGTAATAATGAAATCAGTTTTAAAGAAGCATGATGGGAAAAGTGGGGATCTGTTATTCCTTCATAGATTTTCCAATCTAATATATTGACAGATGATAGTACATGAGGAATGGATAAGTGTTAATGGAGGAAAAAATGAATTCATGAGGACATGGGAAGTCAACAAAAACAAAACAAAATAACCAAATTTTCCATTCCATTATCATCTTATAATCCGAGTAAAACAAAAAATATAGACCACATACATTTTATTTCCAAATAAAACATAATATAATTACAATTTTATATGTTCTAGGGTTTTGGATGAGATGTATGTGCATTCCATTCATGACGTATATGTGTTCGTTTAAGTATGTGATTCTCTTTGGAGTTCCTCCACCCATCCTTGATGTTAAGATTCTGTCCCTTCCTACCATTCCATTCTCTCACCGAACTGCCTCCTTCGAGGAAGGTTTTTTGGTGGTCGAGATCTCGGAAGGGGAACTTGTTGAGGCCTCTATTACGCATGAGATTTCCCTGGTAGCCTAGTTTGGATGGGACAAACCTTCGCTGGAGATCATTAATGCATTTTTCGGTCATGGGGTCTTTTCCATCCCTATGCGGTCTCATCTATATCTAGTCATGATTTCTGCATTCATCTTTGCAATAGGGAATGATTTGTTTGTGCATGGTCTAGTAAGGTACGTCGCTGTGGAGTTAGTCATTTCTCTTTATACTAGTGGTCGTGTGATGTTCACTTTGGCAAGGACTCTTGTTTGGCGGCGGTGTGGATTATCCTTCTGGGACTCCCTCTACCGCTTATAAACCCAACAATTCTTTATCACATCATTGATTCAATGATTTATTTTATTTTTGCGTATGAAGCGACCCTCCACCTCTAAGATTTGTGGTTACCTCAGATCTATGTAGACATGGTCCTCTCCATGACCTTCCTTCCATGGTTTCTTCTCATGGTTGGCGAGAAGTTCAAATGGTGAAAGAGTCTTCTTTATCAATCTCTTCTGAGATTCAGTGGTGTTTACAACTTTCAATGTCACTTGATCAACATTTTCAAGAGGCGTAGAGGAAACATGTTGGTTCACATCCATGTCTCGGGCCTCTACTTTCCCATAAGGGACCTCGGTGCTTCCTCGTACTCCTAGAGGGATGGATTGGGACAACTGAACCCACCGACGACATCACTTTCTCCGAGGAGCAGAGCCTCCAGTTCAGCTATGGCTGGAGTTTCAAATACAAATCTCACCATTCCACATGAGGTTAGTGGGACCTGCCTGCTCTCTCTAGTGTTGGCGGATACAATGTCTATTTTCCCTCTATCATGCATGTATCCTATCCCTCTCGATTTACCTATTTTTTGGGCATAGCGGAGGTGTGTGGTACAAAAACACACAAAAAATGATTAAAAGGATAAACAATTGAATTTAACGTGGTTCAGCTTTGAAGCCTACAACCCCATGAGAATGGGGTCTTTCTCTATTCCTCTCTCTCTCGATCTCACCGAAGGATCACACATGGATTACACACAACAGAATTATTCTTTAAAAACAATGTTATTTTCATCCCGTTTAAATGGAGATAGAAAACCATCCTTCTTCAGTTGTTGGAGGGTAGCTCATCTACCATTGAGAGGTCCTCCATGTCGGCTGCTCACCGGCCATGACTTCCCATGAAAGGAGACCTCTCTTGCAGCCGCAAGGATTATTTTACGCCTTTAAAGACATCCTCCTCTAAAACATTCCACCCCATATTGGGAGTGGCCCATACAAATATTCCCCTCACGACCAATTTGGTGTAGAAACCAGACATACAGTCTCCTTACATGTGTTTAAAACTTCATCGGCAAATCAAACCTGCTTCTTCATGCCAGATGATGTGGCACTTGCACCATCTTCCCTCGATCTCGAGCTGACTACGGTCCCCATCAAATGATACAACCCTTGGGACTCCTTCGCAGTAATTTTCCATGAATCTCTGTATGAGACATCCAAAAATCCTCCTGATATGGAAATCTTGTACCCTTCTTTATCGAGCCTTCTCAATGATACCAAGTTTCGTCTCATCCTCAGAATAAATTTCACATCAGCCAATTTACGAACTCCTCCTTCAGTGGTCTCCAATTTCACCATCCCGAATCCTCTAACCTTTCAAGTTGACCAATCACCAAGTCTCACTGAGTCACGCACCAGCAGAAAAGAAAAAAATTTACCTCTCGTCTTACATATTTGTTCCGAGCTCCCCGAATCTAGAACCCATCTATCTTCCTTTGGATTTTGAGCCCGATCATTCTTACTCATTATAGATTGGCATTCCCGCTTCATGTGCCCGTATCTATTGTAGTAATGACACTGTAATTCTTCCCGATCAACTCTCTCATCTATGTGAAAACATCTTGTTGTCACACAGACTTCATCATTTGTCGATAGTTCTATGATGTTTCCATCCTCCCCTTCAACTTTCATCTTCCCAGAAAATACCATTTGCACTCTCAACAATCACTTTTATAGTGACCCTCATTCTCTCCCCAGAAACACGTGGTTTCACTCGGATCACGTCCTCTTGTTTTGGCCTCCATTCATTGCCTCTTGACTGTCATTGTCAGCTCCTCCCACGCAGATCATCTCGCATCACCATGATTTACTTCCCTGAATGCATCATGGTTTTTCAGAATTCCTCTAAATCATGAAGTGACTTCATCACTTCGTCCAGTTTCAATGTCTCCTTCCCCACAAGCAATTCAGTCACAATCCCATCAAATGAGCTTAGTAGGGATGATAAAATCAAAAGTGCTTTGACATCCTCTCCTACCTTCACACCGAGCCCCAATATCTATGTAATAATTTTTTTAAACTTGTTGGCGTGATCCAACAAATTCATTCCATCGTTAATGTGCAAATGGTACAATTTCTTCTTTAAGTGCACTTTTTTGGTGAGCGACGTTACCATATATGGATCCTCCAACTTTTTCCAGATCTCCTTCAGTGATGTATCATCCAATATTGAGTACTTTAACTCATTCACCAGAAATTGTCGAATTGTGCTGATGACCCGCATCTCGAGCTCTTCCCAATTACCTTTACTAGTTCCATCGGGCTTTTCTGCGATCAACAGTCTAATCATTCCCAACTACACCAAAAGATCTTTCACCATTATTTTCCACAATCTGAAATTGTTTCAACCATCCAATATCTTAATATGAAATATTGGTAGTTCCGTACCACCCTTCATCATCAATGTTGCAAAATGCGATCACCGCCGTCGATTTAACACCCTTATTAAGCCTCCTGATAGAGTGATAATTTTGAAAAACTAACAATTTGGATGTGTCTGGAACAGTCAAAAATGATGGAAACAACTCCTGGATTGCCGAAATCAGACACCAATTTACTGAGGTATTGCCAAAACACATTCAACGATCCAGATCACCCGCGTACATGGCACTGATGTGCTGCTGACGTGGCACGCTAGAGTTCCTACTAGAATCTTTCCGGAATTGTCACATGCGGCGTTAACAGTGTCAGATTCTCTGGCAAGGGGGTACTGTTCACCCACGGGTTTGAAAAAACATTGACCGAGCATACTGAGCTCGTTTCAACTCCTCTTTCATCACAATATACGCTGTTGAATTCTTCTCGTCGTCCTCTTCACGGATTTGGCCTTAGAAAAATTTTACGACCACTTTCAATTTTTCGGCCACCGGAAAAATCATCATCACCTTGTCGGTTCAACACCGTTAACTCTGACTCGCCTATGAAACCACTTGTTGGGGTGCAGTAGAGGTGTGTGGTAACAAAAACACAAAAAATAGGATTAAATGGAGTAACATAGGAATTTAATTATGTTCATCTTTGAAGCCTACATTTATGGGAGAATGGGGTATTTCTCTATTCCTCTCTCTCTGAATCTCGCTGGAGGATCACACAATAACTTCACACAATAGAATTATCCCTTACAAACAATGCGATTTTCATCCCGTTTAAAGAGAGAATGAAAACCATCTTTATTTGGTTGTTGGAGGGTAGCTCATCTACCATTGAGAAGTCCTCCATGCTGGCTGCTCACCCACCTTGACTGCCCCCGAAAGGTGACGTCTCTTACAGCCGTCGGGTTTGTTTGCTACCTTCGAAGACTTTTTCTGCTAAAACATTATACCCCATATTGGTATTGGCCCCTACACTTATGCCATAAAGTTTTTTTGACTATCTCTCAAAATCATCATGTTTATGCATTTTATCCTCTTGCAGTGATGTGGACCTCTCCGGCCCTATGTTTTCGTCCATCCCTCCCCTTCTCCTGAAGTTTTCTCCATCATAAGAGCCCGTTATAACATTCCCCATGGAACTCATAAGGGTCTCTGTGGGTCCGGGAGCACAAACAACTTGTGCCATGTCTGAGGGTGTTCGTAAGGTTATTCTAGAGGCCCGCATGTCTCCTAATAGAATTATGATCCTCTCCCATATATGGGATGATGTCTCCCAATTTCCTAGCTCGCCTTCTCTAAGATCTCCGAACTGCGTTGCTTCTCTGGAGGAATTTTCGGAAGAATCGCTATTGGAATCCCCCTTGGTGAAGAGATCCTCCCTCCACCGGTCCCCAAGATCAGTTGGCTCCTCTTCATGGTTTGTCACCCGCTCTTGGTCAAGGGAGGTATCCTCCTCCACGTTCTTTCTTGTTTTGGACACCGCTGGTCAAAATACCTCATTTAATTTTTAAATGTTGTCCATCATTATTTGGAATGCAAGATATCTGGGGGAGTTGCAAAGAGATATTTCGTTGCCTCAAAAGTTAAGCACCAATACATCCCATTTGAAACCATACGTGAACCCCATAAATATGTTTTCAGTATTGCCTCTTCAGGAAAATGGATGGTCATTAGAAATTACATGCATGTTGTCCCAGATAACACCCACATCTGGATTTTCATGAAACAAAGGGTTGATGTTGATCTGGTGGAGAGCTCAATTCAGTCCATCACCACATTCATCATATCATGTGGCCTCGAGCTACTCTTCACATTTGTCTGCACTAGCTATGATGTGTGGGAAGGGGTTTAATTATTGAATCAACTGAGTCATTTCCAACCAGCGAGTAATCCTTGGTTCATATGATGATATTTTAACATAGTGGATGATGTGTCAGAAAATAGAGGAGGGGTGGGGGTAACTTGAGTTCTATGAGATGTTTTTAGAACTTTATTTCCTCCATATGACTCATGGACTTTGGTTTCACGGGAAATCATTACACCTGGTTCAAAAAATGAGAAAGGACACAATGTGTCTAGAGAATAGTCGATAGGTTTCTTGAAAACATTCAATGGATTAACAAATTCAGTCCAGACTCGGTATCTCACCTCACTAGGGCATATTTCGATCACGAAACCTTCTGGTAAGTCTCCTCTGGACTTCTACAAGGGAGAGACAATTTTTTAAACATCCAATGGGAACAAGTGGGATAGTTTTATAAAAATTATGGATGCTTCATGGAAGAACTATATTAATGGGAATGCATGGGACAACCTTTGCCTCTAGCTCTTTAGGGTTAAAGGGTGCATCACGGAAAGGCTGGAGAAAAATCATTTCCCTGATATTCATCTGAATAGACTCAATGAGGATATCGATAAACTAGAGATTTCATTGCAGGAGGAGTGGGATTAAAATAATTTTTCAGTGCTTCATGATAAGCGATCTTTGTTGGCGGAAAGGACTCTAGAAACTGAAACTGCATACCATGTCCAATCGAGGGTGCTCTTGTGAAAGAAGGAGATAAAAATACATTCTATTTTCATGATTACATAAAGGAGAAAATAAGATTCCTATGAATCATTTTGAAGAAGGAGTACAAGATTTTCATCATGGACATTGATGCAGTAGGAAATCTGGCCATAGGGCACTTCAAGGAACTCTTGGATGACAAGACTCCGCCTGGGGATGAAAGAAATTATGGGGATGATTGGGGGTGAAAATTCTTAAAATCATGCATGGTATGGTGAGGGAGCCTGATAATGAGTTATTAGTGAAGATCCCAAAGGAGGAGGACATCGGGGTGGTCACCTATGGCTTAAACCTGGAGAGCGCCCCTGGTTCGGATGGTTTTTCAAGAGCCTTTTATGTTACAACATGGGATGTGGTCAACACTCATGTGATATAGGCAGTTGAAGACTACTTTAGGGGGGTCACTAGCAAGAAGTGCGGGCAGCTCACAAATAGTTCTCATTCCCTTGTGAAGTGTTGAACATATATGCGTGCATTCTGTTGCAATGAAATTAATTCATTTGTTCTGTTTACATTCTGCATGATTGTTGTTTTTTTCATGGCATTGTTTCATGGGGTTCTGTTGGCCCGTTTTCGGTCCGAACTCGTTTCCCGGTTCACCGTGTTTGGACCCGGTTTATTAGTTTTCCTTACTGATAGTGTGGACCTGATGTGACCGTTGATTACCGTCCATCCGACGGCTTGGTTTTGCGCCCGTTGTGTTTCTTCTGGCTGGCCTTGATCCGCTGTGCGATGTGCCTCTCCACTCAGTCAGTGCCACGTGCACCATGCACTGGCTCGTCTCGGTTATGCGAACCGTCCCGGTGATCTCTGCCATCCACGCGGCATCCATCCCGCTGATCTGTTGCGCCGCCTGCTATCTTCTGTTGCTCATTGATTGTGTCTCTTTCTCTGTGTGCGAAGATAGGATCGCCTTTTCTCATTTGATGAGGATTCCGTCTGGTTCAGAGAGAGCTCTCATCGAGCTTGGATTTTCTTTGATTCCACGAAGAAGAAGGAAGAACTGACCAGGAGCCGCCCGGTGCCCGCACTCCCCACTGCCGCAGCACGAGCCGCCTCCTGTAACCGGATATCTCTTCCGGTGGAGATTCAGTGGTGATCGTCCCGGTACCTGGGTTCTTTGACGGCTACGCTTCAAGGGGGTAACAGTTTTACATTCTTTTCACCGTATCCAAGATCTGGTTTGTAGATCTTGGCTCTGTCACGGTTTATTCTTTCTTTAATATGTATGCAACTATATCCTTCTTGCGTGTGTGCGTGAGTCCATCCAGGAGTGGACGGGGCTGACTCTACGTGACAGGTTTGATCACTGCCACCTAGTTCAGCAAGCCCGGCCTCCTCAGATAGTTTCTTTGGTCCTTTAATTTTTCATTTGAGTCTGTATTTTGTGCATGTATACTTTTCTTGCTTTCTTAATAAATAGTTGCCCTGGGTGGTGTTCTCGCCGTACACGTAGGTCCCCTTTGGACCGAAGCACGTTATATCTGTTGTTCGTTATTATCTTGCACAACTTCGTTCATCTTGAATCTTGACTGAGATCCTTCCTCCTGATTTATCGAGGATCATCGATTCTATTTATAATAAACTTTTTTCTTGTTCTCTGTTTAATAAACCAGTGGATCCTGGCTTCATTAGGGTTAGTACATTTATCCCCCAACAAGTGGTATCAGAGCCTTCTGTTTTATTATTATGGGTTCGACGAAGTTTCATATTGATAAGTTCGATGGAGAAAATGATTTTAATCTCTAGAGAATTAAGATGACAGCCTTGTTAGATCACAACAACCTTATCGATGCCCTTGCGGGCACTAGGAAGAAAATCACCACTACTTCCCCTGATGGGCAGGCTTCCACTTCATTTGTAGATGTCCCTGAGGAAACCCTGAGAAAAGCCCGAAGTTTAATCCTCTTGTCTTTAGGAGACAAGGTCTTAAGAGAAGTCGCATATGAGTCCTCTACTGCTGGTATTTGGTCTAAATTGGAATCCATTTATATGACAAAATCTCTTGTTGGTAGACTATATAAGAAAATTATATTGTATACCATTAAAATGCGCCCTGGAACTGCAGTCAGGAAACATATTGATGAATTCAATAAAATCTTATTAGACTTGGCCAACATTGATATTATGTTGGATGATGAGGACCAAGACATCATATTGTTAACATGATTAGATGATTCATTGAACTCTGTTAAAGACTCTATGATGTATGGTAAAGACACATTTTAAATCAGCCTTGCTCTCTAAAGATTTGCAAAGAACGGGTATTGTAAAAACTGAGGCTGAGGGTTTAAATGTTAGGGACAGAAGTGAGTCAAGAGGCCGAAGTGAGTCAAGGGGTAAAAGCAAAGATTGGGGTCAGTTTAAGAAACATAGGAGCAAGTCTAAAGGTAAGGTAATCAAGTGTTTCCAATGTAAACAGCCTAGGCACATTAAAAGGAACTTCCCCAACAGGAAGGGTGACTATAAAGAAAGTAATAATGACCATTCCTTGTTAGTTGAACAAGACTTTGACACTGCTGATGTATTAAATGTCTCTGATACTGCCATTACAAATGAGTGGATTCTGGATTTAGGATTCTCATTCCACATGTGTCCTAGGAAGGAGTTCTTTACTGAGTTAAGGGAAGTCAAGTCCGGTGAGGTTTTTCTAGGGAATAACGAGAGCTGCCACATTATGGGAATAAGCTCAATATCTCTTGAGCTTCATGATGGGTCTGTCAGGTCTCTAGAGGAAGTTAGGTGGGTAACCAAACTGAAAAGAAACCTAATATCCCTAGGAATACTTGACCAGAGAGGGTATAGATTCACGTCTGGATCCGGAAGCCTGAGAATAGCCCGAGGATCCCTCACAGTAATGAAAGGAACCCTTCGCAATGGCATGCATGTGTTAGATGGTAAGGTGCATAGAGATTAGTTGAATGCCTCTTCTAGCTTAGGAATGGATT
This sequence comes from Viscum album, assembly GCA_963277665.1. Taxonomy (NCBI): domain Eukaryota; kingdom Viridiplantae; phylum Streptophyta; class Magnoliopsida; order Santalales; family Viscaceae; genus Viscum; species Viscum album. Next base: position 434,011,511 of record OY728158.1, on the reverse strand, counting down.
CCACTGCTTTGTGGCATAGGAGACTAGGGCATGTTAGTGCCAAGGGTCTTAGTGAACTCCAAAAACAGGGTCTGTTAAGCAATATTACTCCAAACAATCTTCCCTTTTGTGAAGACTGTGTGAATGGGAAGTCTAGGAGGGTAAGTTTCAGAAGGTCTTTGTATAAGGCTAAAGATCCTCTCGAATGTGTGCATTCTGATTTATGGGGTCCTTATAGAGTTATCCCCCATGGTGGAGGCTTATACTTACTTACCTTCATTGATGATTTCTCCAGGAAAGATTGGATTTATATACTTAAACACAAGTCTGACACCTTTCAGACTTTTAAGAAATGGAAAGCTTCTATAGAGAGTGAAAGTAACAAGAAACTTAATGCCCTTAGGACCGATAATGGTTTAGAATATTTATCCAATGAGTTCATTGAATATTGTGAATCAGAAGGAATAAAAAGACACCGAACTGTAGTGGAAACTCCACAACAGAATGGGTTAGCAGAGAGAATGAATAGGACTATTCTTGAGAGGGTGAGGTGTATGTTGTCCCACTCAAAACTCCCCAGGTCCTTTTGGGCTGAGGCTACTTCCACAGCAGTGTATCTCAAAAATTGTTACCCATCTTTCTCCAACTCCTTTAAGACACCAGAAGAACTCTGGAAGGGCATTTCCCCGAATCTTAGTCACCTTAGGATTTTTGGATCCATAGCTTATGCACATTCACAGAATGATAAGCTTGCTCCTAGGGCTGTTAAGTGTATATTCGTGGGATATCCAGAAGGTGTTAAAGGGTATCGTTTTGGGTAGATAAACCTAGTTAGCAGAAGTGCATCATCAGCCGCGATGTTTTTTTCCATGAATCTGGAATGTCCAAAGATAAGGAACTTGAACCTACTGGACCCTCTGAACAAGATACTAAACCCTCACGGGACATAACTCTTCTAGGTGTTGAAGTCCCATTATGATCGAGTGACCAGCCACAGTCTAGTACTGACACTGCCCCCATGGTCACCCAATCCCAACCTAAATCAGATTCCAGTTCGGAATTAGAACCTGAGGGCCCAGAATCGGATGACCTGAGAAGCTATCAGCTTACCCGAGACAGAGAGAGAAGGGTTATTAGACCCCCAGCCCGATTCAACCAGGCAGACATTGTTGCCTATGCTTTTAATGTAGCTCAGGATCTGTCCAATGACGAGCCTCAAACATATAAGCAAGCCATTAAGTCCAAAAAAGCCAAGAGTTGGGTGAGAGCGATGCAAGAGTAGATGAATTCCCTTCTTAATAACAACACTTGGGTTGTTGTTCCCCAACCCAATAACCAAAAAGTTATAGGTTGTAGATGGATCTATAAGAAGAAGGAGAACAATGTAGGAGAAACTAAAATCAAGTTTAAAGCCCGTATGGTTGAAAAATGTTTTTTTACAGCGTGAAGGCATTGATTATAGTGACATATTCTCCCCTGTTGTTAAGCATTCATCCATTCGAATCCTGCTTGCATTTTCTGCCAAATTTGATATGCATATTGAACAACTAGATGTTAAAACTGCTTTTTTTACACGGTAACCTAGATGAGACTATTTATATGACACCTCCTGAAGGATTTTCAAATTTTTTCAAACTTAATCGTGTTTGTATTTTACAGAAGTTCTTGTATAGACTTAAGCAATCTTCGAGACAATGGTATAAAAGGTTTGATTCCTTTATGATTGAAAATCAGTTTTCTAGAAGCAGATTTGATGCATGTGTATACTTCAAGACTGTTAAACTTGAGCATGTTTATCTTTTATTATACGTTGATGACATGTTGTTAATCTGAAAAAACATGAGGATTATAAATGTTGTTAAGCACCAGTTGAACTGTACCGTTGAAATGAAAGACTTAGGCCATGCAAATCGAATCCTTGGTATGGATATAATTCGGGATAGGAAGGCTAGAACTTTGTACTTATCCTAGTATGCTGATATTAGGAAGGTGTTAAAAAGATATTTGTTTGAGCATGTTAAACCCGTTAACATTCCCTTAGGTCAACACCTTAAGTTGTCCTTAAATCAATCACCTAAAAATGAAAATGAGACTTCCTTTATGAATAAGATTCCATATGCAAATATTGTGGGGAGTCTTATGTATGCTATGGTCTGTTCCAGACCAGATTTAGCCTTTGTTGTTTGTACTTTGAGTAGGTTTATGGGGAAACCTGGTAAGGCACATTGGAATTCTTTAAAATGGTTGTTAAGGTATGTTTCCATGTCTGATAAATTGTGCATTCGATATGGCTTGAATAATAATTTTAATGATGACATTGTTGGTTTTGTTGATTCTGACTATGCTGCTAATATTGACACCCGAAAGTCTATCACTGGCTTTGTTTTTCTTGCATATGGAGGACCGGTATCCTGGAAATGCAACATGCAGTCAGTGGTTGCAATTTCTACCACTGAGGCAGAGTACGTTGCCTTAACGGAAGCTATTAAGGAACCATTTGGCTTAATGGTTTTCTTTCTGAGTTGTCATTATCTGCTGAGAGTATAGTAGTTCACTGTGATAGCCAATCTGCTTTGCATCTGTCCAAATATTATGTATGCCATGGTATATCGAAGCACATAGACATTAGGTTACATTTTGTTAGGGATATTATAGAATCAGGGAAAGTGAGTGTCACAAAGATACCCACTGGTGATAACCCGGCCGATAGTTTGACTAAGGCTGTTCCGTTATCTAAATTCATGCATTGTCTTAGGCTTATGAATTTGGTCCCTATTCTATAATGTAGGTTGCGAGAAAATCATCCTTGAATCCTTGAATTGTATTTGATTGCAAGGTGGAGATTTGTTGAACATATATGCGTGCATTCTGTTGCAATGAAATTAATTCGTCTGTTCTGTTTACATTCTGCAGGTTTGTTTTTTTTTTGCATGGCATTGTTTCATGGGGTTCTGTTGGCCCGTTTTCAGTCCGGACTCGTTTCCCGGTTCACCGTGTTTGGACCCAGTTTATTAGTTTTCCTTACTGATAGTGTGGACCTGCTGTGACCGTTGATTACCGTCCATCCGATGGCTTGGTTTTGCGACCGTTGTGTTTCTTCTGTCTGGCCTTGATCTGTTGTGCGATGTGCCTCTCTACTCAGTCGGTGCCACGTGCACCATGCGCTGGCTCGTCTCGGTTATTCAAACCGTCCTGGTGATCTCTGTCGTCCACGCGGCATCCATCCCGCTGATCCGCTGCGCCGCCTGCTGTCTTCTGTTGCTCATTGATTACGTCTCTTTCTCTGTGTGCGAAGATAGGAGCGCCTTTTCTCAGTTGCTGAGGATTCCGTCTGGTTCAGGGAGAGCTCTCGTCGAGCTTGGATTTGCTTCGATTCCGCGAAGACGAATGACGAACTGACCAGGAGCCGCCCGACAACCGCACTCCCCACTGCCGCAGCATGAGCCGCCTCCTGTAACCGGATATCTCTTCCGGTGGAGATTCAGTGGTGATCGTCCCGGTACCTGGTTTCATTGACGGCTACGCTTCAAGGGGGTAACAGTTTTACATTCTTTTCACCGTATCCAAGATCTGGTTTGTAGATCTTGGCTCTATCACGGTTTATTCTTTCTTTAATATGTATGCTACTGTATCCTTCTTGCGTGTGTGCGTGAGTCTGTCCAGGAGTGGACAAGGTTGACTCTACGTGACAGGTTTGATCACTGCCACCTAGTTCAGCAAGCCCGGCCTCCTCAGATAGTTTCTTTGGTCCTTTAATTTTGCATTCGAGTCTGTATTGTGTGCCTGTATCCTTTTCTTGCTTTCTTAATAAATAGTTGCACTGGGTGGTGTTCTCGTCGTGCACGTAGGTCCCCTTGGGATCGAAGCACGTTATATTTGTTGTTCGTTATTATCTTGCATAGCTTCGTTCATCTTGAATCTTGAATGAGATCCTTCCTCCTGATTTATCGAGGATCATCGATTCTGTTTATAATAAACCTTTTTCATGTTCTCCGTTTAATAAACCAGTGGATCCTGGCTTCTTTAGGGTTAGTACATTTATCCCCCAACATGAAGGATCCTTAAAATATCTCCCAATATAGGACAATTTTCTTCTGCAACTTTACATACAAAATTCAGCCTAGTTTGCTATCCAGAAGACTCGGACTCCTTGTTCCAGGACTCTTTTCTACTGAGCAGCATGGCTTCGTGAAAGGAAAAGGAATTCAAGGGGAAATTGGTATTGTGAAGGAGCTCATGGAAAACATCAATAAATGAACGGAGGGGTCAAACGTCATTATTCAACCAGACACGGAAAAAGCTTATGACATGCTCAAATGGGACTTCGTCATCTGAATGATGAGGAAACTTGATTCCAAGAATAGTTTTTTGACTAATGTTTTAGATTCTACTCATCTCATTGGATTTCAACATATCTCTTAGGAATGATTTTTGGGTTTTTAAAAAACGTAAGAGGTGTGCGGTAGGGTGATACCTTCTCCCCCTTTTATTTCCTCTTGGCAGAGGAATCCACTTCCTTGAACCAGCACAAACTTTAAGAGGAGGGAAGGATCAAACACTATGCTACCATGTACGGGGAGAATGATATCTCCCATATCAGGTTTTTCTATGAAAATTTATTTTTCACCAATGGATGAATCAGGGTGTTGATATAACTAAAGGTAATTCTGACGGCCTATAGGGAGGATAGTGGGAAATTTATTAACACCCAAAAGAGAAATGTATTCATCTACAACAAATGCTTGAGAATGAGGTTCAGTGTTATACAGGACATCCTGGGAATCTCAAAAGGCCAAATGTTGATGTTTTATATTGGTGCTCTGATATCAAATAGGATCATCAAGAAGAACCTTTTTTAAGATATCATCAATCAAATCACTGGAAGGATATGAAACGGGAATAAAAAGTTCCTCTCTTTCGGAGGAAGGGTTACCCTTACTAACATTGTCCGAACATAGATCCCCATGAATGTGATCTTGGTCATTAACCCACCCATGGAATCTAAATCTATGATTGAAAAGATCATGAAGAACGTTATGTGGAATTATAATTAGCTTGGGAGATTCCACTGGGCCTCCTATAGCAGCATGGAAAAACTGGTTAATGAAGGTGGGGTTGGACTATTCTGCATGATGGAAAGCATGAAAGCCTTGCAGGCAAGACTTCTGTTAGAGATCATCAAAGGGTCCCCTTTCTGGAAAAGGATTATTCTTAAAATATATAGTGCTAAATGGAAGTGTTGGCCTTGCAAGAGGTGAACCATATCTAACCTTTCCATGTGTATGTTGTTTCATCTTCCTATCTTATAGGACCAAGCTCTCTAGGTGATCAAGAGTAGTGGTATCAATCTATGGGATGCAAATGGGAAATGCAGCAAACTGCACTATCCATGATTCCTTGTACCGACGACAGCCATCCGAGAGGATAGTAGTCAAAAAGGCCTCATGGAAGCCATTATTAGTCTTGAGTAGAGGCAGATCCTCCACAATATTATCCTGGTGGATGAACCAGATAGCTGCTGCCTCACGGATTCTCCGTCTGGAAAATTCCCATGTAGCGGTTATCGATCCTCCTTGCATGCACAAAGGGAACATGAAGAGATCTCAGAAAACCAATGGTGAAAAGTGATCCAAAATGATAAACATTATGACCTGGCTTATTCATCATCAGGAACATCAAACAGATGGAAACATTCTCTGTCGAGGCAAAGAACATCTTCACGCTATGATTGTTGCACCAACATGCAAGTGGAATCCACTGAACACCTCTTGGTCCACATCGATTGAGTTAGAACCCTATGGGGTTATATGTAATCATGTATTAACATCAGAGGTTGTGGGAACTCCTTCCAAGAGATATGTACGAGTTGGCTGCAGGTCTCGGGAGCTTCGAATTTTGAAATGCTAATATGGGCCATCACAGTGGCAGCAACCTGCTGTAACTTATGGGAGGTGAGGAACAAGGCTAGAGAGGGGGTCAAAGCACCACATGGTAAGCTTCGGGTCAGAATCTGCACCTTGGTGGTCGAGTTGGGGAAATCTCTTTAGGGTAGTGAGGTCTCGACAACCTTTAGAAGAATCAATCCAAGGCTAGGAAATTTGGTGGGAGAAAGCAACAACACTCGGGGATACTGCGTGAGATGGACACCTCCTAGTATAAGATTCAAGCTCAAAGTGGATGGATACTTAATGGATGGTCAAATATGGGGTGGAGGTCATTTCAAGGATGCAATCATCTCTATTTTATTCAGTTTCAGTTCCTTTTATGGAAATGGAATTTATATGGGAGTGCAGATTAGATTCATGAACACTAGTTTGAAGTTATGTAGGTGCTCCAACCTCAAGGTGGAGGTCATCTAAGCTGACTCAGATGCTACCGCCCTTTATCTCCAAAGGATTTCTGAGCCTCCTTGGGAAATTCACTACCTCATTCAGATTTCCAATAGCTTAATCAACCTAGGAGATTATATCAACCATGTTTATCATGAAGGATATTTTGCGAGAGACAAGTTGGCCCGCAAAGCAAGAGAAGGTGAGGTCCTCATCGTCTATGATAGTGTTGGCTCTATTCAAAAGAGATGTAGATAGGCCATTGTTGATGATGGTCTTGGCGTGCACCATTTTAGGCCCCTATGATCCTTTTTATTATTCTTTGGACTCTTTCCTTTTATTCTTCAATAAAATGTTAACTTTCAGTCAATCAGTCATTCATGATGTACACATGTCGAGATTAATTTTAAATTTCAAGAAGATATTGGATTTCTGTTATGCATGATTATTATTTTATAAAATAACACCTAATAAAATTGTTTGCACCTATTGTTTTAACTCCATGATATTTTAAAAGAACACATTGTTTGATAGTGTATACAATACACAACACCTTTCTTTAAAGAATCAAAAAATATATTATATTATTTTATAACTGATAGAACATATCCAATAAATTAGAAGGAATGCATAAGAGTAACCAAATTATGAAATATATATAAATTTTCTATTGATTAAAAATTTCTTTATAAATGATTGGGAAATAAGATATCATTTTTAGTAAACTCATTTTATTTTTCAAAATATTTTTTCTAAAAAATTGATTTTATTTCTTTTTTGGAGAATAATTTATAATAAATTTGTAGAAATTTTCAAAATTTAATTTTACAAAAAAAATTTATGTGAATATATTAAAAATAAATTTGGTTTATTTTTCTATAAATTTTTAAAAGGAATTATTTTCTAGTAAATAGTGACAAATTCATATTTGTTAACTATATTTTTGTGTCAAGAATTTTAAAAAATTCACTTTATTTTAAAATGGTGCCATTGTAAATTTTTCTTATTGTATTATGATTAATTAAATTATTATCATTAGAATTAATTTTATTATTGAATTTTTTATAAAAATATATTAATATATTAAAAGGAATTCTACTGATAAACAGTTTCTCATTGAATTTTTTGTGGTTATCTAAAATTAATCTCGCCAAATTATAGAAATTAAATCTTGGAATATGGGTTTTGTATTTGAAATCAGGATGTCTATATTTGGAAAATAGGTTCCTTATATTTGTTTATTATGAATAATTTCCATAAAAATGAATTATTTACCACGGTAATGATAAAATGGGTCAATTATGGTTAAAAATATTGTGATAAGGATTCAAATTCATTCAAGCAATCACCTTAAAATCATTTCTTGAATCTATTACATCCCTAATCATCAAAACATCTAAAATATTTTGTTTTATTAATTTAATTATAATTTCTTTTCATTGATAATATTTAAGTAGAAGACAATGTGAAAAATTTCACCTTCATGATTTAATGTTTTATAATATTTTTACAAGGATAAAACACCTTATGTTCAGTTATAAATTATTATATTAAATATGAATGTTTTTTATAATGTTACTTAATTTTTACATTTTATTGATTAAATAATTACCTTAAATGTTTTGTCAACATCGATACGACACTTTTGTGAGTAGTAAAAATATAATAATTTTTTTTAAAATATATATATAAATGTAATACATTCTTGGTGAGTGAATGTGACTAATATATTTTAAGTAAAATATAATATATTGTATAATTTAAATGGTTTATATTCAAATTCCATTATTTTCATGTTGTTTTCAAATTCAAATTATGTGAATAGTTATTATGATTAAATTACAATCATTTTAGGTTAAAAATATATTATTAAATTATTTCAAATTATAAAAATATTGACATATTATTATTATTATTAAAAAAATATAAAATTTTATTCTTTTTCTATTTATATAGAAATTATCTCATTATAATTAAAATTATAACCCTTTAATATTGAATAATTCATTACCTCTTTTAAGGTTAAAATTGGTCAACCAAAGTGTTAATCCAAAAGATTAATCCTTAAATAATTTCTAAACCTATAAAAATTTGATTGAATGGTTATATTGAGACACTATATTACATTTATTATACTCCACATCATTTTTGAACCACATTATATAAGACATAACCAAATTATTTTATAATATTTCATGTATTTTGAAAAATTCCATTAATGGTAATTTAATTTTTTTCAAAATACATTTAATATTTAAAAATTTTAATTTTTTAAATTTTTAATTTTATATTTTTGAAAATATAATCCATTTTATAATTAGTGTTCACTTTTCCATTTATAGTAACTTTCTTGACCAATAACGTGTAAAAAACATAGATATCATTATAATTGAAAAAAGTGTTAATAGGGGGAAACAACAAAGAGATAAGGATAAAACATGACAAAAAATATACAAATTTTATTTTATGGAACTATTTCTAATTTCCCTCATCTTGTAATTCTATTATATGAAGTTGGAACCATTTTTCCATGAAAAATAATTTATATTATATTAATAATTTATGTAATTCCAAGATTCACCTTCCCCTAAAATATAAATGGGCCATAATCTCCTTTATTATTCACAATTTTGAGCCTTATATCCTAGCCAATACCTACGGTAACATCATCCTAGATTGCATCACCATATCCTACAACTTCTGGTCTTTCTGAATGATTATTTCTTTAAGGAATAAAATGTAATCCAAAATTGGTTTCTCAATGAAGAGTTAAAAATATTAACAAATCATATTAATAAATACTTCTTCTTATACATATTTTATTTTCATCGTATCCACTATGAAGTAATGAATTATCTATCTTTAATATTCAAAATTATTATTATAATGATGGGACATCGATTATACACCTTATTTCCTATAACAATACCAACTCTAGTAACCATGGGTTATTGACTACATTATTACATTGTTTTTTGACTAAAGGATTCTAATCGTAATGGAATTATTATATGATTATTGTTTATTAACTACATTCATAGTTTATTCCCATTTCACATTATAAATAGGATACAAAACATAAAATAAATGTTGGTAATCCATGAAACTCATTCAATGATTTATTTTTAATATACTAGGAAAAAGAAAAAATGTAAATGGTGATTAAAAATTCTCAATAAGAGTTACATATAGTAGAATATATCATCTAAATAATAAATAATAAATAATATGGAATGTTAAATAACAAAATAAACACCATTTAATCAATAAGATGGTAATGAAATGCATCCACAAATAATATAAGTTTTTTCATCTGATACATAATAATAATAATTGAATTCCAAATGTCATAAATTCACAATGTTTGACTTTTATGATATCATTTGTTCAAGGGAAATGATCCATGATAGGTTAATCTATAGTCATAAACACACCAAAAATCCATTTTATAAGGCTATACCATTAGTTTTTACAATGAAACTTATCGATGCATTTTTGGGTTATATATTTCTCATGCGCACCCAAAATGGCATGTCCAACACATTCCTTATATACTGAATAATCTATTAAATTCCTGAAAAATATTCCCTATCTATTAATGTCTTTATTTAATAAACCATACCAAATATTAATATTTTTTTTGTTCAATCAAATAACTTTCAAATTTAAAAATCTAATGAAATAATTATCTATATTTTTAACAACAATATAGATATTTAAGAGAAATATAATCTATAATTACCATAATAAAGTGATTTTTTCATGAAAAATTTACGGAAAAAAATAAGAAGAGAAAAATTATGGCCATTAAATCATTAGAAATATATGTTTTATAAAAAACATGTACTTTTGATATGTAAATTTAATTGAATGAAATATTAAAATAATATTTCATTAAAGAGTTTACATTTCAAACCCCTTAAAATCATATAGAGAAATATTATAAAATACTATTTCTATGACCGTGGGATAGTCAATTACTTCCCTATAAGTTAAAAAGAAAACATTCTTTTTGGATTCTTATGAAGGATGTAGAAAAAATCCCTTTCATATAACATTTGAAGGATTTCATTCATATATTTTTAAAATTCACCGATAATTTAAAATTTATTTTCATTAATTAAAAAATAATTGTTTTCAATAAATTTTTAAAATTATAGACATAGAATAAAAATATAGAAAATCAAAAATAAAAATTAGATCGACTTTTATTTTAATAATTTATTTTCATGATTCAAGTCCCAAAGAGAGATAATTTTGATAAATTATGGAATCAACATAATTATATATAGGATTATAATTATTTGGAGTTTAATAAGAATATATTATAGGATTCAATCAATGAAAAAAGTGAAATCCCAAAAAAAGTGATTGTAAAATAAATCCACACCTATTTGGTAACCTTATAATTATTACCCCATGGAAGAGTAAACTTGAAATGAAACATTAGTAATTATTAATAAATATATATTAATATTAAATACATTAAAAGGGTTAGTATATACAATGTATAAAATTAAATAAATGCATATTACCAAATATGTCTCTGTGTGGAGAAAATTAAGATGAAATCCTATAAAATGATCATACCATTGAAGTTATGATAAATCAATGAAGTGATTATGTTAACAATCAGAAATATAAAAAAACAAGTGGAAATAATATATATGAAAATAATATTCCTTTTAACACATAATAATGGAAAACATAGTCGATGAGGTAGATGTAAAACCCAATGAATGAAAATTGATCTATGAAACCCCTTACCTCATGTTTTATTTTCCACATAGGTTATCTAAACTTGTATATAATACATTTTAGTTTATTATAATTTAATAAAGAAACCATATTTATATATATATTGTGAAATATTATCCATTTATAACATTTTATCACCTATATTTTTACTATATTTTATATTAATGATTATTTTGAGTGTTAACTGCTTTGTTTTTTCATATATTTTTTTGATGTAGAAGTCTCATTCCATAAACATTTTTCATGGTTACATAATCTCTACAAATTTAATTCTAGTTTAAATTATGATATATATTCAATATATTTATATTTATTGTCATGCATAAAATATTGAGATAGAAAAATGTATCACACCATTCATATATAAGGTATGACTTATATACACACGGATGTTATTTTCAATTTTTAATAGTTGGAAAGAGGGAAAGGTAAACATTTATGGGATAATTTTTATATAACATGTTTCATGAAAATTAATTTAATCAATCCTTTTTAGCATCCATGTTATGTTCAATAAAAAATAGTCCAAATCACATTATAGTGGTGGTAGTCCACAAATACACACGATCGATGTTTTCATCATCCAACATATTGGAATGTAAGAAGGTATATAAAATATTATAATTATTGAGTAAAAATTAAATCATAAATACAATATATATTCATTATTTTCTTCATTAGGGACAGCCATGTGTGGTGGTTACGGAAAACAAATTAAACTAGTTTTTGAGGCAATAGCCCGTTGTACTCACGGGCAATGGTTTTGTTTCCAATTTGTTGGAGGCAAAGATGAATAAATATAATGTCATCAATATAATAAAATATTTTTATATTGAATATAATAGTTTTATAAAATTGTAATTTTTTTACATAATTGAAGGTTGTAATAATAGAAGTAAAAAAATAATGAACTTGGTTATGACGATTACCTTATTTTAAAGAAACCTCATACGAATATCTTTTTTGGGACATTAGGGATAGAATTTAGGAAATAAAAGAACCTCAAGAATATAGATACGAATATTGAAAAGATAATTTTTTTAGTGGTTCTAAAAGATAGTAAACTCAATTTTTTTAAATAAAAGAAAATGTGTGACCTTTTATAATTTCCACTACAAAAAATAAATTAATAACATCGGTTTCTTAGTGGCAGTTCCAGAAACTACATCTTGAAAATATTTCTAATATTTAGAGGTAGTTATTAAAAACTACCTCTAAATATTTTTAATTTCTTAAAAACACACATCAAGAACATCTACCTAAGCCCTATTTTCACCTCCCACTTTCCACCAAATTTCACTCTCCCCAATCACAAGAATGATCCTGATTACCAATGTTCTCTCCCCGCACTACTACACCCATGAAACCTCACCCCCATACCTATTGCCCTCACCATAATTCCCCATTCCTTATCATCGTTGATCCTCGATCCTTCTATCTATCCCCTCACAACCCCCCCCCCCCACCATTCCACCTTATTTCCACCCTCATTCCCCATCACCACTACCCACCATCCTCCATCCCCATTTCCCCCATCCACCAATTCCCCCACCACCTAGATCCTCTTTCAGTTTTTGGTTCATCACAATCTTTGGTTGAAACCTAACAAATCAGGGTGAATTTTATACTTATTTATTTTTCTTTGGTTTTGCGGCGAATGCTTTCAGACACATTCATGTTAATTTCACTGAAGGTGGTAGTTTTCACCTTCATTACCGTTGGATTATACCTTGTTATTCCATTTGGGTCAAATTTAATTAGATAATTTTGTGATTTTTCAGTTACTATTAATTTTTTAGGGTGTCATTGGATATTTTTGTGGTGAAATTTCATCACCATTTATCATGATATTTATTTTTGTTCACATTGACCAATGAATGTCTAAATATAATTTTCTCATATAATGATTTATACCTTACAGAATTGGGAATTATTTGATTATTTAGTATCAAATGAAATTTACCTTTTTTAAATTCAATCAATAGTGAATTTAGTCAGTAATGATTATATTAGGTGTTAAAAATAACTACTTAAAAATTTTATCTTGCTGAATGAGTCATAATATGTTTTATTGATAAAACACATCTTAACATCATATAAATTGTAGAAATAATTCTTTTTTCATCACGGTTTATATTTCACCATCTCCTAATGAGATCATTCATGAAAATATACATGTTGATGCCGAATGTTATCCCATAACAGGTTTCATAAATGTAATGTGGACCACAAGTGATTGGTTTTAGTTTTTTAATAGAATCTTCTATTTCATGAATCGTTACAAATTACTTTTTCCTTTAGAAAAAAATTGATTATTGATTACCATTACTCATAAAATGGAATTTCACTAGGTATAATGAAACATTATTATGAAACACTAATATTGGTGGGGTTTTATAAGAATTGAAATAGTTTTTTACTTATCAGAATTATTAACTAATCAATATATGAAGGAATTGACACATAATACATTAGTTTTAATTATCCTTTTCATATTTTTACTTTAATGTAGGTCAAAATATATACTAAATTCATTATTGTATTACCTTTTATAACTTCTATAGAAAATTTAATATGTGAAATAAATAATAGAATGATTAAATAAAGCAATTTTATATTGGTTTTAGATAACACAATGATTTAATATCCTTGAAATTTTTATGATAATAAGATATCGAGGATCCATGAAGTACCATTACCCATAATTTTTAAGAGAGATCCTTGAATCATTCCAATTTTTAGAATGAACTTCAAGAGGATATTGTAATCCATGTATTTTTATAAAGAAATTAATTCCCATAGATTGATATGTAAATGGAGATCATTATTAAAATTTATATGTAATGATACATTCATGAAAAATAGATATTGGAAGACCATGGGATACCCATCTATTTGATTAAATGAAATGAATGATAAAGAATAATCATTTCACTGATCCTAGTCAACTACTATTTTACATCCCATCGACCATACCGATTGATGATGAACCATCGGTATCTCTCCATATAGCATCTAACACATCCAAAATCATTCCACCCTCATCATCTCTCACATCCTTCATTCTGTTAGTGTCTGTCACACTCTCCTTATCCATCCTATTAGCATCTAAGATATTTCCTCCCATTTCAGCATATTTATTAATGTGGTAACATGTCATCACTCCTATTTCATCATGATGATATTGGAGGGTGATAGTTATAGATACAAATTATAATGAGAATAAAGTTAATTAACTTTTTTATACTATTAACTATTTTTTTATAAAATATGGAATCAATGATACTATGGATGTAAACAGAAACAATTCAGATGTTTTGAATATGAATATAATGAAGATATCTGTCAAATTTAACTATTATGTGGTCCCAATAGATGATTTCGCCAGATTATTTGGCGTTATTCAAGGATTTCTAAAGGTGGAGCCATTTACCCTTCCCATTCACTATGCTGATTAGAGGTGTGTGCCTACATCTTTGAAAAATGATGTCTTTGATTTGTAGATAAAGAAAATTTTCAAACATTATGGTTTAATTGAATGTCATTATGTTATTTTTTGGGAATAAATCCCTCATGGTAACTATGAAGTATTTTTGGGTTGATTGCATTTATTAAAAAAGACGGTTTCCATGAAGAATCGTCATTTTCCAGAGAAGTTTTTGACAATACATGTTGACAAAGTGTGATTAAAAAGGAATGACCGATCTGTAGGCGGTACAAAAAGAGCAGTACAAGGTGGCTCCATTTTCCAGTGGTTTCCAAATTTTTGGTGTCCAAAATTTGGGGGTTGGTGAGCATCAAGAAAGGTGGATATCCTTGAAAATCATATTTAAATTTGGAAATGGCATGAATTTCGTGAAGATAGGATTCATGGATTAGATTTCGTGGAGACAAGAAGAATGTTGATGGTGTTTTTCGTGATTATGTCAGGTTTCATGAATGACATGTATTGAAGCACATCGCGGTAAAGAAGGGATTTGCGAGGGAGCTTCACGGAGAAGGTGAAATGTAATGGACGGAACACTCTGTGATTACGACGAGCTTCATGATCAGATAATATTCCTGGTGCTTCGGGATTTTGAATGAATTGTGATGGAAATTTTGTATCTTTGTGATTGGAGATGATGTGTCACTGACTTCGCACGAAAGGGTCGAGGGTCTGTGGAATTGCCTATAAATATACACCGATCCCATCGTGAGAAGTACAGATAATTTTTAGAGAAAATATTTTTCTCTCAGTTCACGAAGGTGGTTCGCGAAGGTATTGTTCTTTACGAAAGAGAGGTGTTTCGTGGCGGATAATCTTGCTCCGCGAAAGGAAGTGCACTTGGTGAGGTCACGTGATCTAATTAGTGTGCTTCGCGAAAAGGTAGGATCTCCACGATGGCCTAATCATTGTGATTGCTTGATCATAGCGAGAGTGCTTCCTGAGTGTGCTTCACGAAAAGGCAGGAGCTTCACGAAGTCTTGTTTGAGCTTCGTGAAATTGGGAGCCTCGCGAAGTAGGGTGCATTACAAAGGATGTTCTATGGGAATTTCCCAGTGTTAAGGGGTAAAGGGTAATTCATTAGTGGATGAAATCTGGACATTAATAGAGAATCTACATACAGTTGAGGATGCATGTATTCATGCAAATGAAGAGGCTATAGGTCTATAAACAGTGAGTGGATCTCTTCCAAGTGCAGTGAGTAAAGGAAGAGGAAGAAGGTAATCCTTTCTACCAGTAGTGATCTAGTGAAAGAGAAATAGGGAGTGACCCTTGTTAAAGTAGTGAGCTGATCCTAAACTTTGCAAAGGAAGTGATCCTGAGAATAGAAGTGATCTATCCCAAACCTTGTAAAGAGTAGTGCACTTTTAGTGGATTTGGTACATCAGCTCATCATTGATGTATCCTCCTTGGAAATAGCCCAGTGAGGGTGAACCATGTAAAAATCAATGTTTCCATTGCATTCTTTAGTTCATGTTTATACTTTTCTGCAGGAAAGAGGGAGAAGCCATTCTTGCTTAACATCTTGACAAGATCAATAGGGGTAGTTGTTTTAATCTATCATAACTTGATTCACCCCACTCTCAAGGTATCTAACCCAGTGGAACTAACAAGTGGTATCAGAGGGAAAGGTTTATATCAGCGGTTCTCTATCAAATGGAGGTCACTAATCAAAAAGGGATTTCGATCTTCGATGGGAACAATTTTCAGCTATGGAAGAATCGTATGCGACACTACTTCTAATCTTTGGGAATAGATGTATTCACAGCAGAAATGCATGGTATAGTAGCTGACATCAATAGTGGGGCGTTATTGGATGTCGATCAAAGAGAATTGGATTCTGACACCAAGGGAATAAATGCTTTAGGGGTAGCCCTATCCAATTATAACTATACAAAGGTGATTTCATGTAAAACGTCACATTCCATGGGGGAAAAACTTTTGAATATATATGTAAGAGATACAATGGTCAGAGAGGAAAAGCTACAAGTACTATGGAATAAGAATGAAGATATGTAGATGAGCCTGAACGAGTCTGTTGATCTATTCTATGACATGGTGAATACTGTTGTGGAAGATATGCGAGGTCTTGGTGAAGTCATTGAAGAAATAATGATCATGAAGAACATCTTGAGGAAACTTCCTCCTCGGTTCAATCTAAATGTTTCAGTACTAGAAGATGAAGATTCAAAAGAGCTGACACTAGACAATTTGCACAATACCATGGTTGCATATGAAATGAGGAAAAATGACAACGAGGCTGTAGAAAATGGGAAATCCAATGAGGTGGCATTTAAGGCCATAAAGAAGCTCACCATTGAAGATTCCCAGGAGGAAGAAGAGATGGATGAGGTTATATCATTCCACTCCTCAATTCTTCAAAGAGGAAAAGGAATGTTCAAAGGGAAACTTCCACTTGATTTCATTAGATGTTGAAAAGTTATTCATCTTTCCACAAGGTGCCCCAAAAATTTTCAAGAAGAAAATGATGAAGATGAAGTTGAAATTCCCAAGAAGAGATCTTCAGCCTATGTGATGGGAAAGAAGCAATTCAAGAGAAATTTCTTCAAGAAGAAGAATCTTATTTCATAAGAAATAGACAGTTCTGATGAGTCTGAGGTTGAAGAGGTTGGGGAGAATGAAAATTGAAATGATTGTGGAAACATGATATGGTGGAAGTCGTTGGTAGTACTCAAGAGAAGAACGAAACAGAAGGTGATGATGAAGAAGAAGAAGTTGAAGGTAGAATAGATATGCATGCTGATTTAGAGGCTGCTCTTGAGGAGATAGATGTTTGGAGAGCCAAAACAAATAAATCTAACAATGTAGTTCGTGATGCCAAAATATATATGCAGTAGTAGGAAGAAGAGAAGTCTGAGTTGATTGATGAAATTGAGAAACTCAATTTATCAACATCAGTGAACTCAGAATTAGTTAGTGAGTATAAGATTAAGATTGAAGAATAGAAAAGGGGGATCGATGGATTGAATAGAAAAGTAAAATATCAAGTCAAGTGTATCGAAGAAGATGACGAAGAAGTGGTCAGTCTATGAAAAAAACTAAAGGATCAAGAAAAAATCTTGAACCTCAATGTGATATCAGAAAATCAGGTCATTCAGAAGACAGAAAAGATGAAAGGGCAGGCTAGCAGTTCAGCAGGAAAGAAGACGCAAATGAGCTCAGATGTTATGGATAATTTAGGGCTTGATTAGAAACAAAAATCTATGAAAATTGAATTCAAACCTCTAGCACCCATCCTTATATTGAAGGATTATTTGGGCACAAATAAAATCTAGAATATTCATAGATCCTAAGGGGAAACTCGTAGTGAAGAAGTAAAATGAATAAAAAAACCTTATATCTAGTGTTATTGTGGTGGAAAGATGGAACATTCATAGTATGTGTGTTCCATAGACAAGAGATATGGAAGGGGACATGAAAAGAGGTGACAGCCAAACATAGAATGGTTTTCCAGAACAATTTTCAAAGGACAATGTTTTTGGTGCGGAGGATTTGGGCACATGTCTAGGTACTGCACATCGACCATATAAAGGAATGTGACAAAGCAAAATCAAAACATTCACAAGCAGCAGATAAATAATCCAACAGGTGAGTTAAAAATGCAGAATATATTTGCGGCTTTCAAAGATGAAGTTGGTCCACCATACTCTGAGAATGAACAAAATCCTTAATCCTTGCCAAGTGTGAAGGAAAAAACATGGACCAAGAAGAAGAAGAATGAGAAGGATGTGGTGGCCGAAATTTCCCTTAAGTCATTAATATCTATGGTGCATGGATCCTTGGAAGTGGTTTCACATATCATATGATAGGTAATTAGGATCTTGTTACAGGAATAAAATATGAAAAAGAAGGAGTTGTCAAATTTGGAAACGATGAAGGCCTGAAGATTGTTGGCTTAGGAAAGGACATGTTTGGGGGAAAAGAGATGAGACGTTCAGATGTATTTTTAGTAGAAGGCCTCAGTCACAATCTGCTCAGCCTCAGTTAGCTATGGGACTCTGTTCATTCTATAAGGTTTACTTAGAATGTGTGTATCATCAACAGATGATATGGGGTAGTGGTTCTACAGGGAAAAAGAACAAAGGTAAATCTCTAACTTGTAAGTGGAGAAGATGATATATGATTTTTGTCCCGAGATGAAGAAAACAAATTGTGGCATAAACGACTTGGTCATCTATGTCAACCATCTCTAGAAGATCTGGTAAACTTTGAAGTAGCAAAAGACCTACCTAATCTATCACGTGATCGTACACATACATATGATTCCTGTCAACAAGGGAAGATCATCAGAAAGACGTACAAAGTAAAGGAAAAGAAGTCAACAAGAATTCTTGAATTGGTGTGTGCTGATGTCTGTGGACCTATTTTCCAAGAGCCATTGACGTGAAGAGGTATTAAGTTCTTTTCATTGATGACTATAGTATATTGGAAAGGGAATTTGTTATTTCCCATAAGTATGATGTGTTCAGCTGCCTAAAATAGTACCGAAGGGAATCTGAAAGGATGCTTGGATGAAAAATTCTGAATATTCATACACACAATGGCATAGAATTCACAAATAGTCAAGTGGAAGGGTATCTTGAGAAACATTAGATAAGCCATCAAGTTTCTTTAGTAAGAAATCTCCAGCATAATGGAGTGGTTGAATTGATAAATCAGATCATCAACAATATGGACAGAACAGTGCATATAGAAAAAGACATACCAGAGAAGTTTTGGAAGGATGCAGTATTGACATCAGTATACATTTATAATAGGACTATTTTGTGTCTAAAGGAAGGAAAAAATCTATATGAAATGTGGTACAAAAAGAATCCAACAATGAAATACTTTTAAAAATTTTGAAGTAAGTGCTTAATTCTCAACAATGAAAAGATAAGGAAATTTTAATTATGTGGAGATGAGGGAATATTTTTATGATACTTAGGTAAATGAAATGCATACAAATTCTTTAAAAAGAGGCTGGGAAAAGTGGTTGAGAGAAATATGTCACTATTGTGGAAAATAAAGAGAATATTCAACCGCATAATGAACTATTTCTTAATGAAATTAATGAAGAGGATAGTAACACAGGAGGAGCAGAAGTGGCAGATGCTGACTCAGAAGAAGGCACTGATGATGAACAAGAATGTGTCAAGTCTGTGCCGATAAGGATGCCAAAGAGTCGAGCTGAAATTGACAGGAAAAATATCATTGGTGATCAGACAGCTCCAGTTTAGACAAGAAGAATGTTGTCACTGCAACAGACATCTTTCCTATCCCCGGTAGAGCCAAAAAATTTTCCTGATTCCGCTGAAGAAGAAAACTCGGTTAATGAAATGATTAAGAGCTTGATCAGATTGAGAAGAACCAGACATGGGAGACTGTTTCGAGACTAGCAGATAAGAATGTTATCGGGACTAAATGGTTCTTTCAAAAAAAGATGAATGAAGAAGGAATAGTGGTTCGAAACAAACACAACTAGTGTGCAAAGGATACTCCCAGATAGAGGGAATATATGTTGATGATACATTTGCACCGATTTCAAGGCTGGAGACAATCCGATTATTCCTAGCCATTGTAGTTGAAAGGAAGTTCAATGTTTTCCAGATGGATGTCAAATCTGCATTCTTGAATTGAGTTCTGGAAGAGGAGGTGTATATTGAGTAGCCAGATAGTTTTCTCATTCATGAGGATGAGACCAAAGTTTTTTAGTTGAAGAAGGTGTTATATGTACTGAAACAAGCACCAAGATCATGGTACTCAAGGCTTGATCAGTATCTGAAGAAGCCTGGTTTCCAGTGTGGTGGAATTGATTAAAATCAAAATTTCATCAATAATAGTAATCAATGGATGATGGTGTTGGTTTATGTCGATGAAATAATATTTGGCGGATCAGATGATGCTCAGTTCAAACAGTTTTCCGAATTCATGAAATGTGAGTTCAAAATGTCAATAATTGGAGAGCTAATTATTTTCCTTGGTCTATTGGTGACACAAGGAAGGAATGGCACATTCATTTCTCAATCCTAATATTCCATGGAAGATCTACGAAGACTTGGAATGGAAAATTCCAAGCAGATAAAGAATCTGATTGCAACCCGGATGAAATTATCGAAAGATAATGATGGCAAGGCTGTTAATATCATAGAATACAGAAAAATTATTGGATGTTTTCTATACTTGACTACAACTAGGCCTGACATTATTTTTTCCACATTCCAAGCAGTGAGATATCAGAGCAATCCCAAGGAATGCCACATTCTTGGAGTGAAAAGAATATTTTGGTATCTCAAGGGCACAATGGAATTTGGCTTGATGTATAATGGAAAATCTCAGTCAGAATTATTGGGATATACTGATGCAGACTGGGCTAGTTCTCCGGATGATAGGAAATCAACATCAGGAGGTGCATTCTATCTTGGTGGCTTTTGTGTTTCTTGGCTAATAAATAATCAAGATTGAATTTCATTGAGCTCCGTAGAGGCTGAGTAAATTGCGGCCACTCAATCATGCACACATTTATTGTGGATGAAGTTGCAGCTCGAGGATATGAGAGTTGAAGTGAAGTATCTGATCAGAATCTTGTGTGATATCGCATGTTCTATAAATATCATAAAAAATCTCATCCATCACTCAAGGAAAAATAACATTGAGATAAAGCATCATTTTATCAAGGAGAAGGTTGAGCGGGGAATCGTGAAGTTGGAGTATGTTCCTACGGAGCTACATGTTACAGACATTCTGGCAAAGGCCTTACCCATGGTAGATTTTGAAAGGCATCGACTAGCTCTGGGAGTCCAATCGACTCACCGCACATGAAAAAGTGTTGATTTGGGACACCCCCCCCCCTCTCCCCGAGGTTTGGTGTGTTTTTCCCTAATGTGATTACATGTGTTCTATACTCTGTTACAGACAACGAAGGAGTTCCCTTTGCGTTCATTGACAACGGGTGAGAAAATAGTGATTGTTCAAGGGGGTGATAGGGTGGATTATTTATAAATCATGATTGATATGGGGATAAGCTTACAGGTTGAGCAGCGAGATATTGGGAGTGAAATGAGATAGGCAGAGAATTTTAAATCTGATGATGCTAGAAGTGATCGATAATTGAATAGATATCACGACAGCTGAGGATCATGATAAAAGTGGAATAGTGATGTTGGAATAGTGAGAGATGGTTCCGAGCTATCACTAATTAGTATCAGTATGGGTCACCAATTGGTATCAATTTAGCAATTGGTATCAGTTTGGAATCTATAGTTGGTGTCTGACATGCAGTGATTCGTTGATTAACATTTTATACTACTCATGTTTCTCACGCCGAGCATTGCTCATGTGGGATTAGAATACATGTTATGTAAATCCTGGAATGCTATCAGAATCGAAAGAGGTGAATGGTGGTAGCAGCAGGAAGGAGACTCAGTGAGGTATCAAAGTGCAGAAAATCATTCTAAGAATATTTATGAAGAGTTGTCAACAAACCCAAAGGGGAAGATTGTTGGGAAACAATCCCTCAAGGTAATATTGCAGTATTATTTGGTTTTTGTGTTTGTTGACAAAGTATATATCCAATGATAATTGTCATGTTTCAGAGAAGTTGTTGACAATACCTGTTGAAAAAGACTGATGACAAAGGAATAGACGATCTGGAGGCGGTAAAAAAAGAGCAGTACAAGGTGGCGCCATTTTCCAGTGTTTTCCAAATTTTTGGGGTCCAAAATTTGTAGGTTGGAGAACATCGCAAAATGTGGATATCCATGAAAATTATATTTAAATATGGAAAAGGCATGAATTTCATGAAGATAGGCCTCATGGATTGGATTTTGCAAAGACAAGATGAATGTTGATTGTGTTCTTTGCGATTACGTCAAGATTCGCGAATGACAGGGGATGAAGCGCATCACGGAGATGAATGGAATTGCGATGGAGATTCGTGGCGAAGGTGAAATATAAATGATGGAATGCTCTGTGATTACGACGAGCATCGAAATCAAATAATTTTCATGGTGCTTTGCGATTTAGATATAATTCCAATGAAACTTTTGGAGCTTCGAGATTGGAGATGACATGGAAATGACTTCATTCGGAAGGGTTGAGGGTCGGGGTAATTGCCTATAAATAGAGGCTGACCCCCTCGAGAGAATTAGAGAGAATTTTTAGAGGAAATATTTTTCTCTCTGTTCGCGAAGGTGGTTCGCGAAGGTAGTATTCTTTGTGAAAGATAGGTGCTTCCCGGCGACTAATCTAGCTTTGCAAAAGGAAATAGGCTTCACGAGGCCGCATTCTCAAAGGAGTCTGGTTCATGAAGTGGCAGGAGCTCCACGACTGCCTAAGCATTAAGAAGGATTGACCATCGCGAGAGTTCTTTGTAAGAGTGCACTGTGAAAAGGAAGGAGCTTCACGAAGGCTTGTTTGAACATCGCAAAATTGGGATTCTTGCGAAGTAGGGTTCTTTGGAAAGGTTGTTCTAATGAAATTGCCCAATGTTACGGGGAAAAGGGGTATTCATCAGTGGATGAAATCTAGACATCAATAGAGCATCTACATACAGTTGAAGATGCACGCATTCATGCAATTGAAGAGACCTACATGTCTATATACTGTGGGTGGATACCTTCCAAGGGAATTGAGAAATAGAAGAGGAAGAAGGTAATCCTTTATACCAATAGTGAGGCTGTGAAAAAGAAACAAGGAGTCACCCTCAGGAAAGCTGTGAGCGGACCCTAAAATTTGTAAAGGCAGTGAGCCTGGGAATAGAAGTGATCTATCCCGAACCTTGTAAACAACAGTTCACTTTTAGTGGATTTGGAACATCAGGACATCGCCGATGTATGATCCTTGGACGTAGAACAGTCAAGGTGAACCAAGTAAAAATCGATGTATCATGTGCATGAATTAGTTTCTGCTTATACATTACTGCAGGAAATAGAGAGAACCAATTCTTGCTTAACAGCGAGACAAGATCAATAGAGGTAGTTGTTTTAATCTGTCATACCCTGATTCACCCCCCTCTTAGGGTATCTAACATAGTGGCCCGAACATTATTAAATTATAATATTTGAAAAATGATTCTCTTTGTAAATATTTTATTATAATTTACCACTGCATATCATATTGAAAAAAATTGGACATTGAAAATTTTTGACAAGAAATGTAATTATTTTGAATGATGATTATAGAATGAATTCAGTGAAACTTTGTTAACCACTCAAAAAATATATGATAATGGACCTAAATGGGTAAATAGAGAGAAATTAACGGTGTTTTTCAATATGAATAATCATGAGAAGCTTGTGGTATTAAATAATTGGTTTTAACTACAAGGGAAGACGCCATCAATTTTTAGATCCTTTATGAATGGAAACCAAAATTTATTTGAAATTAAAATTATTTGGGAACATAGAATGTGAGTGAAAAAGGGAAAAGATAAAAAGTTTATGAAATATTATATTTTATTATTATGCTACTCGTAAAAGGAGAAAGGATAATGTAATGGTTGCAGAAGTTGCATATATTGAGCTAGGGCTGGGGACATCCAATGATGGGATTAATGTGTCTCCATCTCAATAGTAGGGGATTCACAAGGATGGAATTCATTTGTCTCCGAAAATAGACACATGAATTATAAATGTTTATGTTGTTCTCATGTCATATCCAGATTCCCCAATGGATGTGGGATTTGATATTTTTTCTCTATTGGGTACTAACTCGAATGATGTATCCCAAAAAGGAAAACCAATGTAATACTTCCTCTGAAATTGTGTAACGTGATGAATCATTTAAAGAAACTTCTGATTTAGCCTTATTTTATGATGATGTTAATGATTCTGTTGTTGTTGTATGTGCTAATAATTATTCTCGTGTTGACTCTACTATAAAAAAGGCTGACGACATGGTTCTTGAAAATTATCATGCCACTTAGGTAGTGAAGACTTCTATAATGCTTCACATTCATGTAGATGATCCTCATAAATATAAGTATGGTAGCATAGAGAATTATTCTATTAAATACATCAATAACGAAAAAAATGCTTAGGTAATAAAATTCACGAAGGGGATGATGTTCCTGAACATACTAAGATGGAAGAGATGATGTACAGGTCCCACAAACAAAATCTACCTGAAGAATATCACCTAATAGTTTCTCTAATGCCCTTATTCAGTCATCCAACAAATATTCCCCATTAATTGGTGTTACCTAGACCAATGATGAATCAACCTCACCTAACCAGGGGACTAAGGATTAAAATATTTTTGATCATGTAGTAAAAAATAGAGGAAGTGTTATGGACATCAGTGAAGGTTTTATTGTTCAGAAACATCAATATGATGGGCCTATAACAAGGCTCAAAAATCATAATCAATTAATTTATTCTTCTATAAGTTTCATGTACATGGAAATACCCCCACACTAATAGTTCATTGTAATATAATTGTGACAAAAAACCCACTTATTATTAACATTTCTAAACAAAGAGTGAAAAATGACAATTGGAAGGAATTTAAATGAAAATACTTAGGTTACTGAATTGTTTTTCACAATCAAATTGAGGGTTAAATAGAGTATCTTGGGGTGTTTAATCATGATATCATTCTTAAAAACTCATATAGTTGTGAACAATAGTCCATCACCGTTTCTTCATATTTGAATGGTACTGATTTTCTAGTAATTTTTTGTATGGATTCAACTAATACACATGAATAAGAGTACTACGGAAAAATCTAAGAGGCAATTCATAAAATATAAGTCAGATTTCGACCATAATTTGAGACTTTATTTCTGTTTCAAAACCTTTGTTGAAAACTAGTGATAATTTCTATCGACCTACTACTATTTAGTTTTCATAAAGTATTGGTAAATGGAATCTTATTGAGGTTCCCATTGTCATGTCAGACTTCACATGGGGAAGGATAACAATCATTGGGAGGAAAACAAGTAAATTGGATTGATGATTTGTGTATGTTGATGACAGCAATGATTATATTTATGTCCCTAGGATGAACCTTCTTAAAATAAAATTTTAACCTAATAAATTTCCCATTGTTATCTAATTCAATAAATTATTGTCAGTCCATTTACATTTTATGTTCTATAATTATTGGCTTTTTATAATTGGATATAGATAAATCATTTTGGATTCTAGAAAAATGAGTTTGTTGGTATCCCACTTTCAATTATTTCCAACAAACTCAAGCATTTTAAAGATATGATCATGGAATGGATCAAAGAATCATTCTTCATGATTTACCTTGATATTATAGAAGGTGAAAATAATCATGATCAATACCATGAAAGTAATAATATTCAAGATGTACTCTCCATGGAGGAGATGTAGGCTACTTACAACCTTTATTATTTTCTTTCCATAATGTAAAACATTGTTCAGAGAAAATTTAATTTCTAATGGCTGAAAGACTGAGACAGGAATGCAAGACATTCCTACTACATGCATAGAAAATAGAAGGAAAGAAAAGGTATCTCCAATCACATGATCAATGGTTCCTTGTACAGTTCAAAAAATCCTATTTCAAATGTTGTTTCATCATTCATTGAGGTCATATATGTGGAAAAAGGGTAGAATAATATAAACATGATGCTCAATAACATGGATCCCATTATTAGTGATCAGAAAAATAGTAATCTTGTTCAAGATCCCAATGAAAAGAAAATTAAAGCATCCATTTTTCATTAAATATTGAATGTGTTGTTGGACCTAATTAAATCAAAAATAATTTTTTCATGTTTTAATGGGAAATCAGACATTTTTAATTAATCAATAG
This sequence comes from Viscum album, assembly GCA_963277665.1. NCBI lineage: Eukaryota > Viridiplantae > Streptophyta > Magnoliopsida > Santalales > Viscaceae > Viscum > Viscum album. The sequence continues at coordinate 433,985,174 of OY728158.1, read as the reverse complement.
AGTGAGTGTATTTTTCAACAATATCTCGAGGTAATATGGACTGAACTCAAATTTTATTTTCTTCCTCCAACAAAAGTAAAATTTTATTGATATCAAAGACCTCTGACCGATTGCAATTGCGAAATCAATTCATATGGCTATAAGAAAGATTTTGGATTCTCGAGTGGGTGAAATGGACATGATATTTATCAAGGCAAAAGAGTATGTATCTTTCCCAAGAATGATAATAAAATCTGGTCTCTACACTACATCAAAATGTAAAAACATTTTAAATAACAAGGTTGAGGATAAAAATATGGCCATGAAGATTGATATATCCATGGATTTTGATATTATTAAATAGAATTTTATTTTTTCAATTCTAGAAAGGAATGGGTTCACACAAAGATTTATCAAGTGGATTTGTTACATCCTCAAGAGTTCTAGCCTCTCCATTTTTGTGAATTGATCTCTTATATTCTTCTTTCAGTCCTATAGGGGTCAAATTTGGGTATCCTTTATGAATACTCCTCTTTTCTATTTTCAGGAATTAATTATGTTGTGGTATTAATGATCTAGTTAAGATAGGTTTGTACAAGCATATGAAGTTTGGGAGAGAATTTTTCTCTCCATCGCTTCTCTTTTATGCTGATGATATTCTATGTTTTCAGAAATCTAACATAGTCACAATTTCTTCAATTATGTTTATTTTTGAACATTATGACAAATTATATGGCCATGTTATCTGGTGGGGTATGTCATTTGTGGAGTTTGGATATGGAGTTCCTATTTATAAGAAAAATATAGTTGTAAAGGTGTTTGGTATAAGGAGGGGATCCATCCCTTTTACCTATCTTGGGGTAACACTATTTTGTGGAAAGGGGAAACGATGGTTTCTATAAGGGTTATACTCTAAATTCATCAATAAAATATATAAATGGAATGAGTGGATCATTTCATAGGTTGGTAGAGTTTTAATAGTTAATTCTATGATAACATTTATTTTTTTCTATGCTTCCTTATATGGATGGATGATAAGTGTCATTAAGGAATTATAAACCATGATTCACTATTTTATTTTGACCGGGACAATTCATGAAAGAATGCTAATAACTATTTCATAGAAGGATTTTTCTAAGCCCGTTGATATGGGAGGAATGAGAGTCAGAGATATTAGGCACTTCAATGAGTCCTTAGTTAAAATGTGCTCATGAAGTCTTCTCTCTTCAAATGAACCCTCTCTTGATTTTATTACCATCAAATTGACTACGTGATTACAGAATGTATATTTCATATATATTTATTCTTCTATATGGATGGCCATCACGAAATCATATCATTGTATTATGAAATTTTCAAAGTGGTTGGTGTCTAAGAATTCCCCAATGAACTTTTGGACCACCCCATAGTTTTTGAGGTCACTCATTGAGATAATTGACCCCCCCAATGAAGCCTATCACCATCTCTGAATTTCTAGTTCATACTAGTTCTCATAACATGTCGCCTCATCAACTAATATCTGAATTATCCATATATGAGTACATTGATCATGATAGTATTGTCTATACACCAAACCTAAAAGGAATTTATCTACAAAGGAATTTTACCGGTATGATTGTAATAGATCTACTGGAACACATACATGTGTGATGGGATTCATGAAATCGTTTATACCACTAGATGAATTTATTTTGATATGTAGAATATGGAAGAGTATACTTCCACTGAAAGTGTATCTTAAAATAGAAAATATTTCTCTTACCTCTATCTTCTTTCTTTTTATTCATTCTATTAAGACTATGAAACATCGTTTTGAATACTATTTCTACATTAATAATGTATGGTTGTATGTACAAGCTACTTTTGGGTGTCGATTATACTTTTGTTGTATTGAAAGTATTTTGTAGCCCATTATATATGCGGAATGCAATGACTAACTTCAATCCTTCCATCTATCAGCTTCTTTTGCTAATATTTTTTTTGGATGTATTGGAATGTAGTTTCATTTGAGGATCAAAACCCCTCTTTAGAAGTTTGTGTTAAAGCAATCCATAGTGACATTATGGTTACGACCAAGATTCAAATTAGATATAAGAATAATTACTTTCATAATTTATCAATTCATAGATCAATTGGTGTTAAATATTGGATGAAACAAAATTTTGTGGCTAAATAAATGAGGCGGATTCCCCATATTTCACAGTATCTAAAGGTTAATGTTAATGGAGTGACTTTAGGTGCACCGAGACCCTCGGGTTGTGGTGGAATCTTCTATAATCCCTGGGGGTTTACAAAATGCCTCCTCTATCACTTCATTGTTATTAGTCTTTCTATTGAGACTAAGGTATGTGTAATTATCAAGGTGGTTAGTTATTATATCCATTTTGGGTGGCCATATTTATGGGATGAATCAAACATTACATTATATGTTGATCTACTTATAACTCATTAAATAAATTTCTCTTAGAGAATACTACTACATTGGATTGAGTGCCTCCATCTAGTGGAGTGCATTTATCTTGATGTCACTCATGCATACAAGGATGAGAATCAGGTTTCAGAAAATCTCTCCTATATATGTACAATGGAAATAATCTATCGGTTGTATTTTGTGATTAAGGAAATATATTTCCGCCTTGGTTAAACCAGATTCATGTGTTCATTTTCATTCTCAGCTTTGTAAATCCATTTTTAATGACTATTTGTTGCCTTTAATTTTATAATAATTTTTTAGGAGCGGTCCATCCTGACTCCTGAACCATATGATTAATATGAATTTCTTTAAATATGACTAATATTTGATTTATATATAAAGATAGAATAAATATTGGATGAAAACTATTCACATTTATTCAAGGTATCCCAAGATGATCATGTTGGTCATGTCCTTGGGATGGAGCATCTCGGTCACATGCTCATGATGTGTTTGGGACCATTATCACCAGTTTTATTTTGTAGGCCACCTGGAATTATAGAAAAGAAAATCCCTTTCTGTAGTTACCCCTTCCTCAAGATTCTCATTGGGATTTTATTGTAATTAAAAAAAACAAGAGTAAGGAAAGCATATAAAGATGTAATAAGAAAAGGTTTATTATATATAGAAATTATTAACTGAATTATATTAGATTAAAATTCGATATTTCCCTAGTTATATTTCTATTATGGATGGTATTGAAAAGATTGTAACTTTCAAACCTGAATTCCACTCATATGGTACCTCAATTCAGTTGGTTATGGGGCCTCATAGGTTACTCCCCACATGCTAAAGTAATTCGACTAACAATGAGGGACTAGTGTGGGATAGATGTGATAATATGACCTAACATAAGAGTTAGAAAATAGTATAAGTAACTATGTATCATACCTTCCAGTAGATAAATAGCATCGCAGTAGTAAATAAACTAAAATAGAATATGATATAATAATAAAATAAAATGTTATAAAATCTTGAATAACTATGTCATATATACAACGCTGGTCACCCATTAGGATGACCATAAAAATATTGGAATATAAAAGATACTGAAATAAAAGAACACAACTCTACTACATACTCTAATATAAACCACATATCTGGTCTCCATACACTCTCTAACTACACTATTTCGATCATAAGAACCCAATTATGTAACACTACTTGATTATGTAACTTTGTGACTCATCCCTATCAACCATGAATGTCAAACACGTGAGTTTTATATATATTAGTATTTCATTTAATTTCCATTCCTTTGGGGGGGGGGGTTTACCACTCATTTTGGTGAAAATGGTGGGTTTTGAAAATTTGGGCCAAACCGCGAGCCAAATTCCAGATTTAAAGACAAATTTCGTTTCTTCTATAAATCCTTCAATTTTTACTATTTTAAACCCATTCCACTTCCCAATTGGCATAACCTGATATATTATAATCCCCAAAGCATTTTTAACCACATATAAGTCCAAAATCATGATGGATTTGGGTTTTTCATTTAGGTAATGGGCCTGCCAGTAGGCCCATTCCCTGCTTTAAATATTTGTTTTTAAATTTTCAATATATCATTCATTTTTTGCTGTTTTCCCATGATTCCACCTCCCCCTAAAATCCAATAGCTCGAGGATCACCCCCATTATTGGTTTCCCAATTTTGGAGCTCAGGTGAGCCGCGAAGTAGGGCAATCTGGCATACACTTTCTCAAATAGACCAGAATTGACGAGGTAAAATGAATATTTCATAAATCCTTCAATTATAATCATTTTCTCCCCATTTCAGTCCCCAAATGACCTAATATGACTCCTTAAAACCTCAATACCAGTGTTTAGTACTTGGAGATTCATATTTGGGTGGATTGGGGCCGATTTCTTCACGATTTTTCATGTAAGGAAATTCCTTCTTGGTTCCTTCTATCCTCTTTTAGTTTTATTTCTTATTTATTGAAGCTACTCCTGTCCAGAAGTTGGGGTTAGATCCTAAGGTATGATTTGGTATCTTTTGGGTCAATTTTTGGTGGTCTAGGTCTGGATTTATATTCCTTGTGGTGTGGCGGTGGTGCGCTTAAGGTTTCGCACGAAGTTTAGAGGGTTTCGACTCAAAAGGTAGGTGATTCCATGTGTAACCATTTTGTGATGAGTTAGATTGTTTGGTTTATTAATTAACTATGTTTATAATTTGTTTTGTGTGGTTTTAAAACTGTTTTTTGATGTATTTGTCTAAACATTTAATTTTTAGTTATATTTTAGCTTGAAAGTGGGTACTTTTCGTGTGTAACTATTGGGGTAATGTTTGGGTTTAGTTTATAACATATGAAATTGATTTATTAGTTTTGAAAGGGGCTGCCAATTCTAGTTTTTTAATTTATTATTTTAATGTGGGCCTTGAAAAGAGGTTTTTAAATTATTTTAAGGTGTAAAACCGTGTTCTACTTCTTGAAGGTGATTTATGAAAACGTGTGTTTTTCATGTGTGTAATTGTGGTATTATTTGTTGTATTTTTATAACACATAGGGGTGGTTTAATAATTGTTTTAGGGATGAAAGATATGTTTTTGATTGGTATTGGTATGATTTTGGTTTTTAATGAGGGTTTTGAAATGGGTTTAGTGTGAAAACAATGGTTATACCTCTTGGAATTGTTTTATAAAAATTCCAAATGTATTATTTGGTTAAACAAAGTTGGGAAAGGGTGTATATGTACTTTTTGGGTGATTGTGTTCACATAATGTGGGTTTTTTAATGGTTAATTGGTGATTTTAGATTTCAACCATTTTTAGAGTGTTTTATAAATTGCCGAAATGTTTTACTAAATATTGTTTTGTGTGCGAAACACGGGTGTGGGATGTTTCGTGTGAGTTTATTAATAAAATGAATTGTGAAGGTGAGAAGGGTATTATGTGACATGTCTGTGGGCTGTTATGTGAGTTGAATATCTTATAATTGTTTTATAAAATTGTTTAATGTATTTGTGTAAGTGTTAATGAAATGTGAAAATCGTTGTAGGAAATTTTGGTGTATGTTTTATTTCAAAATGCATTTGAATGAAAAGTGGGATTTGTGACTTGTGTTACGTACAAGGGTCTATTTAGTTAATGTGTGATTTGAAAGTGGTATTTTCATGTGAAAATTGTATTTCATGGATTGTTGAACTTGTTTGAGCACAAAGGGAAAACCCGGGTATCTAGGTGGGTGGACGTGTACTAGTATTCTAGTGAATCCGTGGGGTTTGGCCTTAGTTTCACTTAGCAAGATTGATGGTTAAAACTATAAATAAATAATGATTTTGATGATTGGGGAGCACTAGGTTATGGGTAAGATCCCTACTAGTGCCTCATGCATGAGAACAAATTTTTTTTGTGGTTACTCTCACCGAGATACAAGGTACCTGGGACCCACAACTAGCTAGTGCCTAGGGGTTATTTCTAATTACTTGTTCTCATTAGATCCTTTGTACTTACCGTCGGTATACGGTATTGTTGGCTGGAAAATTCAGTATCTTTTATATTTATTTTAAAATTGTTGGTCCTTTAAAATTAGACCACAATGAAACTGTTTTCATTTATTATTTCATCCTTTAGAAAATTGTAGCAAGCATTTCTTATTTACAAAACTTGCAATGATTTTTGTCATGAAATGTTTATCACATGAAATCTCTTAGTGGTGGTATCCTACTGGGCTTTCTCTCACACCCTAATTACACATTTTTTTGTAATTAGACTTGCTTATTTTATGTCACAGTTTTGGGTACAAGTTTTATTCCTTTGGTTCGGGTTTTTAGCGGTCCATCGTGATGCTGTGTCGTGGAGATGGCTTGAGGGAGGTGCCACTTTCCATGTGGTGGTTCTTGGGATGTCTTCTCTAGGGTTTTTACCATTGTAATGGTGTTCAAACATTGTTTAAAATTGTGTAATTTAGTTCTGAATTTTAATAAAAGATGTTTTGGTTTGAAAAAACCAGATTTGATTTCTAGGATTCATTTATTGTTTTAAGTATAAAAACTCGGGTTAATCATTCCCAATTTTCATTTTTTGATACCCGGGCACTTGTGCCAGCCCGTGGGGATCGAGAATTCCCTTATGTACATGCCACGGGTCGGGTCGGGTGCCTGTTTTTGCGGTATCCAGATTCGGTTCGTGACAAAATGGTATCAGAGGAGGTTTGCTCTATTTGAGTCATGTTATTTGGGAAATAGTCTGGATAGTCTATAGTTAAGATTGTTAGGACATAAAATTCCGATTATGGGTAGTGTGCTTGATCACCACACCTCATGTTAGGATTCAAATCTCCAAGGGAAGTCGGAATTTATCTATGTTTTTTGGTTCTCTTGGTTTGATGATGATTAGGGGAAATGAAAAGAGAGTTGGGTTAATGGTCTCAGTGAGCTCGCAGGGTCTGGCAAGCCATGTGGTGCCAGGGATATTCCCTAGATCACTCTCTGTGATGGTGAAGTGAATGGAATATGGCTTCCAACCATATTTCCAAGTCACCCACTGAAACTAGTTTCCTCTCACATTGTTTTGTGCTTTCGTTTTGAAATCATGGAACTCTGGTTTTAAAGTGACTTGGTTTTACGAAGCTTATTGTTTTTGAGAAATGATTTTCAAATAAAGAGGGAATGGTTTGATTTATGAAATGGTGGAACTGAATTTTCCGAATTATTTTGAAATGGAAAATAGTGTGCTTACACCTCTTTTGAAATCAGGAACCATATTGAAGTTGGTTTTCAAAAGTGTTTCCAATATAGTTTTCTAAACAATTAAAGGGTGTTTTAATGGGATGATATGTTTTCAAATTGATATGAATAACTTGTAAGTGATTTCCTTTCTAAATAGTTGTGTCCTTATGAATAGTTTGGTAAGATGTGAATTGAGATTTTGATCTCATTTTTAGCAGTTTTGAGGAAAAATATGGGTTGGTTGACCATTTTGTTTTTGAAAAGTGGAAAGAATTTTCGTTTTAACAATTGGAATTTACATGAGCGACCAAATGCATTGGGTTATATGGGATGATGGATGGTTGTTGGCATTACAGGATGTGTGTCGGGATGAATATGAGGAGGGTTCCTGGTGTGGCACAGAAACATACATGTGTGAGGCCCATGGGGTACCATTGCTGGATACACTAACTGCTGAACCATTGATTTTCAAAGAAATATTTTTAAAGAAAAACATGATGTCTTGATAAATTGTTTGGGATGGCGTATACTATGTGTTTTTAGAAAATTTTGATGTTGTTTGATATCTTGAGTCCAAGAACCCCTCCTGTTCAAACTGTGTCTTGGGTTTGTGTTTGGTCGCTAAACAGGGTAGAAGGTCTAGTTAGTAGTCACCTATGATATATGTTTCGTGACACCTTTAACGTGGTTACATTAATGATTTTGGATCTGTTTTTGTGGCATGTTTTTACCAATTGATTAGCTTGGTTGGGTCCTTGGGTTCTCTCATTGGTTAAGGTACACCCCCATTAAGGTTTAGTGCACAACTGAAGTGCAACCTGGATTTTTTTTTTCCATTGGAAAATCCTCAAGTTGATCAATGTAAGGAATCTTTTCTTGATCTTTGTAGAATGGGTCTACACAATTTACTTTCTTGGTTTTTTTGGATACTCTTTTTGTAGAAGAATGCTCATGGATGGTTGAAAGAGACCTTAGTTTCTTATGCTACCTGATTCATCGAAGGTGAAAGTTGTCTGGGGTTGTCAGTATGGATAGTGTTTAAGAGGGCCTCTAAGTCCTTCGTACTCTCTTCAGAGAAGGGGTTTATGTTAAACCACAAGTGTGGAAAATCTGGCCATGAGAGGATCTTATGTCCACATTCTGGAATGTTGTGATGTTTGGAGGTGTTGTGTAAGGCCCCCTCATTGTATTATTTCTATCAGTCACTTTGGTCATGTTCGGTGACGCGATGTGATGTCACATGCTCATTTGATTATAAAGGTGAAGTTGTACAATATTTTGTGAGTCTATTTTTTTAGAAGTGTTTCCTCTTTTGGGAGATCTCTACATCCTCTATTTTAGAGGAATGTGTTTATATGTGTCCTTTATTTATGTTGTTTATCACCCAATGAAACATGGTGTGATGTGAGTGCATCCTCTAAATCCTTATTTTAGTAAATTTCCAAGTTAGGGTAAAGTGAGTTCTGGAGTGTGTTATATCTTGGTGAACCCATCTGGGATTACGTGTAGTTGTTTGTAGCAATCAGAAGAAGAAATTATATTTGGGGGTTTCCAAATCCTAACTGTGAGGCCGAAGATGCTTCAATCATTCCAGCTCCAGCCATAAGTTCCGGAGAGAAGATGGCACGTAGTCAAAGGAAATCCCAGTGTAGTTTTTAACCTTGTACAAAGAACTATTCTCAGTATGAGAGATGGTAATAGTTTAAAAATTTGGTGTTTTCATATTTCTTCTTCTGTTCCTGTTCGGTGGAAAGAGGTGGAGGGCCTCATCCCCAAGTTATCTCCCAATGAATTTCTTTTCCCCTTTGGTTTACTTTGGGTTTGGGGGAAAGGTTTTGGATTTGTCTAGACATGTTGAGTGAACCTTTAGTAGTAACCATTCACCAAAAAACCATGTAGGTATAAGGATCCACATGGTTAGAACACAGTTGCCCAAACTACGTGGGCTAACCGTGCAGTTGTCCCAACTCTTTATGTTTTGGGGTCTTTCTATGTCGGCCCATATTGGTCAGTTAAGATGGTTGGTTCTTATGGTGGAGAGCCCATTTGTGTATCATTGTACCAGTAAATCACTTTTGTACTTGGTATTGTCTTGGAAGTAGGTGGTCTCGTTCAGAGCTATATAACCACCTACATATTCCTTGGGTAAATGTTGGGATTGGAAAGTTCCCAATGGTTTAGTTATATCAAGGTAAGTGTAACCTTATTCGATGTTCCTGTTTATTTAGGTAAATTTTGTGAGCTTTGTTCAGATAGTGTTTGAACAGTTTTCTTTAAGAATAAATATGAATGTGCTTGATCATTTCAGTAAATAGGTGTATGTTTTGTTTGTGAAGTATTCCTTCCTTAATTGAACACTGGAGGTGTTTTGGCCTTTGGGGGAAAAGCTTAGCAAATGAGTCCATTTCTGTCTTTGGGTTGGGTTTGGTTTTTTTCTTTGTCCTTGACGTGTCTTTCCGAGGGAGGAATGTATTATGGTGGGGAGAATTGTCACACATGGGACTTTTTTATATATTAATATTTCATTTAATTTCCATTCCTGATTTTTTTGGGGGCGTTTACCACTCATTTTGGGGAAAATGGTGGGTTTTGAAAATTTGGGCCAAACCGCGAGCCCAATTCCAGATTTAAAAACTAATTTTGTTTCTTCTATAAATCATTCAATTTGTACTATTTTAAACCCATTCTACTTTTCAATTGGCATAACCTGATATATTAAAATGACCATATCCCTTTGGACCACATATAAATCCAAAATCATGATGGATTAGGGTTTTGGATTTAGGTAATGGGCCTGCCCGTAGGCCCATTTCCTGCTTTAAATATTTGTTATAAATTTTCAATATATCATTAATTTTTTGTTGTTTTCCCATGATTCCGCCTCCCTCTAAAATCCAATAGCTCTAGGATCACCCCCATTATTGGTTTCCCAATTTTGGAGCTCAGGTGAGCCGCAAAGTAGGGCAATCGGGCATACACATTCTCAAATAGACCAGATTTGACGAGGTAAAATGAATATTTCATAAATCCTTAAATTATCATCATTCCCCCCCCCCCCATTTCAGTGCCCAAATGACCTAATATGACTCCTTAAAACCTCCATACCAGTGTTTTGTACTTGGAGATTCATATTTGGGTGGATTGGGGCCGATTTCGTCCCGATTTTTCAAGTAAGGGAATTCCTTCTTGGTTCCTTCTATCCTCTTTTAGTTTTTTTTCTTATTTCATGAAGCTCCTCCTGTCCAGAAGTTGGGGTTTGATCCTAAGGTATGATTTGGTATCTTTTGGGTCAATTTTTGGTGGTCTAGGTCTGGATTTATATTCCTTGTAGTGTGGCGGTGGTGCGCTTAAGGTTTCGCACCAAGTTTTGAGGGTTTCGACTCAAAAGGTAGGTGATTCAATGTATAGTCATTTTGTGATGAGTTAGATTGTTTGTTTTATTAATTAACTATGTTTATAATTTGTTTTGTGTGGTTTGAAAACTGTTTTTTATGGATTTGGCTAAACATTTAATTTTTAGTTGTGTTTTAGCTTGAAATTGGGTACTTTTCATGTGTGACTATTGGGGTAATGTTTGGGTTTAGTTCATAACATATGAAAGTGATTTATTAGTTTTAAAAGGAGACGCCAATTCTAGTTTGTTAATTCATTATTTTCATGTGGGCCTTGAAGAAAGGTTTTTGAATGAGTTTAAGGTGTAAAACCGTGTTGTACTTCTTGAAGGCGATTTATGAAAACATGTGTTTTTCATGTGTATCTTTGTGGTATTATTTGATGTATTTTTATAACACTTAGGGGTGGTTTAATAATTGTTTTAGGGCTGAAATTTATGTTTTTGATTTGTATTGGTATGATTATAGTTTTTAATGAGGGTTTTGAAATGGCTTTAATGTGCAAACAACGTTTATACGTCTTGGGTTTGTTTTATAAAAATTGAAAATGTTTTATTTGGTTAAAAAAAGTTTGGAAAGAGTGTATATATACTGTTTGGGTGATTGTGTTCCACTAATGTGGGTTTTTGAATGGTTAATTGGTGATTTGAGATGTCAAAAAATTCTAGAATGTTTTATAAATTGCCAAAATGTTTTACTAAATTGTGTTTTGTGTGCGAAACACAGTTGTGGGATGTTTCGTGTGTGTTTGTTGATAAAATGAATTGTGAAGGTGAGAATGGTATTATGTGACATGTGTGTGGGCTGTTATGTGAGTTGAATATCTTATAATGGTTTTATAAAATTGTTTAAAGTATTTGTGGAAGTGTTAAAGAAATGTGAAAATTGATGTAGGCAATTTTGGTGTAAGTTTTATTTAAAAATGCATTTGAATGAAAAGTGGGATTTGTGACTTGTGTTGCGTACAGGGGGATGTTTAGTTAATTTGTGATGTGGAAGTGATATTTTCATGTGAAAAATTTATTTCTTGGATTTTTGAACTTGTTTGTGCACAAAGGGATAACCCGGGTATCTAGGTGGGTGGACGTGTACTAGTATACTAGTGAATCCGGGGGGTTTGGCCTCAGTTTCATGTAGCAAGATTGAAGCTTACAACTCTAACTAAATAATGATGATGATGATTGGGGACCACTAGGTTATGGGTATGAACCCTACTAGTGGCTTGTGCATGAGAACACATATTTTTTTTTTGTGGTTACCCTCACCGAGATACGAGGTACCTGGTACCCACAACTAACTAGTGCCTAGGGGTTATTTTCTATTACTTGTGCTCATTAGATCCTTTGTACGTACAATCGGTATACGGTTTTTTTGGTTGGAAAATTCAGTAGATTTTTTATTTATTTTAAAATTGTTGGTCCTTTAAAAATATACCACATGAAAACTGTTTTCATTTATTATTGCATCCTTTAGAAAATTGTAGCAAGAATTTCATATTTACAAAACATGCAATGATTTTTGTCATGAAATGTTTATCACCTGGAATCTCTTAGTGGTGGTGTCCTAATAGGATTTCTCTCACACCCTACTTACACCTTTGGGTGTACGTATACTTGCTTATTTTATGTCACATGTTTGGGTACATGTTTTATGCCTTTGCTTCGTGTTTTTAGCGGTCCATCGTGATGCAGTGTCGTGGAGATGGCTTGAGGGCGGTGCCTCTTTCCATGTGGAAGTTCTAGGGCTATCTTTTCTTGGGTTTGTACCTTTGTAATGGTGTTCAAACATTGTTTAAAATTGTGTAATTCAGTTCTAAATTTTAGTAAAAGATGTTTTGGTTTGAAAAATCCAGATTTGATTTCTTGGATTCATTTGTTGTTTTAAGTATAAAAACTCTAGTAAATCGTTCCCAATTTTCGGTTTTTGATACCCGGGAACTTTTTCCATCCCGTGGGGATCGGGAACGCCCTTCGGGGCTTGTCACGGGTCGGGTCAGGTGCCAGTTTTGGCGGCAACCGGATTCAGTTCGTGACAATGCATATGTGCTCAACTTGAAAATCCTACAAAAGGCCTACATGTACACTGAGGTGTACATATATGGGTGAGAAATAAATCTTAGTAGTCCACCATAATGATGAACCTATAAATTATGCTACATTTACTATAATAGAAACAAAACTTATCATCCTAGATGATAAATCACTAAAAAGATAATTAAAACGAATAGTGTGAAACCACAGTCCAAACATGAGTCCATAATCCCCATCTACTAGGAAATTACCACTTTGGATTTCCATATCTATATTTTATTTAGGTATTGTAAGTAATGTATACATATATAAATAAGTATGAATATTTATGACTGTGGTGAAGAAAAAACATAAAACAAAACATCATTCAACCTGTTTGTCTATAATCTCGATCACCATGACATCATATAAAAGGGAATTGAGCTGGACATTATGTCTCTCAACCAATTAATCATTAACACGATCATTGGGTCGATAATTCCAATACACGTGTATCTTCTTCAATAAAAACAAGAAGTATGTCTCATAAATATATGCCTTCATAGGGAGATACTCATCCTACACCTGAGATCACTTGTACTCGCTTCCAATCACTATAAATAAGTATTCTTAGGAAGTATTTATGAACATCCTTTAAATATGGTAATGAGATAGTCACCAAAATTCTCATTCCATGTAAATCTAGTCAAATTTTTGAGCCCTAGGTCATGTTCCAAAGGTAGTCATGACATTGTGACTCAGAAGAGCCCTAGGGGTTTGACCCTTAGGCGATCTTTAAAGAGAGGTCACCAGTGAGACATCATCCCCACCCCTCAATATCTTAATGTTAATGTCAATCATAGGTGTGGGAAACCATGATCAAGAACCCTAAGAATGAAAATGCTCATAATCTCGATCCTTGAAATAGCATATAAGGATACACCATCATATGAAAAAATAAAGAGATCATATTCATCATTCATAAGCCATAGGTTGAGGAGAGCATAATCATCCTCTATAGACAATAAGATGATGAGAGTGTAATCATCCATAAACAACTCCGGGTTTAGGGGAGTATAATTATCCCCATTAACCGATGGTTCAAGGAGAGAATAATGATTCTCATCACTCATGAGAGTGGATTCATCAATGAGTATCATTACTAGAGACATCATGTACGTATCTCACAGTCATAGGCTCAACAACTGGGTAAAAGGTAAATACTCTACTAATCATAATAAGCTAATATTAAAATATATAAAGGCTAATCAACCATATCCTATATATTACCTCTAGGTATACCAAAAAAACATAAGAAATATCACGTATAAATAGGTTAATCCCATGAATAACTTCCAATCACACCAAATAAAAAGAAATATGCCTCTCCTTAGTCTCAAAACCCACTAACCTGGAAGAACCTATAGCTAACATCACTGCCTCAATAATAAAAATTTTAATTAATAAAAATAATATTGAGGGTGGAAGAATGAAAAAATCCAACACTACAGTCATAGCCCCATGGGATTACATGTTCTGCTGGGTTCAAGTGTACACCTAGTACCATATATACTCAAACCCAACATACTAATTTAGTACTAGTCATACAAAATGAAACCACTTGGCCCCTCAAGTCAATCATAGAGATGAATCATACTTGGGATCCTTAGGGAATTCACATAATTGGAGGCATCCTACTTCGGATCCACAGATAAAAATTTAAAGGATGAACCCAACAGGTGATTTTCGATAGGGAAGAAAGATTAGTGTAGCCTATATGAGATCCACATAACAAAACAAAGGTGAAGGTGTCATCTACAGGGCCCTACATAACCATATAAGAAGGAAGAGGCATCCTACATGGGGTCCTTAGAAAGGTATACAGGAAAAGTGATCCCACAAATGACTACCAAAGCCATAATATGATAAAAGACATCCATCAATGTTTCCTTAGTATAAATATAAGATATTAGCATCCTACTTGGGATCATCTAGGTCGAAATGAAATAAGAGGAATATTACAAGAGATCCTTGCAAAACTAAACCCAAGGAATTTTATTTAAGAAAAAACATCACATAAGGGTTAATTCCTGAAATGAAGAACTAAAATTGCACCAGTTAAGAGGGATAGTACAAGGCTCATCTTAGTATAATTCTTACTCCACAGAGACACCAGATCTGATTTCTGGAGGAAGAACCTCTCCATTCATGAAATGCCACATAGGATTACATAAAATATCCAAAGGGTTTCACCACTGTGATAATGTAAAAATATTATTATAATGGACTACTCTTATGTCCAATTCCTACTCAGGGGTGGAAAGATATGAAAAATCTATAATGGTTTTCAAGGGGGAAATACAAGGCATGTCTTTATGAGTACACAACATGTACCCCAGTAGTTCACCTAGGTGTGTACTCCCACCAACAAGGGTGTGTATACACCTAAGTAAACCATGAGAAAAGAAGGTACAATGTGTGTTCTTAAATTGTGGTACATGTTCGTGTCCATCAACCAACCTGGACATGTACATGGCTTGGCAGTGTACTTCTACATTGTGCAACCCACATAGGATCTAGTTGTGCACTCCACCCGGCTATGTAGCCCCACACGGATAGCCTGACTGGGTACTGACCTACAAGACTGAGTCCTGGTACATAGTGTGTACACCCTAGTACATGGATTTTACATCTTAAACTTCATATTTCCTAAATAAGAAGAACACATGATTTTTATTCCTAGACCACACACCATGTAGAAACCTTTTCCAAAACAAAAAACCCGTAAATCACCAAAAACCCCAATTTTTCCCAACAAACAATAGATCAGAACATAAGGGGACATAAGAAAAAAATATTAGGGGTGTAAAACTATAAAATATAAAATCAACACGAATTTTAGAAAAATCATAAAAATGAAATACCTTTGGGAAAAATCTGCTGAAACATCTCCCATTTCCATAGTCCACAGTTGTCGTACGCTAATCTGTAGAGTCCTGAGCTCCATGATGGTATATCCCTCCTTATCTATCATCCTATTTCAAAGACTCCCTCTCCTCCATCTCTCATTAATGTGACGGGGAATCCCTAGTGGAATATGCGAGAATCCAAAAGTAACATGAAGATAAGAAAAATGAAATAATTAAATGGAGGAAAAATAAGAAGACAAGAAAAAACGGTTCAGGTTAGCTCCAACAAACAACTCATGTTAATGCCCCTATTAGGAAAAACTCCCCATTATCGACATATAAGAGGAGATGGAATCTAAATATGATTCTCTTTCTAAATGATATCTCCAAAGGAACATGTGTGAGTACATTAATATTGAATTTATTAAATATTATATATTAATAATTTAGCTAAAATTACAACTGCTTTGAATTCCACCAAACTCCAACCATAGAGTAAAAACCCTATAATGGGACTAACAGAGTGGTCATAAAAATTATCTACGAATATATTCTAGTAGAAAAAGACTATTTTACTCCTTATAATAATCTATAAGAAAAAACTACAATTTCTGCTCCAAATTCCTATGTAAAAATTACACGGGTCCTTACAATATCCCCACTATAAACGTTATCATCCTCAGGAAGCCTTATTGGTAAGACTATTACCCATAATATTAACATAAGAAACTACACAAAATACATGATGAACTATCCAGTGACCATCCTTATAGAATCAACAACTGACTTCTGTACAGAAGACATTTAACTACAACTGATATGGTACTCCCCACCATAGGAATACCCTTATTATCATTTCAAAAATAAAACATTGAAAAAAATGGTCCATGAAAATTGATGATGATCAAATTAAAATGAGGTTCACCACCCTTAAGAATCCAATGGTCCACTCCCCACCATATGGCTTACCTTATATTACTCCTCGATCTCAACCTCAACTTGATTCCATCTTCATATAAGGAAGAAAAATTAAAATAAAATAAGATCAACATATGGCTGATTCTCCCTCAGCATACTAAAGGTAATGTCAAGATAGAGCATGATCACCTATAACAAGATTACATTGTATTCTTAAAATGGGCAAGCATAGAACCCTCCAAGCCATGCGAAAAAAGGATAACATGCCTTTATCCAACACCTGACAACCACATCTCCCGAAAATATGTGTCCATGTTCTATATTGGCCAATTATTTCATCAAACCCGTTTCATTATTTATGAATCATCTAGAATAGAGGGACATTCATCATTTAATAAAAACTCAAGGTCAACCAAGCCCGTGGAAAGTCGTTGAAACCATCGTTTCTTGGAATTCCCCTATCCAATCACATATTAAGGATTTTAATGGAACCACATGTAACCATCATGAACCTATATCACCCAACTCATGATCTAGTGATACATACATTACAAGGCTCAGATATCAATCCTACACAACACAACATACTTATTAAGCCTGAAGCTCCATTGTTATCCAATTCAAAATCAAGCACCTCACCTGTGTCACAACAAATTCAACGATAGATCATCACTTGAAATCATTCTAGTCATGAACATCTAACCATACTCTAAATATATTTGAAATAGAGGAAATATTGTTCAATCATGCCATGAACCAAAATGGTTGTGCTACCCGAATCAATTCTTGATACCAGATCACCCTAGGTTCTTATCAAAACCAGAAGTCATCAACATGACTATGTTTCAAAACCTAAGAACCTACCCTGACTCGATCTATAAATGAATGTACAAAAAAGGTAAATTCCTAAAAAAGAATCTAAAAACATGGGTCGACCCATTATGTAGGTTTCCTTAGAATATGGATGATGTTGACCTACAAGGATTTGAGTCAAAACTAAATTCCTCTAGGTCTTCCACCTAGCCATATTGAATAGGTCTCACAACTGGGTGACAAGGTCTAACAACATAGACTAAAATATAAACCCTCTCTAAATAAGGTATAGATCATAATGTCCTTTGAGATTCCAAAAAAAAAAACAAATCTTGGAAGGGCCTGATCCTCACCGAACATCCTCAAAAAGAAACTTCTCCCATGAGATCATGATATCAACAAACAAGAGAGGATGAAATGGATCTCACTTGACATCCATATACAGTAATACCCCATTGAGGTCCAACTCAAGTGGGACATCCATGTATCCCATAGAAATGTTTTTAGTGATCCTACTAGATAAACATGACTTGAGATACAACACCCTACAAGGGGTAAAATAGAAATGCATCATGTGACATATCAACCTACAAGGGTAACATTACCTCCTATGCATCTGGACTAATTCATCATCCTCAACACCAAGAAATAAAATTAGATCCACTTAACCTGAAACTATTAAAAAATATATATTTATGTTACTAGGTCCAACTTAATAGGCAGTTGTTATCAATAAAATCACACACTATCATACCTATATAATGTGAATCCTACATTATAAATATGATACATGTGACACCTCATTCATTTTCTGAAAAGAATTCAAAATCAATCATTGGCCTCTTTCCAGTGGACAAGACACAGAGATCCATATTTATTCAAAAAATCCACACAATATTTTTATATCTTAAGGAAAAAATCATATATAATAGTATCAAAATAGATTATAACTACAATTCCATACCCTGGACAAAATTTCTTCCAACCGGAATAAGTGTTATTGATTCACCGATCCGATATCAGTCACAAGTTCTGAAAAATTAACAATACTAATGTCTAATATATTCAAAATAGTAATGATTAGGAAACTAAATGCTATTATACAACTTTGTAACATCCCTGCATAGATTACACTAAAATAGTGCACTAGGTTGGTTCGTTACGAGGCCCTAAGCGCCCCTCCACAAACGCTGGTGGCTACTGAGTAGTAGCACGTGACTAGGGTGTGATGGTGGAGAGACTTTTCCCTTATATCAAGGTAATAAAATTGTAGAAATACATAAGTATGATACACAATAGTATAAAAATATAGTGTAAAAGAAGAAAATATACTAAAATAGAACATTATATAATAAATTATGTTGTTATAATTGTATACAAAAGAAAAGTGCTAAACCTAGATATGACACAACTGGAATGATATATTAAAACAACAAATTGAAAAATTAGTGTAACGCCCTGATCCCAGTTACCCAGAGTTGGTGCATTGTTACATAACATTGGCATGATCACAAAGGATCAAGTCTCGAAAGACCTATTAGTTTAGTAGTCTTAGAAACACTAGATATATTCATATGTCTTATATTACATCATAAAGTAAAAAAACTACAACAACATCTTGTCTTCATATCCCCTAATACTATCCCTATAGGTAATTCATAAATTACTTCTTCACATATTAGGAAAAATAAAACATAGAAAGGGGTGAGCTCAGATTCTCAGTAAGGATAACAATAAAGCAGAAGCTTTCGTAGATAAACATAAACACTTAAGGCAATGTATAACTAAAAGAAAAGCCTTTAAAACTTGAACTTCAACATAATATGGAAAAGATAAAATTAAATAATTCCATTTACATATTGACATGGATATTCTACTATCCAAATAATCACATGAAATATCAATAAACACTTTCATAATGATGGAATGCATAATACCAGACTATCATAACCACATAACCAAGGCCTCGTGCCGAGACTACATATAAGAATTTGTCAAAGTCTCTTGCCAAGACACTAGTTTGTCTCATGAGACCTACCGATGCATCAAAGAGCTATAACGGGATCCACCCGTCACTTACTAAGTCCAATGCATTCGTCATATGTAATGATTGAAACAGAACATATACATTCATATTAAAACTAGCATACGAAATGTGAATACTTTGTCCACAAACCATGAATGGTATAAAAATAGCACATCCACAGTCAAATATAACTCATTCGATACGATATAGAAGATTGAATTGTATCAGATTAACCTCAATCGATAATGATGAAGGATATTTACATATATGAAAATAATCATCAAAACTATTAGAGAGAAATATCCCCCTTCTTCTTGAAATCATATAAAAGTCACACTATTTGTCAAGAATCCATTTAAAAATAGATTTTTGAATCAAAATTTTCCATTTCACTTTGAAACATTTAAAAAGGATTTTAATTTGAAAACATTAATGTCCATATAAATAAATCCTTCAAACCATTTTTAAAACATGGACATTAATGAGAACGATTTAGAATAATTAATCTTTAAAACATTTAGAAAATGATATTTTAGTTAGAGTTCCCATCAAAAAGAGAGACACTTGAATAATAATAATTTAGGTAAGAAAAACTTTTTAATATCATGATAATAAAGGTATTCATGATATACAATGTCAAAGTACATTATATACACCATATAAAACTGATTGGGTGTATAACAACAAAGGAGTCTGAATGGAATGTAATTTGAGATGAAATCTCTTATAGAGCCGGTATCCTTAGGATAAGGATAAATCAAAGACCTAATTATCTGTGAAAATTATAAATACACTCTATAAGATTTCATATTCAGTGTAAATAAATCAGAGTACATTCACACATATTCTTGTAAAGACCTCACCAATGAATTGGATATTTAACTCAACAAATGGAGATTGAGTAAAAATTACTCCTATCAAGTTCATATCGATGACATGAGAATTTATCAAGGGAGTGATTATGTGTATAAAAAATTATATCCACATAAAGGGGATTTGAAATTATGACATAAGAAAATAAATAGTTATTCCACACATAATCCTGGATTAAAATAATCAATGAAGTATGCATAAAGCCGAATGAGTGGAAATTGAAATTTCAAATTCCCTTATAGATTTGGTAACTTATGATACATACACCAATTAAAGAAGAATAATACAATTATGGTGTAAATATACATAAATTAAACTATATTTCACAAGGAATACAATCATGGGCAGTACACACACCACATGCAACAAATAAGTGGTGAACAATGGAAATCTCACGGAAATAAATGTGAGATAAGAAACCTCGTACTCTGTACTTTTTTCTAGGTCGAAGGTAGGTTAAACTATTTTATAATGGTGAAATAATTGTTATTGAATTATAAAAAAATCATTTACAATAATATGATATCATATATGATCTATTAACATTTATTTGTTAATAATATCTTAGTATTATCGTCATTTTGGGTGTTAACAGATTCGTTTTCCTTCATTTTATTTGTTATGTGAGCCGTATTTGTTAAGGATGGGATGTATCTTATTCACATACAGAATGATATCATGTCTCTAAAAATTATTTTTATTCATCAAATGAAATTTAGTCCTGAATGGATATGATGGGGAATGAATCTTATCGCGTTCGTGGAGACGGTAATCCGTATGTACACATAATTGACAATATATTTATTTTGATATCAAAATAATATATAATTGGATGGTATATAATATATAAAAAATAAATATCATGTTATATTTATTATTTACATAAATTAAATTCCATTGTTATACCAATCCAAATAATAATATATTGAATAACAGTTACACCACGACGTGGAGACGGTAGGTCGTACGTACACACACATGGTGACATGTCATTAAAAGGATGGATTGAATACTGAATATGGTTGTACCATATTTATAATAACATCACAGTATGTATAAGATACTGGAGTTATTATTTTAGAATGGAAATAACAAAGAATGAAGAAGTGGAAGAATAAAGGAACTTCAAAAAGGGTGGTGAAATAATTACTTCTTCTTCGGGCTCTTCGTTATGATTTGATCAAAAGAGATCCATATGTTGGATTTATGATCAAACTAAGGCCTCTGGGTTGAAGTGCTGGAAGTGGAGAGAATATTTTGGAAGTGGTTTTCCGAGCCAAAAGTCTTTGAACGTGTGATGAATTGGTTAGAAGTGGTGTCCTTTTATAAGGGGGGGGGGCTCTTTAGGAGAAACATAAAGTATTATTTTACAATAAATTGATATTCGGTTTCGAATGTGTAAAAAGTGTATTATTCAAAGTATAAGGTGTTTATGGGTCTAAATCCTTTCAAAGAAAAGATTTTATACATTTTGGGTCATTATATTAACCTTATCATTTAGTTTTAACTCTTAGTTAATTAGTTTGACATTTAACATGTCACTTTGTATTTTATATTATATATTTAATAAACATAATATATACATCCAAGAGACCCAAAAGTGGTCCATTAATGACAAAAATATCATGATATATGTCCTTTGGAAGAAACATAGATTTTTAGGAATATAATATCAATTAATAATATAATATTTTTTAAAAACCCATTTATGTCAATTTTGACACTATTCAATTATTGATTTTGATTAAAGTCATAAAAACTTTATTAATTCGAAAAAAATTCATTTAAGAAATCATAATATTTCATATTAACCAATAAAAATCTTCCATGGCATCAAAAGTTTCAAATTATATTTATTTTGACATTTATAATACCAATTATTTGATTCATTCATTATTAAGGAAAATACTGCATCATTATTCTGTCATAAATAAATTAAATTATTCAATATCTAAAAATTACAAATAAAATACCATTATGTAGGAAATAGTTTTAGCTCTATAATTAATATTTATAGTCTAAAATATAACATATATAACACATTGTAAAAAAATTTTTCCTAAAAGATATATGCTTTTGTGATTTTTGTATTTACTTTAACTTAATTAATATAAAGTGTCATTATCACTTACAAGTGGATCCATGGGGTCCCAAAATTGACCCAAAGATGCCCATGGTTGGAAATGTATCAAAAAATAGGTTTAGGGGACGTTTTAGGGTAAATTAATATTATTATAATATTATGTTTTTACCCTTATTTATCGGATTTACCCTTTAACCATGGTAAATAAAATAGTTACCGAAGTAATTATTCAAAATGTCTAAAAATAAGAGTTACCTATTTTAAGTTTCTGTAAATCCTGATTCTTAATATGGAACCATTTTTACAAATTAATAACACAGAAGTGGTAGAAATTAATTTAAAATTAATTCTCACTGTCAAAACAAAAAGCGTGTTTTTAAGAAATAATAACTATCAAAAGATTGACACTTGTTTATTTCTTGTTTAAATGTGAAATTATGTCCAATGAACAAAATTGTATTAAATGGTAAAAATATATTAAAAATATACATTAATACCACTCAAATTCCTAATTTATCACTATTAATTATTTCGATTAAAAAGGTTGTTTTTAATTAAAATTTAGTAATTTTCACTATTCATCATAATATAAAATTTATCTGAAATGTACCAAAATTTCGACCTAGGCTAATTTCGATATAAAAAATCTAAAAAAGAAGTCCATTTTTATTGATAAAATTTATAAAATATCAAAAAGTGGGTATTACTATTCATAACGGCTAGTTTTATTAGTTGTGGTGTGTGTTAGAACTTGAAGTTGCGTACAACACACGCTACTTTATTATTCAGCGAGAAGCGTACCATGGAAGAATGGGGTGTTACATTATCCCCTACTTCAACAAATTGCATCCTCACAATTTTTAAAACTGGGCTTGAGTATATAATGTAAAGTCTCACATTAGTCAAAGAGTCAATAAAACTATCACTTTAAAAGAAAGAAAGAGAACTACAAAGGTCACCCAAGATAACCTATACAAGGATTCCATGTAGAAAAACATGGATATGGATGATAAAATAAGTGTAATGTTCTGATGGAGAGGGATATAAAACATGATCAGGAGATAGTTAACAACAAGAAAATCACAATCTTCTGATGAGACAAACAGTCATTAATTTCAAATTATGAAAAGTAAACGGACAACATTTTTACTATTTTTTATGTTACATTACATAAAGATGAGGAATTCATTCCTGAGATTGACCACGAACATAATGATATATACCTAATTTTTATTTAATGGTTCATTCTTTAATAAATGTCTACTACTAACTCATTTTTAAACAATGAGTACTTCAGAAGACTTGGTCAAACTAGAAGAGCTACACAAAAATTCTTATAGAATCACATGATTCATAAAGAATAAACTGTATATTTACCTAGTCTTTAATCAAAACCAAACAGTTATTATATGATCTCTGATCCCCCAAAAGGTTATTTCATTAGAGAAAGAAACACTAATATTAATTTCTAAAATTAATCCAACAATACCCCAAAGTTAAATAAATATCATTCAAAAAAGAATTGACCTTAAAATCCTTTAACAAAATCCAAAATAATATTGAAACTCAAAACATAGAAGAATTTGGTAATGTAGATTTCCACGTTAAATGGTATCTCCAAATGACATCAATTACTCTTAATGTCACATACTTATAAGTAATTAACCTAATCACATATTCTCTATTTTAGCTTAATCATTTCCATAAATAACCCAAATCACTATAAATCCACAATAAAAACATAGATAAAAATCCACCATTACTCCTCAGATGAAATCCCATAACATTCTATTTTCCATGGGCATACAGTGTTCCCAACAAAGTGAAAATATTCCAAAATAACATTTATCACTTAATCACCAAATAATTTTCCTGTACTAAGGGTATTCATTTGATAAGACAAAAGATCCCAAATCAAATTATTATTGATCAATAAAATCATTTAACTAAAACAAATAGTCACACTAACTAGGGACTTCACATAGCCCAGTGGTAGGCGATAAATCCCAATCTCACTTTGGTTGTGGGTTCGATTCCCACTTCTTTGTCCGACGTGATGGGTTGTCAAAGGGTATGGATGTTATCATTTTTCAAAAACTATATTTTATATCATTACCAAAATGAGATAAATTCCTCAAAATAACCATAAAATAATTTAACCACAAATGTTATATCATACCTTGAATTTTCATCCAAAATTATAATAACTTGTAATTGCATGAAACCCAATGATCATATAAAACCAAATGGTTATTTATAACTATATACACAAGAGAAAAGATAATTCTTCCTCAAATATCATTCTCACATGGAAAACTGCAGGGTTTCAAATACAAGAGAAACTTATTCCAAAGTAAACCCATCAACAAGGAGCACTAATACATTTTAAACATTTCTCCAACAATTTATTTCCACATAGCTTCTTCTTTGACCAAGATAATATCCTATAGAATAGAGAATTCACTCGGGTAATGGCCAGATACCCTGCATTTACGGAAAATGACTTTAAATGGATTCTTGGGACCATTTTTATCTTCTTCCATAGTACTCTTCATTTTTATATTAAATTTATTCACTTTATGTCATTTATTCCTGCACATAAAGAATTTCTTTGTCCCATTGAGACACTTTCCTAGGTGTCTCCTTCAACATTTCATGCATGATGGAAATTGCGGATTCCTTTCTCCATGGACTCCACTGCTGGAGCTCTTATCATTCAACACCATTCTCTTCTTTGTGGAGTCCAAGAATTGGTTAATATATATATTTTTGATCATATTTTTGGAAATTTTATTTGGCATAAAGACGATAACTTTTACACCTATCAGCATTCCATTTTGTTTCTCATTTCCACCACCGTTCCCACCTTTTACATCATTCTCAATGTCACTATGACTTCCTTGGAATCCAGCCATTGACTAAAACCAGAAAGCATTGTGTGAGTAACAGTAGTCATAAAATCATTTAGAGAATATCATGTTACCATATTCTCAATTTGAAACACATTATGAGTAACCAAGGCCATTTACTCTCATCTTATATATAATACATAAAATCGGTTTGTAAAGAAAATGTAAACTATCCTAAGAATATACCCAGGAGTGTCGTAACTAAGAGTGCAGCAAGGCATGTTGTCGTGCACTAGTTCCCGTTCGAGTCTTGCTCAAAGCGGAGTTTTCGGGTTTTACCCCTAGGTACATCTGTGCCAGAGCTGCCTCTACCTTCTCGTATCCATACAAGGATGTATTGCTCGAAAGACTCAAAAAATCTCTACAATACCAAAATTCTATGAAGTTCTTCTATACTAATCCTCAAAGTCTATCATAGGGATATGTGATCTAATAAGAGTTTATCTAAATCTAGCCCCCACGGTTTGTACTAAACTTCCTCTAATACCAAATGTAATGCCCCGACCCCAGTTACACAGAGTTGGTGCATTATTAAATAACATTAGAAAGATCACAAAAGATCAATTCTTGAAAGACCAATTAGTTTAGTAGTCTTGGAAACACTAGATATATTCATAACTCTTACATTACATCATAAGGTAAAAAAACTACAACAAAATATTGTCTTAATATCCCCTCATACTATCCCTATAGGTCATTCATAAATTACTTCTTTACATCATGGGAATAATAAAACATTGAAAGGGGTGAGCTCAGATTCTCAGTAAGGATAACAATATAGTAGAAGCATTCATAGATAAGCATAAAAACATAAGGCAATGTATAACTAAAACAAAAGCCTTTTAAACATGAACATTAGCATAATATGGCAAAGATAAAATGAAATAATGCCATTTACTTATTCACATAGATATTCTACTAGTCGAATAATCAAATGCAATATCAATCACCACTTACATAATTATGGAATGCATAATGCCAGACTATCATAACAATGTAGCCAAGGCCCTGTTCCGTGACTACAAATAAGATTTTTTCAAGGCCTCGTGCCAAGAAACTAGTTTATCTCATGAGACCTAACGATGCATCGAGAATCTATAGCAGGCTCCACTCATCACATACTAATTTTAATTCATTCCTCATATGAAAAGTTTGAAGCATAACTTATAAATTCGTATTAAAACTATCATACGAAATGTCAATAGTTTATCCATAAACCATGTATGGTATTAAAATAGCACATCTACAGTCAAACATAACTCATTTGATACAATATGTAAGATTGTATTGTATAAGATTATCCTCAATTGAGAATGATGAAGTATATTGATATAGATGAAAAAAATAATCAAAACTATTATAGATAAATATCCCCCTTCTTCTTGAAATCATTTAAAAGTAACACTATTTGTCAAGAAGCCATTTAAAAATAGATTTTTGAATCAAAGTGTCCAATACAATTTTGAAACATTTAAAAATGATTTTAATTTGGAAAAATTAATGTCCATTTAAATAAATCCTTAAAACCATTCTTAAAACATGGACATTAATGGGAACTGTTAAAAGAATTAATCTTTAAAACATTTAAAAAATGATATTTTAGTTAGAGTTCCCAAAAAAAAAGATACACTTGAATACAAATAATTGAGGTCAAAAAAACATTGTAATATCATAAGAATAATGTTTTTAATTATAAACAATGTCAAAGTACATTATATACACCATATAAAATTTATTGGGTGTATAACAACAAAGGTGACTGAATGGAATTTAATTTGGGATGAAATCTCATATAGAGCCCGTTTCCTTTGGTTAAGGATAAATAAAAGACATAATTATGTGTGAAAGTTATAAATATGCTCAATATTATTTATTATTACGTGTAAATAAATCATAGTACATTTACATATATTCTTGTAAATACAACACCAATGAATTGGATATTTAACTCAACAAATGAGATTGAGTTAAAATTACTCTTATCAAGTTCATATCGATGACATGAAAATTTATAAATGGAGTGATTATTTGTATCAAAAGTATATCCCCATAAAGGGGAGTGGTAATTATGACATAAGCAAATAAATAGTGATTCCACACAAAATCTTGGAGTAAAATAATCAATGAAGTATGCGTAAAGTCGAATGAGTGGAAATTGAAATTTCAAATTCCCTTATTGATTTGGTAACTTAAAAAACATTAACCCATTAAAGAAGAATCATAAAATGATGATGTAAATATCCATAAATTAAATTATATTACACAATTAATACATTCATGGGAATTACACACACCACATGCAATAAATAAGTGGTGAACAATGGAAATCTCATGGAATTGAAAGCGATATAAGAAACCCCTTACTTTTTTACTTTTTCCTTGGTAGACGGTAGGTTAACCTACATTATAATGGTCAAATAATTGTTATTGAATTATAAAAAAATAATTTAAATTAATATGATATCATATATGATCTTTTAACATTGATTTGTTAATAATATCTTATTATTATCGTCGTTTCGGGTGTTAACGGATCGTTTTACATTATATTATTTGTTATGCGAGCCGTATTTATTATGGATTGGATGTATCTTATTCTTATCCAGAATTATATCATGTCTCTTTGAAATATTATTATTCATAATATTAAATTTAGTCTTGAATTGATATGATGGGGAATGAATCTCATCGCGTTCGTGGAGACGGTAATCTGTAAGTATGAACGAGCAAAAATATAATTATTTTGATAATAAAATAACATATAATTGGATGGTATATCATATATACAGAATCATTATAATGTTATATTTATTATTTACCTGAATTAAACATCATTATTATACCCATCCAAATAATAATATATTGAATAACAATTACACCACGACGTGGAGACGGTAGGCCGTACGTACGCATGTATGGTGACATGTAATTCAAAGGATGGATAGAATACTGAATATGGTTGTAACATATTTATAATAACATCACAATATATTTAAGATACTAGAGTTATTATTTTAGAATGTAAATAAAAAAGAAAGAAGAATTGGAAGAAGAAAGGATCTTGAAAGAAGGTGGTGAAATCATTACCTCTTCTTCGGGTTCTTCTTTTTGTTTTGATCAAAAGGGCTCCATAGGCTTGATTTATGATAAAAATAAGTCCTCTAGGTTGAAGTAAGGGAAGTGGGGAGAATATTTTGTAGGGTTTGGCCGAGCCAAAATGCTTTCAAGGTGTGAACAATTGGTTAGAAGTGGTGTCCTTTTATAATGGGGGAAGGGGCTCTTTAGGAAAAACTTAATGTATTATTTTACAATAAATTCATAATCGGTTTCTAATTTATGCAAAGTAGATTATTCAAAATCTAAGGTGGGTATGGGTCTAAAAAATTTCAAAAAATAGATTTAGAAAGGTTTGGGTCATTACATTAACATTTTCTTTTAGTTTTATCTCTTAGTTAATTAGTTTGACATTTACCATGTCACTTTGTATTTTATATTATATAATTAAAAAACATACTATATACATACAAGAGACCCCCAAGTGGTCCATTAATGATACACCTATCTTGATATAAGTCCTTTGGCCGAACCGTAGATTTTTAGGAATAGAATATCAATTTATAATATAATATTTGTTTTAAAAACTCATTTATGTCAATTTTGACACTATTCAATAATTGATTTTTGTTAAAGTCATAAAATATTTATTCATTAGACCCCAAATTATTTAAGCAATAATAAAATGTCATATTAAGAAATAAAATTAGTGTATGGAATAAAATATTTCAAATAATATTTATTTTAACATTTATAATACCAATTAATTGATTTATTCATTAATAAGGAAAATACTGCATCATAATTCTGTCTAAATAAATAAAATTATTCAATGTCTAAAAATTATAAATAAAATACAATTTTGTAGGAAATAGTTTTATCTTTATAATTAATGTTTATAGTCTAAAAGGTAACATATATATCCTATTGTAAAAATTGTTTTGCTAAAAGATATATGCTTAAGGCGTTTTTGTATTGACTTTAACTTAATTAATATAAAGTGTCATTATCACTTACAAGTGGATCCATGGGGTCCCAAAATCGACCCAAAGATTCCCATGGTAGGAAATGTATCAACCAATAGGGTTAGGAAACGTTTTAGGGTAATTTAATATTATTATAATATCATATTTTTACCCTTATTTACTGGATTTATCCTTTAACCATGGTAAATAAAATATTTACCGAAGTAATTTTTCAAATTGTATAAAAATAAGATTTACCTATTTACATAATTTGTTAATTCTGATTCCAAATATGGAATCCATTTCTTCAAATTCAAAACATAGAAGAGGCAGAAATTAATTTGAAATTAATTCCCGTTTTTAAAACAAAAAGCGTGTTTTTAAGAAAAAATAACTATCAAAAGATTGACACTTGTTTATGTCTGGTTAAATGTGAAATTATGTCCAATGACCAAAATTGTATTAAATGGTAAAAATATATTCTAAATATAATTTGAAACCACTCAAATTAATAATTTATGACTATTTAATATTTTGATCAAAAAAGTAGTTTTTAATTAAAAATTAGTAATTTACACTATTCATCAAAATATGAAAGTTATCTGAAAAGTACCAAAATTTCACCCTAGACTAATTTCGATATTTTTAATCCAAAAATGAAGTCCATTTTAAAAGATAAAATGTATAAAATTTCATAAAGTGGGTATTACTATTCATAATGGCCAATTTTATTTGTTGTGGTGTGTGTTAGAACTTGATGTTGCGTACAACACTCACTACTGTATTATTCAGCGAGTAGCGTGCCGTAGAATCTTGGGTGTCAAAATTAGTCAATACCACGGTATGTAATCCCAGTCAACTGGGATGGTTCCACCATGTATTACAATATCTATGTACGTATACATGACTAGCACCATACCTATACATATATACATAAGTATGAATATTTATAAGCAGGGTGAACAAATATCAAAAAAACAAAAGAATGTTGATATTTGCATCCATAATCCGAATCCCCTAAAAATAATATTCAAGGGCATTATAACACACTAATATTTTTTAAAATATTTTTCAAAATAATTTAATCTTTTAAATATTTTTTCATTCACATAATACTGAAGATATCATTTGTTATACAAAAACATGGTGTTTGGATTGCATTATATGAAACACCAAGATAAGCATACACTACCTGCAACATTGTCTTAGCTTGGGGTATACAAAACACTATTCTTGTCTTGTGTTATACACAAACTCAATTTCCTTCGATAACATGAATTACATGCAATAATGAGTTTTATCAAATAATATTATATTATAAAAATATTATTATGTAAGATTATAAGTTTTAACCTAGATTCTAAAATAAGGGATTTTAATATTATTAACTAACTTATCAAATTAAAAGGATTATAATATAAATTTATTAGTTACCAATTAATTATAAATTAAAATATATACCAATTGATTTTAAATGAAATAGTTTTACTTTTATGTGCCAAAGTTTTTTTTATAATAAATAAATTAACTATAATTATTGAATGATATTAATGAAATTTATATTTTATATATTCTGTCAAATATACTTGTTATTCATCCAGTAGATTTTATATGCATAAAATAAGAAAAAACATATATTATGCATATAAATCAATAATTTTCCAAAGGGTAATTTTACCGCCTTTTAATGGATAACCCATTTTAAATTTTTTTACACATTTATAATTTATACAGGAAAAAAATAAACATATTATATTAAATAGAAACATAAAAATTTACTTTGGAGTACTTTTTAATATTTATCTGATAATTTTCATGTTGTGATGAATAGTAAAAATACAAAATTTTAAGTGAAAACAACTTTTATCTTTGAAATAATTTGTAGTGTTAAATTATATATTATATTGTTTTTAAATTATAGTTATTTATATTTTTTGTAATTTAATCTAATATTGGTCATTGGAGATAATTTTACATTGGATTTAGATGTAAAATAGTTTCAATTTTTTCTTCTTTTAATTTTAATAACTTGTTTTCTCACCCTATCAACAATATTAATTTTAAAATAATTTTTTCAAATTATATGTTTCCTATATGAAGAAATATATTCCATATTTGTAATAATATGTTCCAATTTATCTAAATTGGTCCCTATTATTTTTGGACATTATGAATAGTAAATATAGTAATATTTTTTTATTAAGACAATTAAGGGTAAATAGAATAATTGAAGATAAACATAATGTTATAAGTAATATAAATTTTTTCTAATTTCATTTTATGAGTTTTTCTTGACCAAAATCTTCATTTTGATGATTTTTGGTCCACTACAAGCCACATAGAGCACTATTAACACATTTATAGTATTATATTCAAAGGGAAGACAAAATTGTCACACATTAGTTTCTATCTAGAGAAATATTTTTTAATTTTATTTTATATAAGGTATATGTTAAGATATAAATAGTATTAATAAGTGAATAATGTTTTTATATATTATGGTATTTTTTTATAATTTATAGAATATATATACTTAAATTAAATGTGACACAATAAGGATTCATGATCATTTAATTAATGTAAGAATCAAATAAATGATATTACAAAAATTAAAATAAATATAATTTGATATAATTAAATACATAAATGATTTTTATGTGTGACCATGACATTTAAGGTATCTGTTAAATAACATTTTTGAGGATATAATATTTTTAAAAATTCAAGTAATGAGTTGTGTCAAAAATTACATTATTGATATTTTAAAATAAATAATATTTTATAAAATGATATAAAACTTATAAAATATAATATTTAGAAAAATAATTGGGATACATACTAAAATATCATATATTCATAATTTATGGTTATTGAGAAATTTTATAGTAACTATATTAACCGATATATAGAAAAAACATATGTTGTCACAGTGTGAGTTAAAGAGATTAAATAAGGGTTAAAACCAAAAGATTGGGATAATAATATGACATAAAAATGTAAAAGATTTATTTTTTATGGGATTTAGATATATATTAATCTTATCTAAGACACAACTCACTTTGGATACATTTTTAATGAAAATTTAATTTATATCAATTTAAAATTTTAGTACATTCCTAGACTGCTCCTCCCCTCTCTTATAGAAGGGAGAGTCTACTTCTATATTATTCACACCACTAAATCATTGTTACTCAAATAAATCATCTAGATAGTCCTACCATCTTCCTTACCTTAATCCTAGATGCATTAATTTGTTCATAAATCCAACCAAAGTAGTCATTTTTTTCTAATCAAATGGAGATTCCCAAAGAATAGGTAATGTTCATCAATAAACATTTTTATTTTATTTCTTCCATGAATTACATAAATTATTTTTATTAAATTTTTATTTAATAGACTTATTATCTTAAATAAACTGGTGTATTTTAATATTAATGTGTTTACCTACACTCAAACACACTTCCATCCAATGGGTAACAAACATACTGTTCTGTTGTAGGGTGAACTACCGCCTAACGAAACGATGTTGTTAATTTTACCTTTACCACCTCTCTGGGATGGTAATTATGATAGACAATATATTTTTATATAAGATATGTGATATATATGATATAATTATACTTATTTAAATATAATATTTTCTCTACCTTTTAACATCCAATATTTTGGGAGAATAATAATGTCACTCATTTGTACATATGACATTCCATATCCATGATGCGATGTGATTCGTTATTCACCAATATTTCATGGATTATAATAATGATGAGTGTTTCAGAATATATAAATTTTATATGAAATAAAAATTATTATATAATAATAATATATTATATAATTTCCTTTATTTTAACATGATAATAAAACATAATCAACATTTGTGCGTACGTACGACCAACCGTGTCCATGAACAATGTATTCCATTTCATATATATATATATTATAATATATTATAATTTTTTTATATGGAAAATATATGATATATAATTCATGTTTTAAATTCTATAAATATGTATATAATGATTTATGTAAGAGGATCAACAAAAAAATTTCAAAACATGCTGGATAAATAAAGCGTTATTATCCAAAAATGTAATTTTTAAATGGGAATTGTTAATGAAACGGTAATATAAGGTCATTATAAAATCATATATGGAATATATATTAATATGATTCTATAGTATATTTATAATAAAATTATATTTATTTGGAGGTTCTAAAATGGGTGAAGGACGTCAAGACTTAAGGTAAGTGGATTTCATCTCACTTTTTATTTATGTGACATACATGCCATATTCACCAATCACTTATTTTTTATGTTTTATATACTTAAATATGACATGTTTTATCATTAATTTAATTATTTAATTATATTTTCATCTTTTATTGATGTTTCTCTATTATGGGGTTCATGATACTAAAGCTACTCAATTTGTAATGATGTATGTCTCACGTTTTATTTCGGTGAGACACATGTATTATACATTACTTGTTTCATAAATGTAGTGTATATACTAAACATAAAAGAAATATATGATATTATTAAATATTGTTATGTGTAATTACATATCCATTTTATGTATTCTCTTTAATGAGGTTTTTTGGTTCAGAGGATATCAAATTGGTAAGGTAATTTTGTCTCAATTTTTATTTTTGAGACACATGTTATTTTATTCAAATATATTATTTTACAAGAAATATATAATATCATTTGATATATTTTACAATGGATATCACTAATTTCATGATATTATAAGTTTAATGTAATTTTATTCTATCTTCAATATGAAATCATTATTCCTTTAAAATAATGTTTTCTAATGTTTTTATATTTTTTCTAAATGATACTTTATGAAATTTAAAGGAAAATTATTTCAAAGATTTTTAAAATGGTTTCCAAAAAAATCCTTCCTATGTTTTAAAGAATATTTTAAATTAAAACGTGTTTGATAAATGGAATATGATTTTAAAAACATTTTTCATTGTAGAAAATGCATTTTCCTCATGATTTATTTTCATGTGATCTATCGAATTTATTTTTCAACTAAGATTAAATTATTCAATGTTACTTTTTTTATTAGGGGTATGATTCCATGAAACTAGTATTATTATTTATAATACGTTTCTATATGTATGATGGAATTATATTTATTAAAACCAATTATTTCACATGGGATATGTTATTATTGAATAATGCTTACAAAATGCATTTAATTCCATGGGTTTTAATATGACGACTAATTTATTGATTGTGTGGAATAAACCTGTATTATTTTCATTATGTGATGGGTGGGTACTATATCTAAATATAATTAATTGAGTAATATTAAATGTTTTATGATATAAAATTGTATATAAAAGGGCATCCCACGCCTGAAACAAGAGGTTACATGAGAGGTAATCCCAAGACCCGGATAACTGGGTACACATAGCGAATCTTATGCCCGAAAGAAGTGGGTACCCAAGATATCATCCTAAGATAGAAGTAGGTACATTGGTGTTTATTCCAATTCCTACATGTAATGAAGAACATTGATGGCTTCCTCAAAATAGTGTTTTTATATTCATATGTCTTTTCCACAATTCCATTTCGTATTCCAATGTTATGATATCATGAATTAATATCCATATTTCCTTATGATACATGTTTAATGAACCAAAAATAATAATGCCAAGATTCATGTTTCTAAATTTTGATATGTAGGGTATGATCTTCTAATGATTAGGATCATGTTCTCATAATCATATGTTCATGATATGATTACACATTTCCATTATTTAACCGTACTAAGCATTTGAGATCACCCATTTCTTATGTTTTGTTTCCCCAGGTTATGAAGGAATGTTTTTAAGAATAATTAATATGGGGAGATATATTTTTTGAAACATTGAAGATAGTTCACTCATGTAGAAGATTTTTGAACAATGCTTTCGAAGGCACTAAACTAATATTGTGTTTAGGAATATATTTTTTGTAATATTTTTTTGTATTATGAAAATGTGATGTAATATATATGTACCTCAAGTCTAGGATGTTATAGTAAGTGAGATGGAATTCATTCAACCCAAGCCATGTTTCATTATGTTGATCAATGGGTCTGTAATCCCAATTGATTTGGACTTTCTTCAGCCAATGCCAGAAATATCTCTGCGTATGTTATGCGGCCATAGGGGAATGAACGTTATACACTTGGCTTGACCCGTAGTCTACTCCAGTCCACATAAATATTTATTCCATGAATGTATAACTAGGCATCCTGAAAATAAGGTCACCGATATATACACCGCACTGTTATTCCATGTAAACCCATTCAAATGTCTGATCCCTAGATCTCTGTCCGTTGGTGGTCATGACATTGAGACCATGACAAACCCTAAGTGTGTGAATTTTAGGTGATCTATAAGAATTTTTCACCAGTGAGATGTCATTCCCACCCCACGAGATCCTAATTTGAATATAAATTGTTTGTGCGAGACACCATGCTCAACTACCCTGACAATGAAAAGGCCCATAAGCCAGCCCCTAAAAATAATTTTTAATGATCCCCATCATATGGAAAAACAAGGATACCAAATTAATACACCATAATACATAATTCAATGAGTTAATTATTATTCTATATAGACCATATTTCGAGGAGAGAATAATAATCCAAATAATAAAATGGGCTGAGGAGATCATAATCATCATAATTAACTCATGAAATGAGGAGAGCGTATTCGTCCTAAGCACTCAGGAGAGTGGAACCATCCATTAGTACCATTAGTATGGGAGTCATGTCAATATATCATACTAATTGGCTCAAAAAAAGATATGAGGAAAATACCTCTGGTCATCCGAATAAAAGAATAGTCAAATACATAATGTTTCAATAACTATATATCATGTAGTACTTATGGGAATACCAATAATCATAAAAAATAATCTGGCCCAAAATATAGATCACTTGATGAACGTCTATTCATTATATATATAAATAAAGGTGCCTTATGCCATGATCAACAACCACTGACCAGAAAGAACCTTAGGATAAAATCACTACATTCACAACAATCATTTGAAGGAAAAAACTAATGGTGAGGGTGACTGAATGCCTAATAATAAAAATGTAGCCATATCCCTATGGTATTACAAGTTTGTAATGGATTCTAAGGTGATACCCACTACAATCTATATACAGACCAAACATACCAACTCAGGGTCGGTCAAACAAGGGGAAATATTTGGGACCCTAAGGAACTAAACATAAGTGGAGGAATCCTACTTAGGATCCTTATATTAAAAGGTAATGTAGGAATCCTACAGGGGATTCTAGAATGTTATGAAAGTCCAAGGAATCCAAAATAAGATCCTCAGAACAACACGAATGTGAAGATGTACTACATGGGATCCTCTATAACTGTATAAGAAGGAGTGGAATCCTACATGGGATCCATGGAATAGTGCAAAAGAATATGGATCCAATAAGGGAATCTATAATTTAGAATTTAATTAGTGACATCCCTCATGGAATCCAAGGTATATAAATAAGGAAAAGACATTCTACATGGGATCCTCTTGGTGGAAATAGTAACAGATGAATCTAATAAGGAATCATCAATAAAATTAAAACCATGACCTCTTAATCCAAAAATTTACATATCATGATGGAGAAATCCTCGAAGGATGAAATAAGACGTCATAATTCAGTAGAGATAGTTCATGGATCATCCCAGAGTATGTCTCACTTATAGGAAATGCCAAATATGATTACCATTGGAAGAACCTATTTGATTAACAAATGTAACTGAGGAGTCCTTAAAGAACCAAATTTCTTAAAATATAGATATCTTTGTAAAAATATACTCAAAATGGACTAATCCTAGTAATAATTTAATCTTCTTAGATCTAAAATAAGAAAAACTAAAAAAGGGTTGCAAGGTGGTAGTACATGACATGTCTCCATGAATACACGGAATGTAAATCCAAAGCCCCACTTGGGTGTGTACTCCTACCAGTTGGGCCATGTAAACGCAAAATTACATGACATATAAATAGGGTAAACAACATGTATCTAGAATAAGGAAACTACCCATGTCCCTTAATTGGCCTATCAATGTACTTGGTCTAGTTGTGTACTTCTACACGACATGTGACCCACAAAGGATCAGGATGTATACTCCACATGGAAATATACCACTACACATTGAGCCTGGCCGGGTATATGGATATGCATCTGAGTACTTGTACATGAAATGCACACCATAGTACATGGTGTGTACATTGAAAAAACCTTCTTGCCCAAACAGGAAGAACACTTATATTGTGTTTCTGAACTACATGTCATGTAGATCAGTTTTCCCAAATGGAAAACCCTCAAATCACTTCGGAAGCCCTGTTTCTTCCACAAAAACAATAGATCAGGAAACTAGGTTAAATAATAAGATATATTAGGGGAATAAAGTAATAAAACATAAAATATATGGGCATTTAAAACAAAATATAAACATAACATACCATTGGGTGGAATCTTCCAATTCAACGCCCTTTTCTGTGGTCCATAGTTGTCACACATCAATATATCATATATCGATCTCCATGAAGGTACCTCCCTACCTACCTCTCTATATTTATATTTAAAACTATCCCTATAATCTCTCTCTTAGTAACATGAAGGGGAATCCTCTGGGTAATACACAAGAATCCAAGAATAATAAAATAAAAAGAAAAGGGAAATAAATAATAAGAAGAAAAAAAATGAAAAGGGGTCCAAGCTGACCCAAACACCCAACTCGAGATTATTCCCTATCTAGAAAAAAATCACCATTTAAGAATCAATTAAGGAGATGTAATCTCAGTCCGACACTATTTTTAAAATATGTCATCGACTGAACCTGCATGAATACATGATTATTTAATTTATGAAATATTAAACATTAATTATTACACTGAAATATGAATAGCTCAAAATTCCACCATACTCTTATCCAAGGTTAGAAACTATAATATGGAATTAGAAGAGTGGTCCCAAAAAAATTTAAAACCATCTACTGAGGGAAAAGACCATTTTACCCCTTATAAGCATCTAAATTCAAAAAAGAAAATTTTTGCTCAGAATTTCAACCAAGAAAAACACAAGTTCTCACATAAGTAAATCACACAACTTAAAAATCATTTAGTACACAAAATTTAAATGGTTTTAATATTAAAATTAAATCTAAAACACTATTTAATTTTCAATATAATTGTAATTCAGGTTCTAGAAGTTGGTAATGAAGACAGAGACAAAGAGGGTGTCGATCAAAGTTTATCGGGTAGTGTTTCATGTTCACATTGAATTGAAAGATGATATGTAACTAAAATAATGATATTATTAAACTAATACTGTTATTCATAAAATGTGTTTGAGTTTCTAGTAGGGATATATATATTTTCCTTACATTACATGAAAAACTATATTTTTAGTTTTTTTTTATTTTGAATTATACCTTATGATTTGTATTCATTGAATATTCTATAGATGATGACACATGAAACCCCCATGCCAGACTTATATTAAAAATGGTATAATTACTGGTATTTTAAATTTTTATTAGTTTTTTAATTTAACATTGATTTAAGGGGACATTTTTAATGAATCTTTTCCATATGAGAATGTGTGGCTATGACTAAAACCATATGTTTGGGGAACAACAATGAAGAATAATATTATGTATGGGCATTACCTCTATCACAAGGTTAGTGAATGACAGTGTGATTTCAAGTAGTATCATTAAATAATACATAAACATGAGGATTTTAGTTCTATATTCTATAGTGTCCCATAGATGAACTACTTATCCAAATACATAGAACTATGATATGATAATTCATTCAGTTCACAAAACTATCTAAATTAATCTTTAAAGAAATTCCAAAAGCAAATATGCACCGAGTTATAAAATTATTACATTGTTGAAGTCCTACAAATAGTTTTTTAAAGTAACATATCCATGGTCTCACTCCATAAGGTAATTTCATGTTAATGAAACAAGTGAGAATGATCCATAATACAAGATATTATGATACAAATGTCACCAATGTAACCGTTGTAAAAAAACACTCACTTTCACTCCAACATCTATGGTGTATAATGAGATCATAATTATAAACTCCCATTTACCATTCCTATTTATGAACCATGGAGAAAAAAATCCCATTTCTACCCCTACATCGATCCTAGTCTCATCCTTTAAATAGTCCACCAACATCTAGAGATTTTTATTTATGTTTTTTTGATTATATATTGAGGATTTTATCCATATTAATTGAATAAATAAAAATATTTATCACTACCATTATAAAGAAACATGTTTTATAGGAATGTGATATCGATATCAGGTTTTAATACCGTTGTGGCTAACTACTTCAAGAATTTGATCATAATAGAGAAACAAATTCCAAAAATTTGGACTTAAATAGTATATTTAGATGATACTACTAAAAAACTATTCATCTATATAAATACCATTCAGTGATCTTGGTTAGTCTTCTCCTATTATATCTAAATACATATATATGCCTTCTCATAAGTCCAACTTGATCTCTAATATGTTATCTTATAGACCAATATTATAGTCCAATTCGTTAATCAAAATTCTTCTTAATAACCTTATTTTCAAATATAATGGATACTATAATATTGTCTAATATATTCATATTTTTATTCCCCTATTCAACTCATTATGGATAATGAATTCCTATAACTACTTCTAAAGACCACACTTGCAACCATTACATTCTGAAAAAAATCATATAGAAACTATATATCTTTATACTTCCTCATTCTTATGAACTCGTTAAAACTATGCCATAAACACCATATTCTTGAAATATATATGTTTTTAATTCCATTAATCCATCTAGAGGTATCTTCTGGAGATATTAACTTATCAATAATTAATAGAAACAATAAATCCCCACAATGAATCCCATTTCATTTCAAAAGTCCCCAAATATTCCCTACATGATATTTTAGGATCATCCCGGACTCATTATTTCATTCAAAAACTTGATAGAACCACCACTCTAATAATCCTGATGTTTCAAAAACATTCCACAAGATCCCCTTTCAAATGATGAGTGATAATAACACAGTTGTAACTTATCCCAACTCAATATAAGATATATAACTCATGGTAAAAATGATAAACACCATCAAATAATCCATGGATTTTAATCAATATTTGGAAACTAATCCATGAAATAATATAAAATTAAGTATTATGATGTTCTATAAAAATATCTCTCCCTCTGGGGAACTGACTAAATTGCACCGATTTGAGAAACTAAAACATCAGATAACTACATCATTGAAACCTACATTAAGTAAATCCATCAATAAAACTCATAACACTATACAGAATAATCCATATATATTCTTTATATGATATATTTATTTTTTTATAACCACATATACGGATCAGTTTTTCTTTTAATTTCACATTATAAAAACTATTATTAGTATCACTAGAATCATCATAGATCTTCAAAATTCATCATTATAACATAATGTCATACCAAACACATGCAACATTACCCTCTAGAAATAGAAAACGTAAAAAATATAGACAATATAAATGAGAATATCATATCTTCCAGAAATTTTATATAGTCTACCAACCAATATCTAAATGATACATTGATGAAAAAATATTGTAGTAGATTCACAATAAACATAGAATGTCTTTTCGATATCCCATTCTACGTCATATAGTTTACATCTTCGAGGCGAGAATTCATTGGAAAAAAAGGAATACACACTTCAAGAAGAAACCAATAGTCTTTAAACCAATTCATAACATTCCTACATAACAAAACATTTTCAAAAACATAATTGTTCTATGAATAATTTCAATATCATGGATAAAAATTATGATACCACCATAGAAAAATGATAAAACTCTTCCAAATCCTTCATTAAATTCTTAGTAAAAACATTAATACTATAAAATAACAGTAATAATAATTACTAGGTTGTGATACCACTTATTAGGGATCATATAGAATGTTCGATCAGTGGAATAACAACACAAAAAACTCCAAATAAGGAACAATCTTCTAATTTTTTTTGATAGAATATCTCTAATACTTCATAATCGGGAACTAGGGTCTCCTGGATCCACAACCTATAGTGGCCCAATTTTTTGGTATTTATATATTTATTTTTGTTTATTATGTATATAAATATAAGTTATAATGTTGGGAGAGTTTCGGGGGAACAATCAATATGTTTTTGGGGCAAAAGGGGTACTGCACGGGATGCGCAAAGTTTATCTAAACAGTGAGGAATCCAAAGAGCAACTCTGCACTTCGGTAGATGTCAGATAGTAACTACGGATCTGTGTGTGAAATATTAGGGATACCATGTGAGGAGGCCATTTGAGGGTCTTCCCTGTCAATTGATAATGCATGGTTAGCACATGATTTGTCTAATTGTGCACATTGACCCTACTTGGGGAAAAAGTGATATCCTAAAAAAGTGGATCTCAAAGGTTTTTCTCTCTAATCCCTTGTTTTTTTATCTTTTGTTGCCTTATCTCGGTATTATCATCCACTGAAGGTTGTAAAACCTACCCAATGAAAATTGGAATCGATCCAGAGCCTTTCCATGGCATTTAGAAGCACAATTCTTGAGGTTTGTCATCATTTTTCTTCATTCTTATCACGTTTTCCGATATCTACTTGGGTAAACTGCCCATATCCTACCATTTTCTAAAATATACATCCTTTATTGGTATATCATAGATTTTGGATTCCCAATATGTTGATATTTGGTCTTTTTGTTGATAGGAAAAAAGATCTAAGGCGGTTTTGTGAAATATTTACCCATTTTTGTGAGCATTCTTCATTCGTTTTATATTTTCACCAAAACCGTCAAGGTCAGTGGATTCAATTTCAATTACTATTAGTAAAATTCATTTGAATTATTTAAAATTTAATATATTGTGTGGAATTTATTATGAAATTTTAGTATATCAATTGATAGAAACCCTCATTAGTGACAGTTTCGTAAATTTTGGAAATCTAGAAAATTGGTGTCCAGGAATAAAGTGATT
The DNA here is from genome assembly GCA_963277665.1 of Viscum album. NCBI lineage: Eukaryota > Viridiplantae > Streptophyta > Magnoliopsida > Santalales > Viscaceae > Viscum > Viscum album. Next base: position 433,943,027 of record OY728158.1, on the reverse strand, counting down.
TTATTAATGATTTTTGAAATAAGATTATAAGAGGGGATTTTTAAGGAATTTTTGTAATTGGATTTTAGTAATGTTTTTTCAATAAAAGGAATGGTATTATTGAAATGAAATGGTTGATTGGAATTGGTTGTGTTAACGGTGTTCAATTAAAGAATGTTTTTTTTGAAATGGTATGAACTAGTTTATTTTAATGGTAATTGAAAATATTCATTGTGTGTGTTCATGTTCAATGTCCCCTAAATAAGGGATGTGTAGCACTAGGTTACAAGGTGCAAGAACCTAGAGCAGGCTTGTGTGTTAGTGGGACACAAGGAAATTGGATGAGATACCAATCATGATTTTGGAACTATCCGAATGGAGAATGCATGTGAGGGTGTTTGAAAACGTGAAATGGAATGATTTTAAAAAATTGTATTGATAAATGGTTTTCAAGACTTTTTTGGCTGTTTTTCTAGAAATTTGACATTCTAGAAAAATTTTAATGACTCATATTCTCATAATATTATTTTGAGAAAATTTCGGGAGAAATTACAAGACCATACATTAAGACAGAATGCAATTTCGAGGCATAGTGTTCCCAAAATGGTACATTGAAAATTAGTATGTTTTTAAATAGCGTGCGTGAGAATATTTCCTAAAAAAAGTGGAATAAATCATAATTGAGTTCTTGTATCAAAAATTTGAGGGCACCATTGTGTTCATGATTACAGGTTTACCCTAGGCACAACTTAACCATTGATGGGGCGGGCCTCTAGTGAGAAAACTCGAAAATAGTATAACCGTAAATAAAGTAATAAAATAAGATTATTTAATTTTCAAAATCCATTTAACTCATTATTGTTGAATCCGATGGAAGATATGAGACCACCATTGATGGGGCGGGCCTCTAAAATAAATATTATTTTATTTTTAAATCTATAAATCCTAAATGGTAGCTCTAATTGGAAATACAAGTGTACCATTGAGATCGTGAGGGTGTTCTTTCCTTACGCAGGGCCTATCCTCGAATGGAATGGGTTGAGGGTAGAGGATTGTTTTTGGGTGTTTTAATGAAAAAAAAAATAAAATAAAGTTTATTTTATTCAAAAATGTTTTCTTGAAATGAAACATCAATCTAGATACTTCATTTCATAAATGAAACTGCATAACAACACTGCCACCCAAGCATAATAGAAACATTGTTTCATTTTAGAAATGAAACATCCTAACTATGCCGTGAGTCGTTGTAATAAAAATGTTGAAATGTGATTCCTCAATTAAGTTGATATATATAGATATGAGATCATGGGAGGTTCCTTGAGTTTTCTCCAAAGCCTTAATGAAAAAATATTTTGTTGAACGATTATTGGAGATGAACGACAACAGATCAAGGAATAGATTTCTATTAGACTTAGGTGAATTGATGAATGTTGAACATATAATTCACCCTTCTCCAGTGATATATCCAAACCCAGGTAGGTATTTATTTATGTGTGTTTACCTTTCCTCCATTATTCTATTTAAAATGACCAACGTGGGTCAATTCACTGAAAAATTGACCAGCGGATCGATCTCCCTTATCGGAATGATATTTTTGACATGCATGAATTTAAGAGGGAATTATATCATGTAAATTATTTGAGCACCTGCCCCGTTAATTTCTAAAACAATGAAATAAGGAAAAAAGAACAAGTCTGATGTTTGTTTCCTTGGGTGTTTACTGTGATCTCTCTTTCTCTTCACATTATTCACCGATATACCCCTATGGTCACGTATGATTCTTGTAGGGCGGGTTTGAAAGTGGTCATAACCTTGTGTTTCAATGAAAAGATGGTTTGGAGAACATGGTAGTAGAGGTGTGGACCGGAGGACCGCAGCCAAACTTCTGGATCCGACAACAGACCACTAGAGCAAGTCTCATGGCCTGTAGAATTACCCACTGGCGCACTGCAGTGGCAAGGAATCCCACAACATCCACCATGGGCAGTGATCAAAGACATCTGATAGGTGGCAGTGTGGGATGATGCGGAAGCGACACCGCATCACATGGCTAGAGGGCCACATTCCAGCTAGACCACGATGGCGGACCTCACAGTGTCCTGCTAGATGGTTTGGAGATGCGGTACCAGCTGTGTCTGAGGAAACATAAACCAGCCTACTCCAGCGGTCCATCTCAGAACGGTGTGTCAGCCTCAAAATGTGCCTAGTGCCTCAGGCCGGGCCCCACTCTATTGGGTCTAGGTTGGCACATCGTAATGTTCTGGGCACAGCTGGTTCGGGCCGGGACGGGTCGTTCCCACCGGGTCGGACCAAACTCGGACCCAACCAGAACCTTATATCTAAAAGGATCATAGCATCTAAAGTGTACATTTGATTGATGAACTGTTTGTGGAGTTGGCACCCTTGGGATTGTCCTTCCCATTTTATATACCATCAGTGGGTTTTAATGGATGTTAAAATTCGACCGATACAGTGAGGAGTAGATTATCCCAAAATCAAACACACTATGATTAGGAATCCTATGGATGGTTGTGACGAACATTCCTAGGTGACGAGCGGGTCTAGGAGCCCCTGCATGCCTATGTAATGAGCCGGTATAGGTTCCCCAATAGGCCTAAGTGTTGAGCGGGTCTAGGGGCCCCAACAATCTTATCTGATGATCGGGTCTAGGTTCCCCTGTTGGCCTAGTTGATGTGCGGGTATATGAGCCCCATCTGGTCTAAGTGACTCATCAGGGATGAGTGTCTCAACAGAAAAAGGTGTTCATTATTTACGATTTATAGTCATATTTATATTAAATTTGACTTATACCTGTGCAAGAGAACTCTAGTGACTCTCCTGATTTTACTTCTTAGAGGATACCCATCATGTACCTCTTTAGTAGTCTTCTTTTTTGTATTGATTTGTGGTATACCTTTTTAGTTTTGGGCCCCTACTGTGTATTCTTTTACTCACCCCTACATGGACATCAAACGAATGTGTCGTGTCTTGTACATACAATCAACTCTTTGATGAAGTCCTTAGTCTGCTAGGGGGAAGTGGTGTTTAGAGTGACTCGACAGAGGATATGTACTTTTACAAATTCAGACAGTTGTTTATGTATCTACCCTCTTGGAATCGTTTTCTATGGAGGAGGTATAAAAACTTTTACTTATACTTTTCTTTTCTAGTTGGGCTTGTATTCTGGCCTCGTTTACCATTAGTTTCTTGCTATCATAACATGTGTTTTTTCCATAATGTTTTCACCTTCCCGAATCTATGGACTGGAGTTGTGTGCAAGTGTACATGTACTTAGGGAAATGCCTCAAATATTTTTGGGATATACCTACTCAGTGCTGGTCACCATCGCCTATCCTATGGGAGGTAGGCTTGGGGTAGTCACTATATGGGCCTTGAGGGACGGATCGTGATAAAGTTTTATCAAATGATGTCAGTTCTAAATGAAGAACCTATAGTCTATGAGTTTGGTTTGGGGAATCAATGTTAAGTGTTTTGTGTTTGGATTTTAGGGTAGGAAATCCAGTGTTGGTGCAGAGGTCAACGTATCAACACACTAGGACCCCAAATTCTACTTTTCAACTTGGTACATGAAAATTCTATTTGCAGGGAAAGATGATGAAACATGCATCATATTGGAATGGGTTATGATTTTCCTGTCCTTCTCGAGTTTTCTCACTAGGTATATTATATTGATCATGGAACATCTTGTTTTTTAGATGCTTCCATGTTGATAGCTTTCTATGATTCCACCATGAGATCATATGGATGATTCGTGGGGTGATGAGAGTCGTACATGGGTCCATACTATAGAAAACACCTTCGAGTGATATACCATCTATAACACCACCTATGGAGTATCACTTGGTACTCGTAGTACCAGTGGATAAGATGCATGTAATGAGTGCACATCACAAGTTTCAGTGACATACACCCCTCAAGTCCCAAGGTGAGACCAAATCATAGGTGGCTAAGGAATGACATGAGGTTGTGACTATGTTTTCCTTCTAGTCAATACACCATTACATCAGATGGAGGTTCTGGCAGTGAGCCTTCTATGTGGCTCAACAGGGTAATGACAAGGTTCAAATTACCCGATCATATTATGAGGTGACTCTTCAATGAACAGAGTTTGAGAACCATTATCAGAGAAGGGGATTTCGCCATAAAAGAAAAGGTCTATGCATTCCCATGATCCTATATAGATATGAAAGGATGACATGTTGGTAGTTCAGAATTCATCGAGGCCTACCAACCATTCCAAGTATTTGATGAATATGATTCGACCCGTTTTTTCAGGTCTCAGACCACTTATTGTTGTGTGTTGAGGGACATCCGAGCCAACACTATTAATATGTGAACACATACTTACACACAAATATTTATTTTGTCATCCTATGAATTATATTTCATAATTATATGATATTTCATTCAAATTATTATAAAATGATATTTACACTTTGTTTTTTAGATTTAGTTAATAGTTGAAACTAGGACACACCATGACAATAATGAATTTAATGGAAAATGTAATGATTTCCCACCTGAGTAACTAAATGTAATGTGATTTATAATATTTAATTTTTTTTATTCACATAAAAATTTATTATGCCACGAATCATGTTGAGATTCCAAATGATAAAATAAAGGAAATGTACTATTGACTATTTCGTGAGGCAATATCCACCTTTTTTAGTTGGTGTTCTTATACACTAGTGGCTAAGTAATAATAACAACCCTTCTCTTTATTTCACACTTATACAAAATTTATTACAAAAAATATTCACTTTATAAAACATAGAAGATCGACAGGTCTAGTTTTTTTGGGACATAATAACATTACAAAACAACATAAAACATGAAATAAACATCATTGATGAAAACATATTTTACATGACCACACACATTCCTTTGAACTTAGCATTGCTTGAGATAACCTGGGGAGATGCATAAGAATAGGGTGATCTATAAATCTCAGAAAGGGAGTAGACATGGAATAAAATGATGAATATAGAACATGTTATGAAATAGGCATACCAATGGATAATAAGATAAACATGAATATAAAGGCGTGATATAGCATGATTTTCATAACATGATAATGTGGCATCAACATTTAACATGATATCAGAATGATCTAAGGCTTCTAGTACTTGGAGAATGAGTAAAACCTCATTTCGTTTGAATCAACATGAGTAAACCCTTGTTTAAGTTAATATATCATGATACTAATATTTACCCAATGCATTGGAGCTCTATCAGGGTGCACCCTTCTTAATAATTTCATTTCATGCATTAGTGTACCAAGTTGATCTTTTAACATAGATTAATTAATAATAATTATAAATTCTAAGATTAAGGAATGTAGAATTCATAAATTAATCTCTATAATAAATATAAAAATGTGAATAATGGTGAATAACCTTGATAGAAAAATGGACATGGTATTCAGTACACAATGACTTCGACATGGTAAATTGTGGTGCAATTTCGGTAGCTAAACAGCGTGACATTAGAATTCAATAAAATTTTAGATGAGAGATAAAGGTCTGTATAATCATATGTACCTGAAATTTAAAAAAAATTATAATATATATATATATATTTACCGACATATTTAATGTAATTTTGATTAATAATACAAAAGAATTTCTTGATTATAAATGCGAAGAGAGAAATTCCTTACAAAATTTCAGCATGGTATCAGGTGTACATGGGAGGAATTAAGGAAAGGAAAAGTGGACTATAACCATAAAAATATAAGGACGGTAGTATTGGGGAGGTGAAAAATTTTACCCCATCATTTTTAATTGAAAACAAATTTGTATAACAACATAATAAAATTTGGTCAAAATGAGAATGGAAGAAATCCCTTCTTTAGAAGTGTTATCCAAAGGCATGGGAGAGGCTTGAGAGAGGCTTCTGGGATCTATGGATATATTGGGAGGATCTTAAAGAGGGGAGGGAAGAGTAGGGATGTGCTGAAATAGTTTTGAGTGAAGGTAAGCAGGAGCCTGGGTGGATTTATATAGGAAAATAGAAGGAATTATTTATTATTAAGGTTTTGGGCACCACACAAAAAACTAATCAAAACCAATACACAACCCATGGGTTTGACCATTTTTTTCCAAAGGAATGTGTAAAAAATAATTTTACAATTAAAATGGATGAAATTCCTAAAATATTAGTCTTGCTTATGGGGAGGTGAGGAACACTGTCAAGGAAATAATTTTAAAAGATAAAATGTTCTATAAGTTCTGGAGGAACCAATAAGGAACCATAAAATTAATCAAAAATATCTATAATCGCATTATTTTAATGGTAAAATATATATTGGCTGAAAATACTTTTTATAGAATTTTATTAAATCACAGTTGGGTCATTACGATGTCATTAAACAAATTATATATTTAAACAAAAATTAATTTTTACCCAATAATTTGATTGTCATAGAAAGTTATGAAAAATTCACTGTCGGACAATTTAGAAGACCTAATTCCAAAAATAATACTCATTTTTTATAAATAACTTTCAAAATTTGGGAATATTTAATTTTATAATAAAAATAGGTATTTATCGATAATTTATGAATTTTGGCAAAAACAGTTTCAAACCATAAAAAAATTACAATTGTGTTTATAAAAAATTATAAGGCACTTTATATTTAACAAAAAATAATTTAGTAATAATATTTATTTAAAATATTATACAATTAAAAAATCAGTTAATTCTTCATAATATTTTTCATAATTTAATATTAACAAAAAATATAATTTCTTTTTTAAAAACAAATTACTAAGTAAAAATAATAAAATGAATGTATAATCTATATTAAAAATAAGGCACATAATCATAGTGCTAGGGTATTATAAAATAACCCCTTAAAACAACCGCAAAAGACCTATGGGTAAGGTGTGTGATGGAGAAAGACTCGTGGTCAGGATCTGATAACATCGCTTAGGAGGTAATCTCTATTAACATTCACTTCTCCTATAGGTGGTTCCATTCAATATTAACATGTTGAAGCTGAGAGGACCAGTTTGGGATATACCTAACACTGAGAGGGGGGGGGGCGTGAATCATTGTTGGGGGCTTTTAAAACTAATAACAAATTTTATCCATGTACCTCTTGACCTGTTAGGATCTTGATTCTCTTATTCTCTTTTCCCTGTTGCATGCTATAATAGAAAGCAGTAAAAATATGCACACAATATTTTTACAAGGTTCACCACTCAATAAGAGTACATACGTGCTTTCCATGTAAGGGTATGACTAGTACAAGGATTTTCCACTATAATGTGATATGTGGTTACAATGGAGTTGCTAGGAAAACAATCCTCTAGCCTGTGTGAGTCCCTACAATTTAGAGGGTAGTGGGAAACAATCATCTTCCCTAGACTTGTGATGACCTAGCCCAACATTCTAGTGTGAGTCCCTACACTTTGGATGGGGTGGGAAACAATCCTCTTCCCTGGACTGGTGATGACCTAGACCAACTTGCAACGTCTAGATGGTTCTTTATACTACCTATGTAGAAAGTCTTCTTCCTTCTTCAAAAGGTAGGTTCTACTCCTGATCTTATTCAATGCACTTCACATGATTACCTGCAAAGGAGTAGGCAAGCAATTCTTCCTTCTTTCTTTCTTTTCTTTTCTAGTGCAACACCAGCTGCATTAGACTTCTTCTTTCTTTTTCTTAGTGCAACGACTAACTTCAATAAAACTTATTCTCTCTTCTTGGTATGTTATTCATCTTCTTTTTCTCTTCTCTCTATGCAGTGAACCTGTAAACTGCACACTCAACTTCTTCTTATGCTTATTCAATGCAAAACCATCTCCACTAAAACCTACATTTCTTCACACATTTTCTTTCAGAGAAAAACCATATGCACCGAGCTCTTCTTCTTCTTCTTCTCCATTGTAGATTTAGAAGTTCTCTTTGTGATTGTAAAAATAATAATTCTAGATCAACTTAGCATCATCAGATTTGAACAGAAGATGGTAAGAAATTCTAGAACAACTCACAGCTTGCGCCCCAATCCTTACTTGCACGCCACCTTTCCTGCGCACCAGCCAGCTTGTGCGCCACCTGCTAGTGCGCCACTAACTACTTGGCGCCACTATTGTCCACATCTCAAAACATGCATTCCACCTTTGGCATAAAAACACTCTTCTCATGTGCACCTTTAACAAATTGCACGCCAAAACCTACTCCCTAAAACTTGTGTGGAAATACTTTCACCGCAATACTTGCGCAGCAATACTTGCACGGAAATACTTGTGCGGAAATACTTGTATGGAAATACTTGCGTGAAAATACTTGTGAACCATATAAAAAAACCTCAGCATGCACGCCACTTCAGCCTGCATGCCGCTTTCTACCCTTGCGCGTTTAGAGCTAAATTTTTTCTCTTATGTGTTGATCATTAAAAAATGAGCAGTCTAGTCGTCTATATATAGGAATTTTGGTGACTTGTGCGACCTAGACTTGCACACAAAGACATGCGCGCTGCTCCTTCACTTGCGCGCCACTCCATCACTTGCGTGCTGCTTCATCACTTGCGCGCCATTCCATCACTAGCGCGACACTTTATTTCATTTTTAATATTTTGATATGATGATTTGGAAATAGGACTTGCACGCCACTTCACTTGTGCGTCAATAATTGCGCGCCACCAATTGCGTGCCGCCACTTTCACGCCGACACTTCCCACCTTCTTCTTACCTTTTTCATTTTTGGATGGAATGATATTTGAAATCTGATTTTTTTCAAAAACACTTCTCTACTCTATATCTTTCATACGGCTTGCACCACAACTTCTCCAAACATGTGATGATTGTAAAATACAAATCAGAAAATCATTGTTAGATTGCATCTATTCTTTTGGAATATGAATTTGAAAGTACTTCATTCATCCTCACATCAAATCCTCAATTCATTTTGAGGTGTTAACTCCAAATAACTCAATTTATCTCTCATATTACAAAAGTGGAGGCTTAAGGATTATTCAAACACCTTCATTGTTGCAGAAAATGTATCACCATTGATACATGTATTTTGAACTTTAAAGATCAGTGTAACAATCATCTGATTTCAAGTCAATGTGTAAATTCTGAACTTCTTAGAATGCTGAGTCCATCCACACTATCTCTTCATCTACAGCCACAAATCTCTACTTCATTCAAGTCATATGATTCTTTTCTTCTAGTAAGATCTTGCATGGTTCTCATGCAATAATGAAGAATTGCATTGTCTTCTTCAAATCCTCATTCTTCTTCAGCCAACATTAGATAGATAATACTTCACCATTCTTCTCCAATCATCCTCAAATGGAAGATACTTCTCCATTATTCATTGGTGTAAACAGTGTGTCACCTTTGACACAAGTTATTTGAAAGTAGGATCAGTTCAACAATCGACTAAATTGACATCAAAGAGAATTTTCCTAGCATGACATTCAATTTTATGATTTCCTAACAATTCTCTAATCATCCTCACTTTATCCGATCTCTAATGACATTGGATTCCTTTTTCATATCCTTCATTATTTTGACCGATATTGACAACAGTTGACAAAAAAACAATCTCCACACACAAAGTGGTCTCATCAATCTCCCCCTTTGTATTTTGTTGTCAATTCCTTAAAGTCTCCTCAGATGAATGTGTCAATGTCAAAATGAGAATATTATCTCTCTCCTTTACGTCTTTCTCTCCCCTATACATTCATTTAATTTCATGGAACATTAATGAAAAGTGAAACAATCTTCTAATTTCAAGGAAATTTGTAAATCATGACCTTCTTAGAATTCCAAGTCCTTTCACACTCTCTCTTGATATTCAGCCATCATTCTATACTTCATTCAAGTTGTATGATTCATTTCTTCATGTATGCTCTTGGATGGTTCTCATTCAATCATGAAGCATTGAATTATATTTTTCAAATCCTCATTCTACTTCAACCATCCATAGATAGATGATACTTCACCATTCTGCTCCAATAATCCTAAAATGGATGATAATTCTCTAGTCTTAATTATTGTAAACAATGTGTAACCTTTGATACAAGTTCATTGAACTTGGGAATAGTTCAACAATCGACTAAATTGACTTTATAGAGAATTGGACAAGCATGACATTCAATGTTATGATTTCATAAAAATTCTCCAAGCATCCTCACATTAGCCAATGTCTAATCACTTTGGATTCCTTCTTTACATCCTTCTTCATTTTGACCGATACTGAAAAATGTTGACAAGAAATAAAATCTTCTTACAAAATGTGGTCCCAACAATCTCCCCTTAGTATTTTTCATCAATACCTTAATGTCTCCTCAGATGAATGTGTAAATGTCAAAATGAGAATCTTATCTCTCCAAATTACTTCTTTCTCTCCCATAGACATTCATTTCATTTCTATCCCCCTAATTGACAAGAAATACAATGTTCATGGTTGAGAGGATATCATTCCATACATAAGAAATTTTCCATCAATCATTTCACTCTATGTCTACATGAGCAATGCTCGGTGTAGAAAAGAAGATGATTTGATTCAGACAACAAAGTTGTCCATTACCCACTGAATATGACACAAAATGAGATGAGAACACATAAACTTGTCTTCAAGGGTTTTCCAGATTCATTCCGGGCTAAAGATATTGAATGTGATAAGAAATAATCAACAAGAAATTCCTACACTCACTTCAACAAATAGATCAAAAACATTCAAGTGAAATTTCAAGGATAAGTGGGCTTGTGGAACGTTCACTATTTTTATGTCATTTATTATCCTTATTACTCCCCCTTTGTATAATGATCTTTATTTTTAGTAACAAAGGATGAGAGATTTAGAAATAACATATCATTTCCAATGACGCGATCTTCCGAAAATCATTATAGTAGTAGAATTTAGTACCAATTGAAGTTGATACTTATTGATATAATGACTCTGAAAACTTATTCACATGTATCCCCCTCAAGGGAACACTTCTCATCACTGAGTCTCAGGTTCTCCCCCTGAGATCTTGCTTCACCTTAAATTCCCTGTATTATCTGAAAAAATACAATACACAAAGATTTTAGGGAATACAGTGGATCCTTCATGCTTTATCAATGTGAGCAGGAAGGCTGAGATGATTTTCTCAACCAAGATTCTCGATTTGCTCTGCCCCTCACACATTCACATTTGATCTTTAATTTTGAATGTGGCTATGTGGATATCAGTACATCTTCTATCTCATTCTGTGTTAATCTTATTTCTTTAATAGCTTTCCAAACACTAGAATCTCCCGGTGCAACTTTCATCCTCCTCATGAATTCTGGTTGTGCTGGAATAAATTCAATGCACTTTCTGACAGAATGAACATCATTATTTCACATCACACTGATAACTTTTTTGTCTTCATGCAGAATCATATTTTTGTTTTTAGCCCAATTCTTAGCATGTGCATCTTTCATTTTCCTCATTCTGTCTGAATCTTCTGGCCAAACCACCTATATATCACTAGGGATTGAGGCATTACAATTGGATCATCAACATGGATTCTTCTGAGTGGCTTCTTTATTAGTAGTTCTTTTGGATGCTCCACCCTTCACCTTTTTGGATTTAGAATCCAAGGAATTCCCATCTTTCCTTCTTGAAATCTTCTTGGGTGAATTTGTTTTCACATTATTCATCTGATTTCTTCCCAAGGATGATTCTTAATTCTTTCCCAGCTTCTGTGGTCTTCTTTTCTTATATGAAAATTCACTATTCATATGACCACACCTATTGCATACATCACAAATGTTATCTAACATTACAAATTTGTTTGCAATATATAGATGTTTCTGGATCTGTGGATGTTGCTTCTTCTTATCTGTATTTCTCCCCCTTGAGATGTTCTTTATCTATACTTTTACATTTGAGAGATTATACCAACAATCCAGTGAAAAATGTCCAAACCTATTGCAGCACCATCATTGACCAACAATCCTTGACCTCCTGTTATCTTCTTGATAAGGTTGTTGAGTCTTCTTCTTGGTATGTTTAGCTTTCTGTGGGGATCTATCTTTCACACTATTTCCCCTATCCACCCTATCCATGGTGGTAGGTTCCTATTCATTCTTCTTCATCCATACTTGTTTAGAATTCTTCTTCCAACCTGCATTTTTGTTAGAGTAAATTTTAGAGACATTAGTACAAGTTGGTATGGATGATACCTTTACTTTCTCAGCTGCTTTTAATAGATCAATGAGTGAAGCCATGATCATATTATCACATATTGTAGGTATTTCGATAGTATAATCCTCTATTGAGAATTGAATATTGATAGAAACTGTTTCCTTCTTTTTTGGAGACTCAATATGTGTTTTATCAAGATAGGTAAACTCAGCTTACAATTCTAAACATCACATGTTGAGGATGACTTCCTGGTCTTCAATCATAGAAATATTATCTTCACAAGCCTTCTATAATATTTCAACTTTATCTTCATGCATCTTTACATTGTATTGTAAAAAAGAGTCATGTTCTTTGATCTTCTTGGAGTTTTCATCCAAATATATCTCCTTGACATCATTTCTCTTTTTAATCTCATCTTCAAGTGCATGGATCTTATCTTCTAGAGTCTTGTTGACTCCATCTTTCTCTTCATCATCTTTGAACCACTTTGAAGAACATACTTCAAATCCCATCATTGTTTCTTAAAAGGATTCAACATGTCTTGAGAGAATTAAACATTGGATAATTTTTTATTGTAAGCCTTTCTCCAAAGAACCATTTCTTCTTCCAGTTGGGTGATATCTTCCTGCATACATTGAAATACTCCACAAACAAGAGATTCAATTTCTTCAGTAATACCATGCAGAATCATTCTTAATCTGTCAACTGATATTTCTTGAGATGTTGTAGATTGATCATCACCACTTGTTCCAGAATTTTCATCATGGGGATAATTTCCAAATGTACTAACACATTCCTCATTATCATTTGAGGTAGTAAGGTTGTCCATCTTATTGGTGGGGACTTGATCCAGATTTTCATTACCTTCCTTGTCAGGTGTGTCTTAAATGTTATCTAGATATGGAGACCCAGATGCTTCCTCTTCTTTATATGAGAGGGAATTATTCTTCAATTTTATCTTCTCTTTCCTTTTCCTCCTCATCATGTTCTGGGTAGATATATCTTTCTGCTCATAGATTGATGAATATTTACAAACATTGCTCTTCATTATTGACTCAAGAAAGGAACTGATGTTTTCAAAAGAGAATGACTTCACTATAGAGAATCCAATAGAGGTTAACCCGTCACTCTGATACCAATTGATAGGACTAGTTTTGGCATATACCTAAAAATAAGAGGGGGGGGTGAATCAGTGTTGGGGGATTTTAATACGAATTTGAACATTTATCCCTATACCTCTTGACCTATTAAGATATTGATTCACTTATTATCTTTTCCTTGTTGTATGCAATAATTGAAAGTAATAAAAATAATCACATGATATTTTTAAAAGGTTTACCACTAAATTAGAGTTGCTATATCCTTGTCATGCATGTGGATGACCAGTGCATGGATTTTCTACTTTAATGTGAAATTGTTTTACAATGGAGTCACTATGAAAACAATCCTCTAGCCAGTGCGAGCCCCTACACATTAAAGGGGGTGGGAAACAATACTATTCCCTAGAATGGTGATGACCTAGCCCAACATTATAGTGTTATTCCCAACACTTTAGAGGGGGGTGGGAAACAATCCTCTTCCCCGGAATGGTGATGACCTAGCCCAACCTGCAGCATCTAGCTGTTTCTTTATACTACCTATGGAGACAGTCTTCTTCCTTCATCAAATGGTAGGTTCTAATATTTATCTTCTTCAGTTCTCTTCACTTGATTACATGCAAATCACTAGGCAATAAATTCTTACTCCTTTACTTATCTTATTTTATAGTGAAACACCAAATGTATTAGACTTCTTCTATATTTTTCTTAGTGCAACAACCAACTGCACTAAAACATCTTCCCTCTTCTTGGACTGTTATTTTTCATCTTTTCTCTTCTCTCTAAGAAGGAAACTTGTAAACCACACACTCTTTATCTTCATATGATTCATCAATGCATAACTAGCTCCACTAAAACCTACCCTTATTCACATGTTTTCATTGAGTGCATAACCATATGCATTGAGATCTTCTTCTTCTTCTTCTTGATAAAATCACAAGTTCTCTTTGTGATTGTAAAAACAATAAATTCTAGATCAACTTATCATCATCATAGTTGAACAGAAGCTGGAAAGAACTTCTAAAACAACTCACAGCTTGCTCGCCAATCCTTAATTGCGCACCACCCTGCTTGTGCTCCATACTGCTTGCACGCCACCAAGCATGTGTGCCACCTGCTTTCACGCCACTCAATACTTGCACGCCACTATTGTGCACAGCTCACAACTGGCGCACCACATTTTTCTTAAACGCACTCTTCTCTTACGCACCTCTAATAACTGGCGCGCCAAAACCTACCTGCCAAAACTTGTGCGGAAATACTTGTGCGACAATACTTGCGCAGAAATACTTGCGCGGAAACACTTGCGATGCAATACTTGCACGAAAATTCTTTTGTGGCAATACTTGTGTGGAAATACTTACCCGACAATACTTGTGTGGCAATACTTGTGAACCTTATAAATAACCATCATCTTGCGCGCCACATTTGCTTGTGTGCCGCTTTCTACACTTGCGTATTCAGAGTTCAATTTGTCTCTTAAGTGTTATGCCATAAAAAATGAGGATGCTAGTGGTCTATTTATAGGCATTTTGGTGACTTGTGTGACCTATAATTGCGCACAAAGTCTTGCGCGCCTCTCTTTCAATTGCGCGCCTCTCCATTACTTGTGCGCCGCTCCATCACTTGCATGCCGCTTCATCACTTGCACGCCCTTCCATCATTAGCACGACACTTTATTTCCTTTTTCATATTTTGATATGAGGATGTTGAAATATGACTTGCGTGCCACTTCACATGCACGTCAATACTTGCGTGCCACCACTTGCGCGCCGCCACATTCACACTGAAACATGCCCGCCTTCTTCTTTCCTTTGTCATTTTTGGATGGTATGATATTTCAAATCTGTTTTTTCCACACAAAAAAACATCATTACTCTATCTATCCTTCATACGGATTTCACCAAAAGTTCTCCAAACATGTTAAGATTGTAAAATACAAATCAGCAAAGCATCGTCTAATTTCATCTATTCTTTTTGGATTATAAATTCCAAAGTACTTCTTTCATCCTCACTTCAAATCCTCAATTCCGTTTGGAGTGTTATTTCCAAAGAACTAAATTTATCTCTATTCTTCCAAAAGTGGAGGATTAAGGCTTATTCAAAGACCTTCAATGTTGCAGACAATTTATCACCTTTGATACATGTATTTGGAACATTAAAGAACAGTGCAAAAATCATATGATTTCAAGGAAATGTGTAAATCATGACCTTATTAGAATTACAAGTCCTTACACACTCTCTCTTCATCTTCAGCCATCATTATATACTTCATTCAAGTCATTTTATTCTTTTCATCAAGTAATCTCTTTAATGTTTCTCATGCAATCATGAAACATTGCATTGTCTTCTTCAAATACTCATTCTTCTATAAAAATCCTTAGATATATGATGCTTCACCATTCTGCTCCAATCATCCTCAAATGGATGATACTTCTCCATTCATCATTGTTGTAAACAATTTTTCACCTTTGATACAAGTTATTTTAACATAGGATCAGTTCAATAATCGACTAAATTGAATTCATTAATAATTGGCCAAGCATGACATTCAATGTTATGATTGAATAACAATTCACCATGCACCCTCACTTTAGCCAATCTCTAATGACTTTGGATTCCTTCTTCATATAATTCTTTATTTTGACCGATATTGACAACTGTTGACAACAAATACAATATTCATACACAAAGTGGTCCCAACAAGAGCTCAGATAGAACTTGGTCAAGAGAGAATCCCAGTTATTCTACCACCATTCTATGTTTTGACAAATGGGCTTCGTATAGGGAAATTATACTAGATGAGGCCATCACTTCCTTTTTATGAGTAAATTAAATTTGTTAAAGCCCTATATTTATATTAATCATGTGCTCACTATTTAATGGATATACTAGCAATGATAGAAATTCTTATAGGTATCTTAAAATCCAAAAACATAAATCCAAGGTAGTGAATATGTTATATAACCTTTTACATAATAATACAATTAATTAGATGAAGAAGAATTTTCATTAATAAAAACTTGGGTCATTAGAGTAATTCATGATAAACAATGGGAAAATATTTTATATTCTCTAGTAATTAGATAATGTATATGTTTTCATAGACATTTATCATTTAGAAGGTGAAGCAGATCAGTGGTGGAATATTATTAAGAATTTAAGATAAGATGAAGAGAGTAACTCAAAATAATGGGTTGAGTTTAGGAGGATATTTTTCAATGAGAATTTCCAACATATTCTACATACAAATATTGAGAAGGAATTCTTTGATTTGAATGAAAGTAATTATGAATCCATAGGTACATATAAGAAACATTTTACGATACATGAAAGGTATTCCTCTGGTCTAATAATTAGCTATGAAATCATAATTTTTCTATTCATCAGTTTGTTAAAACCATGTCTTATAATGGAATCTCCAATTATATACTTTAATAGAAATAAAGAAATCATTTGATATGTGTATGATAGAAATATAAATAGGAGATTTATAAAATGACCATGGATTTGATGACAAACGGAAGATCGTGTCTCATGAAAACTAGAATAAATCAAATGTTGGAATGAAATACCACTAATCTAAAATCTAGAAATGTTGGTAGAAACATAAAGGGATTAACATAAATTAAACTGGAAGGTGATTTAAATACGTCATGGTGGGTCATAAATCCCACGAATATCGAAAAGAGACGAGTATGACAGTTAATGAAAGGAAAGATAAGAAGATACCTACTAATGTACAACTTAGTCACTAATTATAAAAATGCAAAGAGTATGGAAATATACCAACTGACGGAAAAATATAATGGGTTTTTTTAACAATCTGAATTAAAAATATCCTAATCCCAAATACAAAGATAAATCTCTAGTGATCATGACTTCCAACGTGGGTCATGAGAATGATGTTGAGAAAGTAACAATTATCATCCACTATATAACAAAAATTCCTTATTTTATTATGTCTCTACCCACTATATTTTATCTTTCAAATACACAAATGGTGTCAAATTAAATACTAAATTATTTAAAATTTAGTTTGTAGTGAAAACAACTAATGGTAAGATGGTCACATTTCATTTATAAAGTTCTTCTCTGGTTGATGTTTTTAGTAATGTGCTTCAAAAAATTCCTGTGATTCTCACTTTAGTTAAATTTGATATGATTCTAGGCTTTTATTTTTCTATATACATAAATCCCACATCAACTACCAATGATTGAAATTCATGTTTGATATTCCAAACTGTCCTATGATTTTCTATCAATGTGAAGATAAATATATTTTTATGATAGAAATCACATATTTTATATGGTTATTGATTCATATTTTAAGGAGATTTTTATCTCATATGGATAGAGGGAAACTCAACATCAATTATATGCCCTTTTTAATGGGATTTCATTGATGAATCTATAAAAGAAATGTCTATTCTTCTATATAATCGTGATGTTGATTTATCAATTGAACTCATACCTAGAACTACACTGATCTCAAAGAATCCATGTATTATTGATTTAATTGAGTTGTAGGAATTTAGGAATAAACTACAAAGTAATGTTAATAACAGATTAAATCATCCATGTTCATCATAACTGGGATCACCTATTCATTAATATTATGAATAAAGAGGGATAAATGTGACATTATATTGAATATAGATAACATAACAAGATTACTATTATGAAAAAGTATCCTCATCCTCATATTGATATCTTTTTTAATAATCTACACAAAGTTTAGTTATTTTTTGAGAATGACCATCTTTATGGACATCTTTAATTGAACATCTAGAAAGATGATATACACAATATTTCATTTTGTACACATTTTGGACACTAGAAATTTATAATTATGCCTTTTTCTATTACAAATCCCCCCACTATTTTAATGTATATAATTATTTGAGTCATTAAAAATTACTTTTATTATTTAATGGTGATATTTATAGATTATATATATATATATATATTTAAATATAAAGGCAGATAATTACGTTCACTTGATAATGGTAATGAAAATGTTAAAGATGAACATTTTTTATGAAAATTTTTCCATGTTTGAATTTTCTCTTCAGAAATTTTCATTATTCGGTCATATGATATCATGTGAGCTTATTTCGGTGCATCATTCAAAGGTTTATGTTATTGAGAAATGGCCTAGATGAATCATGGATATTGATATCCATAATTTTCTTTGGTTTTCTAGATATTATCAATGCTTTGTGGGGAGTCTCTCATGAGTATTTTATCAATTCAACAAGTTGATATTCAAGGGAGTAAAGATCTTATTGACAAAGGAATGTGAATATTATTTTGAGGAACTGAACAAAAGGTTAATTAATGTCCCTATACATACATTAAATTATAGTATAGAATAGTTTTTGATCTATAGTGATGACTCGAAGAAGGGAAATGGGTGTGTCCTAATATATAATGATATCTTGATAGATTATGACTCATGGAAATTGAAAGAACTTGAGAAAAATTTATTAACCTATGTTTTGGATTCAGAAATAGTATTTTTTTTTCATTAAAGATACAATGGCATTATCTTTATCGTGAAAATGTGACATCTATAATGATCATAAATTTTTATATTATAAATTCTCAAAGAAAACTTTTAATATGTACTACAGAATCAGGTTGGATTTTATTAATACATTACCACACTCAGAAGGCGAACAATACGGATTGTGCTGTAATTTAGAAATATCATGCTAGTTTATCCATAATAATAATTAAAAGAGATCCAATAATTATGGATTTTTAGAATATGGTACTTGAAATCCTAATGAAATTGAACATATCATTCTTTCTCAAATTTGTGTTCAATCATCTATCCGCATGATGGTTAAAGTGGTGCATAAGGAAGAATTGGAAATGAGGAATAATGTTAGAAAAATGTTGTTGAGATCAACCTTGATTATTATGGAATGATAGTTTTAAAGAACCATTTATATGTACGATCAATAAAAGATTTTAAAAAGGAGCTATAGTATGAAGATAATAGATAATCAATAAAAATTCATCATGGAGGTAAAAAAATGTATAGAGACCTGAAAGATTATTTTTTATGTGACAATATGAAGATATATATTACAAAGTATGAATCTTAGAACATAGTTTTTGAACAATTAAGATTGGGATAACGCATTCTATGGTGGTTATTCAACTATTAATCTTATCATAATTTAAATGAAAAAACATCACCATGGACTTTGTTATTGGACCAACCAAAACAACAAAATAGAATAATGTTATTTGTGGTATTCTCGATATCCTTAAAAATTAAGTACAATTCCTTGATATCAGATGATATTTCTTCCCAGATCATATTTCTGTGATATTTATTTTAGATGCCTTAATGATGTATGGAGTACCACATTCTATTAAATCCAGTCTGTATTATAGGTTTATCGTTATGTTTAAGAGAATTCTTCACCAGGCTCTGGGTACGTAGTTGAGTTTAGTACATCATATCATATATATAATAACAACGTAATAGGACCATTTAAATGATATAATATTTGTTTATATATTCCTCTATGCAATTATAAAGTGTTAGGATCAACACCTTCCTTTGTTGGAGTTTTCATACAACTATAGCTTTCAGTGGTGCATTAAGATAGCTCCTTTGGATGACTTATATTGAAAAATGTGTATAACTCCAAGGTTTTCGGTTAAATTTCGGGATATAAATATATTGGGACATGAGATTGCCAAATTAGTGATATAGAAGGATTGATCCATTCAATTACATAAATGGATGGGTCAATGTCAACAAAAAATGTTAAGATAGAAATCATCGATGAGACATAGATTTTTATGTCGGTGAAAATGTATTCATATTGAAGATGTAAATGAGGTATGAATATAAGGTAACTTTTCTTTTGATATATTTTTCCCTTATAAATTATTGATCATATAGGGATGGTTTCTTATCTTTTGGTTCTTCCCCCAAATCTATCTAAAGTTAATGATGTTTTCCATGTATATATTTTTTGGATGTACATACCTAAACATTCATAGGAACTTAACTCAGAGGTCAAACCACATGAAAAATACCTCTATTATAAAGAAAACCTAGAGTAGATTCGATATCATATATAGAAAGTGTTAAAAACAATAACACTCACTTGGTCCAAGATTTTTGGAAGAAAAAAAATTTAGGAAGCTGTATTGGAACCTAAGGTAAA
This sequence comes from Viscum album, assembly GCA_963277665.1. NCBI lineage: Eukaryota > Viridiplantae > Streptophyta > Magnoliopsida > Santalales > Viscaceae > Viscum > Viscum album. The sequence continues at coordinate 433,922,599 of OY728158.1, read as the reverse complement.
TGATGAGGAAGAAGTATCCTAATATGTTTGTATCATAGTGAACATATAATTATGAAAGAATTAGTTAGAATGGGGTTATAATGTAACACCCCTGGATTTTATGAAATACTTTTCCATAGAAAAATTTGATTCCATTAATAGCATATAGTATATGAAACACCGGGTTTAATAAACCAAGATACTCAATTAAAATAAAATTATTTACTGTGATTGTTGTTACCTATCAAATTTTTTTGATGTAAGGAATAATACTAAAAAATATTAAAAAATCATTCTTCATATATTTCTTAAATTAATTAGTTTGTTATAAATTAATTATAAATTAACATAAAAGTCATTTGAAGTTAAAAAGGATGTCTTTTTGAAAAATTGTATTTATGGGCACAATGTGTTTTTATCCTAGTAAATTATGTTAATCACTATTGGTGAATGATTTTTATAAATTAAATATATTATATATTAAAAATATATATTTTTTATTCCATTTAATATTTTTCTGATCATAGTATTAGAATAACCCAATTACTATGCTTAAAAATGTAATTTTCTAAAATACCGATTTCTTCATGTTTTTCCTTTTTTTTAATTAATTTCCTAAAATTATAGAAAATGAATATGAAAATATATTTACCAAATTTTTAATTATGAGCTTAATTTTTTTTAAATATCCCCCTTCTATTTTTTGTCAATATGAGGAGTAATTTTGGTAAAATTTATCCCCTTGGTAAAGGGTAAATTGGGTTAATATAGGATAAAACCTAGTGAAAGACCATATTTTTTCATCCTAATTCATATTGGATAAAGTTTATTAGTACCTCATAACCATAAAATCTAATTTTATTTTCTTAATGAACACTTTTCCATGAAATTTAACTCTTCAATATTTAAATCAATGAAAAATAAATGATTCCACTCTCTTAGTTTTATATATCTTTTATTTCATTACAGAGGGACAAAAAATGTGGTGAGAGAATATAAATGTTTGTCTTGATAATAATGAAATTTTTTTCATCGTATAAATTTATTTATAGTTTTTAGTACATTATTAATTACTGTAAATTCTTATTCAATGTTGACATAGTATTTATTCAATTAATAATAATAAAATATTAAATATTTTGAAAAAATTAAAAGTAATATAATCTAAATGGGGTATGCTGTTACATGGATTTTATAGAATATTATGAAATATATGTGTTTTTCTTGAAGGAATATATTATAATTAGAACATTATATTTATGCCTTTTTAAGTCAAATTAACTTAATAGTGTCAAAGTTGACATTAATGATATTTTATAAAAATAATATTTCATTAGATTTTTTCAAAGTTTTAAAAATTTTGAAATAGGTCATGCTGGATAATATGAGGTAGTAATTTAATCATATTTCATTTTATGGGAATCTTTTTTAATCATAATATAAAATTATAACCCTTTAAAATTAAAAAACATGATTCCACAGTTAATGTTAAAATAGATTTACTAAGTGGATAAACCAAAAGATAACATTTCAAATGAAATGTAGACTTATCCAAAAAATTTTGGTTGATGGGATTTCAAACCCATAAAACATTTAAATATAATACTTTCCTATTTGGAATAATTTATATAGAAATAAAATTTTTTATATTGTAATATTTTATGAAATTCCAAATGTACCCCTCACATCAATTATAAAATGGAACCTCCTCCCTTCACTTATTCACACCTGTGGAGCCATCAAACTCAACTATCCCCTAAAAAAGCCCTTCTAAAATTACTTATAAACATTATTTAAGTGATTCATATATAAAAATAACTAGTCTAGAGTCCATTAGAAGTTATTTAAAGAAGTTTTTTTAAAATATTTAGTGGTTTAAATGTGTTCAAATAAATGCGAGACATGAGTAAGAGATTTACATATCTATTCCATTGTAATCTGTATTGATTATTATTTAACTTCTATTAGGGATTTTATATGCTAATTTTATCATAAAACCGTTTAATTTTTCTTATACTCATGTTATTTATTTAAAATACTTGTTTTCCTTTAGTTTTACTCAATTTATATACTCAAGAGACTGTATGAATATTTTCAAATAAAACCAAATACCAATATATCTTTGGTCAAAAGTCATTTCTCTTCTATGTCCAAGTACTGTAAAAATACTTTGAAGAAATTTTTTACCATTCTCAAAAAAAAATTCAAATTAATTTTTACACATGTTTGACTTTTTAGAAAACTGATTTAAAAATAATCGACTTATTGGGTTCCAAAAAAAGTAATTTTTTATTTATTATTTATAATATGAAAGGAAGGTATTGTTTTATCTTATATGGAATGAAAATAATTTCATGAAATCGTGATTATTAAATTATTTGAGGACTACATTATAATTACTTGTTTCTTCTCAAGGAATATATTTTCCTTATTTTTTGGTAATTTTTATATTTTAAATTAGTGACTTGAAAATGAAAAGAATTTTTTCCTTTGGAAACATTACAATAATTATGTTAATATAATTTTCATCTATGATAACATCATTTGAGGTAAATTATGTTCTAATAGGGATATAATCCAATGATACCATCCTATTTATTTTTCGTAATGGTTTATGATTATGATGAATAGATGATTATGAAACCCATTTTTCGTTCTTGGATTATGATATGATGGATTGATGAAAAGATTAAGAAAATCATTTTAATTGAGAAAGTTATGCTATGATGATATGATGAATGTTAAATGATAATGTGGAACACATATGTATGGTTTTCATTATTTTATTAGTGGTACCAAAATTATATATCCATCCAATGCATTGTGTAAATTATCATATCTCTTATGATAATTATGGGAAACAAGTCAATGTGATTTATTCTCTATGGGAAGAAAGTAAATGAACTTAATAAGCTATGGGAAACAAGGTGATGTGTTGGATCCACTAAGATAAATATGTGTTGATTCTTAATTCATTTTTATTTTTTAATATTGATATTTAACCTTGATATATTAAATTTTTTCTATACTTATAATTGATCCTCACACATATGGATTGAATTTATTCTCCATTGTTTATTTATGATGTTTTATCAGTTGTATGATTCAAGAATTTTGAAATGATAAATAATTATTCCATGCATAAATTTAATGATCATAAAAATGTTGTGTATCAAATTTTTATGTTATTATCATGATCTCACCCCCTTATGACTATTTTATGCATTCAAACGATCATCGATTGATATATCGTAGGTTTACCCTTACTATGAATTTGTGTTCAAACTTTCTTATTTTTATTTTCCCCATGTTAAGATGAATGGTTTTATGTTGGGTATGTTTACGAAGAGTTCTAAATTTGAAAATATTTTTGTGATACATTGAATATAATTCAAGAAATAAGAATTATATGTACCTAGTATCTAGAGACACTAAACCTTGGCAATGTTGAAGTATGTATTTTTAAAATGTATTGAATATTTGTCTAAAAATATTAAATATTATTATATGAAAATATGATTTCATTATATTCATGCCCTCTTGGAGGTGTTTCAGTGTTCTGTGTTGGAGTGATTTAGTATGTTAGGTAACAAAAACCCCACAAGTGTAACCACACAAAGCTATAATACTAATAACATTTTATGAACATGAAAACCAATCCATAAAGATATTATTTTCTTTATCAATTCTAGTTTTCTGAACAAAAAAATGAATCACAATTTGGGGAGGAAATTTAAGTCTTCTTAAAGGTGTCCTAGTGTTCTGGGCCTAAGAACTGTGGGACTAGAAATTATAAATTAAAGTGTTATATATTTTATATAGTCTAATTATAGTTTTTTACCATTTATATATAAGTGTAATGAATTTTATATAATAATAAATGTGAAATATAAATAATTATTTGATAATAAATAATCACATCCAAATTATTTAACAATTATTGAAAAAATTATTACCAGAATAAAGGGATGTAATGATTACAAATCAAAGGAATATATCTCAATTTCAATTTAAAATTAATATATATATATATAATGAATTTATAGAAAAATAATTTTATTTTTTTGATTCCTGAGATATTTCATGCAATGAAAATAAATTTTTATAAACTAAAAACTAATAAAAGAAATAACCTAAAAAATTTTCTAAAATTTTAAAATTTTCATTTCAAGGTATGGGGTAAAGAATGATCGATAAATTTTTTATTGTTAAATTTTTAATTAATTTATCAATTAACTCTCCATTTTGTAATTAAATTTTTTATGAAATTTAGATTTATCAATTTTAAATCAATCCACGTGTAGTAAAGTAGATTAATTTTATATTGGTTAAAAAATTTTATGGTGGTTGAAAAGAAACAAATTTTCATATAAATTGACTTATAAATTATATCTTTCACAATATGTAAATTAGAATTAACACTTAGAATAAAATAATCCAAAAAAAATTAATTAATGGTTATCTTATTGGAGAACCATTTAGTAACAAGACAATAACAATTAAAATCAAAACATGATAGGTGATACATAAAAAAGTTTTTGATACTATTACCAAAATTTTGACATTCATTAACATACTACGGATAATCCTGAGAAAATTAATATAACTGATAAATAAATTGAATAATGAAATTATTTTTTTGAATTATTAAATGATATTAATAATTAATTAAATGTGAAACAAACAAAGTATTCAGACCCATATTTTATATAAATTTTTGATATACCAATAACATATTTGGAATTATTAATAATTAAATATATATGATATTATAGTTTCTACATGATGAGTTGTAATGACATATATTTTTATAAAGGTATAAATCATTTTTTAAATATTATTATTATTAATTTCATCAACAACATGCACTACATCGAAATAAAGGTTCGAGGTGCATTTTGTGATTATCTAGAGCCTTGAGTTTCATAAAATGGTAAAATATGGCAGGGCACATGATTACCACATTGTTAGTACGAAACATATGGGGTAACAATATTTGAACCCTTTTGAGCAGCAAAGGCTACATAGTTTCTCTATAACCATGTGACCTAGGGGTTCTCCCCTGAAACACTACATACATATTAACCATGGTGTTTTTTATGGTTTAAAAATGGTTAGTTAAACCTTGTGCCTTAATCTTGTAAGGTCCCCCATTTGATAGTGAACAGTGTATGATTTTCTCATGGTTTTTCCAAACACTGCACACCCCAGTTTTAAGGGTAAAATATATATTATTCCCTTAATGAACTTAATATCTAAACCCACTTTTTGATATTATTTTAATAATGGACCATCAACACCTTCTTCTCCTGAATGATTACTCTCTAATAATAAGTCTAATTCACATGCCGTCGAAACTCCAATAAAACATCCATTAGTCATATCGGATCTGCATTTATAATCACTCTAATACTAATGATTCCTTTCATGGTTTCTATTCATATCCTTTTCACTATTTAGGTGAAATCTCTTTTAAAATTTTTTACGGTATGGATCCATTATTAATTTATATTCCAAACTACATAGAATTTTAATCCTCTGTTGGGTGATGATTCATCTATGGTCTTAAGGTAGTTGATATAGATTTTTTTCACAAATGTTTTGGTGTTTTCAAAGTCCCACGTTTTGTGCCGCATGTCGGCCATTTCCATGAATTAACTAAAATTGAGTAATTCATTTCTAAATAATTATATACATGATGTTATACTCCAATAGACCCTTGATAATTAATAATTGATGTTGAACTCATTCATTCCCACACATTTTAGTGTGCCTAATTAATTTCATATTTAACATTACTATTTAATGATCCGAACTTCTCCTAACCATTCATCATTGCTTGTAAGTTCATTTTCCCAATCATCCATAAAAATTAGATGTACAAGAATATAAGTGGGTGGATTATAATGAAATAGGATGAAATTTCATTTTAATTGAAACGATTTGCTTCAAGATGGGTTTAGTTTATTAAATGAATTAAAATATATGTATAGAAATGAATAATCATGGGTGTAAAGGCCATTCCTAATTATGAATGTATTTATTATATATATCATAAGAATCATGGAACCCATTTATGTATTGGGATTGAATGTTTTGATACAATAGAGGTTATACCAAAAGTAGTTATTCTTATTATGATTTTTCCATTGAGCCTGGCAGGGGAACAATGGTCAAGGGACCTACTAAACATGACATTTCACACTCCCTTAAATTGGGGTTTGAACATGAAATATCTCATAATTATACTATTATCTGTGTGATGGGAAGGACATTCGATGTTTTACATATTGTGTTTCGGGAATGAATACTCACCCCACTTTTCTCAAGTGCTGAGAATGATGTCTTACATTCATTATGAGATTCAGAGAATATACCTTTTACATGAGTCTATCCACTCCTTGAACTAGTTATAGACACCTTTGTTACACCCTAGGTCTATCAAGCACCTAATATATATGTATATATATAATTAAATCCCCACATATATTGTCAAAATTGGTGGATAAAGTATATAATAATAATATATATATACATTATCACTATATATATATATGGTTACTGATTAGACTCATTCTGGCCTATTCTAAAGTAGGTGAATTCTTCCAGGTGTCATATAAGAAGCTGAGATGAGTATTATTTATTTATTTCAAACATTTATTATTACCTAGTTATATCACACAGAACTTAGTTTGGTACATATACTAGATCAATTATAGACACTGTTGTTGGTGCCCTACTGGGATTTTATATCACACACTACTCGTGACGCCATTAGTTCATGAGTAGATTACTTGTCTATATGTATGGATATGGGAAATCACATTACTAAGTATTCTTGATATGCTTTACTTATAGTATGTAACATTGGAGAAAAGAAACAAGCATATTTTTAGGATGTTGGTGTAGTATTAGTTTGTCCTTTTTTATTTTTTTATATCATGTCGTTTATGCATGTACCCTATTTCCCTATTTTGTGTATCATCATTCCCTGAAAATGGAAGTATATAAGACTCATCCTATTTTGAATTATTATTAATATTGTTACTATTTTTTAGTTATTCTTCTATAGTTGTTCATTATTATCCATTTTTTCTTTTTCCTCTTTAGTGGCTTACTTGTCCATTGTTATAGTGTCTATTTATATTATGTGTATGATATTGTCTGTTTATTTAAAATATATACTATTCCACTATGATATGAGGGTATATAATCCCCACTATACAACCTTTACAACTCTGCTGCTAGTTGGTAGACTCTGGAATATGGGGAGGAATGCTTGAGACCATGTTACCCACCTGATCAGTGAATAGGTTAATTGGATCCCAATTCATGACATTACGAAGTAATATCATAGGATCTTATTAACTTTGGTATTACTATATGGGAGTTAGAAATGACACTAGGAGATTATGGAATTTTTTAATAAGTCATTTCCTAGGAGTAGCTAACCCATGTAAATAAAAAACCCAAAATAACTAGGATAGGAAATTGCTATTATTGTTGACTGATGTTAATATTGATATGACTTCATTTTTGGCTAAAACGATTACCTTATTATGTTAGTATTATTTATTTTATTTCAGTTGATTATTGTTTATTTAACAAATGTAATGAGGGTGTTAATTATATGTATCATTATTGGAACTATCATACTAATATTACATGCATTTTTCCATGCCACATTTACTTTCTGCAAGAATTTTCCTATCACATATTATATGTTCTTTGATTATTATATATTGAAATGTGCAGAAATTTCATAAAGGACTTTGAAAAAATAATTGACACACACTATGTCTTCTTTAAAATAACATTGGTTTCTTATATATATTAAATAAAACACCATGTTTTGTCAGTTATATAATGTTGATCCATGGATCATTTTTCCCATGGGATGGAATGTGTTACGGTATAGATTAAGTGGACATCACAATAAAATTTATAAGGATTATGGGACCGTATAAATTGTAATTGGTTTTCTATTTAATTTGAACATTTATTCAAATTTTAATACATAAATAAGAAAAAATATAAAATGAATATGAATTACATAATGAAGTGGTCATATTCTATTTATGATACTATAACTAGACCCTGAACAAACATTAGATGTTGTTAGTAGGGTGTTTCACTTATCTGATTATGAAATGTTACGGTCCATTATTTTCACCAATACTAGTATTTTGAAGTAGGAAGGAAGTTGTGATCAATTCTTAGGAAGGGTATGTACCTATCCTAGTTATTGATATGAGATCTATAGATTGATAAAAATCTATTCTGAGACATCTGATTGAAATTTTAGAATCATGTCTCCATGACTCCCTCTAGTAATATGCCATTAATTTGTTGAAGAACATACGCCAAAGGTGATGGGCCCTAATCCACGAGTGATCTCAATTATAGTTCCACCTATGTAACCTCGTCATATTCATTATATGATCACTTCCACCATGTTCAATGAGGTATATTTTTTCATGATAAAAAATATGAAAGGTGTTTCTTGACATAGCCATACTGTGGAAGAGTTGAATCTAGAGTTCCAGTAGTATAATACTCCCACCTTTATAGGGGATGGTAGACAAAAAGATGTAGAGTCATGGCTTTATGTCATGATTTCTATTTTTTTCCATTTGATGATTCATCATGAGCAGAGGATCATGCATATTACTTATATCCAGCATGTCTCTGCGAAGAGATGGTCGGATTTTGTTACATAGGTACTCTAACATAGAGATGTTGTCTGGGAATAATTCCATACGATCTTTCATGATTAGTTATTTTCACCAACATTGAGGGCTGAACAACCATGAGTGTTTATGAAACTGCAGTAGGGATCCATGTTTGTTATGGAATATTATTCCCATTTTGTTGAATTTTATCATTTAAACCACACTTTATCAAGGGATGATATTATGACCTCTAGGAAATTTTAGGATGGTCTGGAATATGACATATGATCTTAGATTAATGTTTTTAGGGTGACTACTATTTCAGTTATAGTAAACTGAGCCATCATTACTGTGAGTAAATTAAGGGAATTTGATGGTGGGAGCCAGGGCGGTTCAGCACCTAGAAAAAATAGTTGTTATTTCTATGGCTAAAGGAGTCACTTTGAGGTTTCTCATGAGAGTAACAGTAGTCTTGTAGATTGGACTGAAACATTTCTTATCTACCACTAGAATCGGAATCTAGGAAGTATGAAACCCCAGTGTATGTGTGATCTAGTGAAATGCGGATGTTGTGGTAGGATCGGTCATATCTAGTGTTTCTTCCAGACTTTTCCATCATTTCATAGAAAGCAAGGATCTACACCTACCCCACTTTTTAGAGTGAGGAAAGTATTATCCTAATTGAAATGTATATAATAAACCATTATCCACAAAGGATTATGCGGTGGTCTAAGAAAAGAAAATTAGTCTCAAATTTCATAGTTCTAATAGAGAGGGATTTCTCAGGGTAGTAAGGCTATGAATTAAGGTTGTAGTACAAGCCAATACATGCAGTGAAATATATTCTATAGGAGTAGGGAACTATATTTTCTACTATATTTGGTACTATTATAGTATCATGAACTTTAGTGTATGCATTTTTTTGAAATAGTCATGCCTCATTCATTTATATCTATGATAATTGTGGAGATTCAAGGCCACTATATAGAACAATTTGGTAGGCTCTATAACCCACTGCGTATATTTTCTGAGATCATACACTATTATAATTATTTTCCCCTTGAGAGTGGAATATGTATTTTTATACAGAATTTATTTATCCTTGATATGAAATGTTCGATGTAATTATCATGATAGATATTTTAGTTCTCTATAGAGATCATATCGACTTCTTTCTTTAGAGGGTGACATTTATATCATTAAAAGGGCTTATGTATGTATATAAGAGAGAATGGTATGTTCATGCGAGTCAATAAGTAATTGAAAATAAAAATATAGGTCGTCTGATAGGTCATATAACCATTATTTTCGTGGATTGTAAGAGGTTATGAACAACTATTTTACCTCTTATAGTGGATCCTTTCAAAAAAATCTTCCCTGATGACTTTTTGGGCTACCTGTGGCATGAGATGTAAAATTCAATATAGAGAATGTTTTAGAAGAGACACTCATGTCCATTTCTCCTTATAGGATGGTACCTATAGAGATTCTAGATCTTAATAAATATTTGGAGGATTGGGAGGACAATGGTGTTATAATCTCACATATTTCTCTTATAAGTCATCCGACCCTTTTTTCCAAGAATTCTAATGGTACCCTAAAGATTTGTGTGGATTTACTTCGATTGAACCAACTCATGGTAAATAAATGATATCCAGTAACTTGAATAAATGAACTATTTGATCAAATCATATGAGATAATAGGTTTTAAAATATTTAATTGATTGTCAGACTATCATCAGGTGCATATACGGATTTCAGACATACCTCACACAACATTTAGGAGATGTTATGGTCTGTATAAGAACCTGGTCATATAGTTTGGCCTCACAAATGTACATGCTATCTTCATTGATATAATTAATTAGTTGTTCCACATATTGCTGGTTTTTTTGTGGTAGTATTTGTGGAAAATATCTTAGCATATTACCATTCGTGACACGACTGTGCCACTTAACTTTATATCACACTAAATACACTAAGAGATAATTATCATTATTCTATGGTTAATAAATTACACTTCTGTACTTATAATGCATACTTCCAAGGATATACCATATTAGAGTTTGAAGTTTTAGTTTACCCAAATAAAGTGAGTGATTTAGTTTCATGAGAGTTATCCCAAGAACATCTTTCACATATGATGTTTTTTGGGGCTATCCGGATATTACTAATGGTTCAACAATAATATGTTATTCAATGTAGTGATGCATATGGATTTGAATAAAAATGTGTGAAATTCATATGGTCAGAATCTTGTGAATAATTATTTTCAGATTTGAAGGGAAGATTGACATTTGGGTCAATCCTGATTCTTATAGGTCTAGGAAAGAGCCACATAGTATACTGTGAAAAATCACGTATCATACCAGGAGTTGTTTTGATGTTAGATGATCAAGTAATCGCATATGGTTATCATCAGTTGAGGCCCAATGATTGGAAATAACAGACATATGACCATGAACGTACTGCATTAGTTCATGATTTATGATTATAGAGAAACAATTCACCTGGAGAAAATTATCTGGGTTTAAATGATAAAAAAATACAAAAAAATATTTAAATTTTTTGCTCTGAATCTCTGGTAGCACAAATGTTTTGAGTGTCTACAGTCATTTTAATTCAAGATTTCATATATTCTTAGAAAATGAAATTCTTTAACTGATTCTATGAGTTATATGACTCATATATAGACAATTTTAAATATTGTAAGCCAATGGAAGCTCATGGAATTGTTTTAAGGGATGCATGATGTGGTTGAAGAGGATCATTGGCTCACTAGAATATCAGCCATAACATTGACCTATACTATTCAGGAACATGTGAGAATGGGGAAAATTATTATCCTAAAGGTAATGTCAAAATGGAAATTATCTTATATGACAATTCATCTTTTGGTTGGAACATGTTTGTGGGTGAGACTATTTGCATTCATGGGAATGTATGGGTCCCAAAAGACATTAGAGTAGAGCGGATGTGGGAATTTTATTCCTCGTCATGGGTAGTACATTCTGGTTTCCCCAAGATATATCAAGACTTACATCACCCACATAGGTATCCTAGTATGAAATCATATATTTTCATTTTTATCACATGATTTTCCTCTTATTTGAATGTGAAGGAAAAAATCAAATCTTAGCCTGAATTTTGTAGTCATTTTATATTCTGGAGTGAAAATGGGACGATTTATCATTAGATTTTGTTACTAGTTTACCCTAATCATGAAGTGTAAACAATATAGTTTTGGTACTCATTGATCATGGATGATTTTTGCACAATTTTTACCTATGTGAATGTCATTTTAGGTGGATGTGATAGGGAGGATATATGTCCATGAGTATGTACATCTTCATGGAATAACTCATTCAATCATATCTAACTACGATGCTTGCTTCATGTATCAGTTCTAGAAGGGGTTACAGAAGACCTTGGGTATATAGTTTCATCTGATCATGACCTACCACACTCATATTAATTGATAGAAGGAGTGTAAGATTCAAGTGTTAGAGGACATGATCCATACAATGTTATGTGACTTCAGAGGTTCATGGGAGAAACACATACACTTATTGAGATTTCATAGAATTAAATTATTCAGGATACCATCTAGATTGATACAAATGAAGAAATATATGGTTGGATATATTATTCACCTTTGTACTATCTAGAGTTAGGGGATGCGACTTTTCATAGACCATGTCTCTTTATAGAGACTACATAGTAGGTCTAATTGACCAAAAAGATCATGAGGAAAGCATAGTCTAGACAATAGTCATATAAAAACAGACTCCAAAGACATATAGTGTTTGAGGATGAAGATAAGGTCTTCTTGTGGGGTTCACCCAGGTTGTGGATAACTTTTTTTAGAATAAGGGAATGCCTTCACCATAATTGTTTGTACCACTTGACGTTATGAAAAAGATACGACTAGTGGATAAACTGGTAACTCATCCTCCGAGATACTAGTCTATAAATGATGTCTTTCATGTATCCCAACTTCAACTATTTTATATACAACCATTTCACATATTTCAACCTAATGAGGTTGATTTAGAGCATGATGCTTCCTTCATGGATTATCCAGTGCGTATTGTGTATTTGATCATGATGACATTCCATGGATGGTCAGTCCATTTAATATGAGTTATTTGGAATCATGACTGAGTATGGGATGATACTAGTATATTGGAAACTAATAAATGAGTTCAATAGATAGAACTATTCTATTATGTACCACATTACCCTTAGAAGGCTGAATCATACATGAATTTGTCTAGGGAGGGGAGGTTGTAAGGACCTTACTTTTTATGAATGTAAGACTCGTTTGTTTAAATTTATTTTTTTATCTAATTAATCATACACTTTGATATAAAGAAGGTCCTAAAGAATACCAGGCTTGTATGGAGCCCAGAGATCCAGAAAATGGGGAAATAGTGTATGATTCATGGTTAGTACTAATAGTGTGGGGAACCTTTTGCGAAGCAGGGGCCGCACCATTTGTTTTTAACCATGTTACTTGAGGTTCATGCTTGTAAAAACCCAATGACATCCTAACATTGGGTTTTTAAATATTTTGTGATATATTTGCGAATTGGTGCACCGTAGCCATTAATGATCACTATTTATAATGTGAATGTATCATGTTTTGTGCCCTATTTGGCCAAACTGTGCACCCCTAATTTTATTTGTAAAAATTCTATTTTTTTCTTAATGGCCTAAATATATAATCCATCCTTTTCTCCTATATTTTTATAAAGGATGAGAATCCCTCTGATTATCCTAATGGCTTTTTCTCCATTTATCATAGGTATTCATATAAATATCCAATAATAAATCCAAATTGAATGCCATAAGTCGAGTTAGATCAGCATCAGTAAGAATAAAAATCCAATTTATTTAAACCACGGTTTCTCATCATATCCTACGCATTATTTAGTTGCGATCTCTTTTAACCTTTTTTCAGGGAATTAATCCACTATTTGTTTTTTATCCCAAATAATTCAAATCTAATTATGATATTCGATGAATAGTAATATATGGTCGTATGTTAGCTGGTCTACATATTATTCTGAATTTTTTTTTGTGTTTTTATAGTCCATACATTGTTCCAGATGCCAACCAATACCACATATTTCATTAAATTGATTTCTTAATTTCTAAATAATTATACACCTGATTTCATACTCCCATAAACCCTTTCTAATGATTATAGACTATAAAACTCCTTCATGGACACATATTTTTGTTGTTCTTAATTAATTTCCTCTTTAATATAGTTGTTTAATGGTATAGACACCAACAAAGTGTTACGATTTTCATACAAATGGATTAAACCAGTCTTGCATAGTTGTTCAGTTGTTTGAGAACCTCTTAAGTTCTTAGATCATCATGAAATTGGATGGAATTTCCTTTTAATTGAACGAATTATCTTCATGATGGGTTTATTTGATTAAATGATTTTAAATGGATGAATTCATATGAATAATCATGGGTGTGATGGCGACACTTAATTATTAATCTCTATATTATTTTGATTATATGAATTTTGACACCCATTTATATATTGGGAATGATAATTTTGAGATATTATAAGTCATCCAATATTTAATTGTTATTATTATGACTATTCCATTGAGATATGATGTGAAAAAATGGTCATAGGACATGTTGAGAATGATGTTTCACTATCCCCTACATCAGGTGTTCAACATGATATCTCTCACAATTATACTATTATCTGGGTGATGGGAATAGTGTACCACATTCCTCCATATCTTGTATTGGGAATGATGAATCACCCAAATTTCTCAAGTGATGATAATGACATCTCAAATTTATTATGATATTCAGGGGATGTACCTTCTTATTGAGCCAATCATCTCATTACACTGGTTTTGGAGGCCAGTATTACACCACGAGTTCCGCTAACAACTAGTATCTAGGCAAATGGATACATATGTTCTCACATACATAGTGAATATTTGTGGATACATTTCATAGCTATAATATAAATATTATCACTATATATATGTGCTTACCAACATGACTCATTTAAGTCTATACTGAAGTAGGTGGAGTCCTCCTGGTGTCAGATATGAACTAAAACCGAATGTAATTTATTTATATACCACATTTCTTATTACTCAGTTGTATTCATACAATTATTATATATGTACACGAACAAGATTACATCTATATACTATTGACGTTGTCATACTGAGAGTTTATCTCACACCATAATTAGACATCCCTTGGTACCCATGTTGATTACTTTTATACTATTATATATGTTAGAATGTTCTCTGATACTGATTCTTGATATGATTTACTTATATTATGGTGCATTGGAGCATAGGACTAAGCATATACTCGATATATAGTGGAGTAGTATCATTTAATTCATGTATTTTTGAATAAAATGTTATATATCCACATCCCTTATTTCACATTTTTGTATATCATCATACAATGACATCATCATTGTATATGCTTCAAACTATTGGATTTTGATATTATTTTAGTTCATTTTTCTTATTTATACATTCAAAGTTGTTTATTATTATCTGTTTGTATTATATTTTTACAACGGTGGGTTACTAGTCCTGTGTTATAGTGATTTTTATTTTACACATCCACTATAGTCTATTTATTTTTGGTATTCAATATGTTACTATGATATAAGGCTATAGTCTCTCCACAATACTGAATTTACACCCTCATTTCTAGTCAAAAGCCTCTGGAATACGAGGAGGCATGTTTGAGTCCATCTGACCCCCGACTCATGGAACATATTAAATGGATCCCAGACTGGGATGTTACAGTTATTTTATTAAGATAAAATCCATAAAACATTCTATGAGATGAATATAACCATTGAAAAACAGGTTTTTTTTATAATGAGATAAATTATTCCCAAAATAGAAATATGGTTTATTAAGTATAATATTCTAATATAGAAGAAAGAATTTTTTTAGATGTAGTTAAATACCAATAAACATTAGGGAAAGTATTAATGGACATAGTTCCATGAATAAGAAAAAACTCATTTGAAGATATTGCATTAAATTCATTTAAATACATGATATTATATATTATTCATGTCATCTAAAATTAAATAGGACAGGAAGTGGTAAGTTATAGAAATTAATAGTGATGGTATCTTGAGACATAAAAAAGTCCTAAAATCCTGGAAAATGTTTGATTTTTTTTATATTAAAATTTATCATTATATCCTCTGAATTTATGCTTAATACTGTCATTTTTAACCCTTTAAAAACATTATGTAGTTGTCATAGAACATTGATAGATTTTTTATCCCTTATCTCTCTCGATACATATAAACCGAACATCTTTCAAAATTTTAACGATTATTCTAAAAAATAAAAGACGTGTAAAGGATGTTAATATATACCTTTATCCTCTAATATAATAACTATATGTACTATGTAAGGATGGTGTAAAAACATTTAAATAATTATTGATGAAATTGTTCAAAATCATGATGTTATTAGGTGGAGCATTACTGACTTCCCAAGATTAGTAATCTTACATCGTCGGAAGAGTCATAAGAGTTTGAATTGGTATTATTTTAATTTTTATTTTTAATCTTAATTGTTACTTCGTAAAAATAAATGATACTTCATTTTTATTACACACACCTTGATTAAAATTGTGTATGTAATTTAAATGAGACATAAATCAATTTAAATATTTTATTGATAAATACCACTATGTTGTTTTCTGATTCATAAATATTTTGAAAATTAATAATCTTCAATATATAATTTGGGAGATCACATTGGATTAATGATGGTGGGAAAAGGGTTTGATGCACGTCATTAGAAGAAATAATAAGAATATAATGGATGAACATGATTTTTTTTCAATCATCCTTAATGAGAATATAATTTTACATTCCATTTTTTGAAGTAAGGTACATTTTTAAGAACACACATTAAAATTTTATTTATACATTACATAATGAGAATGGGAAATAAAAGGATCAACTCAATGATCAAAATTACATATTAATAATGAATAATATAAGTTATCCATGGGGAAACTGAATGATAAGTATATTAGAGAAAATATATCAATAAAAAAATTCTAAAAATATGTTTAACGTTTAAAATTAAATAATGTAAAATAATTGGGTGAATATTCATGTAAAATTCCATGATTCATTTAAAAAAGGATAATAAGGAAAATTTATTGTAAATTCATGATTGAAACATTATAATGGATAAGATTCTACTACTTGAATAACCATGATTGTTTTAAAAAATAATAATATTTGGTTGTAATCATGTAGTATACCTATATCAAACTAATTTATGAGAAATATATAAATTTAATTAAGCTTAAAATAATTATTAAATAAGTTTATCAAAATAATTTCATTTAGTTATGTAAATATGAAGATATTTATTTTCTCTAATGATTCATTTGACAATAATTTTTTTCATGGAAGCTAAACCTTGAGGACATGTGATTCAAAAATGAATGTATCATATTGACTGGAACGTGAATATTTTTTATCAGAAATAAACCTATTAGTTTTTAAATTAATATAAATAATTTTTTATTAATTTATTTCATATTTTAAAAAGAAACTAAGATATTTTATGTTATATTTGAAAATTTAAGCTCAACTAATAGAATCTATTGATTAAGGATATCTGGTTAAAAATATTTTCACCTTTTTTTCTCGGTATTTGAATCAAATCGTTAAAATATTCAATGGAGTTAAATAAAGAAACACTATCATAGTTTACTAAAATAGTAATTGATCTTGGTTTCCATGTCACCTCATGTTTGTATCCTAGTATGTCAGAGGATTCTATTTGTAAATGAGGGTATATGATCAATGTTAATGGTTATATACCTTCTATATGTCAAGAATGGACTAGAATGTAAAGACTAGGAACATCATACATAATAGAGTAGTTTTGGATCATGTAAATAAAATTACCACGACAACATAACTATTATAAAAATAAACATGCAAACAAGAAATATAAAAATAAAACAATGATAATGTTGGTACTTCATACATAGTAGAGTATTCACCATTTGACTTATCATAAATAAGTACATGTAATGAAAAAAGTATACAAGTAGAATAACTTCAAAACCCAAGAATCTCTTCAATCCCATCTCCAAAAAACATAAATATATTCTAGAATTATCATGCACACAACCTATGATAAGCTCTACTTATCATACATATGGAATGCATGACATCCATGGTGCATGTGTTGGGTGTGAGAATAAATTTTGTTAGGATGCCACCAATGAGGCCCCTAATATACACAATAACATATAAAGTGTATACATAAGAAATAGAAAAATGTAGAAATAAATCATATATATTTTCAATTTATATTATCACACGACAACTAAGAAAATATAACACACGAACCTACCTACTTTGGTCTTTGGTGATGAAACATACTTCATATACTATAAAAGTGCCTTAATTGTGTCCCAATCAATATCAAATATGGAAATTAAAGGTGACTATATTATTTATTGTGGATATCAATTCATCTTACAGATGAGACGATGTATTTTTAGGGGTGTATTATAACAAAAAAATATTTTGGAAGAAAATATAAGAGGTGGAACATGAAATATTCCAAGGAGGAGATGGAATTATTGAGGATTGGATCATGATACACTAAACAAGGGAATGAATATCTAGGTGGTGGTCCACAAAACATATATAAGATGTAATGTAATGGTATAGGGATGTATTAAAAAACCCTAAACCCATGATATAATATATTGGTTTTGGATCATGGCACATACATAAGAATAGATGAAATAATTAAGGGTGGACTACAATAACAAATACTATGGTAAGAGTGATCAAATGATAGATAATGAAATTACACATTCTCTTGAATCTAATAACTGTTGTTAAAGTATAATTAATATAAAATTATCTCTTATCAATATCATTTGGGTAAAGAAAAGTTTCACATGGCTTACAATACCAAAAACATCCCCCCAATAGAAAAATCTCAATCCCTTCCCACCTCCATACTAGTAGACACACATTAGGTTCATCAAAATTATAACTCCTATCTAGGGGAACACTCAGGCATGAAATATCCTATAATAGCCATTATAAACCATTATAACCCATAGTCCCAAAATATATAATTATTTCACAAACCGAATTCATGATCTGTATCATGGTAAACTAATCAGTAACCTCATATCACTCTAGGAAAACTAACCCACATGATCATAATGGAAACAACATTGATCCCATTTCACTGATTAGCCCAAATAAATCAATATATATTGTTATTTCGATGCATTTAGGTATTTTATAAAATCAAACCATGATCTAAGCATGTTGGAATGACCATATTGATGAAAAAATACCAATCTACCTGAAGGTAGAACACTTTTCACACTTTCCAATCCATTCAAGGCATTCCCAATAATTTAGGAAACCTTAAAAACTTAATAATTATCAAATGAGAAGAACCATGAATCACTTATATCGATCTGTTACTCAAATTTTGATGTTATCTGATATGGGATGAATAATTATTTAGATCCATCGCTAAGGGATAGCCTAAGAGGACCTCCCCATTAGAGTGAAACCATCCTCTCAAAACTACTCACAATGAAACTGTACATCAAAAATTACAACCCTTTCTTTAAGGGTAAATTCAGGGTCCTTGTACCCCGATCCCCATATACCAAGAGTGACCCAAATGGATAATACCTCATTAAATTCATGTCATAATGTTAACTTACAATATAATCCAATAATTAACCCATGATATCCCACTAAAGGCTGAACAAAAAACATTTCATAGCCCATAGACCGATTTGGGGTCAATTGGACTTATTATTTAAAAATATCCATTGGTGATGTAGTTGTTGAGTGGTCCTAGAATCAATAAACATAGGTAAAAACACCTATTTTGGTTATAATATGTTTTATCTGAATTATTTCATTGACTAATTATCCCTTAGTGCACATTTAAGTAAACCTATCCCAAATCCCAAATCATATATAAATCATTGCACCTAAAAAATGTGATATATAACTTCATATGTAAGACACTAATTACATTATCTTATAGTTAAATCTTAATTCCGATATCATTTAGACATAGATATTTAACCCAAATCATCATCCATGCCATGAGTTCCTATCTCAATCCATGACCCTTTTTTTTAATTATAAATAATTATAATTAATTAATTAATTAAAATTATAACTAATTCAAATGGAATGTACCAATAAAAATTAATGAGTAACACCATGACACTGAAATTAAAATCAATTGTGTGTGAACGTTCTATATAAGTCCTTTGACACTCTAATGTGAAAATTATTGATGATTTAAAACCTATTCCGTTTTTTAGTCTTTAAATAAATCTATTTAATTATTACAAAAATGATCACGTGATTTAACTTCATAAAAATTGCGATAAATTGAGTTTTTTCTTTCTCCTTTTAAATCTCCAGGAAAGTACATTCAAAATACTCTTGGATTGGAGTGATTAAACTAGTTCGTGGTGATGTAACATCTCTAAATCCAAACTTTCATCAATAAAAAATAAGATGAAATGATTATAAAAATTATGGGTGGATGAAGAAACCGACTCACCCTAACCTATATAAGAAAATAATTTAATTCAATAATGAAACAAAAGGAACAAAGGGAATAAAATTGTGAGAAATATGGGAGATATTCTAAGAAGATATAATATACAAATTGTCCCACCCTACTAAATCCAGATGGAGGTCGAATATAAAAATTCAATTTTCCAAACTAAAAAAAGAACCTTGGGTATCATGAGGTACTCAATATACTTCTAAGGGGTTCTGTTGCCCAAGGTATAAAAGGGAATACCCAGTTATCCTCTACCATGTACCTGATGGAGTCATCTATTATTATATGATACTATAGAACACACCAGGTACCTTGTATATCTCAATTGGTTACCCAGTAGATTCTATTTTATTTAAAGAGACATCATATTTTTCATCCTATGTTAAAATCCTATAATTTCATCAACCCTCCAACATATTTAAAACCACACTATATTAGATATCCAAACTAAAAAAATCCATTTTATTGCCAAAAATAAAAACACCCACAACTCTAGTCTAATGAGTGTCATGATTAACCCAATTCTATTGGCCTATAATATTATATTTCTTCACAATATAACCATTACATGACTTCTAATATTTGATAAAAAGTTATGACATCATATATGAATTTCAATATTCACTAAGATCAAATATTAATCCTTAACCTCAATGTTTTCACTAAGATCAAGTATCCCATCTTAACACACAATCTAAAGACCATTCAATTTTTGAAAACCGACAACTCTAATCCATCTGGTTAACATGTTGTATCTATAATAGTGTATCAAACTCTAATTTTCATTTATCCATACTCTATCACATGTGAGAATTTTTAATTGGTACCCCACACCACCAAATCTCTCTAAAATCTTCTGAACACAAAAAAATGTAATCGACCATCGATACATCCTGATCCACAATTTTCTCCCCTATATTGATATCTACATATGCTTATCATCACCAACTCCAATCTTCACTTGTTGATATAATTTGTTTTCTTCAGTATATTACAAAATTATAGAATCCAAACCCATTCCTATTGGTTTTCCACACCATACTTATTTTCGTATTTAGAGATCTAGGCATTCATAGAGAATCTCAATTTGATAAAAATCATTTTTATACTCTCATATGAGTAACAAATTCATTAATATGAGGTTATATTTAGACTAATAATTAAAATACACCATCATATACTTCCACATGAACTTAATACACCAAGATCCATTATTGAATTTCCAATATGGTGTATGTTATAAAGCCATATATAATTCACACATCCTTTTTCATTAACTATCATGATATCTAGATCAAAACCCACTAATAATATAATACCTTCACATAACCAAATAATTTACCTCAATACATAATAATTTGGTCATTTCACTTCCAAAAAAATTATTTAGAAAACCTTCCCATTCTTTACATATCTTGGGGTAAATTTTTCTCCAAAGGGTCTTAGGTCATGGTGATTAAATTATGATATATCAAAAGGAACATATATCAATATCATTGATCATTATAACCCCCCCAAAACATTCTACAAAACCTTTATCTAGGGTATTTAAGTATAATTGTACATCCAACCACTCGTATCCAATGTCACAACCTATTAGTCATCTGAATCCCCATTTTCAGTGGGGGAAAAATATATATCTTGAATGAAAAACCAAAACACATACACTGATAAGAGAATATTAATGTTTCTAAAAAACAATTCAAAATATACTGATCCATAATCACATGTAAACAACACTTGAATTTATACACATGGATAATGAGACATGAAGAACATCACTGATGATCCAATTCTCTTTAACAAAGCATATTATTATCCATCCTTAACAATTTTACGTCCATTTATTATTTAGAATTCGTTCCCTTTATCATCCAAAAAACTCATTGGATTATTATAACCATTATAAAAATATCTCTATAGAAGTAGAATTGAATATTTTAATCCATCCTTAAGAATATCATGATTATTATATTGATTTTTTAAGACATTGAGAAATTGGGACTAAGATAAGAAATTATCACTCTCCCTTCATGAACACATCTTCAATATTTAAAAAATGTTAAACTTTCCCAATCCAGGACTTATTGTATTGAGATATTACCCCTCAGAGGCTCCCACATATCACGAAATGATGTTCCAAAAATGGAGACAAATCATATATTTATCACCAAATCCCAAATACAAACAATTTGGTCCTTTAACAATCATCCAACAATTTTACTTCTCCTAGTTACTCAATACACCGTCTCAGTAATCCATAAGACACCTAATAGTTCCTTATCATATGATTATACTTATAATATCCCTACTCACTCAACATGTGTATCACATTTCACACTTTTTTATTTCACTAAACACCGAAATTAAATATTTCCCTGATTCCTAAGAATTTTACTAACTATACAATTAATTCAATATATATAAAAAATATATTTTTGGCCTCAAACCACTAACAAATCATCACAAGTCCTTTTAAGGATTACTATAAATTCTTATGTTATAGCCTTCATCTTAAAATGAATTTCATTACCCACTTTTTACATTGTTTATATATGATGATAATCACTAATCTATATGTTAACATATTTATCTCATTTTTTATAATTTCACATACCATATTTTACACACAATGACTCTTCCCTTCATGAAAAAAGAAACCCCACACTCTAAATTTTCAATATAATCCCATAATCATCCGTAAATATTTAGGATATAATGGAACCCGTCATTCTAACTTCATAGAAAAATTAAAACAAAAAATTAAAATATCACAATAATCAATAATAACCTTCAAAAATTGCATAAGAAACACCAATCCAACAAATATTTTATCTATAGAAGTAAGAACCAATATTTCATTTCAATTTTAGGATCTTATATCGAATTAGAATGTGATAACATGATCCAAATCTATCTTAAAATAACACAAAACCCATTATACCATGATTTTTAACACACAACAACCAGGCTCACGCACACAATTAATTAGGTTAGGATCTTATTTATCTTCTTGGTTAAACACCTCTTCTATACCACATGAACACTATTTATACATCAATTCCTAACCAAAACCAAGGAAACTCAAATGCCATAGAAAACTCCATCTATGGATTCTAATCTTCAAGAAATATAATGAACATATCAACACATAATATAATCATACCAATCAAGCATCCATCATCCTATATAAGGTGTAAGATTCATTTCCTCCCATAATAACATTCTTATCATACCATATGAACAACTATGAAATATCATAATGTCAAAGAAATAACATGTATAAATACAGAACTATTGGTTTTGATATTCATGTTAAATATATATATATATATATGTATATAATTACCCAATTATGTTATTATGGAAAACAATTAATAGTTTATTTTTATCCTTTAATTAATTAAAACAGTTTCACAAATGTTTTCTAGAAGATTTTTATTCAAAATTATATTTCCCAAACATTTTTTATTTCAAAAAAAAATAAAATCAAAAAAAATGAATGTAAATTTCATATAAACCTACATGTAAATTATTATTCATGTATACAAATAACTTTTCACATTGGTATAGGAGTATAATAAATACAACATCACAACCTAGATAAAATAATTTTCACCAGTAATAGTAAAAATTAATAATTGTAACCCCATATCCTTGGAAACATGGAATTCCTATGTATAGGTGTTTGTGATGCACACGGATTATGTGTATACCACGTTTTGACCAATCCCATCCCTATTAACCATGGTTCAAAATCATAATACAATGGAAACAACGGTATTTCATGCCACATGTTTGATCCATGGTCTGGTTTACTCTACTGGTCACTATGTATGGTTATCATATCACCTCAAGCATGAATCCTCATATACTAAATGTTATTCTAAAGTGGTGAGGGTCTAAAATATATTTATGGGATACAATAACAATTAATAACAAGCATTAAATATAAAATAAATAACAAAATAATTATATATTATAAAATATCATATGAGCAAAAAATGTAATTACAATTATGTGATAAACTAAATCCAAATAAACATATACACATACAATATCTAAATAAAACCATAATAATATAGGAACACTATAAATAGTGGTAAAAACCCAATAATACAATAATAAACATGTATAAGACAAAAAAAAGTCCACCAGAGGACCAATAATAAGACCAATTCCTCTCACTAACCCCATATCCAAAACGAATAAAATTACCCCATACAAATCCCCCTTATAACTTATATACTATTATTCTTATCAAACATAAAATTTTCAGATTTAATAATGCACAGCCAAAGGGTATTAATATAAATATTATAAATCAACCACAAATTAAGTCATTAATATCTTCTATAATATATATTGTCTATGTATAAGAATGTTAATAAAGTATTAACACACAATATGCAAGATATAATGTTTCATAATAATTTTCTAACTAGTAAATCATGAAGCTCAAAAAAATCGATGTGATGTTCATGTGGATTTAGGATTATATAATTGGGGAAAACCTAGATGGTGTCTCCAGGGAGCTGATTACGACACATATTCTATATTAGACCATGTATTCATGGAGTGGGACATGAATAATTACACTTCAGGAAGATTATCAATGTGATGGGACATGAAATATATTTTAAAATATATGGAAAAAATAATGGGTGGATCATGACACACCGTGATCTATAAATAATATTTGGATGAAGGAATATATCATATCCAATAGAAGGAATGGAATAAACAGAGGTGATTGATGTTGTACCATGCCTAGTTCCAAGACACTAGTTTGTCTAATGAGACCTACTGATGCATCGAGGAGCTATAGAAGGCTACACTCATCACATACAATGTCTAATGCATTACTCTTATGAACAGGTTCAAACATAACATAAACATTCGTATTAAAACTAGCATATGAAATGTTATTACTTTTTTCATAAAACATGAATGGTTTCAAAATAACACATACACATTTAAACAAATCACAAAACCTTCAATACAATATGGAAGTTTTGTATAATAATAAATCAACTTCAAATAAGATTGAAATCCATCAAAGGATGTTGACAAAGATGAAATGAAAACTATTTGAGAGAAATATCTGTTTTTTGAAATCATTTAAAAGTCACATAATTATAAAAGAGAAATTTAAATTTAAAATATTCTTATAATTATGTAAGGGAATCTTTGAAGATTTTATAATGGCAGAAAATAGGCGCACTCGCCCTATAAGTTAAAAAAATACATCCTTGCCTTAATTTTTCCGAAAAGGTTAAAAGGATCTTTTTTGAAAAATGACGGAAATATTACTTTAGAAATATTTTATAAAATTCATAAAAGTGTATAAATGACTTTAACCCATAGTCTATAAAATAGTAAGAATGTTTTGAAATAAATTTTTAAGAAACATGGATGTGGATGATAAAGAGATCCGAGTAGATAATTACGTATAAACAACCAAGGATTATGAAGAGATTATAAAATTAACCCCCACATTTTACTTTTCCTTGGTCGAGTGTAGTATAAACACCTATATAATAGTTAAATCATTGTTATTCAATTATACAAGAATTATATACATAAATATGATATCATATATGATCTGTTAACATTGTTTTGTTAATAATTTCTTATTATTATCGTCGTTTTGGGTGTTAACGGATTCATTTTCCTTTATATTATTTGTTATGTGAGTTATGGATGGGATGTATCTTATTCATATGAAAAATAATATCATGCCTTTAAACATTATTTTTAATCATCTAATGAAAATTAGTCTTGAATTCATACGATGGGGAATGAATCTCATCACGTTCGTGAAGACGGTAATCCGTACGTACGTACGCGCGAAAATATCATTATTTTGATATTAAAATAATATATAATTGGATGTTATATCATATACAAAGAATCATTATAATTTTATATATATTATTTACATGAATTACACATCATTATTATAACCATCCAAATAATAATGTATTGAATAACAATTACACAACGGCGTGGAGACGGTAAGACGTACGTACACACGTATTGTGACATGTCATTCAAGTGATGGATAGAATAATGAATTTTGTTAAACCATATTTATATTAAAAAACAGTAAATAGAAGTTACTAGAGTTATTGTTTTAGAATGCAAGTAACAAAGAAAGAAGAATTGGAAGAATAAAGGAACTTGAAAGAGGGTGGTGAAAACATTACCTCTTCTTCGGGTTCTTCCTTTTGATTTGATCAAAAGGGGTCCATAGGTTGGCTTTATGATCAAAATAAGGAATATATGTTGAATTAAGGGATGTTGGGAGAATAATTGGGTAGGGTTTGGTCGAGCCAAAAGTATTTGAAGGTATGAATTGAAGAGAAGGCAGTGTGCCCTTTTATAAGAGGCGTGAGGGGCACCTTAGAAAAAAGTTAAACTATTATTTTATAATAAATTCATATCAGGTTTATCATGTCTCCGAAGTGACTTATTTTGAGACTAAGGTGTGTATGGGTATAAATCATTTCAACAAATAGATTTTAGATAGGTTTGGGTCACTAAATTAACCATACCATTTATATTTAACTCTTAGTTAAATAGTTTGACATTTACCATGTCTCTTTATATTTTTATATTATATGGTTAATAAAATTTCTATATATATCCAAGAGAACACAAAGTGGTTCATTAATGATACCTATATCTTTATATAAGTCCTTTGGATGAACTGTAGATTTTTAGGAATATAATATCAATTAATAATATAATATTTTTTTTAAAAATCTTTTATGTCAATTTTGACTGAATTTTATATTTTTTTTCTAAATTCATAACAGAATTATTAATTCAAAACTAATTCATTAAATCAACCCTAACATGTCATATTAACCTATAAAATTCATGATATTCATTAAATGTCTGAAATTATATTTATTTGGGTATTTATAATACCAATTATTCTAATATTTCTCTAATAAAAAAATTACTCCATCACCATTGTGTCATAAATAAATTAATTTTATTAATGTCTAAAAGATATAAATAAATTACCATTATGTAGGAAATCTATTTATCTTTCTAATGAATATTTATAATCTAATTTTTCTTATGTATAACTCTATATTAAAATTGGATTAGTTATTAACTTTGATTTTAACTCTTTTTACTCTTCTTTTCTATTAATTAATAATAAATTTCCTAATCTAATAAAAGTGGACCAAAGAGGTTCATATTTTATTCTTATGGTTGTTTTTGGACGAATTATACTTAGACAATATAATTAATACATGTGTTAGGGTAATAATATTATCATTTTTACCCTTAATTACCCTATTTAGTTTTAACCGTGGTAAATAAAAGTAAAAAGTTACTATTCACCAAACAAATTTCTTATTGAACCACATTTTACTCATTGATATTAACCATCTCTCTCGGATTTTCGAAATTCCACTCACAGAAGCGGTAAAATTATGTTTTATGTGAATTTGTAAATTCTCTTAGGAGATGGGTAAAAGTCTTTGAAAAGTTATATATAATTTTTATATATCTAAAACTATTATAAACTGAATCCAATTATTTACATTGAAAATATATAGGTATTTTGTATATATTTTGACCTAAAATAAATTTAAATAAAATAAATAATTATTTAAATAATAATTCGATTTTAAATTATAACTCAATTTTTTTTAACTATTCATCCAAATAGAATGTTTTCAGAAAAATACCAAAAATTCCACCTAAGCTAATTTCGATATTCCGAATCCAAAAATGAAGTCCATTTTGATAGATAAAATTTATAAAATTTCAGAAAGTGGGTATTACTATTCATGACGGCTAGTTTGATTGGTTGTGGTGTGTGTTAGAACTCGAAGTTGCGTACAACACATGATACTATATTATTCAAAGCGAAGCGTACCGTGGAAGCTTGGGGTGTCAAAAATTATATCTTCATGGTTTCTATAATGGATATACTATATTTTAATACTAACTCCATGGTTTACCATAAGAGTTACACTTCACATTAGTACACCTAACTTCCCGTACATACTCATGATCAAACCATATATAAAAACCCAAACTTATCATTAAGTTGAATAATAGTCATATGACCATGATCATTTCATTCATAGAATATCCCACATTGAGGTTCCATCACTTAATGAGGGACAAAAAGACTAATCATACTAAACAACTACTATCCCATGAAAGCCTACATGTGGTTTCTCATAATTTATCTCATGCCCGAAGACCCATTCGTGGTTAATTTCTTTTAATTACTTTTAATTAAGCATAGTTTTGTAGTCATCAAGTGATCGTAGAATCATTAAATTTATAGAGTGAAACAACAATTTATATCACAAGAGACATCATCTAGATTATACATACAACTCGATGTCCCATATTTACCATTCAGGTCACTCTAATCTAAACCCATAAGCATTCAGACAATACCACACATAAAATATGTCATATATAACATAATATTTAAGGTGAAACCCACATAATATCAAAACCAATCCGTCAACTTCCTCTTATATTACTATATCTTGGCCACATTGGGTATCACTTACGCTAATAGTCTAATTTCATAGACCTAGTTCACCTCCACTATGACCAGACTAGAGCACCACACACCACAAGAATACATCCATATATGACAGAGGATTCTAACCCACTGTGAGGGTCTATTAGTGATCATTTTTATACTATACCCTCAAGCATGAAAACCCCAATTCAAAGAAGAAGTTAGTATAATAATCATATCACTAATAGGGAATAAATATAAACATCACTGCTAAATGGTAACCAAAAATAAATTATGATAATCATAATATAAAAAAATGGAGACTATAATGTCACATGAGTCATACATAAATAACCATGGTCACCCATGGGATGATTGTATATATAATGATCTAAAATAAATAAATGAAATGTGGAGAAAAATAAAAAAACATGTCCTGAAAACATTCCCAATATTTCTCAAAGATTCAAAAATTATAGTCCTGCTCAACCACCTCCTGTCATAGGTTGCTTTCCCCATCCTCGTTCAGGAATCGTGAAATCATCTTGTGTACAAGGTTTTTGATAAGGTTGTGAGTATAACATAATTGACCATAACCTATAGTATACCTAAACATATCCAATAAATAAAATTCATATACATTATGATATAACCATATGTAAATAACACAAAAGAATATCAATAATAAATTTTATAACTTTGATTTCTATAAAAGACACCATAGAGTGACTATAACAATATTTTATAGTTTTATATATGTTTAAAAATATCCCATGAAATAGGATATGGTTATAAAAATACCATTTGGGTCACAGTAAAAAATTTAATCTAGGAATCCCATATCAAGTCACAATCTGGGGGTAAATAATTCTATCATGGAACAATATATAGGAAATGGTAATTATATACCAATAACTAAGTCACATTAGTGGGAATAAAATCCTAGCGAAAAAATATGTAAGCTGGCATAACATCCCAGAGAATTAATACAATAATAAGAACAGATTCCCGACAACTATATTATAAGCATGATAACATCAATAACTACATGCATCATCATAAGAATTAAATGTTCCAACAGAAATGAGAGTTTATAAATGAGTATGAATCAAATACAATATTATATAAATATATTCACATATGGGAATCCCATCACCTTCTATAGATGTATTAAAGAATAGGAATTACGTCATTAGTATCCTCCAGAATAGTACACCTCACAAAACATTATTGGATGGTAGTAGAGTACAGAGACATTATTATATATTCTATATTTTCATGATCTAAAAAATCTTTTATTTGAATTACTAATGAGTCTATATTAAGTGAATTTCTGATTTCATATTAATTTTTTATAGAATTTTCCAGTACTAAAATATTATTATCAGTTTATAATATTTTAAGATGAAGAAAATATCATGTATAGAAAATATTATCATATGTAAGTATATTAAATAATATATGTATATTATGTAAAAAATTATTCCAAAAAGAAAAATATAACATTTTTTAGGAAAATGTTTCATATTCTAGGAAAATATTACCTTTTCTATGAAAATTTAATGCATTTTCTGAAAATATTACATAGTAGATATTTTCCTAAAAGAATAAAATTATTTATATAGATATATATATTATGTATTAATTATGTGTTATAATTTCTATTTCATATGAAATATATAATAAATATAGAAAACTACATATAAATGAGAAAATATTTTTCTTCCATTTGAAGTTATAGATAAACATTTCATATCATGTATTTCATTACGTATGAAAAATTACATATAAATCTTATATTTTTTTGATAATTGAAATAGATTATTTCATTATGATATTATCCTACATGTTGAGGAGAATTTAACATATATTGTGCTAGGACAAAGCCGATACGATTAATGATCGTATTCAAGAATATTCTTTTGTTATTAAGGAATTTTCAATAAAAAATAAATAACCTCACTTTATATATGGTGAAAATTAGATTGACCCTCGTATTCAAGATAATAATACTCATAATAGTTAAGAATGTCCATCGTATTGAGATTTCTGTTCCTACATGAAATGTTTTATTAGATATAACTCTGGTCTGGAATGCAAGAGAAAGCTGTAATGAGGTTCTGCACCAAAGTCTTATTGACTCCAATATTAACGTGACGATGCATTGCTGATCTTAGAGTTTTCATAAATCATACGTTATTTGTAAAAATTGTGATTAATGTTTGATTAAATAAAGGGAAGAAAATGTATCCTCCAATCGTACTCAGTATGATTGTAATCATGCCAATCATATTTCAGCTAATTTGGAAAGAAATATATTAATAGAGAAGTTTCAATACTTTCTTTGGTATGTCAAATGATTTCGAATATGATCTTAATTTTATTCAATGTCATAATAGAAGTCACGATATTTACTGAATGATTAAAGAAGATGAATGTTTGTGACACCTAATCATTTTAATTTCAATATTACTATAAAGATCTTATTGAATGAATATTTATTTAATAGTTAAGGAATATTATCACAATAAAGGCATTGTTTTTAGTCATAAAAAAATATTTTAATCATAGAAGAAACAAGATGATGAGAATCATATTCAGAAATAATATAATCCACTTATATTGATCCATCATATTTAGTGTCTCATTGTATTCATAAAAGGTGTAATTTTTTGTACAGGAGAAATCATTGATATTGTATTCCAAAAGAAAGAGGTTGTTGAAGTCGATGTTGGGGATAACAATCCATCAGACTCTGTATTCCATCGTAATCATTAATAGAATGATATTTTGGGATTAATGAATAAAAATAAAAATAAAATTATGTTGTGACCAATATTTAGAAGAGATACAGAGTTTAATCAACCAGTAATAAACTATTTAAGATAGGTTAAATTACATTGTTTATCGTTCAAGTCTGTTAAGAGAAGAGATGAAGAAGAATCAATTATTTCACATATGTCATCATCAAAATGAGACAGATCATAATGAAAGATGATAATGGGAAATCAAAATTGGACTGATATTTTAATAGAATGTATGATGCCGATATGATGTTGATATATGATTATAGAAGGTTTGAGGAGTATTGAGAAGAGTTAAAGAAGTCACGATGCACCTGAGTTCAATGAAATGTATGATCCAAGAAAATTCGGTTGAGCAAGAATCATTTCAAGAATCCCTCCCAAATAAATATTGAGGTGACTATAAAAGGTAAAATATATTGAAAATTATAAAAATGAAATGTTCACAAAAGGAAGAGAGAAGGTGGATCACTAATTAAATTTTAGAGGGAATTAGTGGTTTAAAATCATATTTCTTGAAGAATTCATTCTGGTCTAAAGAGAAAGGATAAGATACAAGATTGAAACATATTCTGTTAATCATCTTCTTCATTTTGATTATTGCAGTCATATATTCATCATATTGAGATGAATTTTATACTGAGAGAATCATATTAGTATTTATAAATTAAAAAAAAATTCAAAATTGTCTCCACATATTCTGAAACAGTTATAAATTTTGTGTATTGTGAAATCGGGTTGGGAGAATTCAAAATATGTTTTATAAAATAGTATATAAATTTTCTTACTATCATTTTTGTAAGAAACTGATGAATTATTTTGAACGATCTTATTTTTGAATGTTGGGAAAGAAGCACTATAACATGTTTGTTACAAAAAAATTCTGACATTGTTTTGTGCTACTTGAAGCACATTAACTAGTATGTTGATTACAGTGCTGTATGGCATAAGGGTAAATCATAATTACTATACTCTAAATAATGAATTGTTTTCTTGTTGATTGTATTATGTGGGATCATTTCCAAAACCTACCAAGGAAATATATATTTTTATTGAATAACAAACATTGTTAATTATTATGTTTCTATGGATGCGTGTTTTAATTATTTTTAGGACTGAAAGAAATATTTAATAGGTGGAGAAATTTGGTTCATAATTAAGGATTGATAAAATAAAATGAAATCATTGATTCACCCTATCCCCTACCCAATGATACAATTATCATGGTTGGGAAATTACAATTGGTATTAGAGCCAAGGTTCCCTTCATTTATTTTTTGATTAATTATTTAGGATAAGTTGATAGAGAATTTGATTTTTTAGAACAATAATGGTATCCCAATTTTTTATGGTATGAATTATCATATTTTGAAAAATATAATGCTTCTTTATCTCATTTCTATTGAATATGATATTCTTAAATCTATAATAGATGGTTTTTCTCATACTGATAACAATGTTTGTCTTACATATTTTGCTAAGAAGTTTCATGAGAATGATGGAAGGTCCAAAAAATTCTTATTCTCATTACTTTATGAATGTTAATTTCTATGGGTGAAGTGTATTTCCACAGTGAAAGGTATATGAGATATGCTGTAAAACATATATGATGGGAAAACAAAAGTGAAGATGAAAAAAAATTAAAAAATCATGATAATGAAAATTAATGATTTGAAAATGGGTTATGATGAATCTATTTGAAACATATTCAATATGGTAAATGAATTTTTACGCACTATCATGTATCATGTTGAATAGTTAAGGGATTGTACAATTTATCAAAAGATCATAATAATTATTCCTGACAATATTATTTCTAAAGTTTCCTAATTGAAAGAGATAGATTCTGAAACATTATCTCTATTATATTTACATATCACTTTAATCACTTATGAAAATAGAATATAGAATGCATTGAAAATAAAAACAATAGTTTATGGATAATTTTCAGTAAAATAATCTAGGAAATAGAATTCAAAATATATTATTATTCAAGAAGAAGATGGTGATTATAATTCCTAAAATTAGGTATGTAATGATATTGATGAAATTTTATTCATCTTTTCTATAAATTTTATAAGATATACCATTAAATACAAAGGGAATCATTAGATGTAATTATTTTAATCCAAATCCATTAGAAAGTTTTCACATAATTTTCCTTGAGGAATGTAATAAGATGATAGTGATGAAAATGAAATAAGACCAAAAAGATCTTGAATGAAATTGGATGATGCAGATAAATCGTTTCCCAATGGCAATGATAAATATTTATTCATATAAAAAAGTAGATGTTTCTTGTCTAATGATGATGAAGATAAATAAAGAGAAGGTGAATCTAAAAAAATCTACTGAGTATGTTGGTGAGAATAATTTTATTATAAAATTGAATAAGGAAATGTTTATAAGTACCATTTCTAAAGAAGAGGAAAATCTAATAATATATCTTCTAAAATAATAATTGAAATAATTTTTGAGAAACATTGGAAGAGAAGATAAGTAAATCATGACATTTAAGAATTAATGTTCATCAATAAACAAACAAGAATGTTTTCCTGATGAGGAAGTCATGATGATTGAAGAGATTGATGATTTAAAAAATATATCAATCATGTAAATAATCGTAATGATCATTTGAAAATAAAGAAGAAGGGTAAAATTAAGGGTTAGGAATTGTTCATTAAAAACATTATAAAGATGAATATAATGGTATATTTTTCAAAAAATATATCTCTGAAATTAGTGAATGTTGTTAGAAGAGGACACATGAGAAAGATCGAATCAAGTTATCATCAATGGCTAAGTGGAATGATAGAGATATTTTCGAAAAGAAGAAAGTTGGGAAAGTTACTTACCTGGAAAAGGATAAAAAGTGGGGAATTATTTATTCTTATGAAATATCTCAATCCAAAAATGTTTCTAAAAATTTGAATAGACACAGTTTTGTTACTTTTGGATTTGATGTGAATGAAAACATTTAGTCAAAAAGTGGGTTCAGATTGATAAAAGAAAATGTGGTATGAAATATAATAATATTTCTATGAAACATATTCACGAAAATATTTATTATGGTAGTTTTAAAGGAAAAAATTACTTCTACGGGTACTGCAAGTATTGTGGTGGATTCGATAACCCAAAAAATAAGAGTTAATTTGACAAAGAACATTAACATTACTACATGAATTACAAATGTTAATGTCTGAGGGGGAGTCAATATTTTTAGTGGAATAATTCCGAGAATGCCACTACCGAAAAATCACCTAATACTCATGGTTTTAAACCGTTGG
This sequence comes from Viscum album, assembly GCA_963277665.1. NCBI lineage: Eukaryota > Viridiplantae > Streptophyta > Magnoliopsida > Santalales > Viscaceae > Viscum > Viscum album. Next base: position 433,887,701 of record OY728158.1, on the reverse strand, counting down.
TATTTCCCCCATAACCCTTGGTATCCGATATAATAATGGATTTTGAAACTATGGGCATCCAATGCGTCATGATAGAGCTATACTAACAGTTCTATTTGGAACCATGGGTATATACCATAATCAGTTTAGCATACTCTTAGGTATACCCAAACCGTTGGTGTATATCTATACCAATGGTTTGATAAACCATTGGTATAGATACCCTCACAGGATAAATATAGACCAATGTTTTATAAAACTGTTGGAACCGATTTATCTCCCCACCAACCAACATCCCCCTTCTAGTTTCCCAAAACCTGTAATTCCTATAAACAAGAAATCATAGTGCTTCATAAAAAACCAAATTCCTTAAGTGTATTTTAAAAACACCTAAAATATATAAAACCACACTGATCCTATAAATCATATAAAACATACATATACATCCTTATCTATAGAATCAGTTAATTCACTATATATATATATAGGCAGTCAATTAAAGTTATTCACGTATCTTCACAAGTATTCTTCCTAATAAGTAAAAACCAGAGGGTATTAATTTCCCCCATCTTGTAAATCTCTATCCCCATATTTACCATAATTAAAAACATCCTCAAAAACCTCATCATGGACAATAACATCCTCTCCACCAACATATTGATCGCCACCAACTTCAGCTCAATCACCACTAGGTCCCCTATTTTCATCATCAGAGTCATCGTTTAAAGATATAATTGATTTCATATATGAATAAAATTTTTTATAATACTATTATGGAAGTTACTGACACAAAATTGACATAGCTTTAATGAACCTTTAAGTCATCGTCTTACTTCTTTCATGCTCCAGTTTACTTTTTTTGCACTACTCTAAAGAAATTTTTTTCTAATAGCTACTTTTTCATGACCGATTTTCAGCTCAGTGGTCTGAGTGACTTGGAAGGATCCCTATGAGGACCTATACCTATATGGGATGATGTTTTCCCATAGTAGACATCAGACTCTCCTCAGGTTCTTCTCACCCAATACCTGACTCAAATGATCATTTGGACTAAAATTTTCATTATCTTTATCATCGAGGGACTCCAAGGAAGACAGTTGAAATTATAAGAAATATATTAATTACCAATATCATACAATCATATTAAATATAAATAAAAAAATTACAATAATTTTTTATGTTTGTGTATTTATTGAACTTCCATCGTTTTCCATCCTATTAGAGGAAAATAATTTTTCACATGGTACAAGACCTTGCAGCCCAATACATCTTGCTACAAATTACATAGATCAGTATACCCATAGTAAAAATATGAAAATTTTATAGTCATGAATAATAATTGAAGGTAAATAACTCTAAATTGAAAGACCAATTCATAAATTTAAGATTGTGATAAAAGATACCACTAGACCAAATGCAACATTGGCAATTAAGAGTAATGTCGAATTGGCATATAGGTCTAATGGACATTTACACATTTTTCCATTATGTATAATGGAAAATTTCCTTACAGGCATATTGTCCAATTGGCCTCTAGGCTTAATTTCCAATTGGGGAATTGGACTATGGGACATAATGGCCTATTGATCATTTTGAAATTAGGGGCAATGGCCAATTGAACATTAGGCCAAATGGCCAAATTACCAATTGGCCTCTTCGCCTAATGACAAATTTCCCATTTTATTAGAAGGCCTAATTTTAAAATGGGAAATTGGCCATTAGGACCAATGAGAAATTGGAATATAGGCCTATTGAAATGTTACCCATTTTGTATAATGGCCAAATGAGTATTTGGAATCTAGGAATAATGGAAAAATGGTAAATAATCAATTATGCCAAGAGGCCAATTTTCTAGCAGGCCTAATGAAGAATTACCATTTTTCCATCAGAACTAACTGACAAATGGAAAATTTTCCATTAGGAATAATAGCCATCTTCTTAAATGGACATTAGGCCTAATGACCAATTGGAAACTAGGAATAATGGCCAATTTCCCATTAGGCCTATTGGCCAATTTTCAACTAGGCATAATGACCAATGTCCAATTTGGAAATTATACCGAATGGATAATTAGACTCTAGGCCTAATGAACATCTTGGTTCTAGGCCTAAAGGCCAATTGGCCACTAGGCCTAATGAAAAAAATTATCAATTTTACATTAGGCTTAATGGCCCATTTTACTCTTAGCCTAATAGACAATTACCCATTGGACCATTAGGGCTAATGAATAATTTCCAGTTTGACCATTATACCTAGAGGCCAATTGGCCATTATGACTAAGGGAAAATTGGAATTTTGACAATATACCTATAGTCAAATTGGGCAAGAAAATATAACTATGTAACAAATAAATCAGGAAATTATTTCAATTAAGATGAATATACATGGCACACGTCATGCCCAGGAATTATAGTGCACCAAATTGTGTGTACATATTTAATTGCATTTTTTTCTCGAAGCATCCTAAAGTGAAATATTGAATATATATAATAATAATAATAAATTATACACAAAAAAATAAAAATTGGGAATACCTTAATCTTATTAATCTTCCAGTATGTGATCAATTTTTGATATTGAGTTTTTAGATATATGGGGTATATGGGTACATCCTCTAAATTAGAACCAACTTTTCTCTACCAACTAATATATAACTTATACTTGTATGCCTTTTATAACTCGCAAAGATCCATCAACATTTAAACTTTGGTATCTTCATCACTGGGAAAGATAAACTGACTCAATAATGTACAAGTTAATTAATATAAACACAAAAATAATATAGATATAAGTTTATAAATTTTTTTACCCATATATAAAACCATGACTTGTCCTCGATGCAATTTCTGGTTTTTCTCCATGAGGCCAGTTCTACAAGAATTATATCATGGTAAATAGCTAATGTGGACATGAAATATATATAATACATCTCATTTTTACATATCCTTTAATTTTGGTCATTATAAACCACCATAATTTGAGTTTTCTGATTAATGAATTTCAGCATACGAGTGCACCCACATCACCTACTAGAAGATCTCATGGAAAAATATAATATGGGAAAAGAGAAGAGTTATGTCATGGTAAAATATGTAAAAAAATGAATTTATATAATTTGAAAATGTTATAATAAAAAAACAAGATACATGATCCATAATAGGATGTGATGTATCCATAGACAATCCCAGATCAGATGCCTTTGAAGGAAGTGTCTGTTCAACTACCTGATTCAGGTAATCTATATGCACTGAAGTGGATGCTGAAGTAAAAGACTCATGAGATGTAGGATGGCTGAAAGGAAAAGGAGGTAGTCTAGACATGTCTAAATATGGGTAGTGGGATTGGGGATACATGAATTGATATGGAAATGGCAACAGTGGGTACAACAACCAAGGAGGTACAAAAACAATATTAGAATATGATGGTAAATGAGATGATGATAGAGGGATGGATGGGAAAATCCCTAGATTCTCAAGAGAAGGATGGAAAGATGAGGTAGAAGAGGTGTCCTCATGTGGGTCAGTGTGGGAATAGGTAAGATGAGTGATTTGTCTGTTATAATGACTCACCTATAGTCGAAATAATTATGCCTAAAAAGTTGATATAGAATATAAACATAGCATTATATGTTATACATATGAAAACATGAAAATTAGTATACTTATTGGGGAATGTGAAGGAGGAAACACATGATAGTGCACCTTTGATCACGATCAATAAGTCACTTTCTTCAACTTTGTGATGTATTTTTCATAAGATTCATAAGAATGAAATGTACATTTTTTAGAAATTTTTTTAAAAAATCATGCATATAACTTATAAGTCAAATAAGGCATAAACACTATCAAAACATATTTTAGTAATAATAATTTTAAATCAAGATTTACATTTTTTAAAAACCAATTTTAGACCCAATTTTTTGAATTGAAATAAATCCAATTAAATGAATCGAAATCAAACAAAACATAAAAAAACATACTACTGAAAAATGAAAATAAATTATAATAATAATGTAATACCAACCTAAGAAACTCATGTTATGTTAAACTGAATGAACTCATAAGATATATTGATTCTTTTATATATATTACCCACCACTAATTCAGGTTCAACATCAACTATCATAATGGGAAATTTTGAGTCATCAAATTAAATATTTTGGTCAACATCAATGGGAGTGCCAAAGGTGGATATTTCATCTCCAATATCATAAAAAATATTTCTTGGGATTACTTAAATAGAGAAACCATAATCAGGTCTCAAATGATCTTTTAGATAAAACACTTGTTTTTTCAATTGATTCCACAATATATGGATCATCAAAATGCACGAATCGTATCATTTCAATAACTTGGAATCAACAATCATCAATTAATGTACCTTATCGCATCATTGAATCAAACCATTTACCTTTCATTATAGTGAATCAACCTTGAGATTAGTAATCCAGTTATATTATTTCCTCAATCGTTTCAAAATAATTCACATCATCATATCAAGGATGAATATCTGATGAATTATCATAAAAATACATTGTAGAAATTAAAATAAAGCCATCATTTTGTGATCTCATTATCACCGTTCTATCAGTTTTATAAAATTTATATCTAGTTAATTTTAACGATTTCCATTCATGGCCAAAATAATTAGGACAAAAATCCAACACATTTAATTATTGAGAAACAGAGTGAATAGGTAAACTCAATACCTAAAATATATATTAATAAAACAATTAAATAGATATCTATATTTTAAGATAATTAATGTATTGGTCATAACTTCTATTTCATCCAAGCAGAAAACTATCGGCTATGCAATGCATGTATCCTTCTCAAAGGCATAGATTGATGAACTCCACAGATAATTTGTTTATGTTCCCTACATAAAAACTGAAGAAAATTATATGGTATATGTGAAATGTCATAGTATGTGATAACATATAAATTTCTATATTAATTAATTGAATTATTCATCAAACAAACCACGGTTAAAAATAACTTTTTGGTGTACCATATACCACTCATCAAGGCTCAATGTATCCAATGCATATGACCTAGAAATTCCTCCTCTTTAAGAAAGATATGGAAATAAGGGCTCACTTTCCCCTTAATACTTATCTTCATTTCTCATTGGATGATTATTATTTTTTATGACATTATACAAATATATTGTACAAAAATAAATACATTCTTGAGCCATATAACATCTCAAAGTTGAAAGATAAGGATAATTCTGGTCATGGACATATGATTTCATTATGAACCCTTTTCTTTCAGTTTTATACACACATAAAAAGGAAACTAGTCCACCAAGATGTGTTTTAGTTGGAAGATGAATAGTTAAATGCAACATGCATGTGAAAAAAGAAGGAGGAAATTGTTTTTCCAACTCCCACAAACATAATGGAACCTCTTATAGGATATGTGTCAATAATGACTTAGATATTATTTTAGCAATAAGGTATCTAAAAAACTAGTAAAACTGAATCACAATTAACCTAACACTATTTGATAGAAATTTATGAATTCCTATTTGAAGAAATTCATGAATAAGGAAGTGATCATCATGAGTGTTTATGGATTGTTTTTTTTAAATATCTTCTATTGAATCTTTCATATATATTGCTAGATTATCCATCCAGATCATTGATATTCTACAATAGTGTTAGAAATTGATCATTCTATGATGGTGAAATCACATAAAATCACAGGAAACGTTCCATTTGTTTTCACCAATACACATAGTAAGCACTTTTAGTCAAATACCGCAATATGAAAAGTCTCGAATAGATCTAAAGTCATCTTTTGTCTCCCCTTGATATCCTGAATAATTGAAAGAAATATTTCACATATATTTTTCTCAATATGAATTACATCTAAACAATGAAGTAACAAATTGGTAGAACAATATCGAATCTCAATAAAGATACCTATCTTTTTCAAATTGTATATGGATTTAGTGTCGACATAATTCCACTTTTTAGAATTTAGATTACCTTTCCATAATTGAAAACATAATAATGTAAATTTATTAAGAACATTACTACCTAAAATACATTGAGGTTGTTGTTTTGGGTCAACAATATTATCAAACCTCTGACGATTCTTTCTATATTGATAATCCATTTGAATGAATCATTGATGCCCCATAAAATTAAACTACGATAATATTTATGCCTTATCAATTGTTTATTACTCTAAAAACTGGGACACAATAGTTTTCCCATCATGATCTAACCATACATCATTGAAGAATATGGGAAATCATTTATGGCCCGTAGAAGGGAACCGATATCTAAAATATATTTATTAGAGGAGAATAAATTTCGTGAACACCCATATCTCAAATCTTCTCCAACTATGTTATTAAAGGATGTGTGTAGTCATATATATCATTTCAAATATCAGAATGACTAGAAATCAGTATACTCAAGAGATTGATTGATTTGTTCATAAAAATCCATATAGAATTATTATAAAAATGAATAAAAACTGGTAATGTGATTGGAGTAGTAAGAATCTAACAAAAATGAATAAAACTTTCATAGGATTGACCCAACCTGACATTACACACCTCAACTAAAAAATAACGTTTTTGTGCATAAAATTGAAGCCATGTAAATCCATATGCAGGATGGACGAACTCATCATTACCTTTATTTCTATTAGCATCATGCCATAACATATTGGCTGAGAGATAAGGAGCCACGAATAAATATAGAATTATGGAAATAAATGGAATGTTACACATGACACTATGTAGCACATAATATGGTGTTCCATCATTATTTTCCTTCCATCATGATGTACCATATTTTTTAGAGTCATTATGGTCATCTATTTCCTTCCCAAATAAATAGTAATATTTTTGAAAAGCATGAAATTTATTTGTTGAAAATTCAAGATGCTTAATTAACATCTATGCCATGTAATGTTTTATGGGAATATCGGAAGCATCAAAAAGAAATTCCTTCAATTAAATAGGAATATAATCGATGGAGGTATTATAAATTCCATACATTTTCCATGTTATTACCACATTAACAATTATTAATTGGTCATTTTTGTATATTCCTAGTATACTAGACTTCAGGAATTGTCCATTAATTTTTTCCATTTGTCAACATCATAATCATTTGTATTTAATTATATGTATTCATATCATTATCTTTTTTTCAGTAGCATACTATCTATCTTAGGATGATAAAAAAATTGAAACAGATCAAATATCATATTCCTCATGCCAATTAATTTTTTTTCATTCATGAATAGAATAATATTGTCCCATATCTCCTTGGTGATACCAAATATAATAGTTTGTTTGAAATAAGTTTGTTTATATGGTAGTAAACTTCTTCTCAGATTAATCGTGGTCTTCCAACAAATTTATGGCATGGAAACTATATGAAACCACTATCTGAAATATTTTTTAATGAAAAATCCAATAAAAAAACCAAATTTATTTAAATCATGAATAAAATATGATATGTGTGATACATCCAGATTCTATCCATTCTATTACATGAGAAAAAAAATATACCTTCCAATCAACAATGTAAAACATAATTAAAAAATTCATTATAATATTTTTTAATATTAATGTCATCAAATCGTACTAGGAGCTAGAAAAAAAGAAGGAATGAGTGATGTAGATGAAAATTGAAGCTACCGACTACTAAACAAAAAAATTTGAGTAGGTGATGAAAATTGTAAAAGTTCATAAGTTCCATGGACTTTGATGAATGATAAATATAAGTCTTTCCTAGTGAATTTGAACAACATTGCTCAATAAATTCATTAGAGTGAAGTGGTCATGATGTGAAATATTCACTAGGTGTTATTAGTCAAATCAAAAAATACTATAGAGAATCTGAGATTTCATAGGCTAATGAAGAATCACCCATATAACATGAGTTTATTTTGAGAATTAGATATCCATTTATATTAATATTTGGGTATTCTATAATGAATAAATCATTAAAATATTCAAAAACATGATTAAATAATTAATATTATTAATGATATTGATATTTATGAACTCATCATTTGAAAATTTAAATTTAAAACCAGTAAACACCAAACCATATCCCAATATATCTATTTAGTCATAATACATGTGGTTCAATCTCAAATTACAATTTTTCAGTCCAAATAAAATTGAATTTGACCTACCCCACAAATTTCATGAAAATAATATCAAAACAAACAAAATAAAGATGTAATCCTTCAATCCAAATGTATTTAAAATTAAATATATTGTCAAACTAAACACAACTATGATATAAAAATTATATGAGAAGAGTTTACCAAAACTATAATATACATAACATTAATGGTGACCCAATTCAACCAAAAATATTTTATACTAAACCAAACAGTTTTAAATATAACCAGTATGATCAAAACCAAAATTAGTCAGATATCAAAGATAAATGAAACAATAATAAATGATACAAATAGAATCAACAAATCCCAAACCAAACAAGAATCAATTAACAATAAAAAGAAGGATTTTCAACACAATATCAAAGAAATACATAATAAAAAATGAAATTAGTGAAGAATGATGGACCAGTAGTAGCATCATGCATAGAGTGAGGGAAAAAATGCTTGACCTAGGGTGGATGCACGTCGGGTGAGATAAAGATTACTAAACCAGGGGAGGAGGATGGGGATTGCACATCAACTAGAGGGGGAAGAGAAGGTGGATACACATTGACCAGAAGAGGATAAGACATGGGATTCATGTCGACCGGAGGATTAGGAGAAGGGGGGATGTTCATTGAACCGAGGAGGATGAGAAGGGTTTCACATTGGGTGAAGGAAACATGGGTGGAGGAAAAGAGACATTGGGGGGGGGGTGACTCGAGAAGTGAAGGGGAGAGTGTGGGTGAGGTGAAATATTCTCCCCTCTTTCACAAATGTTTTTGAAAAACCATTTGGATAGGATATATATATACCAAAAATTTAAAATATACCATGAGTATAGGAAAACACTATTCAATCTATACATACTGTTTAAAATAGAATGGGTATAACAGTTTGGGGATAACACCTCTTTTTAATAGTTAGATGTATTGTAGAAACTTGAGAAGGATAGAGTCAAAGTTGAAAATAGCTTTGAACAGACATAAAATATTTATGAATGGTTTGAACAACCTTGTAAACTAGTTAAAGGTTTTCTTTTTTTTACCAGCATAACAAAATTTTTTAACTATTCACAAAAGTAAGGGATGAAGAATGAAAAAGATATTTTTTTAAACTGCTCTGAATGCTTTAAATGGAGATTGACATTGGATAATTGATGGTGGTGTTATTCTCATATGAGAAGAGATTTAATGTAATTAATGAATGTAAAAAACATAAAAGAAATAATAGTGAAATTTTATAATGATGAATATATAATAATCCATAGTGCTGGATCAACCATTATTGGGAAATAATATTTTAAATAAAAGAATGTTTTGTATATTAATCGGTTGAATCAAAACTTGCTAAGTGATTCACAAATTTTGGATAAAGGAAAACAAATATTTTTTAGAAATGGTTTGTTTTTTATGTAAAGTGAAGAATATGGAAATATAGTTAAAAGAAGACATCATATAAATGGCAATCTATTTAAATTTGTAAAAATTCCAAAATCATGATAACTGGATATGGTAGAAGTGAATAAATTTATGAATAAAAGGATGCGACCCATGATTCAATGAATTATGATAATTTTATCAATGAGAGATATTGTTCCAAAAATTCTTCGTTTTTGAAGAAGAAGAGATTGGTGGTACACTTTTTTTCAAAAGAAAAAAAATTAAAAACTCCGTGCATAAGAAAGATGAGATTTGTTAAAAACCCCTATAACTTATTCTTTTTTTAATCTATGGGATAAAGAGATAAAAATTAAACACATCAAGATAATTACATCATCACATTAATTGATGAACTTACTCACATGGTGTGTGTTATGTATTTGAAAAAAAAATCGATGATATAAAATTGATTAATAGTTTACTGAGGTAATATGAGAAGAAATGAGAGTATTCAATGAAGAAATTATGAACTGAAAATGGAGGTGAGTATAAGAATGAATTATTTGAACTTCATTTTTAGATTCATAAAATTAAGCTTGATTATAGTTCCCCATACACTCCTCAATAGTTTGGTCTTTCTTAATGGAATAATATTTGTTTGGTGGAAATTGGGAGAACTATGTTACTTGAGCATGATATTTCTCATTACTATGGGTGGAAATCTAATACTATTAATGTATATATCCAACATTGTTGTTTCCATAGAGAATGTCTATATATTACCCAATAAGAAATGTTTTATTGAAAAAAATTCAATTTTAAAACACTTTAGATTTTTTCAGATTCCATGCATTATAATGAAAAAGGTGTAAATCATTGAAATTTTGAGTATAAAGGTGAATATTGAATTTTTCTTGGCTATGATCTAGAAGGAAGAGGATTCAAATGTCTTATCAATGAAACATGAATATTTTTTTCTTATGATGTGAATGTTATTGAAAAGAATATTGAATATAAACAAACTCATGAAGATAAAAATGTTGAGTAAGATTGGGAAACTTTTCTTAATAATTTTAATACAAATATAAAAAATTGTAATCATACTCAAGAGGAATAATTAGACTTGTATATTTCCAATGATAAGGATAGTATAATAAAATATGTTCATAGAATATGGAATCATGTGGAATCTAAGAACATTATTGGTGATTAACATAATAATGGTCAAAAAAAAATTAAATGTAAGTACACATACTTATTTATATTTAGATGTTTATCTGAATGATGTGAAAGAAGGATTTGGGTTTCTAGGTTGGGTTAAATCCATTATTGAAGAGTCTAATTATATAGGAAATAATGATACATGGGAACATGTACCATAACTAAATAGGAGAAATGTTATTTCTATGAAGTGGGTTTTCTAGAACAAGGTTAACGAAGAAGGTGAATGGATTATAAAAAAAGAAAGATTAATGTGAAATGGAAATTCACAAATTTAAGGTATTTATATCGATGAAAATTTTCTCTAATTTAGAGTTTATAAACAATAAATATTTTACTTGTTATTTCATCCTGATAAATTTAAAAAATATTTAAAATGGATATAATGTCCTCGTTTTTATTGGGGATATTGATGTCTATGTTTACACTGAACGAATTTGTGTATTTTTTATTGGTAAGATGAATGTCATGTGTGAATATTCAAGAAATCCTTATATGGGATAAAATAATCTCTAAGGGCATGGTATTCCAAATTGGAAACATGATTAAGGAATATGTGTTTAATGAAGGATGTTTTGATAGAAATATTTACATCAATGAAAGTCAAGAGTTGTAACTCATCATAATTACAAATATTGATGACATTATCATTTTTTGGAATGATGAAAGGTCTTGTGAAATGTTTTTTGAATAAATTAAAATGTTGTCTAATATTAATATAATTGGGGAAAAGAAAAATTCATAGGATATAAATTTCAGAAAAGATGAAGAGCATATTTCTCTCTTAAGAAAGTAATTCTACAGAACATCTTAATTAGTTCAGTATGAACAATTAGAAACCTATTTCTACACTGATTTCAATGGGAAGAACTTTTTTAAAGATGGACAATTCAAGGATGTTGATCAAAAATATTTTTGAAAAATGATATGATGTATTTTATTTTTCACTACCTCAACACCCAACATTGTATATGTTGTTACATTACCTGAAATATTTCTGAGGGATCATAAAGAATCACATTTATTTCCAAGAAAATAATTCTTATATACATCAAAGGAACCACATATTTTATAATGAGGTATGTTATCTCAGAATATATTTATTTTTATGGGTATTCATATGTTGATGGGGTAGGGAATGTTGATGATAGAAGATCCACACCAGCTGAAGTTTTTTTACTAGGTTAATTTATTGTTAGTTTGAATACAAAAGAACCAGAATATAGCAACTCTCAATAAATCTGAATCTATGTATACATATTTTAATCAAGCAACTACTCAACTTATGTGGGTAAAGACTCAGTTATAATAATTACTTTCTGAAGTGATGTTACCATTTATCATTGGTTGAGATAATAAATGTGAAATCAACCTCACTATGAATCCGGTAAAATATTCTCATTCAAAAAATATCGATATCAAATATAATTTCATTAAAGATCATGTGGAGAAGAGTGAATTGAAGATGGAATATGTTCCAATGTTTAAACAAGTTTCTAACATTTTCAAAAATCCTTTATCGAAGGATCATTTTTCTAAATTGAGGTAGAACATGGGTGTCCAATAACTTTTTCACCATGGTTGAGGTATGTGGTTTTGTCTCCTCTTTCATATAATATTTGGATTGTTTTTTCAATCGGGTAGAATTTTCTCATAAATATATCCTTAAACAAAGCATGTTTAAAAATAGATTTTTGGGTAAGAAGTGAATTCAAAATTGTATATGTTTAAACTATTATAATTGTATGTTGGATTGGTTGTAGGGAAAAAAATTATTCCAATGTAGTTGGAAAGATGAAGAAGGAAGTTGAGGATTTTTTTATAGTCACTACATTTGGACAGCTTGATATTGCTTTGAATTATTAATTTTTATTACCATGAGTTATCTCACGTAGGTTTAGAAGTCACTATTGTGATAAATAGAATGAGGTTAGAAGGATTAGTGATTTATGGACCTTGGTAAACAAAAAAATCCAACGGGGTAGACTCTTAAGACCAAGATAATCAGATTGATGATCAAATTCATGAATTTTATTTGGTTATCAAGGAAGTTTCAAAAGAAAATAAATTATCTCACTTTTAATTTTTTGAAAATCACATTGACCATCATATTCATGATAATCATACTCCCAATGGTTTTGAAAGTCCATCTTATTGTGAATTTTTTATACATGAAAAGGTTCATCAGACGTAAATTGATTATTAAATAGATGATATGATCATAATATGGTTCTATATCAGAGTCATCCTAACTCCAAAATAAATGTGATGTTTATTTTATGATATTTGATTTCTCATATATAATAATTATATTTTATAACTTTTCATATAAGATTATTGAAATAAAGGGGATAAAAAGAATCATCCAATCATACCAAGATTTAGCATAATCATACCAGTCATATTCAGGCTGAGAATGAATGAAATATGTTGATTGGGAGTTTAAAATATTTTCCATATTAAGGAATATGACGCTGAAGAAAATATTAAATATTTTAAAAGTTATTCAGTAAGTCAGGATACTTTTTAAATGCTTGAAAAATATTTAAGTAAGTGAATCTTAATCATTCTAGTCTCAAGATCATCATAATGTTATTTCTGAATGTAGATTTGGTTAAAGGCTGTAGAGGAAGATAGTAATTATGGTGCGTTTTTTTGGTCAAAATAAAATCCAAATTAATTTATTATTCAAATAATGATGTTTATGAGTATCATATTAACAAATAAAATAAGCCACTGATACTAAATCACAAAATTCATTTTGTCATTATATTCATTAAAGGAAGAATTGTTTGGGTACGAATAGTTTTTGTTATCATATTTAGAAGAGAAAGAAGTTGTGGAATTTAAAGATCCTGATAATGGTCCATCAGACTCTATAATCCATCATAATAATTTTTGGGGAATTTTATGGGATTGATGAATAAAACCAAAAATGAAAAGTATAAGGTGACCAATATAAAGAATAGCTTTAAATATTAATGAACTATATAGTAATCCATTTTAAATGGGTTTAATTTATTTTTTATCCTTAAAGTGAGTCAGGATAAGAGATGAAGAAGAATATTTTATTTTACATTTGTCTTTATCATAATTACATTGATATTACTGAGAAATTGGAATGGGAAATTAGAATCAAACTGATGTTTTCAATGAAAATATGATTCATAGTTGACATTGATAAAATATTTGTAATTGTTTGAGAAGAATTAAGAATAATTGACAATATCATGTTGATCCCAAAATTCAATGAAATATATGTTTTGGGAAAATTTCCTTGAGTGATTACCTTTTCATGATTCCCACTCAAACCAATTTTTGGGTGACTATAAAAGGGAATGAATTTTTTACATTCTAATGGATGTAAAGTTAATTAAAGGGAGAGAGAAGGAAGATATTTGGATAAATTCTAGAGATTAGAAGAGGTTTTCATATTATATCTCTTGAAAAAGCTATATCTGATAAAAGAGAAAGTATAAGAGACAAGATTTCAACATATTTAGCTAATAATCGTATTCAAGATGATTATCTTAGTCATATAGTCATCATTTTAAGCTGAATTATTTGACTTTAAAATAATATTGTTATTTAAAAAATGAAAAAGAAGTGATTCAGAATTGTATCAAAAATATACTTGAAGAGGTATAAATTTTAGGTATTGAGTAATCATACTGGGATAATCAGATTAAAAAACTAGATAGAGTTTTATATAAAAGTATTGAAGGTTTCTTACTGGATACTAGGTATGAAAGTGAAGAATTGTTTTTGAATGATCATATTTGTGTATGTTGGTCAAGAATAACCATAAATTGTTTGTTACAAAAACATCCTTACATTATTTTGTGATACATGAATCCCATGCACTGTTATATTGATTACAAATCTACACAAGTGTAAGGGTATATCCCACTCATTGTATTCCTTATAAAGATATTTTTTAGTGGATGGTGTGGTATTAGATTATTTCTAAACCATACGAAGGACATATCTATTCTTATTTTATAGTGTGAACATTGAAAATTAGTTTGTTCATGTTGATGTTTGTTTTAATTGGCTTCATCATAGAAATTATCTTAAATAGTAGGAGAATGTAATTTAATGAGTATGTAATCATACAAGAAAAAGGCATCACTAATTCACCCATCCCCCTCTCACTGATACAGTTATCTAGACTAGTAAATTACATATTGATGTCAAGTATCATTATTATGATTTAGATATGGAATATATTACCTATGTTATATATTGGGAATACAATTTTAAGTATGGAGTATGGATTTAAAATTTTAGAAACAATATTATTGTTATTTTTAAATAAAATATTTTTTAACACTAATGTAATTGGTTTTCAATGGTATGAAAATTTAAAAGACACTGACCAATTATTTACATGATATTATTTGCATAAGAACAATGATTAATACCTAAAACTCTCCATATTTTCATAGAGAATATCCAAGATTGTATAAAAAATATAATTATAGATATCATATATATTTTATCTCAATATAATGATAAAAATAAAAAAAATTATTAGAGAATGTATAAACGATAAATATTGATCAATTAAATTATATGAATTTTCAAAAGTCCTACTCTGTGGAAGTTATTTTACATTATTAATGAAAGGGTAGAATATGAACATATAAATATTGATATTTTTTTCACTATTTTGAATATCAATCTATGACCAAATAGTATTTTCCAAGCAGCAATTTGTAGAAAAACATATTCTCTAGAGAACATATATTCATTTATAAATTATTGGATTGAACAATAATCAGAAGTATTTTCCTTTTTTAATAACAATTATATTATAAAATAAGTGATCATTTAATTCACTAAGTGTGAAATTGGGTCATTAGAAAAACCATGAGAAGTTGATCATAGTAAAAGGTCTTCTTTTATCCAATATAACTCTTGAGTTAGATGTTATCACTTAGTTGTGAGATCCGTAAGAAAAATATATGTATAAAAATCACCAAACCTTCATTTAGTGTTGATGGAGTGGACTAAAGGAATTATTAGTGTCCTAAAACAACTAAAAAATATATTTTGTCCCCATCTCTATTTTGTTTAATTTTACTATATATCCTGTTAATAGGAGAAATAGAAATCTAATCTTATTTTGAATATTGATGTTTTAATTTGGTTTGAAATTCATGGACATAATTGACCCCTTATAAATTAATTTTACAAAATCTCTAGGACAACGATTGGTTTCATAGATAGATTTTAATGTACTATACACATTCCAATTTATTTTTCTAAATAAATTCATAAATAATATACAAAATGATCCTTTAAAATGTAAAGAAATGGTAATAAAAACATACATTACATATGAAAATTATTGTTGTTAGAAGAAAATAATGATTTTATATCAAAGAAATATTATAATGATGTATAAATGAAAATAGTTAAACCATAAAAAATTCTTAATTGTAAAAATAAATTTTTGAGGTTTGATCTGGAGGTGAATTATAATTTAAATTTGAATAAAACTAATATTATAATATACGGATTATAACATGAAAATATCATTGAGTTTTTCAATGTGATACTACTTATTATATGTATAATAAAACAGATGATTCTTATGTAATAACCTAAAATGGGAGATAATAAAATTATAATAAAGAAAAATTGAATTTTAACACTTTTATAATGTTATATGTTGAAAGTATCACTTAGATAAATAGTAAAATGGTCAATATAGTAAATAATTGATATGTGATTGGAAATTTTTTACAAGAATCAAATCAAGGTCAAGAAGTTCTTAGATTGTTTTTTACTATATATATGGGAATTTATTCCAAAATTAAAAAATATACAGTTATTAAATATATGAAAATGGAAAATATGAATAAAACACTCCTGATGTACGATGTTAAAAGGAAGTATAAATTTGGTGAACAAAATTTGGTCAATAATGGTAATAATAAATTTAAATTAAATATTTCCTAGGATGAAAACCCCTAATATAACATATTATAACACATATAATCATGTATAATCATGTATTTTAGTCTCCAAAGACCAATATCTTCGACTGGTAACATGGTTGAAAAACATTTACCAAAGGAGAGGGGGGTTCAAGAAATCCTAAAACAAATTTAATAATAATGAATGAAATATAAAGGACCTGAGCTGTTATGTATGAATAAATCAATGTTATATCATTCCACACTTCGATTAACACAAAAGGTAAAATTAAACATAAAAGAAGTTCAAAATAATTTTTTTATAAGAATTAAGGAAAATAACTATGAAGTCAACTCGAATTAATTTTGATAAATCTAGTAAAGAATCTCATTCCAACTACAACACTTTTCAATCAAATAAAAATTAAAAAATATATTTTATTGATAATTCTGATGACGTAAAATCTTTCTACTTACCTACTTCAAAAATATAATATTATTTTTTCTTAGATATTAATGAATATTTTACTATGATTAATGGTAAATACGATTCTTTAAATAAAAATCAAAAATCTATTACAAAATGTTATGATTCAATTTTTTACTAAAAGGATACCATGTTCAATCTAATTATTGAATTAAAAGATTAACTTGACAAGGGCAAAAATGTGTTTTCTACAAAAATAAATTATTTGTTAGTTAATTTTAAAACACTGAAATTTCCTTTTACTAAGGTTACTCAAGGGGAGGAATACTCTAATGCTACTTTTAGTAGGAAAAATCATGCTAAAGGTAAAAATGGTAAAAGAAGCCGTGGCTCAAATGAAACACATTTTAGAAATTTTTTTAATCCTAGATAAAATATATAAAAAACATGTCTTATTGATTATATTCAATATAATATTATTGGATATTATTATAATAATATATGATATAAAATTCATATTTTTTCATGTTATCTTTTTTATAAATTTATTAAAATCAAAGGAAATATTTATTTCTCAAATTACGTAGATCTATCAACCATGGTATTTTCTTTCAAACAATAATAGTCCCAAAATCTTATGAGTATTAAAATATTTAATTTGATATTTTATCTTTGAGAATCAAAAAAATGGCTTCTCTTAATGGTATATAGATATCATTTTCTCAAGATATATGAGTAGAAATTTCACAAATTTATATTCCTTTTGAAAAATTAATACAGGCCATGTCACATTTTGCAGGAAATTCTAAAATATATATGATTATAATTTGATCTATTAAAAACCCAAAATTACTTCTCAGAAACGAAGAACATTATATACAATGATGAAAGAACAACCTGATATGTTTTTCATGACATTATGATTAATTTTATTTAATTTATATTCCTAAAAATATTTATTGTATTTTTAAGTGTAAAAAATTATATTTAATGAATATAAAATTGAATATTTATATAGATTAGATATTTTTTATATAGACAAACTATAAATTTTTAGAATGCTTAAATAAATGAATATTTAATTTATTATAAAACTTATAGATATTGTAATTTTTATTTTTAATTAAGTTTTCTATGAGTAATTTCATTTTAGAGTAGGATTATATAATGTTTTATTAAAATTGGAAATCATATTCACGTTAATTGGGAAAAGAACATATACTATATTTCAAATAAACTAATCAGGTTACAACATATTGGCCTCTATAATATATCTATATAGGTTTTTCTGAATCATCTAAAACAAGTAAACATGGAAGTGAATATTTTTGTTTTTTTGTTGATTATTTTAATAGGTTTACTTGGGTTTATTTTTTGGGTATTAAAAGTGAAGCTTTTGTGGAATTCAATAATTTTTTAAAAATTGATTTGAATGAAAATTAATAATTATTTTTCCTAAAAGGTGAAAATGGATGTGAATTTATATGTAGTAAATTTAATAATTTTAATTATAATCATAATATTAAATATGCATTTTCTACCACCTGAACTCGTCAACATAATGGATTTATTAAATGGATAAATAGAACTTTTTAAGAATTTTCTAGAATAATGCATTGTAAATATAATTTTCAGAATCATTTTGATATGAATTTATTAACATAGTATTCTATTTCATTAATATATTTATGAAGATAATTATTTTAAAAAAATTCCCTATCATTTATGAAATAATAGAAAAAAAATTCAGATACATTAATATTTTTGGATGTATTATTTATATCATTCACACTGATTATAATCTTGTAATTTTTTTCGAATGTATAATTAAGGAATATTTCTTGTTTATTATACAATATATAATGATTATAGAGTTTTTTATAAAATGGTAAGGGCAATTTTAGAATCAAATGAATTAAAGTTTAATGGAATTGATCCTTTTTCTCACAAAAAATATCACATTGATGAAACTAATTATTGAATGAATAAATTGATACATGATACTCATACTAACACGAAAAAGTTAGATGATAAGTACAATTTTCATATAAAAATCTATTTGAATAGTCGGAAAATAAAAAACTACATTAGTTCTACCTATACACCCTAAACCCTTTAAAATAGTTTCTCACAAACAATTAGTAGTGTTTTATATAAAGGTAATTGTACAATAATATTTTATTAAGATATAGCAGTTTTTTCCACCATTATTTCATAACATGAACCTAATACCACATAAGGATACATTAATGATGATATTTGATTTATAACTTTGTAATAATATTTGAAAAATTTTAAGAAAATGGTTTATAATTAGTTTATAGATCATATTATTATCTAGTAATAGTCATTCACAAGGTTTATAGAAATAAGAAAGATGATTATAGTGTGATGACTAAAAATAAGTCTATATTTCTAGGAAAAGTATATAATAAAGAGTAATTAATAGATTATGAATGGAAATTTTAATAAAAACCAAATTATAATACATTATAATTATTTTAACCTAAATATCTCATTTAAATTTTAAATTTTTTTTAGATGGATGTGAAATATAAATTTTAAAATGATATTATTTTAGAGGATTTTTTTCTGAACAACATATTAGTTTGATTTTTTTTCAAATTTAACATTAAAACATATCATTTATTTATATGATATTAAATAGGAATATAGATCCTAGTATAAGAGGTGTAGTTAATTTTTCTTTAAAATTTTTTCTATATGATTTAATGATCCTACAGAATATAAGGAAACATCATCTACCGTTATTTTTATAGTTCAAATATATGGTGATGATGTGATTTTTTTTCAAATTTGATGATATTTTGTAATAAATTTTCTAATGTCATTCAAAAAGTGTCTAAAATTATAATAATGGGTTTGTTTAATATCATTAATGTTTTTGAAATATTTTATATGAAATTTTGAATTTTTTCAATGAAATTAAGTACATACATTACTAACATATAAATTTTTTACTTAAAAACAGAAAATTATCTGTAAGTCCTATGAGTTTTATTATTAAACATGATATAGATGATGCTAGGAAACAATTATTTAATATGTTATATAGTGTAATAATTGGTATATTATTATATCTATGTACTAGAATATCATAAATCATTATCACTATATACCTCTGCTCTACATTTCAATAGGACCCCAAGTAATCTTATCTGAATGGTGATAATTTTTTTAATTTTTTGAAAAGGATTAATGTCTATTTAATTTATTATTGATAAAAAATATAGATTTATTCAATATCATATTCTGATGTTCAAATAATTAATATCAAACTATATTATAAGATCACCTTATGAACTTTTGACTTCATTGGGAGTTTTTTAATTCCATTGTTTACCATGAAAAATATTCCATTGTCTAATATAATGATAAATTCGATTATGTTACAAAAACTATTTTTTGTGCATTAGTGTTGTGGATGAAGTACAATTTAATGTAATTTGGTTTTAATTCCACACATGTTCAATTAAAATGTGATAACACAAGGGATATGAACATTCCAAAAAAATCCCATAATCCTTTTGAGGACTGACAATATTTATTGAAGGACATCATGGTGAATGATACAAAAAATGTGACATTTCTCATGAGTTTATTGATAATAATAATCATTGAGTAAATATATTATAAAACACCATTTCTTCTAATCATTTTAATTTAATTAAGAGTGAACTTGTGTTTTTTGAATTTACACGAGTTTAGCTTATGTTCATTGTTATTGTTCTATCTTGTATTTTCCCTATATTTATTTGATTTAGTTTTTCATTTTAAATTTTTTTTATCTAATTTACTTATATATTTACCTTATATATTTTTATAAAAATATTATGTAACATAATATGTAATAGAAATTATTTTTGCATAATATTTTTCTATTGGTTTATAACAACATTATTATAATAAAAATATGAATTTTTTGATACATGGAATTCACTTTTTGATATAAAATATTTACTTCAAGATTAAAAATATTATTTTATAGTTTAATAATTATTTTATTATACATTTTTTAGGTCTATTTTCTTATTATTGAAGTCCATGTTTGGTGATGTTTGTATATCCAATTTTAATCATTTTTTAATATTTGGTTTTTTTGAGCAAGAGGAAATAAATTTGTTATCAAACTTCATAATTTCACTCGCAATTAGAAATACTATATTATGACCCACAGACTAAAATTTAAACTCTAGAAAATAAAAAAGGGTTGATAATGTATATTCATCTTGATAAAGAGAGAAAGATCCAATGATTCATATAGAAGTGTTTTACTTGGAAAATCTATAAATTTTACATGGAATAATCATATGAATATGTTTCATAAAATTATTTTGATTTTTATAGGATGATATCATGTGTTAAATACAATATAATACCATGTTATTTTAAAAAAAAATAGGTTAGGGAGTTATATATAAAAGCATGGTTCTATTATATAATGACTTTGTTTTCAATTATGAAAAATGTTGAAAAATGATATTCATTTACATATATTTAATTTATTGAGGTATTTAACTATTCATATGAAATAAATTTCATGTTTAGTGATACTTTGGTTAGTAACAATAACATTAGTCCATATGACATCATTTTCCTTCTCTTTTAAACTACAAATATTTTGGAAAAACTACAAAAGGACATGGAATATAAAAATACGAATCTATTTTAATTTGTCAAACTAGAATAGCCTAATGGGATAAGTGTTTCATAATTTTAATTTTGATTATATTTATTTAATATATATATTTTTGAATGAAAATAAGATAAATTTTACAATATACAAGATGAGGTATATGATAAAAATCTATTCTATAGAGGAATAACTTGAATTTATATCCTTATGAAAGACTACACAATACATTTATTTGAAAATAAGGATAATTAATTGAATTATTTGGATTCAAATTAATATACATAACACAATACCATGATAGATGTAGAGTTAAAGAAGATTGGATATTTTTTAAACTATTAATGAGTCGACTAGGTCATATAAAGGATGTCATAGTATAGGAAGATGAAAAATAAGATAGATATAATAATTTGGTCCCTACTACCTTTAAAGAATCGCTTTAAGAGGTAATACATAAATATATGTTTGATTCATTTGTAAAAAAAATTCCTTGGTTCACCTAAAGTCACATTTGATGAGGAAAGGGGAAATAAATATAATTCAATTAAAGAACCTCATGATGGTTGGGAGTTTAATACTAATGAAATTTCTAAACAAGATATTTCTCAGATAGAGAGGAGATTTTGTTAGATACAGATATAGAATATGAGAGAATGGAAATAACTCTTGATGATTATTTAGAAGAAACACATGATAAATATGAAATAGTTTACGGAGATTATGAATCATCTAAAAATAATTAACATCTTGAGGATGAATGAGTTCATATTATTGAATAAAAAAAATTAGATATATATTTTTCAAGAAAAAATTTGTATTATGTAATGAAATTTGGACACAAATTATATTTCATGATGACCATTTCATTGATTAAAATCTAAATCACATTAGAACTATTATATTCTCCATTATTTACTCTGTGATGAAATTTGTAATTTGAATGATGGTATAAAGGAAGCTAGAGATGTGTTAAACTAGTTGAAAGAAAATTTTGTTATAAAATTAAATTTTTAGGAATTAAAATAAACCAATTTCTCAAGAAGAAACTTTGACATGATAAAGGAGTAGTTTAAAACTATAATTGATATTATTAAGAGTTATCAAAATATTTAGATATCTTTGAATGAATCTATATAATGTTAGGTTGTGAATTTCATGAAATATGACAAGGAATTATTAAATAAGAAGAAATATTTGAATGTGATTTTGGATAAATATTAAAAACCTAAGTTCCAGGAAATGATTATATCTTAATCATAATTTGTAAAAGGAAAATTGTATGTAAAAATAGTTGATTATTAGTCAACGATGGGGAATTTAAAATCCATTAAATAAAAATTTTATAATATCAATTAAAATCTTAAATTAGATTTAGTGAATGTGAATAAATATAAATTATAGTGTGGCACTATCAGTCACCGTATATTTTTTGGAATTAATTAAATAGGTAATAACTAAATCCAAATATGTAAAGATATAGAAACATAATTCTGATGTTACTTTACTGATAATGGAATCTACTATAGATTTTGTGATGTTTTAAAATAAATTCAATAAAAAACATGATCAATATTATGAGGATTTAAACTTTATGAGATTATTATTTAATGATTAGTGATGATGAAAAAACAACACTTTTTCAACCTTGAAGTAGAATTTATTGAAAATTAATTTATAGTATTGTGTTATAAAGAATCCATTAACTTAATGGGGAGCTCCTTTGAATGCTTATTTTTTATTTCTAGTACAAGATCAAAGGATTATTTTGGAAAATCGTGGTTAAAATTGTAAGACTCTGAAAAATTTGATGAAGTAGAGTTATATGAATCTGAAATGATACGTGTATTTGAAAAAGGAAGTGAAACTATTGTTAATGGGGAGCCTACTATTGAGATAACATGTATAATTAAACCTCATGCTTCTTGGAAAAAAAATTCTATGATTAATAAAATATTAAATTTTATTAAAATATATCTCAACAAAATTGTTGATTTTATAGAAAGTATGGAATATGAATAAAATCTGTTTAAAAAACAATTTATAAAATGAATCCACATGATGAAAATTATTTACATGAACTAATGGTAAAATTAATAGATAAAAGGTATTATATGCTAGATCAATTATATAGTGATTAAGTTAGAAGTGATTGGATGAAGGTGATATAAAAAAATTATGAATATTTAATGATTAATCTATATAAAAATATTACTAACTATATAATGGGAGAAATTATTTTTCTATTGCAAGATTTTAGGAATGTTTTAATGAGTTGAAGGGAAAAAAGAATGGATCTGTTCCACATGGTAAATGAATACATCCAACTATCATTTAAAAAATTAGATTAGCCCTCATAAATCTTGCAATGAGAGATCCATGGATTATCCTAACTATCAATGTGAATTTAACACCACAAAACATCTCATTAATAATAGTAATCAGACTGATGGTTCCACAAGACCTCTTGAAGGACTCCCCAAATTCCAATGGTTGATGACCATTAGTGGGTGTATATGGTGGTACTAGGAATAGACTAAAACTCCTATATCATAGTGATAATAATATATCAAAATAACCAAATACCATGAATGATACATATCCATTAGATGATGAAAAAAATAATAAATAAAATGTACATACTATAACAATACAAAATGAATTCACACAAGCATAAAAGATTGATCACCAACTGGGTTGATCAAACACAAAAAAAATAAAGGACTAAAAAAAATATTGAAATAAAAATACATGATGATCCTATATGATCCCTGATCCTCACATTATAATAATTTCCAAATCCCCTTAAAGGTGTTTTCGCATGATCAATCACCAACAAGCCTCATCCCATCTTGTCCCTTACAAAATTTGGGCATACTCGGGTACATAAAATAACTGATGGACCGAGTGGGGTGTATGTACAAATCTCTGTAGGGAACCACCAACCTAGACTTGTACATGTATATTAAATTAAATGATATATGAAGGTGAAATACATTGAATTAAACAAAATAATAAATGAAAATAAAATAAATAGACTACTTTAGATCCTCAGGCCCATGACCCCAATTGAAAATTATTTCTTTGGCAGTTCAAAAGTGTCTCTAATAATGTCACAATGAACATTATAAACTAATAAATAAATATGTGGATTTCAAAATTCGGGGTAAAGTTACACAAGTATATAATAAAATTAAATGAGGAAGCTTCATTCTGGTACTAAAACCTAGGGAATGCTATATCCCTGTAAAAAATGGTTCTTGGAAGATCAGCCTCAATAGTTTATGAGACATAACCACAACTGCCAGAGTTCCCAACAGTTCTAAAATATCATATCTAGTAAAACCATCCAATTACCAGAACTAATTTAACAAAAGGTCCAAATTTATGTTATCCATATTAGTACTATCACAAGCCTCTATAATCAGGGAGTTTACATTAGTATCACATACATCCTTTCTAGTGGAGGTTACTTTAGTATCATTATCCTCCATATTATTGGGCATTTATTTAGTTTCATAGACATAATAAATTGATTTTTTTTCCAATTAAAAGAACCTCTTCTCTAAAAGAAGTTTCTATATCAAATAACATATACACAGACCCTAACGAAATTTTTTGCTTCACAAAAAATATAAAAGGAAAAATTAGATGGAGAAATGCCTAATACGACTTTAACTATCAAAATCAAATCGACTTACATACAAGTCATATGTTCTATGTAGACACCCACAATATTAACTCCCCATTATCATACATACCCATAATGAATGAATAAATTGTCAAGGAACCTACATGGGTTCCCTATACTAGTAAATTGATGGAGGAAACCTACTACGAGTCTTCATTCTTAATAAAGTCACTCAACTATAACCTTTCTCAGTATGGACATCACACTTCTTAGTAGTGTATATAAATAAACCTGAACTCACAATCCTGATGGGATATGTGACATCGAAACTGGTCTAGAGATAAGACTCATGTACCACCATATGGTCAAATACCATGATATGTTTTCCCAAAACCCTAACTTATTAGCAATCCACCGAAGGCATATCCAAATTTTAGTAATGTATAAAAGGGAAAGAATACTTTCCATCAATTAAATTTAACAATTGTTAGGGATTCTATGTACCACTAGGGTCATGTATGACCCGTAGGTCCAAACTCTCTCCACCCCATTACACTTCTACCAAGAACTATTAACACTATCTTAAATGGGGACCATATGGTCATACTAATTCTTGTCAAACCGTAAAGAGGTTAAATTTTTATATGAAATAAAAATAATATTCATATCCTCAGTCATTTTTGGATGTGGTGATTTATTTAGTGCTCGATGGTCTTCTATGTCTCTTATCACTTAGGATGATCCATAATACATCATATAAATTCAGAAATTTACCTGAATATTATAAAATTTATATTATATTATTAAAAATAGTAATTAAATAGTTGTTGGAAACCATTATTGGAGAGGTTGAAAATCAACATGAAAAATAAGAAAACCATAACTCCACTATTAAGGTGCATAGAGAACCTACCATATTTTAAAGGTCTCTCATTTAATTCACCATATGATAGCTCATTATTGGCTTCAAAGACCCTGAAAGACATCTGAAAGCTTCCCATCCCTATGAGGCCCTAACCCACAATAAGAATCACAACATATCTAATTTTAATAAAAAGAGAATTAATTTAAAAAATTAAAAATTTAATTTCCAATTAATTCAATTTGGCTTAAAATCCCAATTACTCACCGGGTGCTCTCATCGCACCAGGTCTACAACCAATCACACACATAACATCTAATAGATAGTTGAGCAGAAAGTTAGGTGGAATACCTTACAATTCAAACCAATAAAATTAAAATTTAATTTACATTTAAGAAAAACAACAAATACATTGGTGTCAGAACATACCTCCAATGAATCCCTGAGAAAAAAATGCATAGTCTTTCCCAGGACATGAACTACATATGATAATGAAAATCCACATCATATTGGGATGATTACACTGGGATATGGTGGAATATTTCATAAAACCTAACCTAGAGGAATCCAAAAAAACATAAACATAACTATGGACAAAAAATAATGGGGAGGAGGGAAATAATTTAGTATCTTTTAATAATTCCAATAACTCAATCCCCCAAGAAAGGGGACCAAAGGGGATGAATTTTAGTTGACCGACTAATATTACATAAGAGTTAATTTGAGAAATAGTAGATGATTCCCTTAAAATTTAAATGGGAAGAAATATAAGGACCTATCCTCAAACATTACAGAATTTTGAGTTTTAATAAGGAATTTTAATTTATTTCACATTGAGTATATTTATATATTTAAATTTCTAGATAATTAATTCGTTACACATACATAACAAAACCACATAATACAAATTGGACACTTATGATTTGAATTTATTATTTCCACCATATAAAAAATTAAAAAAATGTGATTTATTTTTATAGATACTCTTCCTGGAATTCGACTTGACTTATGTTTTTCCCTCACCCTTCCATAAATAATGTTATTTTTTTAGACATAAGATGAGTATCAAAGGTTCATTGTGATCCATAAAAAAAATTTAGTGGTGGATGAAATTAAAATCCCCAAAATAACCTTTCATGAAAATAGAACATTTTACCTATAAAGGAAAATATCATTCCATTAAAAATATCATTTGTTTTACCCTTCGAAGAAAATTAATTCCCATGAAAACTGATTAGAAATCATAGAAAATTGATGTATTCACCTTGGGAAATAATCTAATAGAAGCCTTTTTGAACCATTATAGGACCCTTAAAATTTTGAACAACCAAATGGAAAACATCCTATATAAATCATTTAATAAGATAATAACATCCAAATGTAATAGAGAACTATTTGGAATAACCAATTATTTATGCTATAATGGGATCACTTGACACAGTCTAGGATCACTGATTATATATAATTTCAACGAATCATAACATTAACTAGACACATAATCATTTGAAAAACTCTTCTAAAACCATATGAAAATCACATTCCGATATTAAAATACAATTTTCATTCAAAAGCCTAATTCAAATACACTTTTATTCAAAAAAACCATTTTCAATACCAAAATAGATGAAAATGGAAAGCTGATTACGATTTAAGAAAAAATATATGATTTAAAGGGAAGATAGAAATAAAATAAATGTCATGGGGGAAGAAAATGTCATTGTCTCCGTACATTAGAGATATGAAATTTAATTTATCATTTGTTAAAAAGTTCCCATTAAAATAGGTAAAAGGATTCATCTTGGAAACCATTAAAATAAAGGAAAAGTTACATATAATGAACGTTATAAATCTTTTATGACCATATAAAAAATTTCCAAAATCAGTTTATACATGGACATGGAAGGGAAAGATAGTTTTAAGAAAAAAACTAAATGTAGATTTATTTAAAAGAAAATCCCCTCATCATTTTAAAAATATTTAAATCATAAGGCCCATGAAACATTGAACAAAAAATTAAATACCATTATAATAGATAAAATCATAATATATCATGTTAAATGGTTGTTATATATGACTTATATAATAATAAATGTGCATTACATCAATATATGGCTCAATGAAAGGAAATTGAGATAAAGTCCCTTACCTTACGTCCGACTTATCACATGTCTTCATATTACAAATAAATAAAGTTTTATTAATTATTAAATTTAAAAATTAATTTTTTTAAGTTTATTATTTCATTTATTTCATATATTGACTTTTTATATACAATTACTTAATCATTTATGGTTATATAAAATGTTATGACTATATTCAGCTTATGTATAAAAATTGAATTTCAAACGTTGACTAAGGTAGAAGGGTTCATTATTTAAACATATATAGAATAATAATAATGATTTAATTGTCATATTTATTCATCAATTATATTTTTAAAACCAATCAAGAATTATGGTTATGAAAAATGAACTAAATTTATGATCATGGAGAGGGTAGGTTGTACCTACACATGAGTAACATTTGCATTTTTCAAGGATTAGTATGGAATGATGGTAAGTAACACATGATATTTTTAGAATTAGCATTATATAATGATTACATTATTAATTAATTATTTATAGATAAATATATAATTATTTTTATTTGGTTATGTAAAATGTAATCACACTTCTTCAAGGAGTAGGTAGTCTACACTTCCATGAATTACATTATCATTTTTCCTAGCAAGCGAAGATTTAAAATAAAGTTATATATTATATTTAAAGTATAATAAATATTTCATTACTATCATAAATATTTCATGTATATAACATATATTTAGTTTTCCCTCTATTTTCATCTATGTAATGAATTAGTGAAAAACGAATCACATCACTTCATGAGGCGATAGTCTTCCGTAGACATGAGCTACATAATCTTTTATATTATAGGATGGAAGATAAAAGGATATATATTATATAATGAATTAATAGGTTGAATTATTCTTATATTTCATGTATAAAATTTATATCCATAATAATTCACAACTGTTATGGGTGGTAATGTAAAAATGACGGATGTTGTTTCACAACCATAAACATGAATGATGATTCTATAAATCATTTGATGGATATGTGTATAGTTTTATTTTGTAACATTAACAAAATTTATATAATTAAATGAAAGATATTGGGGTTATTATATCATAATAGTATAATAATAATTTTTGTGGGTAGAGTAATAAATGAATCAAAGTCACCCATTGTTGAACGTTACGTCTTCTTCGGGTATCTCATTTTTGTTTCCAACGAAATCATTTCTTGGTTGGATTTATACCCAAAATAAAGAATATAGGAGGATAATAAGTAATTTTGTAATTTATTTGGTCAGGTATTTTCTAAACCAATTGGGTTTGAATACGTGAAGAGAGGATGATAGGGGGAAGTATTTTATAAGTGGGGTGAGTGGCACATTATTAATGTATTGATGGAGTGAATTTCACCTATGTTTTCTTTCCTGATTTCGGAACCCAATAATGGTGCATTATAAAAAAAAGATATAGGGTACAAATATGGTCACAAAATAGTTTTGGAACATGTGTTGGGTAATTTATACACATTATATTCTATGTTTAACAACTATATAAAGTTGTTTTAACATTATTCAGTGTAATATATTTTAATTATTTTCACTAATTAATTTGGTAAAAAATTAAGTTAGACATATTAGGAAATAGAAATTATTATGAATCCAAATATAGAACCACTTTTTCTAAATTCCATTCATATAATTCAAAAAATTTAATTTAATATTAATCCCATTGATGTTGTGAGACAATGTGTTTTTAAAATGGGTATTGTATTATACTTATATGATTCTACGTCAACTCCATGAATAATAATATTAATTTTATGAAGATCAATTAATATTTAATGATATATATTATATAATTTTTTTATAAAAATATGAATTAGGGATTATTATAATTAATTGAAAATGTGAATCATTAGGCATTTCAAAACATTTTTCAGAGAAAACCCATTATTAAACCAAAAAAATTATACTACAAACCAAAAGAAATTTGATTCAAAAAAAATTACCACCATAAAAAAATTATTTAAATTAAAAAAAATTAAAAAATATTGGGGATCTTAAATTAATTAATTTCTTAATAATGAAATAATTTTTTAAAAAATCAGTATTTTTCAATATTCAACGAAAAATATATATTTTCCAAACAAATCCTCATAATTTCACACCTTGTTAATTCTGAAATTCTGATTAAGAAAAAGTATATTATTTCTGTAAAATTTAAATTCTAAAATTTATAAATTAATATATTGAACTATACCATATAAAAAGTGTTTAAATAAATCAATTTTTTGTTTAAAATTTTACTTAATATTTTTATAACTATTGTAACTATCAAATTCATATTAAAAAAATGAAAATGATTTATTCTATCATTACCTGGGTTTATAGAAAAAATGATAAAAACCACATCTAATTATCATTAGGGATTTCCAAATTATGTACCAATCGGGCCATAGGCACTTCCCTAGGAAAACCCCTTTACATGATTTGGTTTTTTTGATTACCAAACCATAAAAAACCCATTATAATTATCTCTACATTGGCATACAACATTTCACATGGTTTTTTCCATTACTATCTAAAAACAATTCACTAATACCCAGTTCAATTCCACCTCGTGTTATCTTTATGAGATTTAATTTTTTAATCCCTTACTATATGCTGACCATGAAAATCAATTATGTACATTAGAAATATAACTTGAAACCTCCTTCTGTTAAGGGTGCATAATGGTATCAAAGAAAATTTTATCACCAAACTACAAAACCCATGAACATATTATGAATCATACCATATCAAGTAAATTCATATCGGGATTACAGTACTCTCATATTCTGAGAAAAATATTGTTTCTTAAAATAGAAATTCTTCAAGATTTCACAAAAATCAGATTTACTCTTGAGGCTCATAACATTTAAAGACACATGATCTAAAAAAACACAATAAAACAATTATACTCCTCAAAAGCCAATGTGGAAATAGAATTTCATATACTAAACCACATTGAACAAAAATTCCTTTTCCAATAGCTGTGTTGTCTCCCTAAACATCAAACATCCTCTAATAGTACATCTTAAAATAAATGGTTCTCGAACTGCCAATACATTATTCTCTACTCAAGTTCATCACTAATGCATGAGAAAACTCTTTCCAACACCTTTCTATCCGAAGACTCATGTGGTGTCTTAAAAATGTAGATCCCCCCAAATCATGGTGATCCCCACCATAATGACTAGCATAAAGTGCCAATTCTGAACCACGTTGCCTACCCACTGTCATAATTTTCAATTGAAACACATTTTTATCAATATAAAAATACACTCTAAATTTTTAACAATATAACACACCATAAAAAATGTGATTACACTAATTAATTCTTGTACATACTCTTGTTTCTAAAACCCAATCAAAAACAAGTGTGTACCTACAATAAAAAAAAGAAGCCTAGACATGATGGATTTTACCAAAAATGTTCTGAATAACAAGAAAAACATGAAAATAATATAAAAATATTTTATTTGATTCATTTATTATCCCACCACATATAACTACATAAGTAATTGATATTAATACCTCCTCATGATAATTTGGATAAAAATAGTCGGCTTCCCCACCAATTTGTCACCTAAAACATCCAATCAAAATTCCTATAATCCCAATGGAATCCCATGATTTTCTTGATATGTCCAATAAAGGTTGTACCCAATATCTATTTTAATTAAATGGTTGATTAATCATTCAAAAAAACATTCAATTTTTCTATACCATAAGATCCAATTTATTTCTTACCCGACCATCGTATGGATCATCTTCATTTCATACTGATGATGGGACTAACATTTGGGATTCATCCATAATTATAACTAAATTTAATAATGTATTCAACTTCTCACTTGAATATAATTTTTACTATGACCTTATTCAGACACGCCATAAGAAACCACATTTCTACTGGCACGAGGGTGGGGGTCATTTCACTCACAACGAATAGGAAACTCCCCACAGTTGGTGTGTTTATTGACACTGTATTAGGTCAAAACCCCAATATCATTTTCTTTTATCCCATACATCACTGAAAATAATACCTATACTAGCCTATTCCACTCAACGTCGATTGATTAATTGAGTGATAACCCACCACCTATTCCTTGATCACTAGAACGTCACTCTCAACATCCATAAAAACCTTATTCACAACAATGGTACCACAATATAATTATTGTTCGTTCACTACCCACTATCTAGACAAAATCACATATCTCCTCATGTATGGGCCCCAATCATTCCAACCATCAACCCATGTGTATCTATCTTCTTGATACATGCCCATCACTATCTACCTTTAACATCATGTCATTCACAAGGCCATCGTTATTACAAGGGAAACATTTCAATTATTTTCTATTTCAAAAGCTAGTAGCCCTATAAAAAACTCACAAAAGTCATTATATATTTGGACTTCTCATTAATATCATTGATATTAAAATTAGGCATGATAAATTCTTAATGAGAACATACTGCCTCATTTTAACCTAAATATAATGTCATACACTCCCGTATCACCTGATCACTAAAACGCGACTCCTAACTCCATGAGTCTCAAGTCATAGATGCAGGTTGACCATTATCCACAACATTTTAATTACATCTAACCATAGATACATAATAAATCCTCTTAAAAAAATTCTTCCTCAACCATAATATGTTTCATCACAAGACAAGACATTATTCAATGCTATTCAAATACACGAGCATCTACCTATCTCTCAATGCATAATAAATACATCTATAAACAAGGCAATTAGGAACATGAATAATGATTCCCTTATAAAGTGAAATTGATGCCAAAAGTACTAGCACCCAAGGTGTACAAACTCCCTAAAATCAATGACATAATTATTCCAAACCATGAACTCCACAATAATTCCTATACATCAATTCGAAATGCAATCTCCCACCAGTTTTTACTAACTTAAGTCCATTAGTAGATCTTTTCTATCCCTTGTCACGGGTTTCCCTAATAAGTAATTAAACACTAATTCAAAAATATTTGTGTTTAGTCTAAGAGTATCTTGGTCTCCCACCATGCCTAAAAAGTGACGCCTCTTATAAAACATAAAAAATGTGGTAAAAACCATAATCCCATATGAAAAAATATTTGGAATCCAACATGCCCAACCGCCTAACGCACACCTGTCGTAGGGCATGGCAAAACAATTTTTTCCTAAGTTAAAATGTAGTAATGTGGTTGACCTAGGATGTCTCCCGAAGAGGAGTGCACACAAAATGGGTTGTCACTTTAAAACAGGGGGTAAAAATGTTGTGAATGGAAATTTGAAATTCAAATGATTGAAAAACAATGAAATTAAAAGGGTGATTAGGTCTGGGTCAGTTTCCTAATTATAATTATATCCTTGTTCAATTTAATTCAAACCTCTTCTTCTTAGTTGATTAAAGTGAGTTTCCACAATTGTTTCCTCTCACTTCCTTGGTGAAATTGTTATTGTGAGAGAAAACCTTACCAAGATCTCGGTTTGGGAAACTCTCCTTCCATGTGTAAAATAGTTGTATTGAATATCCTTAATTGAAATGGGCAATACCCGATCGGCTTTTTTTTGTCCCAAAAAATCAAGAACATTCACTACACCTTTTACACGTACTGACGATCGTCGAGTACTTCACCACTAATTCCTGGTTTATTCCATCGTATATAAACCAGAAATTAGTGGAGGGAGATATTGATTATTTTACCAAGGCAAAAATCAATAACGGAATTAATATTCAATATCGATCGCACTTGATTATAAAATCCTCTATAAGAAATTGAAAACAACTTTGAAGAAGAAAGAAATTTATTCAATTGCGTCCAAGAACTCAAGCATTACAATATAGAAAACCAACCCTTCCCCAATAACTCCAAAAGTTTACCCCACCATGGTAAGGGTAATCGAGTTGAATAGGGAAGAAGAAGGAATTACAAAACTATGAAAAAGAAATTAAATAAAAAATAAGACCGAAAAGATCTTCTTCTTGGTGTTCCGGAAGGAATGGGGTGGAGAATTGATGCCTTGAGAGGGTGGAGCTCTCCTCCTTTTATAGCCAGAATGTTTCCCTCGAATGTCGACGCATTTTAGCCCCATTAAATGACATCTTAACGCGTTAAGCCCTTCATGAATGTTGTTCATGTTTCCCTTTTCCGTGTCTTCTCAAAATTCCAGCGGATTTTGACATGTATTCCGAGAGTTATGGCCGTTTTACCTTGAGCATTTATTCTGTCCAGTCAGACTCTCCAAAACGAAATCCTCCGGATTAGGGTGCCTTAATAACCTAATAAACGGCCAATTCACTCGGTTCTTCCTTCATAAAAGATGCTCCAAAAATCCTTGCGCGTCCACCCACCGAATGTCACTAGCTCTGGGCCCACAGTGGATGAGTTATGGATCCCACATCAAAACTAGGCAGAACTGAAAACAGTTTTCTTGAGCCAACTTGTGAGCTTCTTTTGAGCTTCCATATGGCCGATTCAGATTCTGGTCCAAATATATTTAATGAATCCCTGGATGTGTATATTATGTAAAAGAAATAATTTTGTAATTTGAATTAGTGTAGATAATGTTATGGCCAACCTACCGAAATAATTTAAAACTGTTAAAAATCCAAAATGGCCAATTTTTACTATTCAGCTCAAAATAACACCATTATCATAAAAATGAAACAATTAATCTTAGAGGAACAATTTTGTGGGTTTAAAACAATGATATTCAATATAAATTATTTGAAAATATTTTCTCTATCAATTCCCCCACACTTAGCACTTGGACTCCTGGACAAGTAAAAATCAAATCAAATCAAAATCAAAACACATATCAATGAGATCAATCAAATCAATTTCAAGAAAGAAAAAGATATCATTCCTCAACAAAAACTGTTATTTCATGTTCTCCATTTAAGATTTTAATATATTTCCACTTCATTTCTTATCCCATGCACACAAAACACCTACCTCACATGAATTTTCTCTCATCTCACAAATGTAAAGGCTGAACAAGGCTTTTCTCATCCAAACTCACACAAGTGTCACCATAGGTTTGATAAATTCCTACTTCTCCACCCGATTTGAGTCAAGGATATGTGTTTCTCATGAGGAATTTTCAGGGTTGTTCTGTGGCTTCCGGTTGGTAGGATTTAGATGTTAAAAGTTCCTAGGCCGAAAAAGGAAGGCTTGGCTCTTATTGAAGTAGAATTGCAAGATTCTAGTTTTCAGTCAAATATGGTCTCTTTCACTTCCCCTTTGTTGAAAATAGGATTCATCATCATTCAATCAGCTCAGCAGCAAACATTTCAATCTTTTCAAACATAATTTTTTTAAAGCTCCAGATAGGCACAACTTTCTTTTGAAAGCTCCAGAAAGGCACAGCTTCTCTTTTGGAAGCTCCAGAAAGGCACATCTTCTCTTATCATAAAAGCTCCAGAAAAGGCACAGCTTTCAACAGAATAATTTTTCAGCATCACACAAATCTCTTCCACAATTTATTTTCCACCCAAAGTCTAACCAAATGAGGTAGTACACCACAAGACATCTTCCCCCACACTTAAGTTCAACTAGATCATGCAATTTTACTTCAAGAGCAGGTATGATAGGGAAAATTGGCTTGTAATGTAGCTAACCTAACAGGCAATTCATGGATACTAGGGGCTACAATGAAGGATAAATGTAAAGGTGGGCCATAATGAAAAGGATTATTTTGAAAAGGGGGCTTCAAACAAAATAAACGCCTCAATCATTTAAAACACACGTACCCCAACCCTCAAGTTTTGAATGGAATAAATCAAATTCTGGTTAAAGCATGCATGGTCTGGTTCTCTCAAGAAATGAGGTGAATGAAAAGAATATGACAAAAATGGTTCATAAGCCTCACAGGAAAGTTATTTCAAAGATAGAGACAGTGAAATATGGCATGAGATTTAAAAATCAGTGTACTTTTCATGAATTTCCAAAAGATTTGAACTTGAAACAAAGTTATTTCAGCATTCATTTAAGATCAGTTTCATGAAATAGACTAGTTCACTCATTGACATGGGTTTCAAAAATGGTATTGATAATCATTTCAGCTCAAAAGTATCAGAAACGCACCAAAAATTGAAAAATAAACACACAAAAATTTGAAATCACGCATTTTTTTTATTTTTGAAAACAAACATCAAATAAAAATCCTATACTACAAAGGTTCCCTCCCCCATACTTAAATGATGCAGTGTCCTCGATGCATTTAAGTGGATTTAACATGTAAGAAGATTTCTGATTGAATCAAAACAGCAAGAAAATGTGAAGGAGAGGTACAACCTGATGGATCTTATTGATAAATAGGTTGGAGGAGCATGATCTCCTCCAATGGATCTGATGGTAGGGTCCCAAGGAATTTCTTCAACCTATGTCCATTCACAGTGAATGCATCCTGCTCTCCATCCTTCATAATCTGCACAACACCATAAGGATATACATGAGTAACAATAAATGGACCTTCCCATCTGGAACGAAGTTTACCTGGCATCAACTTGAGTCTTCAGTTGAATAGTAACACTTTTTCTCCAGGAGAGAAGTCTTTTGGTTGGATTAGCTTGTCATGGGCCACTCTTGTTCTTTCTTTGTAAATCCTTGAATTTTCAAATGCTTCCCTTCTTATTTCATCCAGTTCTTGCAACTTCAATCTTCTCTGCTTCCCAGCACTTTCAAGTTCCAAATTCATTTTCCTCACAGCCCAATATGCCTTATGCTCCAATTCCACAGGTAGGTGGAAACTTTTCCCATAAATCAGCCTATATGGACTCATTCCAATCGGGGTTTTGTAGGTTGTCCTGTAAGCCCATAAGGTATCATCCATCCTTTGGCTCCAATCCTTCCTTTTTGGATTAACAGTCTTTTCCAAAATTCCCTTGATTTCCCTGTTTGAAACATCATCTTGCCCGTTAGTCTGTGGATGATAGGGAGTTGATGTTTTATGATGCACCCCATACTTCTTCAACAATGTCTCCATTCTCAAATTGCAGAAGTGAGTCCCTTGATCACTGATGATTTCTCTGGGCACTCCAAACCTACAAAATATGTTAGACCAAACAAAATCACATACAACTTTAGCATCGTCAGTTCTGGTTGCTTTTTCTTCCACCCATTTGGAAACATAATCAACTGCAAGAAAGATATCTGAATTTCCAAATGACATCGGGAAAGGTCCCATAAAATCTATCCCCCAAACTTCAAAAATGTCACAAAAATTCAATGGAATTTGGGGAATTTCTTGTCTCTTTGAAATATTTCCTGAAAACTGACATTTTTCACATATTTTGAAAAATTCATGAGCATCTTTAAAAATGGTGGGCCAATAAATTCCAGATTCTAAAGACTTCCTTACTATCCTCTGAGGTCCAAAGTGGCCTCCAAAAGCTAAAGTGTGACAAAAATCAAAGACAGATTTAACTTCACTTTCAAGTAAACATCTTCTTATTACTTGATCATTGCAAATCTTCCAAAGGAATGGATCATCCCAAATTTAATATCTAGATTCATCTTTTAGTTTTTGAATTTGGTGATAATTGAAATGAGATGGGACCTGAGATGTTACCAGAAAATTGACTATGTCAGCATACCAAGGCACTTCTCCTTCAATCAAGTACAACTGCTCTCCTGGAATTTGATCATTCAGTGGGTCTCTTTCTGGAACTTCAATTTCAGCAGTGTTTGGCAGTCTACTTAAGTGATCAGCGACTTGGTTCTCAGATCCCTTCTTATCCTTGATTTCTATATTTAATTCCTGTAGTAGTATCATCCATCTCACAAACCTTGGTTTAGCATCATCTTTCTTCATCAAGTACCTCAAAGCTGCATGATCAGAAAACACAGTGATTTTAGTTCCAAGAAGATATGATCTAAATATTTCTAAAGCAAAAACAACTGCAAAGAACTCTTTTTCCGTGGTTGTATAATTGAATTGGGCCGCATCTAAAGTTCTCGAGGCATATTAAATGACTTGTGGTCTTCCCTCAATTCGTTGAGAAAGGACTTCTCCAACTTCTTGGTTAGAGGCATCACAAAGTAGTTCAAATGGTTCTTCCCAATTTGGAGGCTGCATCACGGGTGGTGAAATCAATCTCTTCCTCAACTCATCAAAAGATTCCCTACATGCATCATTGAAATCAAAATCAGCATCTTTTAAAAGTAATCTAGAGAGAGGGAGAGAAATCTTACTGAAATCTTTGATAAACCTCCTCTAGAATCCTGCATGTCCTAAAAATGATCTAACATGTTTCACACAAGTAGGGTAAGGTAATGAATTTATCACTTCAATTTTTTATTTATCCACTTCAATTCCATTTTTGGAAATGACATGACCGAGCACAATTCTTCTTTGTACCATGAAATGACATTTTTCTAAATTTAAAACAATATTTTTTTCAATGCAGGTTTTCAAAACTTTTTCCAGATTTTTCAAACAATGATCAAAAGAATCTCCAAAAACTGTGAAATCATCTAAGAAAACTTCCAAGAAATTTTCAATGTGATCAGAAAATATACTCACCATGCAGCTCTGAAATGTACCTGGAGCATTACATAATCCAAATGGAATTCTTTTATATGAAAAAGTACCAAAAGGGCATGTAAATGTTGTCTTATCTTGATCCTCGGGAGCAATGGGTACCTGGAAGTAACCTGAAAATCCATCCAAAAAGAAATAATGAGTTCTCCCTACCAATCTTTCTAGCATCTGTTCAATGAAAGGGATGGGGAAATGATCTTTTCGAGTGACCTGGTTCAATTTCCTAAAATCAATGCACACTCTCCAGCTGTTTTGAATTCTCATAGGGATTAACTCATTCTTTTCATTTCTCATAGTGGTCAGGCCAGTTTTTTTGAAACGACATGAATAGGGCTGACCCACTGCAAATCTGAAATGGGATAGATGATCCCAGCTTCCAAGAGCTTCTCGATCTCCTTCTTCACAACCTCCATCAAGGTGGGATTCAGTCTCCTTTGGGGCTGTCTAACAGGTTTTGAATCTCCCTCAACAAAAATTCTATGTGAGCATATTTTTGGGTTAATTCCTGGGATATCACCTAAGCTCCGTCCTATTGCCTTGACATTCTCTCTCAAAATCTCAATCAATGTTTTTTCTTGGGTTTTAGAAAGATTATTAGAAATTATCACTGGTAGTTTCTCTCCCTCCCTAAGGTATACATATTTCAAATCAGTGGGGAGTGGTTTGAGTTCAAGGTTAGGAGGATTCTCAAGGGATGAGACTAAATTGACGTTTTCTTTTTCCAAATTTTGGACCTCCTGCACACAAGAAACCATATCATCTTCCTCATTATTTAACAAATCATCAATGAAATCAGATTTTACCTCTTCCTCCCACATGAATTCAGAATCTCCAACATCTTCAGCATCCACATGTTCAATGATATTTTCAAGGGAAGAAGTCTCTCTTAAGACTAAGAATTCATAGAGCATACCTGATTCTTCAATTGGTTCTTCACCAACTTCATGGGAAAGATAAAAGAGGGAGTGATCATCTGATGGATGCCTCATGGATTCAAAAATATTGAAGTGGACCGTGCTCTCTCCAAACTCCACGGTGAGTGTCCCCTCGTGGACATTGATGATGGTTTTGGTTGTCTTCAAGAATGGTCTCCCCAAAATGATGGGTGAATGAGATGGCCTTTTATCTTCTTCCATATTGAGCACGTAGAAGTCAGCTAGGAATAAGATATCTTTGACTTTCACAAGGACATCCTCCAAAACTCCTGCAGGAAAAACTGTGGATCTGTTTGCAAGCTAGACCACCACTCTTGTGGGCTTCAATTCTCTCATCTGCAAAGAAGTGTATACCGAGTGAGGAAATACATTAATTAAAGCACCTAAATCACACAAAGCATTAGTGAAATTTAATGAACCCATGGTGCATGGAATGGAAAAAGTCCCTGGATCTTGACATTTGGTTGGAATCTGTGGTGTGATAACGGCTGAGACACTTCTTCCCAAGTTGATTCTTTCATTCCCATAAATCCTTCTCTTTTTGGTGCAAAGATCTTTCAAAAATTTTGCATACCTTGGAATTTGTTTAACAGCTTCAAGTAGGGGGATATTGATTTCCACTTTCTGGAAGGTGTCCAGAATTTCTTTTTGAAGTGCATCTTCATGCAATTTCTTTTATTCAATCATCCTTGTTGGAAATGGTGGAGGTAATTATTTCTTCTCCCTTTGTTTTCTTTGCATTGGTGTTTCTTGTTTCTTATTCTGTGGCCTATCCTTCTCCTCCTTCTCTTCCTTTTCATCTTCTTGGTGGATTCTCACAAGAATTTTTGAATCATTATCCATCAGAATATGTGGTATTATTTCAGTTTCAGGGTTGGATGGAGGTGAGATTTCTTTTCCACTTCTTCTTATGATTGCACTTACATTCTCTTTAGGATTTGGCACTGTTTGGGATGGAAGCATACCTGGATTCTTGGACATTATTTCAACAAGACTTCCCACTGTGTCTGCTAGCTTGTCAACCTTATCTTCTAGGCCCTCATACTTGGATTGTAGCTGTTCCACAGAAGGTTCTGTGCTGGTGGATGGTTGTTCATATGTCTTTCATTGG
This sequence comes from Viscum album, assembly GCA_963277665.1. Taxonomy (NCBI): domain Eukaryota; kingdom Viridiplantae; phylum Streptophyta; class Magnoliopsida; order Santalales; family Viscaceae; genus Viscum; species Viscum album. The sequence continues at coordinate 433,846,763 of OY728158.1, read as the reverse complement.
AATGGTGGAGGCCGAAAAGATTGTTGGTGTTGGAAGGGATGTTTATAAGATTGTTGGAAGGGAGGGGGGTTCTGGTATTGTTGATGGTGGTAAGGAGGTTGACTGGGGTGCTGGTTAAATGGTCTCATCTGGTTTTGTTGGTTCCCATATCCTTGTTGGGATTGCAGTTGATTTTGTTGGAATTGTCTTGGTGGAAAAGCCGCAACACAGTATTTTGTCCCCTGTATCTCAGGTCACTGGTCAGTATAATGAGTGGAAGAATAACATAAACCACATACCTGAGCTGAAGCTTGTTGTCCATTTGCTTGTGTTACAGCCATTTGACGGACTAATCGTGCAAGGTCATCAACTTTGGTTTCAATCAATGTAGATGAATCAGATGTTTTTACCTCATGTATCCCCCTGGTTCCCATTCCTCTTAGTCCAAATTGTTGTGAGTTTTGAGTAATCTTCTCAATTAGTATTCTGATATCTACAGGAGACTTGTCAATCAGGGACCCCCCTGATGAGGAATCTAGAAGATTTCGATCATTATCCATTAGTACTTGGTAGAAGAAAACAAGGAATTGGTGTTCCTCCATTTCTTGATGTGGGCAGCTGGAACATAGCTTCTTGAAGCACTCCCAGTAATCGTAGAGGGTTTCTCCAGTTGATTGTCGTATGATGTAAATCTCCTTCTTGATGGCAGTGCTCCTCGATGTGGGAAAAAATCTTTGCATGAAACTTCTTTTTAAGTCTTCCCAATCACTGATCTCCCCTAGTTGTAGGTTGTACAACCATTCTTTAGCTATTCCCTCAAGTGATAAGGGGAATGCCCTCCACTGAAATTGGTCTTCGGGTGCTCCTCATGGCCTGAAGCTTGAGCAAGTGTATCAGAATTCTTGCATGTGCCGATTTGGATCTTCTCCTGCAAGACCATGAAACGTTGGAAGAACAGGAATCATATTGACACGTAATTCAAAATCATTTGGTTCATTGGGTGCAATTAGTTGGTTATTTTGAATGGAAAATTGTGGTGCACATAGATCACGCAGGGTTTGGTTGGGATTTCTAGCCATGATTTCAGGTTCAGAGTGAACAATAAGAGTTTCACTTGAATCTGAGAGATCTATTTCTTCAAATATTTCTGGTAGATTTCTTTTTCTTAGTTGGGTTAATGTTCTTTCAATTTCTGGATCAAATTCAATTAATGGTTCTTTTGAGGTGTGGGTCATTCAATTTTGTTTTTTTTTGTTGCACTGCCTCCCCGACAACGGCGCCAAGTTTGACGCACACTTGTCGTAGGGCGTGGCAAAACAATTTTTTCCTAAGTTAAAATGTAGTTATGTGGTTGACCTAGGATGTCTCTCGAAGAGGAGTGCACACAAAATGGGTTGTCACTTTAAACCGGGGGTAAAAATGTTGTGAATGGAAATTTGAAATTCAAATGATTGAAAAACAATGAAATTAAAAGGGTGATTAGGTCGGGGTCGGTTTCCTAATTATAATTCTATCCTTGTTCAATTTAATTCAAACCACTTTTTCTTAGTTGATTAAAGTGAGTTTTCACAATCGTTTCCTCTCACTTCCTTGGTGAAATTGTTATTGTGAGAGAAAACCTTACCAAGATCACGGTTTGGTCAACTATCCTTACATGTGTAAAATAGTTGTATTGAATATCCTTAATTGAAATGGGCAATACCCGATCAGGTTTTGTTTGTCCCAAAAAATCAAGAACATTCACTACACCTTTTACAAGTACTGACGATCGTCGAGTACTTCACCACTAATTCCAGGTTTATTCCATCGTATATAAACCAGAAATTAGTGGAGGGAGATATTGATTATTTTACCAAGGAAAAAATCAATAACGGAATTAATATTCAAGAATGATCACACTTGATTATAAAATCCGCTATAAGAAATTGAAAACAACTTTGAAGAAGAAAGAAATTTATTCAATTGCGTCCAAGAACTCAAGCATTACAATATAGAAAACCAACCCTTCCCCAATCACTCATAATGTTTACCCCACCATGGTAAGGGTAATCGAGTTGAATGGGGAAGAAGAAGGCATTACAAAACTATGAAAAAGAAATTAAATAAAAAATAAAACCGAAAAGATCTTCTTCTTGGTGTTCCGGAAGGAATGGGGTGGAGAATGGATGCCTTGAGAGGGTGAAGCTCTCCTCCTTTTATAGCCAGAATGTTTCCCCTGAATGTCGACGCGTTTTAGCCCCATTAAATGACATCTTCACGCGTTGAGACCTTCATAAATGTTGTTCATAATTCTCTTTTGCGTGTCCCCTCAAAATTCCAGCGGATTTGGACATGTATTCCGAGATTTATGGCCGTTTTACCTTGATCATTTATTCTGTCCAGTCAGACTCTCCAAAACGAAATCCTCCGGATTAGGGTGCTTTAATAACCTAATAAACGGCCAATTCACTCGGTTCTTCCTTCATAAAAGATTCTCCAAAACTCCTTGCACGTCCACCCACCGAATTTCACTAGCTTTGGGCCCACAGTGGATGAGTTATGGATCCCACATCAAAACTAGGAAGAACTGAAAACAGTTTTCTTGAGCCAAATTGTGAGCATCTTTTGAGCTTCCATATGGCCGATTCAGATTTTGGGCCAAATATATTAAATGAAGCCCTGGATGTGTAGAATCTGAAAAAGAAAGAATTTTGCAATTTGAACCAGTGTAGATAATGTTATTGCCAACCTTCCAAAATAATTTAAAACTGTTAAAAATACAAAATGGCCAATTTTTACTATTCAGCTCAAAATAACATCATTATCATAAAAATGAAACAATTCATCTTAGAGGAACAATTTTGTGGGTTTAAAACAATTATATTCAATATAAATTAATTGAAAATATTTTCTCTATCACCGCCCAATCTTACGTACCATATAACAACCCTCTCTTTTCAGATATTAACATTACATAAAAATTGTAGAATACACATATCATTACACAAACTAATGCAAGAATAAAGTACTAGTATATTTCCTTTCGAAACATGGAAAAATAAAAATTGGTACATAAATGAGAAATAATATCTCCCACTAGGTTCTGCTTGTATAGCACTCTTCGTAAACATGTCCAACACAATGCTTATCTTCATAACATGGGGAAGCTAACATTTAAAGTGGCGTGTTCAAATTCTCAATACAGGTAAGAAAGGGATACATATTGACATACACATGATGATTTGGTTATGATAACATGATCATGAAAATATAATATCATTACCAACGTATCAAATACCATATACAAGAATCGTGGCATAAATAATTTCACTTCATTAGAAATGAATCAATTATATGGGAAAGAAGTGATCCAAGAATTCACAACATAGGAGTAAGACATATAATTTTGGTAAAACAATATTTATATAATATGATTTCCATAGTAGTTAATGCATCATTTCTAATACCATATTTGTGGACAACATCCTTTACTGAACTGAGTAACCCTCATTCCAACCCAATATTACTGCAACGAGTAATCCTTGTTACAGACCTATATTACGGAATTGAGTAACCCTCATTCTAGAAAATTTAATATAAACTGAGTAACCCTCATTCCATCTTAGTTTAACTCATAATATATAAATCATTACCCAATTCATTTTAGGAAGATATATTTACAACTCATCACATAATGAAATCATACATTCATGTGCCACAAGATTATAAATTTGCATACCATAACTCATTAAATAAAATGGGTATTATAAACTTGTAAACATATAAAATCTTAGGAAAATGGATATTTTTCATAATCATTTCACCATAACATGGGAAAAGAAGTGAGATTCAAAATCATATAACATGTGAAGGAGAAATTGGCTTCATAAACATCATGCCATCAAAAAATAATCCATTCAGTGAAAGATTATGAATTGAATCTTAGAATAATTTTCCCATAAATTCATGATTAACTTCAATGTATATTAAATTTTATTTGAAAAAAATTGTAATGATCCTTTAAAAACACTTCTTGAGGAAAATATTATTTATTCCTTGAAAAATTCATTTTATTACATAAAACCTTTTGAATAAAAAATTTCTTTGAAAAGAACATTAAAAACAAATAGATGAATCTTTAAAAAATTTAAATCCATTTTTCTATGAGAATTATCTTTAAATATATATTTGAAAAAATTTATGAAAACATTGTTGAAAACTTGGTTTTTTAATACAATCGATTCCCGACCAAAGAGAGAGAGATGGTCATATTTTACTAAAAACATTATATTAAATACCAAATAGTGGGAATATGGTACTAAAAAATAAGGATGAATTGAATAAACAGAGGATGAGGAAACTCATGAATATTACTCTGAGACAGATCATAATATTTTATCGAAGGAGGCATGAACATAAACAATCTTGAAAAGTAATGATATTGTCTAAATAAACTCTTAAAACATGTTGACATTTAATCATACTATCCATGTAAGTAAATGAAATTACATAAATATTAAGAAATAATTAAATAAGGATATCAATGACATAACATGTAAAATTGATGTATATAAAGTTCGAAAAATAGTTTATTCACACAATGAAACATGAGTCTCAATGAAGTCAATTTGATACATAATTGCTTTACCGATTTGGTATCTTTTAAGAGTTAAATCACATTAAAGAAGGATCATAAAATGGAAATGATAATACCCCTAATATTAAGTATAATATAAATATAATACAATAATGGTCATTATATACACCATATAAAAGAAACAGGTGGCAAATATAACATTTATCTTTGAGAAAATAAAAGTTAGATGAAATCTTCCTACCTTTTGCATTTAGTCACTTAGTACTCGTACACACTTCTTGTATAATAAATAAAAGTTTATTATAAGAATCTTAAATCTGAATTTTATTATATATATAAACTTATATTCTTTTATTGTGACCATATATTATTCTATTATTAACGATCCTATGTTAAATTTTCACATTGAGTAATATTCGCTTTGTTCTTCGCATGTGTCTTTATTTATTATATGGATGGAAATTATACTTATACCATGCTTTTTGAATGTAAAAAATGATATAAATATATTATATATCGTGTATATGTATATTATAATAATCTATAGAATAATGATGTACATAATGTACAACACCGTTTATGGAGACGGTATGCCCTATCAACGCATAAACACTATTTTCCGTTTTCATCTTCGTATTGAAAGAAAATATGTAAATGATATATATATATATATATATAAATTTATATAATTATGACAGTATCATGGATATATATTGTTTATAATATATGTTCATTAAACCCATCATTAATTCATTTCATGTGGTGTGTTAATGAAGCACATCGCTGTGAGGGGATGGTAGTCGACAATTCCTCAACGAGATTATCATATTAACACCAATAGGAAGGTAAAAAGTTGTGTGTTTGAAAAATAATGTAGAAGAATAAATAAATAAAATATATATTATATTATATATATTAATATATTAATATATTTTCCATCATAATGGCCACCATGACTTTTGGTAAATGAGAAATGAACAATCATTATGTCGTGAGGCAGTAGTTCATTGTACACTAAAACAATATGTTCAATATCCATTAGATGAAGGTGTTTGTAAGTTTAGGTCATAATATTTTCATGAAAACATCCTAATATATTTCTAATACTTTTTTGGTCAGAAAATATTGGAATAAATAGAGTTTAATGGGTGAATAAGGGAAATAAACGAAAAGAGCTTGAGAAAAGACGTTGCCTCTTAATTGTGTAACTCTTCTTGGTTTATTCAAAAAGTATTCCTTGAGAGGATTTATGAACAAATATATGCTTCAAGGATCAAGGGAGGATTTATGGGAAGTGAAATTGTTAGTTATTTTCAGAACATAAAAGGTTTTAGTGTTTTGAGGAATGTGTAGAGTTAGTGGCCTTTTATAAGGATGGAAAAAGACTCGAATTGAATGTCTATAAAAAGGTTAGGTGGGCATAGTTTCCTACATAACAAAATCTAGGAAAAACTAAACTAAATAAATAATGGAAGGATTATGTACGAAATATGGATATATAATCGTTGTTAGGATGATAATGCAGGGTTTTTATTGTAAAAAGGATCAAACATTTGTTATGTATTTATGTCCAATTTAAATGAGGAAATGTTTTGTAGGGACCAAAATTGTATTTCAAGATAAAAATAATAACTAATTTAAATTTTAAATAATATATAAATATATTTTATCAATAGAAATATATTTAATTTAAAATCTATTTTTGAATTAAAAACTCATATTTTTTAATATTCATCAAAAATGATGTTTTTTTAGAAAACTCCCAAATATTCACTATAGGATTATTTAATCATTACAAATTAAGAAATAAATATTATATTATGAAAAAAAAATTCCTAATTTTTCTAAAATTACTATCATTATTAAAATCAGTTCAATCAAGAACACATTTTTTCTAAACATAAAATGAATTTTACCAGAAATCATATCTTTCACTATACATATGATTTATTTGTATAAAAATATTGTAGAAAATATTTGAAAAATAGTTATTATTATTCATATAAATATTTTTAACATATTGATTTTAATTATATCAACTAAATAATTATATTACAAAAAGGATGTTTCATAGAAGCTCAATATTGAATATATCATATGCCATGTCGGTGTTGCATGGTTCATACTCAAAGTTGTTGTTGTGTGTAATGTCATCCATGACAGTGTTGTATGTGAAAGTAATATCTGGATTATATAATTTAATGATATTATTGAAAATTTAAATTTATTAGAAAACATAGGTTCATTAAAACATGGGGTGTTACATTAAACACCCTTTAAAAATAATTTCTCACTAGAAATTGGTCACTCTGGTAAAAAAAATGAGGGTACTTATACTTAATAATATCCTCAAGTTCCCATACATTATCCTCTATCTTGTGAATTCTCCACAAAACATTGACTAAATCAGTGGTCTTGTTTTGTAAAACCTTCTCTGATCGGTCCAAAATTTCAACAGGTTGCTCCTCATAAGAAATATCATGCAACATGGTTATGACCTCTGAGTTTAGTAAGTGTGAAGGTATAGGTATGTACCTTATTAGGAGAGATACATGGAACACATCAAGTAATTGAGATATATTTGGAAGATGTTTCATGTGATAGGCAACCATCCTAATATGATCATGAATCTCAATGTGACCAATATAAATATGGATTACATTCCCTTTCTTCCTAAATATCAAAACATTCTTCTTGGGCAGGATTCTATATAATCCACTTCTCTCCAATATCAAATTCTAGATCATATTAATGGTTATCAACATAAAGTTTTGGCCCTCTTTGAGCCACCATGATATGATGTTGAATGGTTCTAACCTTATTGACCATCTGTTTAGAGATCTCATGTCCCAATATATTTATTTCTAATACCTTATCCCAAAACATTAGATCTCTACATTACTTCCCGTATTAGGATTCATATGGTATCATCTGAATGATCTAGTGAAAGTTATTATTTTAATAAAACTCATCTATTGGAAGGTGTTGTTCCCAACCACATATGAAATCCAGAGAATATGATCTCAATATATCCTATGTGGTTTGAAATGTTCTTTTACACTGACCATCTATTAGATGATAATAAGCAGGGCTAAAACTCAATTAAATATCATGTTCTTTCTAGAGACTTCTCCAAAACATTGAGGTAAACATCAGATCCCAATATGATATAATATAGTGTGGTAATCCATACAACGTTACAAGTTTTTATGGTTTATTCGGATAGTATGATCAAGAGATTAATCATCCCAGATAGTAATGAACTGTGCTGGAATAGTAAAACACTCAACTACCACCCACATTGCATTGTACCTTTTATAGGTTTTGGGTTGTCTAATTAAAAAATCTATAGTGATGTTCTCCCATTTCCATTCTAGTATGGGAAATGGATGAAACATCCCTTTAAAAAAATTTCATTTAGAACTAGCATATTTCCATAGAAAACACCATGATATAAACTCCATGATATCTCTCTTCATTACATCTCTCTATGAGTATTATTTCATGTCCATATAAATATTTTTACGTCAATAATGAATTTACAATGAAGAACCATGATGTTCCAATAATAGATCCTTCTTAAAAACATGAATGGAAGGAACATATACACTATTCCTAAACCTTATCATTCCATCATGATGAAGGTTAAACTCAAGAACAGTTCAGACCATCTTTTTCAAATCATTATCTTATTTATATGTTTCCTTAATCTTAACATGGATAGAGGGAAACATTAATTTGATAGAGATAATATTTTCCATTTCTTTAGGATTTATTGAACCATCCTTTGAAAATCTAAAAATTTTGGATCTTTTGTGATCCCCATCATAAATAAACATTCATGATCTTTTTGACTCAAAGTATCGACAACTTTATTCCCTTTCCTTCGGTGGTAATGCACTGACCATTAATAATCCATTATCTACTCTAACAATATTCTATTGAGAATTTTCAACTCCATATATGTGAATATATATTTCAGAATTTTCTGATCAGTATATATATATTACACTTATCACTATAACGATAGTTCCTCCATATCTTTTATGCAAACAATTACCACTTCTAAATCCAAATAATTTGTTAGATAATTTTTCTCATGAAGCATAACATTTTGTGAGACATAGGCTATTACCATGTTATGTTTGACAAGAAAAAACACCAATCCCTTCATGAATGCATCACTATAAATAATAAACACTTCTCTACAATATGGTAATAAAATCATTGGTTCACCGAACAACCTTTTTCTCAGTTACTTTAAATTTTCCACATATTCATCTATCTAGAGAAACCTAACACCCATTCAAGTTAACTTGGGAAGAGTATTAGATAGTCATCATAAATTTTCCACAGAAAGTCAATAATATCTAGCTAAACTAAGATAATTATGGATCTTAGTCACTATAGTTAGCATATTCCATATTTCAATAGCCTCCGTCTTTGATGGATCTACTACTATTCCATCTCTTGAGATAATGTGACACAACAATGAATCCTTTTACAACCAAACTTCACACATTGTAAATTTTTCATAAAACATCTCCTTACATAAGGTCTTTAGTACATTTCTCAATTAATCTTGTTACTCTTCATTTCTCATTGAATAGATAATCATATCATCTATAAATACTACCAAAAACTAGTCGAAGAAATCGATAAATAATATATTCATTAAATAAATGAATATAAAAATGGTATTAGTAATCCCAAAAGGCATCACTACATATTCATAGTGACCATACCTGGTATTGAATTCCTTATTTGGTATATCCTTCTTCTTGACCCTCAGTTGATGATATCAAGAACGAAGGGAAATCATGTAAAAGTATTGATCTATTCATTGTTGATCAAACAAGAAAAATATATGGAGAATAGAATACTTATTCATGATTGTTATCTTGTTCAACTCATGACAATGAATATAAAGTTGAATTGATCCATCATTAATTTCACAAAAAGAACAGGTTCTATAAAAGGTGACACATTGTCCATTTAAATCACTCATCAATCGTTCCTTGGAGTTTCTTCTTTTGTTCCTACAACCCAATTGGGTCCATTCTATAAGGAGTCTTTGAAATTGGTGTGAAACATGGTAGAAGTTCTATTGAGAACTCAACTTCACGTTTTAGTGGAATTCTAAGTAATTATTTTTCAAAGACATCTGAAAATTCCCAAACAACAGGAATATCATTGATTTGGATCTTCTCCCTAACCATATGAGATAAACAACCCTTTTGAATTGGAAATAAGACCCATGCACTGGATGTAATATAAACAGTAAGATTATTCTTATTGTCACATTGATGTATGATAATAGGATGTTTTGAAATGCAGAACATAGCATCCTTTGATTGACAATTGATGTGGTAGTTATGTATAGAAATCCAATCCTTTCATAAGATGACATCTATTGTAACCAATCAAAGAATGAAAATATTTATAAGAAGTAAATTCATACAAACATCAACTTGAGAGGAATGATAGACTCAGGATGAAATCATCAAGACACTATGTGTTTTCACTGATAATTCAAATAATTATTTTGGAGGAATATTAACACCCTTAGAAAATTAATTTGATATGAAAGAGTGGGTTGATATAGAATCAAATATGACATTAATAGTTCTAGAGTGGATCGTAAATTTAAATTTAATCGCGTCTTTGTCACACCCCTCATCATATATCGAGATTTCATGATATTTCCCCTTGTCCCTTGCTAAAGAGGTTATTGACGTCAATCATCATCAGAATCCATTGTGTTAGGGAAGTGGTGAACATAATTACCATTCTACTTACACATAATGCACTGAATCATGGGAGGTGATTTTTATACAGCCTTTTCACTTTTAGCATTTTGAGAGAACTTCTTCCCATTATTTTGAAAATCAATTGCATGATGGTCTTCCCTTTCTCACTTAGAACATTTATTAGACCCCTAATGAAATTTCCTCCATGATTCTTCCCTCACATAATCATAATGGAACGTTCATCTTATTTTCTCAATGGTCCTTATAGATTCCTTTAAACTCCATCGTTCTTTTTTTTCAAATCCATGATATTGATACGTGACTCTAACATAAATTTCAACCTTGATTTCACAACATGCAGTCTCGTTGTAGCTACAAAAGTCTATAATGACTAGAACCCTTCCGATTCATGGATTTTACCACAAAGGAACCTATCAACTTCAATTTCAGGTTGGATGATAATTCCGGATGAATACCTTGAATGTATTGAGAAATTAGACTCATAGTTACCAAAAAATTCATCATCCATTTGCAACAACTCATGGATATAATTCTTCATCTTAGTATGAACAAGTCAACAAATGTTCTGAATGAAAAATAAGTTATTTAACTCATCCCTATCTATAGATACAATATCATTATGCTACATCATATTCATTTTTAGAGTCCACCATAGATATTTTAATATTCCTAACTGATAATAATCTAGAATTAATTTATCATGCTCCATAAACTAAATAATAGAGAATATATTTTCAATGGTATTAATCCATTATTCCAAAAAAAGATGATAAAAATACCCTCTCAGAAAAGGTGGAAATTTCATCAAGAAAGTCTTAATAGGATTTTGTCCTCTCTTTTTCTCATTTGGAAGTCCACCATGATTCATTGCTTGAGAATTCCAGGTGAGAATTGAAACAAGATTTTTCATTCAAGCTCCCATATCATTTAGTTTCATAAGAAGAAAATAATTTCATTTTCCATCGCAATCTCTATTAACATAGTTTGGTCGGGTTACAACCATTAACTAAAACAAAAAACACAGAGTAAGAAATAGTTATAATATTTAGGACGAACATAATCATGAAAAATAATTAATAGAGTATCTAACATATGAAGCCTTCCATAATCTATAACACCTTAGCTTTATCATAGTTTATTTATAGTCATTATAGGATGGAATCCTTCATGATTGGTTCATGAAGAGTTTGTGAATAGAGAAAGCATATCCCCCGAAAGTGTCATATCAGGTGTGAAGAAAGGCATGTTGTCATGTAAAATATTATCCTGAGTCATGTGTCGAACTTCTTCTTTGATTTTTCACCATTAGGTATATTTTTTCCATTGCCACAACCACTGTTGTGTCTAAATATAGATTCATTTGTAGGAATCCACTCACTCAATCCTTCACCAAAATTCTGGGACATTTTATTATACATCGACTCATTATTATAATTATCCTTAGACATGTACATTGGGTTCCAATAAAGGTTTTTTCTCATTCTAGTTTCCAATTGTTAACTAAAATTTACTATTGATATAGATTGTAATAACCCTCAGTTTTAAAAAATTAACATTACATAACTTTTACAGAATACACAAAACATTACACAAACAGATGCAAAAAGATCATAATAGTGTAGTGCCTTTTGGAAACATGGAAACATAATAACTGGTACATAAATTAGCTATATTATCTCCCATTAGGTTCTTCTTGAATTGAACCCTTCTTTGACACATTAAACATAATACATATCTTCAAAACCTGGGGAAGGAAACATTAAATTGGGTGAGCTAAAATGATCAGTATGGGTAAACAAGGGATACAAGTAAGCATAAACATGAGAATAAGCATATGCGAATGTGATCATGAAAATAGAAGATCATACCCTTCATATCAATGACTATAAACATGAATCATGGAATAATTCCTGGTAGTTATAAGACATGAATCAAATGTACAGAAAGTAAATATGATATGAAAACATAACATAAGATTAAGATATGGAATTGTGGTAAATAATAATGTATATAATCCTATTTACATAGTTTATAAGTAATCATTTCCAAGCCATATTAGTGGACAATGTCTTTTACCAAACTGAGTAACCCATATTCTAGTCTTGTGTTACTGAACCTAGTGATCCTCATTCCATCCAAATATTACTGAACTGTGTAACCCTTGTTGCAGACCATTCTTTATGAACTGAGTAACCCTCATTCCATCCCTATTTATCTCATGAGATCTAAATCTTTACGCAATGCATTGGAGGGATATATTGGTCTCACTGATTATATAATGAAATAATAAAAACATGTTACACAAGATCATATATAATCATACCATAATCCATGAAATTAAATAGGTTTTATAAAATTGTAAACATATCATAACCTATGAAAAGAGTTTGGTTTTGTAATCATTTCATTATAACATGTGAAAAGAAGCGAGTTTCAAAATCACATAACCCAGGAATGATAAACGAGATTCATAAAGATCATTCAATCAAAACATAATTTAATAAGATAAATAATAAGAATGGAGAAATTGAATAATTACCCAATAAATGAATGATTAACACCAATGGATGTTTTTCTATATAATAAACAATCTTTAAATATCCCTTAAAAATACTTCTGGAGAAAAAATATCCATTTTCATTAAAAAAACTTTTTTTACATAAAACAATTTAAAATAATTTTTCTTTGAAAATAGACTTGTAAAATTATAGAGGAAGATTTGAAAACAATAAAACAATTTTCCAAATCAATTTTTCCTTCAGAATTATCTTCATGGATATTTTGAAACCATTTTTAAAAAAATCGTTTCTGAATATAATATATTTTCGACTTAAGAGAGAGAGGTGGTCAGATTTTACTACAAATATTATCTTATGTACCAAAGAGTGGATCAGTGGTATATAAAATGATGATATCTTGAATTAATACAGAAGAATTAACCTCATGAATATTCTTGAGATATGGATAACACTATTTCATCAAATGAATCATAAAAATAAGAAATCTGGAAAAGAAATGAGATTATCTCAAATAACTCTTCTCACTTGCTGACTTGGAATCACACTCTCCATGTAAAAAATTGAAATTAAATAAATATTAATATATCATTAAAAGAATTAGATTCATGACATAACTTGTAAAATGGAATTATATACACCAATAAAAATAGTGTTGGTTCATAACCATATGTGAGTATCAAAGAAAGAAAATTAAGACAAAACTATTTTACAGATTTGGTAGTTTTGAAAATTAAATTCCATGAAATAAGGTTTAAAAAATGGACATGTGAATACTCATATTTTTATCTTGAAGATAAATAGAATACAATCATTGGAATTACATAAACCACACAAAGGAAAGAGTGGAGAACATAACATGTATCTCACAGATATTTATTATGAGATGATATCACCATAACATGTGTCTTGAATATAATAGTACTTGTAAAATCATCATATATAATAAATTAATGTTTATTAAACATATTTTATAGAAGCGTGTTCTTATATCTATTACCATATATGCTTTGATTATAAACTTATATTACCCACTTATTAATTACCCAATGTTAATGTTACAATCCAAGTAATATTCACTTTATTATTCGCATGGGACCCACTTTTTTATATAAAAAATTCTCATTAAACCCATGAATAACACATTCTATGTGGTGTGTAAATTAATCACATCACTTTGAGGGAGTGTTTGCACACCCATCCTCAAACGAGATTATCACATTAACACCAAATAGAATTTACAAATATGTGTGTTGAAAAAGAAATAAATATGATTAAAGAAATAGTAAATATCCTATATTATATATATTAACATATTATCCATTATAATGGTAACAATGATTGGTGTTAAAGGATAAATGATCAGTCATTGTTTAGTGAGGCAGTAGGTCATTGGACAATTAAATAATATATTTAACTTATATTGGATCTATGTGTGTGTATGTGTAGGTCATAAATATTTCATTAAATCATCCTAGTATATTGAGAATACAGTTTTGGTCACATAAATATTGAATAAAGAGATTTTAAGGGGTGAATAAGTGAAATAAAGTTAACGAGCTTGGGAGAAGATGTTACCTCTTAATCGGGTAACGCCTTTTGATTATGAAAAATAGATTTCTTGAGAGGATTTTTACCCAAAGGGATGCTTCAAGACCAAAGAGAGGATTTTTGGTAAGTTGATTGTGAAGATATTATATGAAAATAAAATGTTTTAGATTTTTGAGGAATGGGTACATGTGGTGTCCATTTATAGTGAAGGAAAATGACTTATATGGAATTTTCAAAAACAAGATTGTTGTTAACATGTAATAAACTAAAAAAAGTCATTACAAACCAAATAAACTCAATAATTTATGGTTTATAGAGGAAATATGGAACTAAGATAGGTGTTGGTCATGTTTTCTGGTCATTTTGGGTCTTATATTTATTGTGTAGTAATTTATTAACCAAATTGTTTTTTTAACTGGTGATATTAATTTTAATAACCTTCACCATTAAATTTTGTGAAAAACAAATTTTATCATATTAAAAATTATAATTATGATGATTCAAAATATGGAATAAAATAGTAAAAATTCTAAAAATATCAATGGATGAAATTAATTTAAAATTAATCCTGTTTTCGGGATGACATTGTGGGTTTTTATATTAAAAAAGGATCAAAAGTATATTAAGTATTTATGTCCAATTTAAATATGGAAATGGTTTCAGTAACAAAAATTGTATTAATAGTGAAAAATATTTTCTAATTAAGATTTAAAATAATACAAAATTATATAATATCCTAATGAACAAATTGATCTAAAGAAGAGTTTTGAATTAAAAACAGATATTTCTCAACATTCTTCCAAAAATGTTGTTCATCATAAAAATCCAAAAAATTCACCCTAAGCTACATTTGAAATTATAAATTTAAAAAATTAAGTTGGTTTTACCAAATTCATCTTCTAAATGTGTCTATTTGTAATTGTATTGTTAAAAGTGGTTTATTTGAGAAAAATAGTGTTTTTAGGTAAAAATGGGCTTTACCAAAAATCTTATCATTCAATATCAATATGATTTATTTATATAAAACATTTTCAACAATATTTGAAAATTATTTATTTCTATTCATATAACTTTGTTTAGTGGATAGATTTTATTTATTTCATTTAAATAATTATGATAAAAAATAGGTGTTTCATAGAAACCCAGTGTTGCATGTATCGTATGCCAAGCCAGTGATCCATGTAACGTACTCAGAGTCATTATTGCATGTAACATATACCAAGTAGGCGTTCCATGAGAAATGAATATTTAAAATAGTTCATTTCTTGATAAAAATGAAAATTCAAATTTATTAAAAAAATATGTCCATAAAAACATTGGGTGTTAGATATTATATACCTTCACTATGGAATCTTCGGAAAACACCACCTTCCCACTCCTAAGGAACCACCCTCTTCAATCATATTCACATTAGACTACTCTATGGGGAATCAAGTTTGATATACTTGTATTAACATACAATAAGAATAACATTATAATGATTTATCCTTCAATCCATAGTCACTTGGTTCATTTTTGTATAATTACATTCAACTATATATTTGAAAATTAAATAATGGATTTTAATGATAGTTTAAGTAACTAATACTAAATACTAATGATCCAAAATGCGTATATAATTATGTTATCCAATTCCCTGGACGATCTATGAGGGGCATGACACCTTAGTTCACAAGAGACAATATCATCATCCTCATAATTGAGTATATAACAATTTATCCACATGAACATCCATTAGAAGAAATATATACATATTGGTCAAGATTATTAGTAACCATGAAAAAAATGGGAAAAAATCATATGAGCTATTTATGAAACTATAATATATTAAACTTCTGTTATAAATTACTAAAATATCACTCTTAGGAATTCATGTCAAGTGCATCCTATATACCAAACATGATACAAGAGATTCCTCGTTCCACAAAAATCAAGAGTCAGAATCCAATAACCTAATTCCTTCCAAAATATAATATACAAAAATCAAAAAAGTAATCATCAATCTCAAAGTTCATTTGTATCATTGATGGTAAAAATCATATGAATATAACAATGAATACAAAAAATATAAATCCCACATATAGTATAATGATTTTACTATCAAAAAGGGTGTTTATGATGGACCAACATGAGATATATCATTACATTTGACAAATGATACTTCTCTATCAAACCCAAAATTGAATGAAAAATAATAACATTATGATAATATTATATATCATTGTAGCATATCTGATGTAATGTGACCCACGACGTGTATCATTATATTCTAGATACTATCTACTATATGCATATGTATAGTGTATTGTTATGAGGACATTATACCCACTACATTTGAGTATTAATAATAGATATTAATTACTAATTATGATGCATGATCCTTAAACAATGAAGTGCAGAGATATAATAAATAAATTGTACTTGCTATAACAAAATAAAATATAGTAATACATTTGAGGTATAATAATTGAACAAAACTTAATCTTGAGTTTTAATAAATGAAATGGGAATAAAAAACATATAAGGAGTCCTATTAGATAGTGATTAATTTAAAAAAATCATTGTCCTAAAAAATAATTCGGATCAAAATAAACATTTTATTTCCAAATAAATCAACATTTTTGAAAAAAAAATTTCATAAAACATTTCCTAAGAAATAATAATGGAAAAATAAAACACATAACGGTTTCTTTTTAATCATGAGAAACTCATAATAATTATTCAAAATGTTTTATTTTTTACCTTAAATAAATATAAAATAGTTTTCTTTAATCATAAACTCATTATATTACCTTTTAAAGTCATGTGGTTTCTGAAAAAAAACATTGAATGAAATAAAACCATATATGTAAATTGGGTCACATTTAACATACATAATAATTACGTATAGAACAAAGTAATTAACAAATTTATTCAATTGATATAATAATCCCACCATTCCTTTGATTACAACATAACCACTCATCCTTGTTTTATAATAGAACGATGTGTCCTTGGTTTATAACTGAACTACCAATTTTGGGATTATGACCGAATCAATGTCTGTGGTTTATAATGTAAACAATTTAAGTGGATTATATAGTAAATAACCAAAAAAATAAAAAATTAACTATAACTATAAAATAATCCTATCATGTAAAATAATTCAATTTTCACTATTATATTTATAAACATATTCCTTGCACCCATAAGAAAACATTTCTGGATATTAAAATACCCTTTCAATTTAAAAACAATTTTTTTAAAATTCTTCGAACAACGGAATAATTTGTTTTCATTTAATAAACCATGAAATATTATAATGTAATTGAGACATCAAAAATTCTTTATACTATTCTGAAAAATAGTTTACATCATATTTGTTATAATAGACTTTTTTTATGTGTTGTAATGAATGTCAAAACGTTCCCCATAAAATATGAAAAAATATCCTTTTTTAAAAACCTTGGAAGAAAGTTAAAAAATAAATCTATTTCCCCTTAAAATTCATTTATTTCCATATAAATAAATTTATAAAATAATTATAAGAATATGGACATGGAAGATAATGATTTAGGAAAAAAATATAAAAAATATAAAATGGGATTTTAATATAAAGTGTCCCTTACCTTGAATATGAATATTCATTTAAGTAAATTATCATAATAAATAATAAATTTAGGTAAAATATTTACTTCATTAAGAACCTTTTTTTCAATTTTATTCTTCCTATTATTTTTTACAATGATATATTCAATTACTTAATCATTTAAGATCATGTTGGATGTTTTGACAATATTAGACCCATATATCCAAATAGAATTAGTAGTTTTACTATTATTGAAGAGGTAATTATTACATAATATCCATATTTATAATAATTTAATAAATATTATTTTTACACCTCAATTATATTTTTAAAATAGATCGTGAATATTTTTATGAAAAATGAACTACGTTATAATCATGGGGATGTTAGACTGTATGCAAGCATGAGTAACATTTCTTTTTCCGAATAACCGTGATTGAAACAAGTTATTTTTTATGTTGTCATTATAAAATTATTACTATATAACAAAAATAATATAATTTTTTAAAATACATTTATATATAGAATCCATGTGATGTGGTTATGAAAACTGAATCGCATCACGTAAAGGTGGTGGTAATCCACACGCATGCACGAACGATGTTATCATTTTCCAATGGATGAAAAGGTAAAGAATTAGATGGTATATTATAGTTACATAATGATTATTATTTCATGAAATATTAATATACAAATTATTTCCATCATTATAACCGTTCATGAGAGGTTTAGATAGAAAATTAATTACATTAGTTCAAGAGACAATAGTCTTCCATACACACAAATATTGATTTCATTTTTCTTTTAATGGAAGATAAGATGTATCTGGTTATTCCATTAATATAAAAAAATTTATTTATATTTCAATAATAGTTTTTCTATTCCATCATTTTTCAATATTATATTACAATTATGAAGAATAAATAAAAATAAAACATTCAGTTAATGACTATACCTCTTCTTCGGAATACATCCTTTTATTTACACCTTAAACCCTCTAAGGATTCTATATTTAAAAAACCAATGCATCAATAAAACGGGTATATGTTTTAGGAAGGTTTTTGGGAAGGTTTTTCCCAAAATAAAAATCACCTTACGTCTGAATAAAAAAGGATAGGTGGTTTCCTTTTATAAGTGAGTGGAGGGTCACTCTTGGAATTACATAACATATTAAATTATTACAAATTATGTTTTATTAAAAAGGTGTCTAAAATGATATAATTATAATATTTTAATTTTTTTTAGTATAAATAAAATCATAAAATAAATTTCTACAAGTCTAGATTATTATTTTCCATTATCTCTTTATTTTAACCCACCACAACCCTTTTTGACAATTACCATGATTAAAATGTTTTTACTCTTTAGGGGTCAATATATATTATATAAAAAGAAAATTGGAACATAAATGTACTATATATTATATATTAAAACACATAAAAATAACTAATAAGCATATAGTATTCTTTGGAATTTGAAATCATTTAATAAAATATTATTCATTATATGATATCATATATGTCATTTTTGGAAATACAAGAAATGTTATAATATAATTCTTCTATAACTCATGTAAAAGTTTTCTAAAATGAAATGGATTTAATGATAAAGAACATATGTTATTAATATAACAGTCTAATAAAATTTTTATAAGTTTTTGAATCATTTTAAACCTTATCTTTAGGATTAACCCCTTGGTTAACCCATTTTATAGAAAACTACGGTAATGAATTTTTCAATATTAAAGGATTATAATTTTACTTATAAGGTGAATTTTTTTTTCATAAATTGATAATGGAGGATATTTTATACGATTTAAAAACGTAATTTTTATTTTTAATATATTTATTTTACTTTTAAATAATTTTATAAAATATTATTAAGCATATTATATCATTAATTTCATTTTTTGAAACTATTCATTTACTATGAATTTCTTAAAAACATGATAGAAAATGAAATGGAATATAATATATTAATACATAAATAACATGTTATATATATCCAAAATCATCCATGGAACATAATAAATAATTCAAATTTTACTACTTTTCATATTTTTGGAATCCTATATATTTTTTTTATTAATTAAATAAGTGTTGTGTCATTGTCATAGAAGAATGTCAGGTAATTATTTCTTCACGAAAATTTATAAATACCTTACCAAAATAAAAAATAATTAATATTTCCAAAAACCTTTTTAGAATTGAAAATATACTCTATTTATCCATATTAAATAATTTATATAAAATAAAACAAAGAGAGTGGTATTTTTGACTTTTTCTTTACATAAAATAATATAAAGGTCAAAATTAATGAAATAATGAAAAACATTCCATATTTTTGAAACCATTATGTACATGGAAAAGAATCACCCATAAAATAATATAATGGTTTTTATTAGTTCAGTTGTTTTGTATTTATGATATTATATTGAATCATAATTACCTTATTTACAATTTCTATGGTGACAATTATTTATTATGGTTACAATTCATAGTGATAAAAAACAAATGGAAAATAATTTAAAAAAAGTATACCTAATGATTGAAAATATAGAATAACATTTTCAAGATTATATTCCTATATGTGTAATAAATTAATTTAAGATTAAAATGAAGACAAAACAAATAATATTTTTTACAGAAAATTACTTTTTAAGTATCATAAAATTTTTATATAAAATTCAATCATATAATTTATTCTAATGAATATAATTTTATTAATAAAAATATAATATAACTACTATTTCATTGAAAATATTTTTAAATAAATTTAATCCATTTTAATGGTTGAGAAAAAAATCCATTTTTCAATGAAAATCTTTAATTTTCACAACTCATTGGAAAATCAATCATTTCAAATAATCCAAAAAATTCTCAATATGATAATTTTTCCATTATTAAATCAAAAATGATATTATTTTTATCAAATAAATTTTCAAAATCTTCAAATAATTAATTATAATATTTTCTCATGAAAATCAATAAAAACTTAATTTGATGAAAATTTATTTTTGAAGAAAACATTTTGATAAAAACTAAGTTATTATTTACAATTTAGTTACCAATACAGATATATTAAGTAGGATACTTACATATATTTCATGAAATAGTTAATAATATTTAAATCTAACAATTTAATGGACATGTTATAAAAATTATACAAAAATATAAATGTTTCATGGTTCCTTTAGGCTCAGTATTTTATGTCGAATATAACGTCAAACATAGTTTTCATTTTAAAATATAATTGTGTAAAATTATACTAATTTAATAAATTTAATCCTCTCAATTTTAGCATGATAAAAATAATCAATGGTTTAAAATATGAAAATACTTTTTTAATCCAACTTATTAAAAAGGGTTAATAAAACATTTTATTGAAAATAGATTAATGAGATTTATGATGATTATCTAGAATAACATGTAACCAGGTTTCCAAATTAGATAAAAGTTTTTGGAATTGAAAATTTGGACATATATGTGAAACATAATTCTCAATTAATGAAATATATTTACAGAGATCATTGATCCCAATAAATTAAATGATCCAAAATTGTTAATGACTGTAAATAATTGTGGTATGAAAAACACCATCAATTCATCAGTATTAAAGGTAAAAGGATAAAAATTTTATTTCATGATACTTTACATAGAGTTTAGTATTACAATACCATAAATTACAAGAACATAATATAATATACATACCTGATAAGTTTAATTTAATCCTTTAATAAATTCTCCCAATAATCTCACCCTTTTCATTAAACAATGAGTATTCTAGGTGAATTTTCTTTACATGAAGTACAAAAATTAGATTCTAATAAATCAAAAAATTTCAAAAAAGTGTAAAAATATATTACTACTTAATTTAAAATTTATAAAAAAATATAAATGGTTAGCACCAGTTAAGATATGTTATAAAATTAAAAACCTTTATTTGAAGGAATACAACATTAATAATTAATTCCCCAATAATTACACACAAATGTCAACATAGAACATTCAATAAATAATTAACCGTAAAATTATTCAATATATTATAGACTAATATTCAAAACCATAAAATTGATTAATTTTATCACATATTCTTCCACAATTAATTCAACAATTATATCTAATCAACACTAGACACTCATAATTCCATATACCAAAATATTCATATCCCTAATTAATTTATTCTATAAAATATGAAAATAATTTCAATAAATGGACAAAAGTACCATTAAATCACATTAAAATCATATATTCTTAAAAATATAAATTACATAATTATTCCTAAAAAAATGCCGTAATATTTTGTTTATATAAATTTAATAAGACTCCCAAAACAGTGATCTTCTTCTGAAATATCACCAAATCACTTTTCCATCCCATTGTTATATAGATGGTATAAAATATGTTACCAAAATAAAATAAATTATTTTTTTTCAAATTAATCATACAATAAAATAATTTCATACTAACCAAGATGTCCGGAAAAGTAGTGGTTAGAATTGAACCCATGTAGCCCTTTGGTTCTGGGTTCAATCGCCCAACCTTTCCAGATCTTATATGTCAGTCACATACCTATGGATTTTGAATTTTTGTAAAATAATATGAATATATTTCTAATAATGTACCCAAAATTTTATGACCATCCTCAAAAAATAACCTTATTAACTTCAGAATTAAATAAATTTTCAACCTTAAGGGTTATATCAACCCCTCAACATATATTACCAAAAATAAAACAATATTCTTCTAAAATGATACACCATGTTAAACCAGTGGGTTACATATACGAAATAAAAAATATATATAAATATCATTAATATTCCTAAAATCCCACAGCATAAAACCTCAAATGTTGGTCTCTATTCCTGTAAACATATTTTTTAACTTAAACATATAAACCCCGGAGGGTATCCATAACACTTAAGTTAAACTCTCATTAAAAATTCTGATATCCAATGTTATCTAAAACATTCCTCTAATTATAACTATAAGGACATGAGCTAATAAAGTACTTAATCTAGAGTTTGGAGTCAAGAATTAATTATCTTACATGTGAGGAACTTTATGGTTTAGAGTTTTAGAAAATTAAACCAAAATATTTATACAAATAAATATTATATTATAAAGTGGAAAATTCTACATAATATAAAATTTCCGCACAAAATAAAATTTCATGATATAATAATTTTTCATTTGATGAACCATCTTCAATATTCTCATCTAGACCCAATACATATCCCTAATCATCCTTACAACCCTGTGAAAAAAATTTAAAATGTGAGATGAGAAAAAAAATGTGAGTAAGGTACATAAAAATAATGAAATAAAGAAAAACATTAATTTATGATCAATTATAAAAAATTTATTTATCCAAAATTTTCATTGGGTTAAAAATAATCCTTTTATTACCCAAAAAATCAGCTTTTCAGCCCAAATATTTTCATAAAATATTTTTTTATAAATCACAATGAATAATAAAACTCATATCGGATTATTTGAAATCTTGATCAACTCATGAAAGGTTTTTCAAAAAGATATACATTTCAACAGTAATAAGATTAAGAATATTTTAATTAAACATATGATCATTATATTAAATTGTGAAATCATGTGGTTTTTGTAAAAAAAATATCAAGAATAAATAAATATTATAGGTAACTTGAGAAATCAATTAACTTCCATTATTATCTCCAGAGAAAATTTTCAAATATACAATGCATTGGAGGGATATAATGCACCCATCGGTCCTTGGTTTATAATGTAACCATATGAAATTGATTTATAATGGAACAATTCATTCTTTGTTTATAATGAAACCACCCATCCTTGGTTTATATAGTAACCACCAATCCATTATTTATAAAAAACACCCTTCATCATAAATAATTCCCATGACCCATAACATAGTCATAGAAAATAAATTATTTCAATTTTATACATTTAATTTATAAAAATGGTCCTTGAGACAATAAGAAAACATGTCCATATATTGAAATATCGATTTTATTTATAAAAAATTTATACAATATTCAGAACAAAGGAAAATGGGGTATTTATTTTAAGGAAAAATTTAATATTATAATCGAATCCAACTATCAAATAACGGTTTTGGAGGAATGAAAAACACCTGGCATTGTATAAGTTAACATTGAACAGTTTTTGTCTTTTTTAAGGAAAGAAAAAAAATTCTATTTAAAATACATAAAAATATTGATTTTGAAAGACATGAGAAAATAAAAATAAAAATATATTCATTTTTATAATTAACTTATATCAATTTAAATAAATGAATAAATTAGTTTTTGGAATATGGACACGAATGGGAAATATTTATAAAATAAATCATTAAAATAATTAAAATGACTTTTAAGGAAATGTGCCCTTTACTTCATGTCGTACTATTCACACACATTTTTCAACTTACTAATGAATAAAATTTGGAAAATTATTTATTTTATTATGAAAATTATCAATTTTAACATTATTTTTATTTTATTAACATATTATATTCAATTACATAATCATTTATGTTCATGGTAGATGTTTTGACGATATTCATCTCATATGAAAAAATGACAGACATAGGTTGACAATGGTTAATGATGTAATTATTATATTATATATAAAATAATATTATTATAATAAGTATAATTTTAATACATAAATTATTCATTTTAAACAAACCATAAATATGTTGTAGAAAAATGAAATACAATAAAATTATGAAGCAGGTTGGCTTTATCTTCCATTGAGTAACATTTCATTTTTTGAAAATCATTATTGAAATAAGGTGAGTTTCATTTTATCATTATATAATTTTTATTATATCGTAACTATCATATCATTTAATCAATACAAATATATATATATATATATATATAATCCATGTGATGTGTTTAGAAAAGATGAATCACATCGATTCATGGAGGTGGTAATCTACACCTACCAACGAATGACATTATCATTCGTAATGGATAGAATGGTATGAAAATGGATGGTATATTATCTATATATAATGTTAATTATGCCACTAATATCATATATATATATATATTAAATTCATCATTTCAACCATATGTGGTATGTATTGATGGAAAACGAATGTCATCAGTTCGCTAGGAGGTAGCCAGTTGTACAAACGAACATCATTTTTGTTTCCCATTTAATGGAAGAGGGGTTGGATATAGGTTATGAAATTAACATAAAAAAAACAATAAATTTTATATTTTATATTTATTGTTTTACAAATTTATAAGAACGTTTTTAGTGGTATAAAATGAAATAATACTACATTATTCAGTTAAATAGTATACCTCTTATTTGGAAAACATTCATTACACCTTAAACATTATAAGATAACAATTATTTTAGAAAAAACTCTTCTAGAACGTGGGGAGGGATATTAGTATGGAATTTGGGAAGGTATTTACTATAATGATATGATTTTTAACTATGAATAAAAAGGGACGGTAGGTGTCCTTGTATTTGTGAGGTGTGGGGTACTCTTGGAATTACATAAAATACTGAATTAATATATATTAATTTTCTTTAAAAAATATAAAAAATGATATAATTATAATAAAATATGAGGATGGGTCAAAATCATATCATCAAATATAATGTATTAATGTTTATATTACAATTTTACTATTATCTTTTTTTATACAAAGTAAACAATTTTGGCAATTACTATGATAAAAAAGTGTTTATATTTAGTGGTCAATATAGTTACAAAAAAGGGAAAACTTATCCATTAATGTACCATGGTTTGTATTTGTAAATAAATAAATATAAATTGGATGAAGACATCATTTTTATGGACATTAAATCATTTAAAATAATATTTTTTATTATAAATTAACATTTCATTCAATTTCTGAAAAACATGAAATATTATAATATATTATATGTCTAACTAATTTTTAAAGGTTTTAAAATTAAATGGAAAAAAATATAGGGAATATATTATAGTCTTATAATCATTCAAAAAAATTAATAATGGGATTTATATCATTTAAATCATTATCATATCGATAAACCCCTTCTTTAACCTGATCTAACCTTTACCACACTGACAAATTTTTCAATATTGATGTTATATAAATTTACTTATAATGTGTAACATCCTACAGATCCTCATTTTTTGACAAGGAGGTAAGATAGTACTTGGCCTTAGGTGACATCCCCACGTAAAAAATAATTGGCAATAAATACCAAGGGCTTCAAAATAGTGGGGGATGATTTTCCCTTTGAAAAAAAAACCATGACAACATATATGACCATTAAAAAACCACTATCTAATACATGAGAATAAAGAATAAAAATATATATTACTAACTAAAAAAATAAAACTATAACCAATCTTTTTATCCGTGTACAACTAGTAAACCAATACCACTATCAGAGTATAATGTAGAAGTTGAAACAAACAAAACTCAAAGGATCTAAAGAAACTAACACTGCATCTCCCAACAAGATCAAAGATCCAACTCACCAAGACATGTCCAGTGTATCATGATTCACAACTAAATGAATGATATACATTTACATTAACCGTGGATCGATAAATAATATCTACAAACATACAAAATAACACAAGTATCGTTTGAGTAACGAAACTCATTAGGTTTTCCCAAAATGAATTCCCTACTCACAAAACTAGGATAGAACATGATAAAACATTTATATAAAACATTTTATATATATCAAATCAAAACAATATAATAGTTTTTATGAAATCCAAACCAAAAACAAGAAAACAATTTTCATGCCAAAATAGTTTTCCAATGAAAAACCATTTCTATGGAAAACGAACAAACCACTCTTTAAAACCACTTCACACTCATTTTTTGGCATACACATTCAATGATTCTCACTCCTATCACTCATGCATTTTCAAGAGACTGTTCCATACTCATGATCGGTTTCAAATACATATATAATTTTTTCCCTTATTACCAAATCTCTTTATTCCATAATGGAATATGCCCCTTATCCGTGACCAGGTATCTTATACATGAATGATACACACCCTTTATTCTGGGTCACCTTAAAAATAATAAACTCGCACCAACACATGATTTCAAAACCATGCCAAACCAACCATTTTAAACCATTTAACAATTTATTTCATCAAAACATTTTTATCGAAAAATTTCCACAAATCAAAATCAATCCATATATGAATAAAATATTTTCAAAATCATGAAACAGTAACATTCCAGTTTTTCAGAGGTGTTAAATAGGTTCTACTGGAAATGCTAAAAATTTGAAACTCCATAAATTCCCACAAAATCACTCATTAACTCATCTAAACCTACCCCAACATATCCCCAACCCTTTTTAATATTAAAATATTTAAGGAAACAGTTAATTTCTAAAAGATGGGGGTACTAAATTTGTTTGAAATTTGATCATAAATTCATAAGGAATGTAATTTCATATAATTAATCTTCATAATAATCCTTTACTAATATTTTTAGGACTTTTAAATAGTTTATTAAATATTATTTAAGATAAAATATCATTAATTTCATTTTGACACTATTTATTTAATTTGACTTTGAAAACCCCATGGAAGTAAAGGAAATCGAATATAATCCATTCGAAAATTCCAAAAATATTATATTTATATATTAAATTTTTTTGGAACACAATATTTCATTCACATTATATTAATTCTATTATTTTTATTATTATTTGTTATTTTTCTATTAATTAAATAAATATTGTGTTGGAATTCAACAATAATTTAAGATAATTATTACATCTATAAAATTAAAAATAAAATATAATAAAAAAATTTATTTACATTTCAAATAATCCTTTTAAAACTGATCATATATTTTGTTTATCCTTATTTCAAAAATTCAGATATAACAAAACATAGAGAATAGAATCGTTGATGTTTTCTTTATGTACAATAATATAACGGTAAAAATAAATGGAATATGTCAATAATTTTCCATATTTTCAAAATATTCATAGACATGGATGAAATAAATTCAGAAAATATGATAAAATAGTTTGTTAGGTTCATTTTTTTCTTTATCATGTTATTTTTAACATTAATTACAATATTTAACCTTACTGTAGTGATAATTATTTACTATAGTTACTATTCATAAAGTCCTAATAGGAGAAAATTTTCCAAATCCAAACCTACTATTTAAAAATATGAAATCCAATTTTCAATTTTCAATTTCTTGAAGTGGTAGAAATTAATTTAATATTAAAACCTAAAATTCCATGAAAAATATTTTTTTCTAAAAAGTTCCTTTCTAAGAAAAAAAACAATTTCATACCAAAATCGGCGATAAAATTGAATCCAATAAACATAAATGAATTAACAAATATATAATGTAACTATTTTTACTTTGAAATATTTTTTAAACAAATTGAATCTTTTTAAATTAATTTAATAAAAATAATTTTTTTTTTTGAAAATTAGTATTCTTCACTATTCATGGGAAACTCATTAATTTTATAAAAATATTATAATCCACTCTATGATAATTTTGGAATGATGATTTAAATCATTATATCATTTTTTGACAAATAAAATTTCAAAGTGATTCAAGAATTAATTATTATATTTTATCACACAAAAAGTGAAAATAATATTTGATGACAAAATATGTTTGAAGTATAAAATAACATTAATAAAAATTGGGTGATTCTTTACCCAGAAGTTATCAATACATTAATACCAATTAGGAAATTTATATATATTTCATAAATAATTTATTCAAATTCATACCAACTAATTTAATGTCAAGGTTATAATAGTCATATTTAAAATAGTAATATTCTAGGGTTCATTTAGGTATAGTGTTGATTGTCGTACACATTATCGAAATAATAATACTCCACTATAACAATAACATAAAAACAATTTTATAGAGAAAAATATAAAATATTTATGTACAAATATTTTAGATTTCAATTCAATAATTGAGAATCACATCATCCCAATATCCAAACCTCATTCGGACTAAACCAGCTCGATCGAGAAATATATGGTGTCAACCCAACCTGGATATGTAATAAGTGGGGGATGATCGGGAACCCAAGTGCATTTATATTCCATGTTGGGTATGGGTAAAAAACTCTATAGGTCCCCCCAAAACCTTCTTGTATATAATTCATAAATGAAATGATATATGTAAGTGAAATACTCCAAATAAAATAAAATTTCATCTACCAAGAATAAAAAACCATCGTCAATCCTCAGGTCTCTGACCACGATTCACTATTACTTCTTCTTCTAGTGTTCGAGTGTCTCTGAATGTTTTTTTATTTTTATTCCAACTATAATAATAATCCTAGTGATAAAATCCCCTCGATATTTAATATAAAAACCCATGGAAGCTCTACCCTCAGTATCACAGCCTGAGGAATGCTCTATCCAAATATATAATGGTTCCAGATATCTCAACCCAAGAAGTGCAGGATACTTGACCATCCAACTAGAGAACATAGAAGACCAAGCATCTCACATGTAGTAGAACCAATCCACTTCCAAGAACCAATACAATCCCAAGACGAAATTCATGGTAGCCCCACCAATAGTATCAGAAACCTCCATAATCATAATTTGTTTTCCTTCAGTATCACAACCATTTATAATTGTAGGGTATTATTTATTTTTATAAATCTCCCTACTAGGGAAGTTTTCTATGTTATCACTGACCTCCCTGATTAGATTTTTTCCATTAAATTAAAATTACCACTTCTAGAAGGGTATTTTCCTTCTCACATAATAGAAACATCTACACCATGGATTTTTCCTTATCACAAATATAGAATAAAATGATTTAAGGGTTTTATAAATTCCAAAACCCATCATTATTATACATATCTCCTCACATATTGCTTATAGAATTAGTTCAAAGTGAAATCAGAAACATTCACCCCCTTTCGTAAAAACACCATCTTAGGGTTAATAAAAAGTTGATATACCTACCCATGTTCCATCGATATATACATAGAAATAGGAACCCTACTAAGGGTTTGTGGTGTCATGAAATTAACTCAGGTATAACTCATCTCAAGGGGGATTTCACAATTCTCAATAACATCATAAATCAAACCTGAACTCACATGCCCAATGAGATACACGACATTTGAAACTATATAGAGAGATGGATAATAGACAACATTATGGTTTAGGGCCATATAAGTTCATTTTATACATATAACCTATTAATAATCCACCCAAGGCCTACCCATATGGTATTCATATATCAATAGTAATAAATACTCACCCTTTTTTCACTTTAATGATTTTAATTTCTCCAATGTAACAATTTATTCATATACATCGCACAAGGTCAAACACTCTCCAAGTAGTTGAAACATGTCTATGTGGTCTTGAGTGTATCCTAAATAAGTGCCACTAGGTCACACTAAATATATGGACACCCCTAATGAGGTTTTTTTGTCACATTGTGTCAAAATAATATCCACAACCTTAACCATCATCAATTTAGGAAAGTAAGATGGTGCTAGAGTGTCAACCATGGACCTTGGTAATTTCTCCATCAATGAATCTTCATATATATATATTTAATAATTACCATTAAAATTAATCAATTTATTATAACTTCTGGAAAATATTTATTGGGAAAGGGTCGACACCGTTAGCAGTGGATCGAACTTCTATATGCACAATAAAAAATCTTAATTATTTATGGATTGTATGAGGACCACCTAAATCATTCCAAATAAGTCCAATTAAATATACTACAATATAGTTATTCCTAGGATCACTTAGCCTATATATAAAATACAAGAATCACTAATCAATGTGATGCCCTAACCCACATCTAGAATTTCCACATATTTAATAATAATAATAATAATAATTTAAACAGATTACAATTTAATTCAAAATCAATTAATTTCGGATAAAATTACAAATAATCAACATGTAATCTCGATACACTAGAATGAAAACCAACCACACCCTAAAGACTCGTTATATACCCCAGGCCAAATCCCATGACAAATCCCTAATGTGTGACATTAAAAAAATATAATTTAATTCACATTTAAGAAAAAAACAAAAAATTTGGTGGTGTTGTGTATCTCCAATAAGTCCCTAAGAAAAAATATTATTAAGTAATCCAAGGTCACCCCCTATATAGGATGAGTGAATTCCTATTTATGTAATTTGTATTTCACCTTGATTTGGTTAAATCATCCATAAGACAGAACCTATAGACAATCAAAATTAAGGGAGGCATAAAATAATGTTTAAAGATAATGGTAGAGGATGGAAATCACATAAAATAATTGAACAATTCCACAAAAAATAACTACATTGAAAGGGGTATCTAAGAGGAAAGAGGGGCATTGAGTTGGTTGGTGTCACACAATAGGTAGGAATATAAATTTGGGCTTAGCCTCTTAAAATTCAATAGAAGAAAATGTAAAAAAATCTTTTTGTGTGATTAATAGTTTTGATGATATTTAAAAAAAAACTATGTGATAGACATGTAGTAGGAATTTCCCAATTCAAATCCCTTTGTACAGATGTGACACATGGTTTACCAAACCATGTGAAAACTATGAAAATTGGAACTTCCGCAATCAACAACATTTCAAATTGTTTTACTACAATCATGTTAAAATCATGCATCATGCCCAATGTCTGAGACACCTCATAATGTTTTCTCTAATATCGCACATGGTTAACCCTCAAAGATGGGTTTACCATTCAACCCAACCGTGTTCTTTAAAATATAACTTGAACACTTATCATCATCAGGGTAATTTATGATTTCTCTGAAACCATGAACATGGTACCATGTGTGCTTTTAAGAATCTATAAAAATATATGAAAATTGAGTTAACCCCATTAGATTCATCTTGCAGCCAAAAAACGTCTTATGTATCCAACAATAACAAAAAAGTCATCCCAAGACTCTCAAACTATAAATCCCTAACCGTAAACATTAAAAAATATTGAGTTAAATCAAGAATTAACATTGATGATATTTTCAGGTTTATAGTTTTAGAGAATTATACCATAACTATTACAAAAAAACATGAATATTACATTTTGACACTTCTACAACGTATCCATTTTTTAATAATGTAAAAACTCGTAAAATAATACAAGAATTATTTTCTTTATATAAATCGTCTTTAATTCCTAATTTCTCTTACCCATCCTTATAACATGTGAAAATCATTTAAAATATAGGATGATCACAAAAATCTCAGTAAGGGTAATAAAATAAATAAATAAAACATTAGTCCGTAAATAAATACAAATCATAAGCTCATTAACATACTTAATGAAATCATAATATTTATGAATAACATATTGAAATCATAAATCACAAATGTAACTTGTGGCATCCATAACATACATACTTTGTAACTATCACAACTACATAGGGAGTTACATTTTGAATACTAATCACAATTTATTCCCTAAATATCATCAGATAAACTTTAATTTTTACCTCAGTGACATTACCAAATTCATACGGGAGCAATATTGGGCTCAGAAGCCCCAAGTTTATCATAGAACCACCCATATACTTAAATGATGCCCAATAAATGTAACATAATCATAACCCATAAAAATAATAAAGTAAAGATAAAATTTCCACATTCCAATCACAATATAAAATTTCTAGATATTGACATATCCAATCCCTTTATGAAATCATTTAAAACATTTAATAAATAGATTTTTGAGTCAAACTGTCCAATATGAATTCAAAAATTTAAAATGAAATAACATTTTAAAATACTAATATCTATATAAATAAATCCATAAAACTATTTATAAAACATGGAAATTAAATACAAATATTTAGAATATTAATTCTTTAATACATTTATAAAATAGTTAAAGATTCCCATACCACTTGAATAAATACTTAAATAAAAATAATTAAATAGTAAAATTAAAAAAAACATATAATATCTTGAGAATAATAATATTCATGAAATAATATTTATAATTTTAGTATATACACTTTATATTTTTCTTCAAGGTGCACAATATGAAGATATTCCTCATTGAATGAAGATTGAGATGATGTCCCTTATGAAAATTCGTCATCCTAACAACGTCACATCGAAATTAAAAAAATTAGTAGATTGAAGAGAAAATTGTCTCTAATAACATAAATATAAAATTTAAATCAATAATAATATATAAGAATATTTCACATTAAAAGAATATGTAAATTAAAATACAAGAAATAAAATAATTCTTTTACTAAAAGCATATGGTGAAAGGTTCGCTTTCCAATATCATTTTGTAAATAAAATAGATTGATTATGTCTCTTAACTATAAGTAAAAAAAATGATGTATATATAAAGGATAATATATCACAATTTATTTAACACATAATAATTTCACAACATAAACAAGAAGTATGTGATCAACCCAACGAATGGAAATTGGGTTAAGAAGTTCCCTTACCTCGAGTCTGACTTACCTCATATGTTTATTGTTCTTCCTGAATAATATACATAAGTTAATTTATAGTTACATCAGAAAATTTTTAATTTTTATTATACCTTTTATATGACTTATTACTTTGTTACAACAATCATTTAATTATTTTAGTTCACATCGTACATTTTGTCGATGTTCGGAACATGATTCAAAAATGATCTTGTTATAATTACAAATTGTCCATGTGGTCAAAAGTCAATTATATCTTGATTTTTATTCTTGATTTAAATATCATATATATCCTGTATATATGATATTAAGATCTATTATATATGTATTTAGAATAGTCCATAACGCTTTGGTATAATAAAATGAAATTTGTCATTCATGGAGACTGTAAGTCGTATGTACGCATGAACGATACTTTCATTTATTTTTATTTTTATTTGTAAAGGAATGAAAACTAAATGATAAAAATGTATATAATGATTCTAATATAATATATTCATTATATATTATAGATAAGTTCATTAATTAAATCCTTATTACATTCAATGTATATCATGAACGAGACATATCACTTTGAGGGGTGGTAGTCCGCACATCCTCAAATGAAATTACAGAATATATACAATATAGTAAGCATAAAGGGTTGTTATAAATTAGGATAACAGATGTATTAAGATAAAATAAATTTCATATATATCATATATAATTATATTTCCATCATAATGGCCACGATGAGAGGTGGTAGGAGAATATTGAACAATCATTGTTTCGTGAGGTAGTATTTTTCCATCCAGAGAAACTGTATCTTCTATAGCCATTAGACGGAGGTGTGTGTAACTGAAGTTCATATCCTTTTCCTAAAAACAACCTAGTATATTTAGGATAATTTTTTAATGATTTAATCAATGAAAAAGAATATAATATGGAGTTAATAATTATGATAATTGATAGGAATTTTATAGATGACGATACCTCTTAAAACATGTAACTCTATTTTATTTGATCCAAAATTATTTGTTGAATTGACTTATTCCTAGGGGGTTCTTATAGAAGGAATACTGGGATGATTATAGATTTATGGAACATTTTTTGGATGAGACAAAAGGTTTTAGAGGTGTCTGTAATGGGTTAGAGGCAGTGGCCTTTTATAAGAGGAAGGAGGGGCTCTTTAAGAACGTTTTAATGTATTATTTTATTATAAAATTATTTTTGGTTTCAAAATGCCCAAAACTCATTAAATTATAATATAAAATGAATTAATGTCTAAATAAAATCATCCAATAATAATTGGATAGGTTTTAGATATTTTTTTAATCCTTATCATTTTCTTATTTTACCCACTTTTACTCTTACCATTTTTCCAAGCATTTAACTATTTGATATACAAAATAGTTTCCATCTCATGAAAAATATCCAATTAAAAATATATTAACTAACTTCTAGACTTGTTATATTATTTTGGAAAAAATATTATATTTTTTTTTTAATTTTATAATATTTAATAAAATATTTTATATTTTAAAATATAAATTATGCCAATTTGGACAATATTTATATCTTAAATTTTTATAAAATTCAATGAAACCATGATTGATTCCAAAAAAAATATCCAATAAAATGATAACATGTAACTATAATCCATAAAATTCTTATATTATATCATAATAACCCAATTAAATTTATTTTATCATTTATAATATCATTTATTTGATCCATTATTAATGAAGCAATCACTACATCACCATTATGTCATAATTAAATTTATTTATATAATATCTAAAAATTATAAATAAAATACAAAAATGTCAGAAATATTTTTAAATTTCTAATTAATAATTATAGTCTAATAGATCACTTATATAACCCCATATAAAAATTTTATTACTAAAATATATATGTTGATGTTGCATTTTCTTTAACATTAAATTAATTATTATAAAATTTCATTTTCCTTTACATGTGGCTCCATGGGGTCTTAAAATCGACCCAAAGATGAATTTGGACAGAAATGTATCAGAAAATAGGGTAGGACATGTGTTAGGGTAAATTAATATTATTATAATATTATTTATTTTACCCTTATTGACCATATTTACCCTTTAACCCCGGTAAATAAAATATTTACTGAAGTTACTATTCATAATGTCTAAAAATAAAATTTACCTATTTATACAATTTAGACCTCAAAATAATAAATATGAAATCCATTTTTCCAAATTCAAAACAACGAATTTTCAGAAATTAATTTAAAACTAATTCCCATTTTCAAAACCAAAAACCATGTTTCTAAGAAGAAAAAACTACAAAAAAATTGACATGTGTTTAAGTCCTATATCATTGTGAATTCACTTATAATGACCAAAATTGGATTAAATGATATAAATATAATCCAATTATACCTTAAAACTAATTAAATGTACAATATAACTATATTAATTTATTATATTAAAAGGATGTTTTGAATTAAAATTAAATATTTTTTAATATTCATTATAAAATGAACATTATCAGGAAAAAAACCAGAATTTAATCCAATATAAATTTAGATTTCCCACTTCTAAAGAAAAATACTATTTTTTCAAATATAACATATAAATGTGACAAAATTATATTTAAAAAAAAATTCATCAAATGGAGATATAACTACCTTTTAAAAAATATTAGAGTATTTCATGCTTTAAATAAGAATCGTTCTTATTTTAAGAATCTAAAAATTATTGGAAAAATTTAATGAAATTTAACAATCAAATTATAGTTTTTTCTATGCATACCTTCCAATACAACAACTATGTGCTAACTACCATTTCAAATAATAATAATAATAATATATTATTTTTCAGTATAACTCAAAATTGGGTGCAACGTAAGATTTCAGAGAAACCCATTGTTGTGTGTCGAGTATGCTATCGAACAATGAATCACATATAATGTAAAAAATATCTTATTCATAAATATTAAATGAAATGAAAATTTATAATTCTATAAATGTTGTGGTTATTACACAAACTCTTTTATTCTTAATCTGAATCTCATTTATCAATACAAAACATCCACCAGATTTCAGAAATAAAATTTTAATATTAATACTCCAAACCTCTAAAGACATTGGAACATACATGAAAAGAGCTGTGAAAAAATACAATCCAAATAAGAAATATATGAGGACTTACTAGTCATAATAGAAAAAGATGCTTTTTAAATTTTTCCTTCATCACCTAATTTTAAGAAGATTATTTTAGAGAATATTAATACACATTTGAGAAAATGAAAAATATATTCTAGATCAATGCATAAATATGGAAAACAATGTGATGTTCCTTGACGAATACTCAAGGTATTTGAGCTTTAAAGAGGTCATTTTCTTCTTCCTCCTTTAAAATTCATCAATTTAACCCCAATATTGTACCTTTTTAGAAGGAATAAGATTCTAAAAATTTCATTTATCACCCTTATATTATTCAAAAATGAGACTCCAAGAATATTTCAATAACGTGTCTACTAAATTTTGATTCATTATTTACTTTTATATGAGTTTAATTTAAATATTAATTTTAGTTGATATAACATAAGGCAAGTAACTCCTGACTTCCTATTCTATTCAATCTTATATTAAAATAGTTTTCATTTCAGAGAACTATTAAATGTGTTCAACCCGATACTTAAACATATTTTTTATACAATAAAAATGGAGAGAAACAGGTAATGAAATGAAAAATTTTATTATTACAATTATCATTCATATTATTTAATTTATTTATATTTTCTTAATCAATAATATTTTATTTTTTATTTTTATGGAATTTGTGATAATCATAAAGAGGGTCGTTGTGGAATGATTTTTGTTAAGTAACATGCTATCATATATTAAAATATTTTATGACCACAAAAAAACATGTTTTACGATGGAATCTACTCTTAGTGACTCTCAGGTTATTTATTACTATTTTATAATGGTTTTAAATAAATAATTTTTATTCTGACATTATCATATTTTACTTTTAATAAATTTTATTATGTATAGAATATTATATATATAAAAATATATATTATGAATTCCTGAAATAAAATAAGTCTCCATTATATATAGAGTTATTCCAAAGTCAAAAATATTTTTTATTCTATAAAATAATTACATATTAAATTTTTTTATAATGGATTAAACATAACCATATATAATTATATGTCACATATCTTGTAATTATAATATATTCTCATTTTTCTAAGAAGTTAATATATTATATAATTTTACTTATGGACATGATAAACTTTAATATCCATATAAAATCATAGAAAACCCCATGTTTCATGTTTTTCTCTAGGTTTAAAAACACATTTATCAGTTTGATATATTATAATTTTGTAAAAATTACTTATACTTTAATGGGATGATTTTAGGTGTTATGAAAGAGATTTTATTTATTTAATTATATTATTCCTCTATTTTTAATAAGAATATCTTTTTCATGATAATTAATTTAGAGATAATGATTCATATAGATTAATATTTTCTAATTTTAGAGACACGATCATTTTTACATTGAAGGTTAAAAAATATAAACTTTTAATTAGTTCATTTTAAAAGGATTAACCTTTGAAAAAAGTTCTATCTTGTATTTATCAGATATTACTTTTAGAATAAGGAAGTGTAACAACAATAAATAATTAATATTTTTTGGATAATATATTTGTTTGTTTGACTAAATTAAATTATGGATATTATTGATATTTTATACAGAAATATTATAAATTTATTAATGGAACATTACAAGGGATCGAATTCATGAACAATTGTGTGTTATGTTTTTTTATCATTATACAATTATTCTCTTTAGGTTTTATTTTTTGTTGGAATTTAAATGAAGTAATAACGAAGAAAAATATATTATTACTACTATAAAATATATTTAATATTGATCTACAATAAGAGAATATATTCCCAAATATAGTTTAGATATATATATATATTAACTGTTTAATATTAAATCATCATTTAGTTGTTGACGGAATTTTTTTTTCAGAAATATATCCATAATTCTACATATTTTCTATTTTAATCTAATTGTAAACATTTTATACTAATTTTGGGACTGATTACTTGTACAATACATGAGATAAATATCCTAATAAGACATATAGGTGTGACCTGTACACATCAAGTTTCAACTACATTCACACTGCTTTCATATCCCTAGGAAAAATCTTTGAATACAAATCGTTAAACATGCATTTGGTGTTCTTGGTGTGGAATAATATAATTAATTTTTAGACCTTAACCATTATATATTAAACTTTTGTATTTATATTTTATTATTTTAATGAAAAAATATTTTTTTTAAACAATATAGTGCACTATAAAACTATTTAGAAGAGGGAAGTTTTATTTTGGTGTGTAATTCATGGACTGAATTTGACCCCCTCTTGATTCATTATAAAACATATAGATGATGTAACATAACAAAAGTCAATAGTGTAGTACCTCTTATAAATTATTACAACACATGGGTAATATCATCCCACGCTATAGGTATCGTCAATATAAGTTTGTATGTCATCCTTTTTCATTAAAAACTCACTAGTGAATGGTTAACTAATCCCTCACTCAAGAAAATTGAATAATAATTGGTTTCTTATTCCACCCCATAAATAATTATACATAATTAGTCATGTAAGATATTAATATAATGAAAATAATGCAATTCCATAATAAAAAATTATAACAAGCATAATATAATCATCTCACATTATATTTAACATAATTTCCATGTCACCTTATGTTTGGTCGTGGTCATTCGACACATAACCAACCTACCAAACTCTCTAAAAGTATGTTATAACCTACCCATATACTCATAAGTTTTTGAGGGAGGAAAAATCATTCCATATATCAGTCACAAAATCCGATAAATTATAAATAAACAAAACATTTCCATAAGGGTCAAGATTGAACCCGACCTCTCTTAATTACACATATTCTCCCACCCAAGGGAGGCTAAAGTAATATATTCATGGTTCAATATGTTATAGTTTACTAATGAGATGTCCATTTGGGTTTTAATTACAATAATTATCAAACTTTAAATTATTCTTATGACCATTTATGTCTATGTTATCAAGATACACCATCCATGAAACCATTCATAGACCTAAAAAGGCCTACACACTCTTAAAGAAATAGAGGACAACCATTTCAATTAATTTAGCGTCAGGAATACATGATTGGTTTGACCATATATCACACGAAGAATGGAAACATATAATAACAATTGATAATGTTTATGGAAAACATAATTTGATATATCAGAAGACTTTATTTGAATATCACATAGTAGTTCAGCTTTAAAAGAATGATTCCACAATATATTAAAAAACATAAAATAAGGAATAATAAATGATGAATTATGAAATAATGTTAAAATTACAGAAATAAAAGAAGAGGAGTGTTAGAGTTACGCTATGTAATTTACTAATAAAAACATTTATGGAATAGAAGAAAAAAATGGGATAATGATCTTTAAAAGCACATAGGGAACCAAAAAATGGCTTTGGGGTCCGGCCTAATAGAAAAAATAAATATAGTACTAGTTTTATTAAGGTTTTAACATTAAAATAAAATGATTAAAATTTTAAATAGATTACACTTTTGTGTATTATGCTTCACATTTATGGGTCATGAAACAAATCTCATACAAAGGGTTACATTATGGAATGGCCCTCTAGGTGATGATGTAATGATCCTCTCTAGGGAACACCAAGAAAAAATAATCACAATTACATATGGTGGGTTGTGTCATGATCATTACAATCAGAGAGTAATTAATAATCAATTGGGATTCATGACACACCGACCTTGAATATGGATTGACACATTCCCCTCAAGTAATCTTTCACAGTGTAATTCATGGGTTTTATTAAGACCAACAACATGTTATAGATTTTTAGCACGAAACCAGGGCCAAATCCCTATAACTATCCTTAGAACCCCCCCGCCCCCACCAACACATCCAACAACCCAAATTCATAAAAACACAAGTGAACTGACAAAAAAAAATAATGAAATTCTTACCTCATAATAAATAGAGTGTTGAAACCTCCCTATCCTATATAATATTTTAACAAATAATCATAATGAAGAATCACTAGTAAACGAAATTAGCCACTTTATTCACATATCAACGTCTCACTCCCATGTTTTCTTATGGATCTTCCGGTTCTTCAATTTCATGCATACCTTGGACATCATCTTCCCTCATAAGATATTTTCATTTTGGTATATGATACTAAGTACTCATTCCTTAAATGATGCTTTATCCAAAAATTTATTTTTTAATAGAGTGTTTTTACACAATTTTATTTAATTATTTAAAATAATTATTATAACATATTAGAAGAGGTTTTTAATATGGATCAAATGTAAAAAACATTTCTCCAATCAATGGTCGTATGGAAAACTTATGACCATTAAAATTCTATAATCCATACATGATTGATAAGAGGACCCCACACTTGTAGTTCACACATTGTGGGAGGGGAGTGGTAATTTATGGAATAATAATATAAAATAAAATTCAAAAATATGATAATTGGTTCTTTTCATGAACCATTGATACTTCTTTCACCATAGTTAATTGAAATTTTGGAGCTCAAAATCCACACTCTGAGTTAGGGAAAATATTTTTTTTAAATTACTCTCTCTTGTGATAGAATAATTAGATGAGACCCGAGCATGGATGAGTGAGGTCATACTCTACTGTATATCCAATAAAATCCCACCAAATTCATTTAATTCCATTAGAACCTTTGTAAGGCCTATAAAATGACAATAAATTAGAAAACAATTATAGATTTTTGTAAAATATGTGGAAGTTATGAAAATAGTTTTTGGACATTTTAACATATAGATAAAGAATTATAATCCTATTAATCCAAATTTTACCAATTTAAAACTACCACCAGAATAATTTTATTTTTCCCAAATATTTTACTAAATGTTCATGCATATTGATCTATCATGAGTTGTGGTTGATCTGTTTATGTCCGACTTATATTTAATTATTTTTAATTATTACAACAAGTTTTATTTTGTAATAATTCATTACTAGATATTATTGTTAATGATATAATAATTTTTTCCCCATATTTTTAATATATAATAGCCTCTATGACCACATGTAAATGTTAAATGAAATCCCCACATCCTAGGTCTCATTTACATTGTGAGAGTAAAGGATTATAAAGACTTGGGTCCTCATGATGATGTGGCTTAATATGTTTTATAGTTTAAAAAATGATACATCATATATTTTGTAAATTAAAACTAATTCAATACTTATAGCTTAAAGAGTTTCCATTAGGATTATTTTTAATTTATAATATTCTAAATAAATCACCATGTTGAATAAATATCATGATTAACTAACTGTTAATTTATTTTTATAGAGTGTGGAAAATTATTTTTTATGTGAATTCATGGATGTTATAAAATCACATGATATATTTAAAAATAACATAATTTTAATAATGAATAAATATAGAATGAAATATTTCTATTTATACAAATAATTTTCGTTGAAAGTTATAACATAGTTTAATTAACTAGATTGATAATTTAAATTTTAGTTCTTTAAAAAATGTTTTTTTAAATTCCATTAAATAAATATCAAGTTTTCATATATATAAATCTCTTAATTAAAATGAAGTAATAGGTTGAGGTTCCAATCAGCTATTGAGTAGGGTTCCCTTTACTATACGGTTGCTTAAATATAAGTGGTGAGATAACATTACTAAAATTAGAATCCAATAAATATCAATTACTTGTATTGTAAAATTTAAAGGGGAATTTTTTATTATATTTAGTCTCATGATTTATATGAAATGATACTACAATCAACAGATTAAAGAGTTATATGATAATAAAGATAGATATACAAAAACCTATCATAAAACACTCTGAGTAGTTTCACAACCATATCCTGAACAATGAATAAACTTTACTACAACACATCGATGATTCATTTAGTGTGTACATAATTATCTTAACAAAATTATCAAGTGAGTTGAAAATGAAATATAAATACATGGATTAATTCACCATGGTTTAATATCTTTAAGTAGGTTATGAGGAATGTGTAAGGGAAGATGTTAATGAGATTATCAATTCACTACACACATGTTTGTTAGAAGAAGGAATATAGTATAGTCTTCATATACTCATAGTGATATATTCAATTACAAAATTAAAAGAGTTAGTATTTTAGATGAGAAATGATATATATATATATATATATATATATCTCATATTATTATAATTATCCTCCATTTACTCACATTTCATTATACATTATAAGATGAAAAATATATAGAAATTACATAAATATATTTTTGATAATGTTTCCCAAGAAAATAAGTTTATAATGGGAGAAATATATTTTGTCCTTAATCTAAAATAAAAAATTTCAAGGTCAAAATTATATAGAAATGTAAAACATTAATGTATCTTTCAAAACACCTTTCTAGAGACCCAATATTAAGAAGGAAATAAATGGTACAGATTCTGTTTTCCTTAAATGCATATATAAAGGAAACTAGTGGAATAATTTCACATAATTAATGAAGAGTCATGTAGTAGATTATAATAATGTTATATTCATCATTTAATATAATATTTGTATTTAAATTTCTTTGTCATTGGATAAAATTTATATCTGAAGCATTTATGTAAAAAAAATAGAAATAAATAATTTAAAAAAAAGGTTATAACAGTTAAAGTGGATAATAAAATTTATAATAAATCTAAATTAATTAACCAACTAATTAATATCACATCCTTATATTTTCTAGTGGAATAGTTCTTGTATTCGATAATTATTATTATTTATTATGGGTTTCATGAAAAATTATACCTATGTTGTGTATAGAAAAACTGAGATTGTAATTCTTGTTTTCAAATATATTTTTTAACATATACCATAAACGGATTATATTTTAATTACACTTGAATTAGTGTTATATTATATCAAAAATGGATGATGATTATAACACATAAGACTCAAATTTTACCTATTCATGGAGCCATAATTCTTGGATAATGAAAACAAGAACAAAATGTGAAATGTATACCATGAAAGAAGTTATGATTCTATTAGATAAAACATTTTTTTTATTTTACATGACTACTTATAAGGTA
This sequence comes from Viscum album, assembly GCA_963277665.1. Taxonomy (NCBI): domain Eukaryota; kingdom Viridiplantae; phylum Streptophyta; class Magnoliopsida; order Santalales; family Viscaceae; genus Viscum; species Viscum album. Next base: position 433,803,186 of record OY728158.1, on the reverse strand, counting down.
AAATAACTGAGGGAACTTTTAATATTAAAAGTGATGATTCCACAAATATTTTTAAACCAGAACCCAAAAAATGAATACGAACTAGTTGAAGTAAAATCTAGAGTAAAATTCTCACAGTTCATGAATTTTGATGAATTCATAAGTTGATATATACATATCTAAATGAATAATTACAAATTAAATTCTTTTATAATATATATAAAAGAGAGAGATATGGTTGAGAATGAGTTTGGTAAGATAATAAAATAATATTTGGACAGAATGAGCCAAATAATATCTTAACCACAAATTCTATAATCATGAAATATATAGAACAAAATATTACTAAGACCACAAAAAAATTTACAAAACAATTTGATGGTGTTAATAAAAAGACGAATTACACCTTTATTGACATGGTAAGATTGATGATGTGGGTTTCAAGTCTTTTATTATTATTATTTTAACATTCACATATAATAATGGAATTAACACATAATATCTTTCTAATTATAATGATACATGAGATATTATATAATTCATATTATGAATGAAATATATCACGACATAAATTTTATTATTAATAATAAAAGAGATTAAAATCTAATTCCAATAGTATGCATTCATCAAAAACTGAAAGCACATTTATGTGAAATATTTTAATGTTATAAATAATATCATAAATACAGTCCCCAATATAAATAAATAATAGTTTAGTGAAATAATATATTTTAATTAGAGTAGTCAACATATCTATTTCAGATCGTTTGAGAAAGATATGCTTTGATAAAGTAAAGGATCAACATGAAAAATAAGTTTTTATTGAAATAAGTTATACATGTTCTTATAGAAAATACTTTATAGGTAAACATTCTATATAAGAAATCTATAAAACCAAAGAAAGATAGTTTCATTATCATTGGTGTAGGATATATATTATTTACTAATAATAATAGATTATTATCCAATAAGTATATATTTAATTGTAAATAAATAATCTAGATATAATTTAAAAATGAATTAAGTAAAAAACTCCCTATATAAAAATCATGACTAAATATTTTTAATATCTTTTGTTGATGTCAAACCTATTGGGCCTAAATGGGTATTTATGAATTTTTTACAAATAGATGGTAATGTGAGTTTTATAAAACTAGTCTTATTTTTAATGGTTAAAGATATGTTATGTTATTTATTATTATTAATCCTTTCAAATGGTAGAGATACTAAAATCAATTGGAATCTAATTTCCATTGTAGCATCCAGGAATCATTTTATTTGGATATATAATGTCAAAAATCATACTATTGAATGAAAAATCTTGAATATTTTACCATTACTAACATAAAAAAATAAAATATTATGTTTAAGGTTAAAAGAACCATTTATTTATTAAACATTGGACTAAAATATTGGGATGATTAATTTCACATGTGTAAACAATTGTTTAGTGGGAGATCTAAGGTTTTCAAAGTGATATATATTGATTAAATATGGAAAAATGTTAGTATTAATGTTGTTTAATGTTTAGTTAAAAATATCTCTTTATAAATGAAATAGAGTAATTACTAATGACATAATGATCCATATCTATTGAGATTTTTAAGAATCTGAGTCTTCTTTTCCGGTATGCCTTTCCTTTTTTCTGGAGTTTTTGAGAGAAATGGGTTTATTGGAAATTTTCGAAGAACCCGACATGTACTTTATTAGTACACATCGTGTCCTCTTTTCCCTCACAATGCCGTGTGCTGGCCGTGACCTGGCCACACACAGGATGTGTAGGGATGATGTGGAGGCCAATTTTTGTGATGTACGGAAAAAACCTAATACACGCCATGTACTCTGAATGTACATGATGATTAGTTTCTTTTTTTTATTAAATAGACCGGGGTCGCGCCTGATGCACAGAAAGGTCTTCTTCTTGGTTTCGTTCATCCGAGAGCATCGAGGATCCGTGAATCTTTGACGAGCCCCCGGCTCTCTTCCCGTTCTCCAATTCGAGCACCGTTTTTTGTGTTGTAATCACAGCGGCGAGTTATCCCTTACAGTTGAGCCTTGTTTACCAATTCCTCCTATTTCTTAAGTTATCGTGGTTTATGTGTTTCAGACGTTATCTCAGATCTATGACGTTTTATGGATAATCTGTCATCATTGTTCACGTATACCGATCCCCTAGGATCGAGGTAGGTGGTTTGTTCCTTTCTATAGAAAGGCATTGAATATTTTTTTCAATTTTTCCAATTTCGTTGAACGATAACTGCACGTTGTCCTATTTTTACCCTGTTTGATTGAATGCTTTCTTGATTGCTATAGTAGAGGGTTACCTTTGGGAATATAGTAGTTTTTGCTATACTTTGTATTTTTGCCGTACTTTCTTTGCCTATTAGGTGTTATGCCAATTGCCATGCCTAGTTCTAGGATAGTGGAAGTGTTTTGATGTTTTGCTGCTAAGCCATAGATGGATAGCCAAGTAGTTATGGAGGTTTACTCGGGAGATACGCGTGATCTATACAAGTTTATATTAGGTAGGGCTGAGATAACCTAGTGTATGGACAAAAAGGAGAATGGACGTAACGGCTTCTCCAGAGTGTCTTTAATTTACGATGTGAGACCACATGGGGAATTGATGTTGAGTTCTTCCTCAGAGAGTCTGTAGTTCCTTGATGTGGGCCACAAGGGTAATTGACATTGACTTCTTCCACAAAGAGACTTGAATACGATACGAGACTATAGGGGGAATTGGCGGTGAGTGCTTCCTCAGAGAGTCTATTCTTTAGCTGAACCAGAGGGGTGAGACAGTGTGTGCCTCCAATGTGGTTTCTAGTACTTATAGGTTGAAACATAAGGGTTAGGTTGTGAGAACTACCCAGGGGGGTACCTTTTTTTACTTGTTGATTGTTTTATACTTGGGTAGTTATATAGTAGAGTGTAAATTGTAGCTATTGTGTATTTTACTGTTTACAATTGTTGTACTTTACTTTCCATGTATTCAATGACCGTTAGGCACAGATCTTTGGGTGGTTGCCTACTGGGACATTGTCTCTCACCCTGTTTGGGCCATGATTTTATTCCCAAGAAGACTATGTTTTTGCAGGTATAGATAAGGGCAAGCACCCTTCGACTTCAAGTGTTTGAATTGTTGTGGATCTGGAGAGCATGAGTCCAAGCTACGGCTTGCGATGCTACTAGAGTTCCTGTTGCTTTAGTAAATTGTGTTTCGTTGTATTTCTGCACATTTTTGTGTTTGCTGGTTTCCATAGATACTTGTACCTGCTGCATCATTACCATCATTGCTATATATATTATTCTGCTGTATGGTTACAATTATGTATGTTGTTACTACATCCACTATTGGATGTAGTTTTCCTTACATTGTATACCTTACCAAATGGGGGAATAGTTTCCCTGATAACTTACCATGGCCCTCACTGCTTGTCGGAAACCTCTAGCATTTGGGGAAATGCGCTTGAGTTTATGTGGTGAACCGGGTACGGGGCACCCGTGGAGGGGCTATGGATTAGGGTCGTTACAAAGTGGTATCAAAGGGAGGTTTCGATCCTCCGACCTATGGGGAAGAATGATTAAGGGTTAAATGACTAAATGATATAGGTGCACCATCATTTTTGGGAGCCTGCCTGATTAGAACTCCATAGTTAATATTTCATGGCCTGGAGTAGGAATCAGGATGGGTGACCTTCTGGGAAGTTTCCCAAGGTGTGGGTGAGTGAGGACAAACACACTGGAAAGGACTTGTGTTGACCTGTGGAGACTATCATTAGTCAGATGACCCGTTTGGGAAAGTGGGTGGACCCTAGGTTGGGCCTCACGTGTCTGTGGGGAAACTAGTGGTACCTGGCGAGCCAGGATCCAACAACCATGTTAAGGTAGGGTATTTGTGCTGTCATTGGGGCCCATTTGTCACAAGTGGTACCAGAGGGTTTCTTTTCACTTGAATTACTATTTGTGGCCTTTAGGAAAGGATAGGATGGATTTGTTACTTGGTATTAAGATGTTCTCATGAGTAGCTAAACTGTGTACATGGAAAAGCCATAATACCTCATTAATTGTAGTTTGCTGGTTTTGAGATTTTACTGTTGATATGTTTTCACATAGAGTGATTCACATGCTTAGTTTTGTTATTGTCTTTAATATTGCGGTTCTATTTCTGTCACAACCTGATGAGATGAGGGTATGTCATCTCATGCATCATATAGGCACTTGTAGAAATCTCATTCCATGAACTCTTCCCATGACATCTAGGGTGCATTAGCAATATCATTCTATTGTAATAGAATTTTTCTAGATTATGCATGCTATTGTGATAGATGCTTGATATAATCTCTATTGCCTTGTTAGAGGATTGTTTGTATTCTACTTTGTTTAAATGAATGCCAAGCTTTGATTCATGGGGAGTATGGGCCCTCGTGAATTGGAATTTGGCACCTCCTTGACTTTTTTATGTGTTTTCTGGGCTTCTGTGCAATTTCTGAGCTACTGCCGAGAAAAAACCAGAATACATGGAATTTAATTTTTTACTTCATGTCATTTAGTTTTTAGACCATGTCACTGAACTTTTGAGCAGGGACACACTATTGTAGAAATAACTCCAGGAACATGTCGTGTACGGTAGGTACACGCCGTGTAGTTCGGAGTCGTGTACTGGGTCGTGTCACTAAAAACACGGGTCAAGAAAGATTAAGTAGAACCCGCCGTGTTGTAAAGGAACATGCCGGGTAGTCCAGTCCAGGTACCCGGCCATGTCACGAAGAACATGGGTCGGCGTTACCTTCTCTTAGATAGACTGTGTTGTTTTAGGAACACGTCGTGTAGTCATATTCAGGAACCCGGCCGTGTCACGAACAACACGGGATAGTGTCACCTTCACCTATACACGCCGTGTTTGTTCGGAACATGCCGTGTAAGGTTCAGCCATGTATATGGCCGTGTATTTAACAACACGAGCCACCAAAGCCTTGTCTAGTACATGGCATGTTTGTTCAAAACATGCCGTGTAGTCTCAGGTTAAGTCAGACCATGTGGGTTAGCCATGTAAAGATACTCGAGAAGGGGAATAGTTTTCAAGTACACGCCGTGTGTGTGGTCAACACACCGTGTATTTTTAGGTATTACATGAACTATAGGGAATGGGTACACGACCATTTCAGTGGCTTAAGAAGACATGCCGTGTAGTTTTTATACACGCCGTGTAGTAGTGTTTTGTAAACTTATGTGTTTCCTTCCCCTGTTTCCATTTTTTTCTCTTGTGTTCTTTGTCTTTGTTAATTATTATATAAGGCGTGCTTTTGATCTTTCAGAGCTATGCCTCCGAGACGTCCTCTGGTTGTACGTTATTCGTCAGGAACTGATCAGACGCCAGATATGGCTGATCAGGGACTTCCTGCCGATCCTCCAGTTGGGCCAGCCTTGGTACCAGTGGTCATACCAGTTGCAGGTGCTGATGCGCAGTTCAGGGAATGTTTTGTGAGGTTGAATCAGACCTTTCAGGGAGCGCTGCCTCCTTCCATGACTATGGAAGACTTGATGAGGGTCTTCCAGTAGCAGCATCATCATATTTTCTCAGGGGAAGGAGGACCATAGGTTGCAGAGTCAAGGCTGGAAGCCATGCTAACTATCTTCGAGCATATAGACACTCCTCCAATGTGGCGGGTCAAGCTCGCTACCTACATGCTCCGAGACTCTTCCAAGAGGTAGTGGGATGTGATTTCACATGTGGGTCATCAGCAGGTTGTGGCTAGGGAGGAGTTCCATCACGTGTTCTATGAATACTTATACCTGGAGTCCCTAAGGGCCGACCGTGCCTGGGATTTCATGAGTCTAGAGAAGGGTACTCTATCTGTTATGGAGTATTCCTCCCATTTTTCCGAGCTGCAGCATTTCACACCCCTTAGGGGTGGAGATGGGATGTTATTGGCATGGAATTTAGAGGATTGTATCGGGCGGGAGATCTGCTCGCAGGTGAATCTATTCCAGTTGACTTCAATCTCTTCTATTGTCAACTAGGCATGGATTGCATAGCACAATCTAAGAGACTCCGGATCTGAGAGCCAGGGCGTTTCTGCTTCCAGATCTAGTGTTCCTCCAGTTGATAACAGGAAGAGCCATAGGGAGTTTTCGCGCGGTGACCCAAGGAGGCGAGATACATCTTCAGGAATCCATGTTGTATGCTACTAGTGCAGTAGGAGTGGGAATATGAGGCCGTAGTGCCAGAGGGACCCATTGGAATGACGATCCTACGGCAATATGGGTCACCTTCAACGTTACATCCATGTTTTCTCACCAGTTTCTGGTGACGGGTGTTCTTCCATGACTCCTCGTTCAGGATCCACAACACCAGTTTCACACCAGTCGGGGAACTGGAGTTCTTCCGGCTATTCGGGCCGAGGTGGAGGTCGAGGTCGTGGCAGTCAGTCACCAGTCCTTCAGTGCCAACAAGGAGGTTTAGCTCAGAGTGTTCACAGAGGGTCACAGGTCTGCGGGGTAGGACAGACCTTTGCGGTGGAGAAGACCTATCAAGAGTAGGATCCCAGATCTTCTACAGTTTGAGGTACTATTTTATTAGCCTCAGTTTTATCTTCAACTCTTTTCGATAATGGTGTTACGCATAGATTTATATATGTGGCTACTATGGAGAGCCTTGGGCTCTGTAACCTTTCTTCTACAGACTCATTGACTCTAGACACACCTTTGGGGACGTGGAAATCTACTGTACACTAGTGTAGAGAGTTCCCTCTTGAGGTTTCAAGGTATTTTTTCTTATGATATATACATGTCTTAGAGATGACAGGCTGTGATGTCATCCTCAGGATGGACAGGTAGGTTCCCTTCCAGGCAGTCGTTGACTGTTATTGCCATAGAGTGAGTTTCGTTTCATTAGAGGGTGAATCTTTTCTTTATAGAGGTGAATGGGATGTTCAGGAGAGTCGAGTAGAACTCGAGCAACATGGGCTAGGAAGGGTGACAACCATATTGCTAGTCTTTATCTGGATGATCAAGGTACTTCGCAGTTGGACATTCTTCCAGTGGTGGATCATTTCAGGGATGTCTTTCTAGATGATTTTTCAGGTTTCCCTCAGGAGTGTGAGGTGTACTTCTCTATTGAGCTCGTTCCAGGAGCACCACAGGTATCCATTCCTTCTTATAGGATGGCTACACCTGAGTTGTAGGAGCTCAAGAAGCTGTTGGAGGAGTTGCAGGAAAAGGGTTTCATCCAACCCAGTACATCTCCTTGGGTTTAACCTATACCATTTTCAAAGAAGGAATACAGTACCCTTCGTCTTTGTGTGGATTATTAGAAGATGAACTGGTTGACGGTCAAGAACCGATATCCCTTGCCGATGATCTATGACCTCTTTGGTCAGCTTTGAGGATCCCGGGTGTTCTCAAAAGATCGACTTGATGTCCGATTATCATCATTTGCACGTTAGACCATCCGATATACCTATGAAAAAATTCAAGAGCAGGTATGGTATATACGAGTATACAGTCATGTAGTTTGGTCTCACGAACGCATCTACAGTTTTCATGGCTCTGATGAACCGAGTGTTCCATCCTTACCTGGACTCCTTCATCGTGGTCTTTGTGGATGATATCTTTGTGTACTCTCACACTCAACACGAACATGCCACACATCTTGAGATCATTATGGGTATAATGAGAGAGCATCCTCTCTTTGATAAAATCTCAAAGTTCCACTTTTGGATGGAACAGATTCACTTCTTGGGTCACGTCATCTCTGAGGCAGTAGTATTTGTGGACCCAGAGAAAGTGAGAGATGTAGTCTCCTGGGATCATCCAAAGAATGTTTTTGAGTTATGGAGTTTCCAAGGGCTGGATAGATACTATAGACGCTTCATTTAGGACTTATCATGCCTAGAAACACCATTTAATGGTCTGACCGAGTAGGGGGTGATGTTCTTATGGTCAGATTCTTGTGAGTCAGCCTTTCAAGAACTGAAGGGAAGATTAGTTTCGGCACCGATACTAGTCTTTCCAAAGCCATGCAAAAGCTATATTGTCTACTGTGTTGCTTCAGTTATCATACTATGCATTGTGGTTATGCAGGGAGATGGAGTCGTTGCGTGCAGGTCTCGGTAGTTGAGGCCACATTAGAGGAACTACCCTACGCATGATCTGGTGTTAGCAGCTATTGTTCATTCCTTACTCTATTGGAGACACTATCTTCTGGGAGAGAACTTTGTGGTCTCCACTGACCACAAGTTTCTCAAGTATATCTTCACTCAGCGTGATCTGAATATGAGGCAGCGCAGGTGGGTCGAGTATCTTAAGTCTTTTGATTTCGAGCATGCCTATATACCGGGAAAGGGCAACGCAGTGGAAGATGTGTGGAGTAGCAGAAATAAGATTCAGGCAGTTCAGGAGGCCAACAATGAGTGTTAGCTTATGGCTCTATTATCTGAGATGCATATGGAGGTGCACGACAGATAGAGATAGACCATCCTATCTTCTATAGTAGTTACCTCTACACTACTTGATCAGGTACGGATGAAGTAGCTATCAGACTCAGAAGGCTTAGTCCTGCGGGAGTGTGTATTAAGAGAGGAACCTCTTCCTGGATGGACAGTAGGTGAGGGTGAGATCTTACATTTTCAGGGAAGCGTATGGGTGCCAGCAAACATACGTGAGGAGCTGATGCGGGATTTTCATTCCTCAGTTTGGGCAGTTCATCCTGGCGTTACCACGATGTATCTGGATCTCCATCGCTAGTACTGGTGGCCAGGTATGAAAAAGATGTTGCTGGTTTTGTCATGAGATGTTTTACTTGTCAGCAAGTGAAGGAGGAGCATCAACGACTAGTAGTCCTTTTACTACAGTTTCCCATTCCGGAGTGGATGTGGTATTATGTTGCGATGGACTTCGTGACTGGGTTACTGAGGTCACCTCGGGGGTGTGATGTTGTATGGGTTATCATCGGCAGACTTAAGAAGGTTTCACATTTCTTACCGATCAAGGATACATTCAGTGTTGATGATTTAGGATGACTGTACATCATAAAGATCGTTCGTCTGCATAGATTTCCGCACTCTATTGTTTTCGACAGGGATGCAAGCTTTTCTTCTCCATTCTGGGAGGGGCACAGAATGCTTTGGGTACACAGGTACATTTTATTACATCATTCCATCCCCAAACAGATGGCCAGTCTGAGTGTACGATCCAGGTGCTTGAGGATATGCTCCGAGCTTGCATCCTAGACTTTGGGGGTTCTTGGGAGAATCATATACCTCTTGGGAAGTTCTCCTAAAACAACAGTTTTCAGGCGACCATTTAGATGGAACCATACAAGGCATTGTATGGTAGGCCATGTCGATCACCCTTATGATGGCTGGAGCCAAGAGGGAAATCTTTGTTGTGGCCTCGTCTTGTTTAGGAGACTTCATAGCAGATAGAGCTGATTCAAAAGAGGATGACTACTGCAGAGTCTCGGCAGAAGTCTTACACTGATCAGCGGAGAAGACCTCTGGAGTTTGAGGTCGGGTATTAGGTTTTCCTGCGTGTCGCACCAAGGTTGGGACACAAGAGGATTAGGAGGCAGGGTAAGCTTTTACCTTGGTACGTCAGATTGTTTGATGTTTTGGAGAGAGTTAGGACGGTCAGCTATCATTTTTAGCTACCCCAGAGGTACGGTGCAATGCATGACGTCTTCCACTTCTCTCAGCTCTGAAATTACTTTTCAGACCCGTCTCATGTCATTCATCCCGAGGAGGATGAGCTCAAAGCGAATGCATCGATTGAGGATAATCTCATCTCTATTTTCGATCGTTGTACGAATTTTCTTCGTGGGCAATCTGTCCCTCTTTTACGGGTGCTATGGAATCATGGGTGAGTACAGGGCGAGACCTGGTAGAGGGAGGCCGACATATGATCGTAGTGGCCAGATCTTTTTAGGGTTTCTTCTTCTACTCCTTGCTAGGGATATTCGGGGAAGAATTTATTTTAGGGTGGAAGTTTGTAAGAATCCAGATCTTCTTTTCAAGTATGCCTTTCCTTTATCTGGGGTTTTTGAGAAAAATGGAGTTTCGGGAAATTTTCGATGTACACGCTATATAATTTGTGAGTACTCGCCATGTACTCTTTTTGTGCTCGAACCTATTTGATGTCCATGTCCGGGCCACACACACGGTGTGTAGGGATGATGTGGAGGCCGATTTTAGCAGAGTATTGATGAAAACTAGTACACGCCATGTACTCTAAAATTACACGTCATGTACATTCTTTTATTCATTAAACGGATTGGGGTCGCGCCTGACGCATAGAAAGGTCTTCTTCAAGGTTTGGTTTGTCTGAGATCACCGAGGATCCACGAATCATTGATGAGCCCCCACCTCTCCGTCTGTTCTCCTATTCGAGCACCGTAGATTATGTTGGAATCGCGACGGTGAGTTCTCCATTCTGCTTGAGCGTTATTTTCCAATACCTCCTCTTTCTCAAGTTATCGTAGTTTATGTGTTTCAGATATTTTCATAGATCTATGATGTTCTAAGGAGAATCTATCATCGTTTCTCATGTATACCGATCTCCTAGGATCGAGGTAGGTTCTTTGTTCGTTTCTGTAGATAGTTTTTGATTATTTTGTGCAATTTCGCAAATTACATTGAATGAGAATTTTCCATTTTCATGTTTTTCCCCTGTTTGATTGCCTGCTTTCTTGATTGCTATATTAGAGGTTCAACATTGCGAATAGAGAATTTTTTTATGTACTCTGGATGTTTTCAATACATTCTTTTCCTATTAGGCGTTATGCTAGTTTCCATTCCTAGTTGTAGGATAGTGGAACTGTTGTGATGTTTTTCTGCTGAGCCTTAGATTAATAGTGAAGTAGTTCTTGATGTTTAGTTGGGTGATACATGCGTTCTATGCATGTTTATATTACACATGGCTGAGAGATCATAGTTTATGGACCAAAGGGAGAATGGACGTAAGGGGTTATCTAGAGTGTCTTTAATTAATGATGTGAGACCACAGGGGGAAATGACATTGAGTTCTTCCTTAGAGAGTCTGTAGTTCCACTACGCAGGACACATGGGGAATTGCCGTTGAGTGCTTCCCCAGAGAGCCTATAGTATGATACGAGACTATAGGGGGGAATTGATGGTGACTATTTCCTGAAAGACTCTATTCTGTAGCTGAACTAGAGGGGTGAGACTGTTTGTGCCTCCTAGGGGGTTTCTAGTACTTATAGGTTGAACCATAAGGGTTAGGCTGTGAGAACTACACATAGGGTTACCTTTTTTTTAGTTGTTGATTGTTTTATACTTGGATATTTATATTCTAGACTGTAAATTGTAGCTTCTGTGTATTTTCCTATTTACTATTGTTGTACTTTACTTGCCATGAATTCAATGACTGTTAGGTAGAGATCATTGGGTGGTTGCCTACTGGGACATTGTCTCACACCCTGTTTGGGACATGCTTTTATTCCCAAGCAGACTATGTTGTTTCAGGTATAGATAAGGGCATGTGCCCTTTTACTTCAAGGTTTGACTTGCTGTTGAGATAGAGATCATGGGACCACGCTACGACTTGCGATGTTGCTGGAGTGGCTGTTTCTTTAGTACTTTGTGTTCAATTGTATTTCAGCACGTTGTTGTTTTTGCTTCTTTCCTTAAATAATTGTACCAGCTGCATCATTACCATCATTGCTATATATTTATTCTTCCATTGTTTGGTTAAGTTATGAATGATGTTACTACTTCTACTATTGACTGTTGTTTTCCTTACCTTGTATATCTTACCAAATGAGAGCATAGTTTCCCCCAATAACATTGCAAGACCCTCGCTGCTAGTCGGTAGCCTCTAGAATTTGGGGAAATGGGCTTGAGGTCATGTGGTAAACCGGGTACGTGGCATATGTGGAGGGGCTCCGGATTATGGTCATTATGAGATTGATCTAGATGATGAATGGGATAAGATGAAGTATAATAATTTTCTAAGAAATGAAATAAATGTAATAATTTATGATAGAAATTTTCTAATACTTCACATGGCATAAAATGCTACAAAATTATGTGTTTCAGACATAGGATATAATAAACTATTTCCATTGAATAATAAATGTTTTGATGATTGTATTTATTATAGATTAAATTTTATGTGATCTATTATTTATTTCCATAATATGAATTATTACGGAAAAATAATATGAAAAATATTTGAATGTTTTATTTTGATAGAATTACTAAAATATAATAATATTTGATAAATTAAAAGGGATATACACATGGTACGTGGATTGGAAGGAGTGATTTATATCAATGGGGACATTATATTTTCTTTCAAACATGATCAATTTGTACTAGTATAGATATTATGGTAAGGAAATGAGATATATGATCTCATCTAAGCTATTGGTAGTCAATTGTAAAAAATTAGAAAGTGTTGTGGCTTCTGATATAGCTAAATAATAATTATAAATCTGAAACAATTTCTAAGATTTTGGAATTTTACAATGATTGTACAATATTATAAAAATATAAATTTGGATAATATTAATGTTTGATACAAGACAAAAAGTTTGAGTTATAATAATGTAAAAAAGTTATACACTATAGAAATATCAACTCTAGAGATATTTTACTCAAATATATGAAGACCTAGATTGAATTTTATCCATTGAGGAAAACCTGGTATAATCAATGAAAAAAATCAATTGGGAAAACAATATTATCTCATGTGAGTGGATCAAAGTTACGAATAGTGAGTTGTAAAATCTAGTAACAGTGCGAGTGTCATAAGATTCGACACCTTATACCCAAATGGACATTATAATTGTTGATGACCATGTAGTAAATGAATCCTGATATATTAATCATATATTCCTTCTATGAGAGGAAAAAATTCATTTAATTCTTTATATTGAAATTCACACAGATTAAATGTCATAATAAATGTTTATAATAGTTCCAAGATATAATGGAAACTTGTGAAACTATAAGAAAAATAATTAAATCATGAAATATGGTTTAGATACATCAATATGATAAGAAGTTAATTATTATTGACTATTAGTTATTGAGGGATCCCAATAAATAAGAATTTTTCTCATGATGTTCTTGCTTGGGGATATCAAGTATATGATACCACAAGAACATAATCGATGATTAGAAAACTACTTGTTTTTGGTGTCATTGTATGTTAATATCTAGGAGAAATCATATTGGTCTCTTGATATGTGATCATTATCAATTTATATCGTTGATCATATATTTTGAAGCATGATTAAAACTATAACCGTTTTTGTTTATCATGAGTTAGCTTGCATCATGTGCTTCATTAGTGGTATATCGTTGATTGAATTATAATAAATGCTTTTACCAATTTGATTTAAATGAAGAAGATAACGTTTTCCCATTTACAAGGATGGTAGTGCATTCAAAAAATCCATTTATATGGTTAATGATCGTAATTCATTCAAATATAATAAAATAAATATAAATAATATATAAAAAGATTATGACATATTTTATAAAATATACATTTTGAGATGTAAAATTAAAATAGATTTTTTACAAGTTACTTAAGTTTATAATAATGATAATTGAATATATTTGTTATGTTATTCATATGTTGATTACAAGTAATTATGTCGATATGGGATAATATATTTTAAAAGGAATATTTATTTTTCAGGTTTTGTTATGTGACACCCTTCACCTTACTAATACAAATTTAATTTGATCATTTCATTTATTAATTGTATTTTGGGAGTTCATATATTTGAAGGATTATAAATATGAAATATGGAAAAAATAATATATAGTATAGGGTTTATGGTCAGTGTTATCCATGAACCCAAAACGTTTGATATGGGTTGGATCATGTCATTATAGTTCACAAGGTAGTCACATGGCTCCTCAAGTAGTGATAGCCTCCATGTTAACAAAGAATAATTGTTCAGTGATTAGGCGTGTAATGTAGTATTGGCACACAGTTTCCTTAACCATACAGGGAAAATATTTATTGTTCCCAATTTTCAAAAAATTATAAAATAACATTATTTACTTCAATGTATTTATCTTGTTTTCTCCACTTTTCTTCCAATTTTTATTGACCTATATCCTCCAAGCCATGTATTACTCATCATAATTACTCCCTTGTTTAATATTTCGTACTTTTGTGAATTAATATAATATAAACCATTATTCCTACTTGATTTTATATTCTTTTATCTTATATTACCTTATTCTTCAATTTTTATATCATTGTATTTCTATATATATCCCTATCGGTAAAATATGAAGATAGTTTTGGTTTAAAATGTTTTTTGATGAATCAAAACAAGAGTTATGGGAGATGTTGAGGATCATATTTATGAATCGAGGCTTATACATGAAGAAACATGATAAAAATATATCTAAGGGATGGATTCATGAAAGATGAATATTTTAAAAAATATAGGGGATTCATAAAGGTTTCCATATTTCATGAGTAGACCTCCCCCCCATGAGTACCTCAGAACCTAATACCATGTTATAGATGACCTTAGTGAAGATGAAAAACCATTATGATAAGGTAAAATACTTAATGCTCTGTAGGTTTCCAAAATTCATTTATATTTCAAGTATCCCACCATAAGAACATGAGAAATAACCTTATGTATGAAATCTACTTTTCATGATGGCTTATTCCATGAAATAATAACCTTAGAGAACTCTCTATCCATCAAGAAACATACCTCAATGGACCCTACATGAATCATACAATCATCATATATTCTTTCACAAATTTTGAGTTCTCACATGCCTTGTTCTTATCCAATATGGGTTTCCTCAAGGATCATGTTTTTGCGCGACTAGATTAATTGATCGTCATGTCCATGACCTTTTTCAAAGAATTATCTAGAAAATATTTTTTCCTCTTGATACAAAGAGTTGTCCCCATATCCTTGGGACTCCAACAGACCTTTCCAAAAATGAGGGAATCATCAAGGGACAACAATTTATATTCCCTATGAGGGTATATTTGAATCATTTGATCCCAAATACATAATGGGATAACTTATGTTTATGTCCTAAAAATTTAAGTTCTCTAATAATTTACACTAAATAAAACTCCCATTATAGTCAAATGATATTTAACTGAATGAAAATGTTCTAGTCTCATGATGGTAAACTGCATGACAACATTATCCTCACATATTGTTAAAGTGTATCCTTTTTTTGAAAAATATAGGATTCCCATGTGATAAAAATGAGATGATACCCCAACTGTTGGGAATTATTAATCCATATGCCCCATACTATCCCATATTTTCACTTCTTTTCTGATGGAAGTGTAATTAACTTATGATGTTAATCTACACGGACATGTCCTGTCATAAAACCATAAAATATGAACATGAATAACATGGGTTTTGATTCATATTCCCTAACAGGATATGTTGGATTCCACCCTTAAGGTTAAATATCTACATGACATCCAAATAGAAAATCTCTCTATGTTCCCCTCTTGAGGTGAAATATTCTAAATGTGATCATTCCCCTTTGGAACACACTCACCATAAAAACATGAGGTTCCCACAAAACCTCAAAATCTCCATTGATTCAAACCAATATTCAGCCTATTATATGGCAATTGTATAAAGGAAACATTCCCAAAAGACATTGAACATATAAAAACGTCCCCATAAGACATTAAAACTATTAAAACATCCCCATGAGACCTTAAATTGTTGACGACATATCCGTAAAACCATAGACCAATGATTACAACCCCACAAGAACTTAAGCATGTGATCATGTCCACAAAAGATATTAAACATGTGAATCCTACCTAATGAATCAGAATCTCTACCTCTTACAAAGATAATTAGACCCCTCAAGTGGAAGACCTAGAAAGCCTTATGGGATTACTTGAAGCTTCATGGAATATATATTTCTAGATTCCCTATGTAACACATAATAAAACTGAGTCACCAAGTATAACATTTATATAATTCCTAATGTGAATATCCTTGGATTATTTATTCCCTTGGATTAAGTTTTCCTATAGAACACACATGATTCCTTGGGTTTTAAAAATAAAATTCATCATACATGAGATGAAGCCAACAATTAATGGTGAATACTATATAAAAGAAAAAAACACACCTTCCATAGATGTCTAGGCATGCCAAATATCACCACAAGTGTGGGATAAAGGTATATACCCTTTTATGATATGTAGATAACCTTTCCTGAAATTCCGTAGTTTAATTAACTAGTGTCCACATCAAGATTAAATTTGGAAAGAGGTCCATAAAAATGTCTCAAATATCTGAGGGAGACCAAGACTAAAAAACAAGATCGAAGAAGGAATACAAGTATGGAGGAACCAAAATCCCCTCATCCAATTCTAATAAAAGTGTAGATACCCTAAACCATTGCGGTATAGGGTTCCTAACATTTGAAATCCAGAATATAGGGAAACCACAATGTAGTTGTCATGATCAGTAAAAGAATCAAAAAAATACAGAAGAGCAGAGAATGTATGCCAAATGCATCCCAAGTGGATGCATAAAAAATATGGTTAATCCCATGTGAATAACTTCTCCTTAAATAATTAAAAAATGATTAATTTTTGACATCACTAATTTTGTACATTAATAAAAACAAATATTTCTAGCATTTGGATTCACAAAAAATATTAAACCGTATTTGAAACAGGTCTGCAATAATTTGTTAAAAATGAAGAATGTTGGGTATCTGCGGTCTAAGGAATTACCAATGTGGATCCTGTCTCCACCTTGGATAGGATAAACAAAGTTGGGCGTGTAAGGAATTGCCTTCATTTGAAATATATCGATAGTTGACTCTAGTTGAACACTATGTCTTAAGTTATGGGGAATTATAGAAAATCCACCGCTAAAATGTTTGGGTTTTGGATTAATGGTGTTAAAATCTCGCACAACCACACTCCTTCCATAATGACTAACATTATTATAGATATAGGGTGGTATCACCCCATCTACACCTGTTTTATCATAATATCGAGGGTCATAAATGACATGGTTAATCAATATGATTAAGAAGGGTTCATCCTAGAAAGGGAAATTCCTTAACATGACCTAGAAGACATTATAACTCATCGAACCACCCACCCCCACAGGAGAAAATGATAAAAATTCTGCCAATCACAACAGGGATCAATTTTTAGACCCCTTTACCAAAATTTTCCAACTGATCTCTCCCATAAAATGGTGAGCTAGGGGATTTTTGGGTCACTCCTTCCTTGAAAACCAGCTGAGTGTGGCCAATGAAGGATCTCACATGGCCACATCAGATATTTCAATCAGTTCTAACATAAACAGAGCAGGGTAATCCCACCCCATCAAGTTTACCCTAGTCCAAAATTTCAAACATTTATGTCAGGGGTTTGACAAAAAATCTTCAAAAAAGTAATCCTATACAATATATATACTGGCCCGTTACACATTATTTTTACCTCTTTAATATCTCATAAACACTATGTGGTGGAATTCTTTTTCCAAAATGGGATCGAGACCCCAGTCTCTTATCGGGAAGAACAATTTGAAGCTCCCCATCATGGATGAAACTACCTGTCATCATGGGCCATCCCATGGTGAATAATTTCATTTAAGTGGTCCACCCTACAAAATAATATAAGCACACAAAGTTATTTCGCATACCAAAGTGTCTACCTGCAATGAATATTCATTACAGGGTAGAAGAATAGATAACCTCCATGGAGGGCCTATCCATGGTTCCAACCTTAACACATGTAGAAGAAAAAATTGTTACCCTTAGAGGCTCACACTTAGTTAAATCGCACACCACTATAATAATTAATGGAGAAAACATCACATCATCATATACCTCTCATAATATGAGGTGAAAAATGACTTGATGGAAACACCTTCGCCAATTCCATCAGATCAGGAGAAAGAGCACATCAGTTGAGGCTAACCATCCCTAAGGATGAGTTTCAAAATGTTCATATGTCTTTCTATAGTCAGAATTATTTAATGGATTTCCCAGATTCCATCCCTGGGATCTCTATATAGTTTTCTATAACACCATTATCTTCCCTCATATATACTTACAACATGGATGCATGGGAGATGTCATGGTATAGATTGGCACCCTCTAATGATGCTGAACGTTCTACCAAGCCCCAAATGAGAAGATTCATTGATGATCATCATGAGTACATAAGCACCATATCCTATATGGGAATGGTTATGGATCTTCTCTTTCACCTAGAATACACATTATTATTCCAGTGATGATAGTCCCATGAAATTATCACTTTACCAGAAAATAAATAGTAGAGCACGTTGACGTTATTGAAACCCCAAATTTCCCAGCCATCATTGATTGGATCTAGGGTTGATAAATAATAGTACTACACTATGAAACATGATTATGAATAGAAGTTGTTGGATTTCCTAGCCATCAACCATCTATAGGTCATGTTTTGGGAACCTTATACTCTTTGCATCCCCATACTAGAGTCCCTCACTGAAAACCTTATAACGAACATCCACTATAATATCATGGAATGGTTAAATTTCCTCTAATTTTTGTAGTTGTATTACCAATTAATCAATGAAAATCATGAGGTCTTGAGTTAGTAATGTTAGAAAGTAGATGTTTCCTCAATTTCGGTGTCTGAACACCTGAACTCATATACATACCACCAGAGTTTGAATTGATCATGCATTAGGAGTCTGAACATAATCTCACGAGTCGTCCAATAAAAATATTTTCATGTGTACATTAGATACTTGGGGAAGTATGATATCCTCTCTTTCATTCCCCTTACAAAATTAAAATAGGATCATTATGATGTCCCTCTTGGTGATGCAGATAGGTCCCCCATCAAACCACCACCACCAGGAACATTGTTATAATAAATATTCTCCTGATTAGAGACACCAAGATGATGACCCAGAGCGTGATAAAGAGAATATGTCTTGACTGAAGAAAAAATATCATATTGATCTTATTATATTAAACTAAAAATTTTAGTAGTGATATAACATGGGACTTATAAGTCGCCCACTAAGACACTACCTCCTACTTATAGATATCATAACAATAAAAACGGAAATTATGACACTATTTAAATATATATGGTCATACCATAAACTAAAATAGATGTTAATAATTCTTCTTTGCGGTAGGATCTTGTGGATTAAAAGATGAATACACTTAAAAAAATTCATAATATTTCCAAGAGCAATAAAACATTATAAGAGACACTTTTTATCCTTTATATGACCATCCAAACCTTTTTGTCTAGAAATCCATGGTCAAGGTAGGTGGTTCCATGAACTCAATATGGTTAGATGCTGGTAGATCTGAAAAAATGACCAATATATGGGTTTCCAACATTGCTTGAGAAGAAACAAATCTCAATTTGGAACTATTGTCACTTCACCCCTCAATCTCGTGGGCTGGTCAAAGCATTGGCGACTACTAATAGTCACTAAGACAGTGTGATAATAATTATTCCTACCAATATTGAGGATATATAAATAAATCATGTTTATATTATACCTAGAGGTAATTAAAATATGGAATGGGAGGATGCCATTTTTACACCCCTGTAATTCAATAATCCACGATTCAACCTATTGAATGGGATAGATGATATTTTAAAAACCTCTCCCACTTCAACTCACGATATGGCCCAATTTGGGAACTATAAAACAATATGAGGAACCCTTGATTAGGTGTTTCCTCCATACCTTGGAAGTATCCACACAATTCAATTACTGTCAACTAGGCATTTGAACTATTTTAATTTGGGAAGTTATCCATAGGTTGTTCCTCTATAAGTTTAGCTACACAAAGTGAAGGACCCAAATTTCTTACCTCTCCAAGTGTTATAGGATTGTTAATAAATAAATTTCTTAATTCATTTCCCGATTGAAGGGACTCATATACTCTCCCTATTTGAATATTTCCTCTGAAGAGATATTGAGGATGTGGATGGATAATGTCTAAGATGAGATGGTTCCTACTATTATCTCCCAGCAGTATCTAGGTGAATTTCCAATTTTTTAAAGAGATTTGCATCTGGATGAATCCTCATAGCATACCATGTAGTTTTCGAACCAATTTCATTTTCCTACACCCATATAGAATGCCATTAAGGATTAAACTATTTCTCT
This sequence comes from Viscum album, assembly GCA_963277665.1. NCBI lineage: Eukaryota > Viridiplantae > Streptophyta > Magnoliopsida > Santalales > Viscaceae > Viscum > Viscum album. The sequence goes on along the minus strand of OY728158.1, from coordinate 433,783,055 downwards.
TATACAAGAAACAAGTTTGATATTCAGTCCTCCTTCATGAACCTCTATATGACAAGACTCTCTAATAATAACCCTATAATGGGAATACTTCCCAAGCCTCCTGTCAGAGCTAGGTTCCTAGAATTCAATTCACAGACTCGAATAAAAAGGTAAAATATATCAAGAATGATCATGAATCATGGTACTTTATCTTTTACTTGGAGAAAAAATATTGAATTTTACTAAATCTATGAGGCCCCAAGGGGTTGAATTTAAGGATCATGGAAACTAATTCCCATGCCTCATGGTCCTTAGAATCAACATCAAAGAGTGATTCCTCTTAAAATATGGGCTCCAGCATGAAGTGTTCAAATTACTAGTTTTGTTTAGTGGTGGACCATAATAAGTGACATATGTCTCTACCACCCTGATAATGATGTTGAAGAATCCGATGAATTGAAGAAGGTTCTTGGTGAAGGTACAAAGAATTACAAAAATTGGTTTTTTTATAAGATGGTCACTCATTCCTACAATATTATCTATTTTTGTTTGAGTAGAACTGAACCTCATTAAACATCCACATCCGTTTTTCCAACTCTATAGTTTTTATATAATCCTATGTCTCAGAAAAATAGGTATTCATAGTTTTGAGGAAACAAGAATCCCCTATCAGTGACAAAAGAATAATTTACTATTTCTGAATTCATCCCCCCAAATTGAGATAAGACCATATAATCCTCCCCATTCATGTATATTCCATTGATGAAGAAAAACATTACACTTTTGTGAATACATTCAAGCTATTGGTCCACTGTGCAATACCATGTGATGTCAAACATCATATAGTCCATCTAAGAAATTTTTTCCAATGCCATTAATGGAAGGAAATGAACTATGTTGGTAGAAATTTTTTGTATCAGATAAATTAAAAATCACTATTAATACTGTGAAGTATATACCACTATCCAAAAATTGGGCCCAGTAGGCATAACCCTCATAGACCACACTGTTATGTAATTATCCACATCCGTCCATGTTGTTTGATCAAGTGGCCAACCGTAGTATATTAGTAATCAACTACATTTTATCTGGGCATGATCATATACACATAGTTTACTTACTAAGACATAAAATCCAAAAAAAACATGATGATCGCTATCTAGTCCCCATTGTTTCTGCTAGTAGGACCCACTGTGCTTTATGTTAAATAGAGACCCTAGGGAGATAGATTTTTTTCATTTCCCAGGAGTATGGCTCATCAAAAAATATCACATATATACCATTGAGAGTCTCAATACATGAAGGTATAATAAAATCAAAATATAAAAATGATCCTCTCATTGGGTCCCTGAAGATAAATATTCTCACTGATACTGAGGAAGCTCCCTCTAAGTGATCATGCTATATTTCACTATTCATTTCCACCCTGACATGATGGTATTAAATTTTGTTTGTATTGAAAATTAAAAATCTAATAAAAAATTTCCCTTAGTTTTTTACTCAACAATTTATTTATTATAATTCTTAAATGGTAAAAATCACTATTTTTTTCTACTTATTTATAGGTAAAGGTGATTTGGAACACAACATTGAAATTCAGGAAAAATTGACAAAACTACAGAAGTCCCAAGTACACATATGGACAAAAATATTAACTAAGGATAAGAAATGCATAAATAGTCTAATAATTGGAGAAAAAATGAAACAATCTAGGGTATAAATTTCCCTAGAATACCATGGATGCCAATTCATTCATCAAGAATCCCAAAAGAGTCCCAAAATGTGAAGAGATTATAGGAGGGACTGATCGGTATAGTTATCATTAGTTGAGAGATAACATAGGCCTCATAACACTAATTTGGATGATTAAACCTCTAATGGATATCTAACTCAAAGGATCAATACTCCACGGAATATTAAGATAGTTTCATCTATTTTATTAGTCAATTAGCCTGGTAAAAGAGGAATATGTCTTCCATGAATAATGAAATAGTCTATAAGGTAATTGACGTATTTTATAAATATTTTTATGTATTTACCCATAAAATATCCCCTAACCCACATTATTTAATGTTTTTAGAACAAATGGTTTGTTTTTTAGTACTATGGATGTGATTCTGCATCAAATATAGTTCCCCCTTCTATAGAGGTAAAAAAATACATGTGATCACCAAAGAAGGAATTTGATATAAATCTAGAGCTTCATGTATGAGTTAATTGAGTGATATTTTTAATTCCATTTTTATGTTTTTTTATTTATTTCATCTTCTTATTTAGCTAATTTTTGTACTAATATTTCATGATAAAATCATATGATTATGTTTTGGGGTACCAATTCCGATGATGTTTTACACAATATTAAAAAATTATTTCCCCCATTCAATTGACTTGTTTCTGTGGTTCATAGTGGTCAATTAATATCTAATTTAAACTACCTTGGACAAATACATTTATTTATATGTGTATAATTGAAATAACATACAAACATAGAGAACACATTGAGTTCTTCTTGTGTTTCCATTGTGAGTTTCAGTTATGAAGTCAGACACAAATCAACCAATCATCTGTGATAACTGGTGAATCATATTGTGTTTCTTAATGAATTGTAGAAGGTATCATAGTAAAAAATCATTATAAATTTGGTTTTAGGTGTTAAAAAATATGGACAAAAATATATATACCTGTTCTCTTGAATCAATGAAGGATGGCCATCATAAGATTTTCCCAAGTTGATCTCAGTTAATTAAATTTCATAATTTTGGATTTATTTTATTACTTGTTATTTATACGTGAATATAAAATAAAACAATCCCTATATTTATATAATATTATTCTAATTTTCATAAAAAAAATTTTAAAATATTAATGACCTATGTATCTGACGATATACGACTCGTGGTTACTACTACACTGTAGAAATTCTAGTAAAACCTAAAATCTAATTTCATGTCCTTGATAACATGATAATATTTTGGATCCATTTCCAAGTATCCAAGATCATATTCCCTTTTATTTATTATTTTAATATTTTATTTATTAATTATATCAACCATACCCCTTCACAATTTATTATTTTTTTGGATGTTTCATTTATCTATCTATTTCCCTCTTCTTTAATCTGTCTAATTCTATAATATACAATTTTATATTATTTTATCATCCCATTTTGTTTAAGAGTAATTTTTTATTCATATTTTATTAAATAAGAAATGAAAACAATAGAAGAAAAAGTAAATAAACTTCAAAACATAGTTTCAGGATAGGATCTAGAAAATAAATAATAATTAAAATTGACACATAAATTGAAAATAACATTCACTCACTAATTAGGCCATCTAGAGTAGTAAAATCTTGTAACACATAATAATAACTTTTGGAACCTCAGTTTATCTTAAAAATTATATGTTTTAACCAAATCAAAACCTAGACAACATGACTTCAAATAATGAAACATTAATAGAATGTTCTACCTCTGACGTGGATTACCAACCTGAATATATCCAATACCCTAAAGAATTAGCCAATGTTCAGATGATATTGGGCCTCATCCAACTACTTACATAATTACATGGTCTTCAAAGAAATGAACCTTGTAAACATATCATGAATTTTAACATAGAGTGCTCCACCCTGAAACCCTGAAATGTGGTTGAGGACCTCATTAAGATTAGGCCAATCCCTTTCCCACTTGATGGTGTAGCAAAACATTAGATATTCTATTTGGAGAACATAATTAGGGGTTTCGATGGCCAAAAATGAATCATTCTAGAGAATTTATTCCCTATCTCGTGAATTTCATCAATTATAAATTAAATAAACGGTATTATATACTCACAAAGAGATACAGTACTTGAATTTTGGGAAACATTTAGAAGACGTTGTTCAATTTTCCCCCACAACCAAATTATTGAACTATTTTTAATTGAATATATCTATGAGGGACTTGTCCCCAGGTTTCTAGTTATGATAGATTCTATAGCTGGTGGTTACCTAGTGGATAAAACTCCTTCCACCACTCATGACATAATATCCAACAAGGATCAAAATGAACGAAAATTAGGTTAATGATCAATTAAATCCACTCTAACAGTAAATGAGGTAAGTCCTTCATAACTAGAACAAAATGTAGATAATAAACATTATGATATTAATACCCTTATAATAAAATTATCTCAATATCAAGATATTTCTCTCCCTCCTCCCATTATATTATATTGCGGTGTTTGTTCTGATAAAACACAATTTTCTGACTAGTACCCACAATATAAGGATTATTCACAGTATTGTGAAACATTATTATATTGGAATCCACATCAGTAAGAACCTAACTTGAATCAAGAGAACCTTAAAAAAAGTACATACCCCTGTTTTAAATAATAACCACAATGATAATAAAGAGAAAACTAGGGATACCCTATATATGACAGGTATCAACATGGATAATATATGAAACCTTATTATCCTTCACAATATCAAAATTATCCTCCCCTACCAAATATGAAAAAAATCCTTGAAGTCATTGTTACTTTTTTTCCTAGAACCTCCATCTCCATGAAAAAAAAAGCTATTTAAGACACATGAACCCAAGTGGGACAATTGTGGAACATCATCGATGATATAAAGATGAAAGGTTATAGACAACTACAATAACAACCTGTAATTAATACAAATGAAAAATTTAATATAACTAAAATCACAATTCACAGTGGTAAATAAGGTTATTTTTCTAATGATTATACATAATTGGTATTCCCCCTCTTCAATACTCAATTTCTCTTACCAAAAAAGGCTTCAGGGATGAAAAATAACAAAAAGCAAAAAATATTTATTATCGATGATTCCACAAAAAAATACATTCCTCTTTCATTCCCTAAAAAAGTATATAAATATATAAATATTTTTTATAATGGGATTGATAAGAAACAACAAATACATTTAAAAAGGAATATGTTAAAATTTGTTTATTGGATATAGTTAAAAAAATTCCTCACCATGTAGAATTTCATTAATAAATTTTCACCCATATCAATTGACTAAAGGGTAATGAGAGAGTCAACTGTTGATGGAATTTTTCATCATTAACACATAAAATGATGGTAACCAAATTCATGGATCCGTATAATTTCATGACACCTAGAACCATAGGGGAGAATATAATTTCTGATGAAATGTTTTATTTAGATTCCTCAATTACTGTAATTCCTCACTTCATGTATACTTCATTGTGGGCTGTACAAATTCATCCAATGGGTATTATCATGGAATATTACAATTTGTCTATAAAAAACCCATCCAGAGTGACTGTGGATTTCCTTGTAAGAGGGAATAATATCATCTTACCTGTAGACTTCTACATTCATGATATAGATGAAACTGAAACCCTAGGACATGTTACTCTCATTCTTGAAAGGTTAATCCTTAAAATAGTAAATAAAATCATCAAAATTCCCATACACTATCCATGGATTTGTTTTTTGAAAATGTATGTTTCAAAATACCCGATGTTAAGAAACACCACATTGGAGAGAACTCCACTATTATTTTCTATTAGATGATAGTTTTTTAAAATATATTTTAAAATTATTTTTCATCTAAGACTACATCAATTGATGATACTCATTCCCTTCTGGGAGATCATCAAAAGTTCCAATCATATTCATTACTCAATGGTTTATATTTTGATGGAATGATACTAATGGAACAAATTTATCTTCCATGGGTTATATTATTTTGAAATAATCTTCTTTTCACTAGTTATTAATTAATGGAATGATATGGGAAACTACGTTATGAAGTTATGAAATGATAATGATACCCATTTAAATTCATCGGTTTTGATTTGATGTTTATAAAACCCATATATTTTTAGGGATCATGATATGATGAATGTTTAATTATCAGGTGGGATATGTAAGAATGATTTTATCATGAGATGGGTGGGACCTATATCTACCTCCAATGTAATGGGAAATGATAAGTAGTATATGAGCTCAAAGGGTACAATGATTGTAGCCCATCCCTGAAAGTAATTGGGAACAAAGTTTGTAGTCCGATAATGAAATTTATATGGAACAAGATTTGTACCCCAAGATTTAATGTTAGAAGTAACATGTGTTATATCCCAAGTCTCAAAGCAATATGGAGAAAAGGTTATAGTCAAAGACAGAAAGTAATAGGTCACATAGGTTATAGAATACACCTCAAAGTAAGAGGGCATCCAGGCTGTATCCAAGTCCTAAAATTAAGAGGGAGCACTGATTATTGCCTAAACCAAAAAATAAGTAGGTATGAGGGGTGTATCCCAAGACTAAACATAAGCATGTATATATGTTGATTTCAATCCTTATATGTTATAAATTTCTTGGTACGTTTCCATGATATAATATTTTCAATGATTATGTATATGCCACAAATTCTCTATATTATTCCTTATTCATTCATTCATATCTTATGTTTTCGATTCACTTATGCTTCATGTCTATTGAACTTCCATCCTTTATAACTGATTCATTTTTATGATATTTGATAGGAAGGGTTTAGTCTTTGAATGATATTATCATGTTCTCAAACACTGATCCTCATGTTATTATTACGTGTTTCCATTATTTACAATTAATTAGTATTTGATCTCACCTATTTATTATGTTTCCTTTACCCAGGTTATAAATAATGTTTTCTTTTGTATGATTACTAATGGAAAGATCAGAGTTGGAAACATTTAAGATATTTCTCTGAGTTAGGAAATTTTTCTTCAAATATTATAATGGAACTTAAATAAACCGGCCTATCGACATCCGTTTTTTTAATGTACGGATTATTCCATAAATATGATGTAATGTATATATATAAATAGAGATGTTATCTATAGATGGTATCAAGAAATATGATTATTCAACCTTGGTAAAATTGTATGTGAAAGCTTTAGTTACACCTCTATGTATATTACTAATGATATTCTTAGGTATGACTACAAGGATAAGTATAAGGATGAGTTAACCTTTTAGAGAAACATATAGTATTTTGTTAATGGATAGAGTTAGTGGTTTCATAAAAATACATCCATTTCTAGATAATACAAGTTGATTTAGATCTGGTATAGATATAACAATGAGTGAAAACTCTTATAAGGTGCATCAGGCTTGACTTATCTCAACGTGGTACCCAAAAATTGGCCATATTGGATACTAGGTTTGACACTCCTGAGGTATATTATTTAGGAATTCAATAACTCTTCATGAACCATCATGGAGGATATAAAAATAACTTGGATAGAAATAACATTGGAAAAGAATATTTTTTCATATACTAAAAGAGTATGTGTCATTATTTAGAAAAATTATAAACAATTTTTCATGGTTATATGGTTTTATGCTATGATAAGTGTTTCTCAGCCAATTATTTTTTGTTTTTATTTAATAGAGAGAACATGATGAAACTGGGAGAACATTTAATTTTTCATATATGGAAATTATAGGCATCTGATTTCTTAAGTTTAAATATCATGAAGATAATAAATATGGTCTATGAGTATTCTATAAACTTATTATGATATAGAGACTGCAAATGAATTATGAAAGGTATTAAATGTTCTTCCATTATTTTTTACATTAACAGATGAAGAATTATTAGATGAAGGTCAATGAACCTTAATACATGATTCATACTTTATATTTTAGGTAAGTGTTTTTTGGTAATAATTTGATAAAGCCTTAGTAATTCTTTAATAACAATGATCAAAGAATTAAGTATTTAGGTTTTTCAAATCAAAGATTTTATAATATGAATAATAAAATATATTATTATTTTGAGTATATATTATTAATTGTGTATTATAAGTATATGTTGAATTGTGATGGTGACGTAGAAAAGTTATTTCATAGAATGGTGAAATTTTGATTAAGGTAAGGAATACCTTAATTTATTCATAATGTAGATATAATTTTTTTTGTATATAGATATATTGGATATGAATAAGTATATTGCATTGTATTGATTACCTCAGATTTGAAAAATTATTTTTTGAAAATGTTTCCAATGTTATCATTGATTTAGATTACAATTTTTTGTATTTAATGAATATATCTTTTAATATTTAGAATAAGGAATAAAGTATTATTTCACAAAATATTTTTGTGAATTTAGGTTATTACCATGTTTTAAGGGAGTATACTTTGAGGATATTCCCATGTTTGGAATGTGATGAATAATATAAACATTGGGATATATGGTGGATCACTGTTAAGATGATTTCATGACCTTCTTCCTAATGTGTTAGATTTTTATCTATAGTAAGGTTTATAAGGTAAACCATTTATGGATAGTCTATGTTAAACATTGGATTAAGTTTGTGATATTTAAGTATTATATCAACACATGAGGATTTATGAATATTTGATAACATTATATATCAACCATGTATTTAAGATATGTAATGATAGATTTAATGACATATCGTGGATCTCAATATTTTTTAGTGCTCTTAGAATGAAAAAAATATCCTTATTTTTTAGGGAAATAAGTGAATTGGAAATTGGTCAATATACAACCAAATAGTGATATTTTACATTTAAAAGGATATAAAATCAATTATGTATAACTTCCAAAGAAAATTATTTTACTCTAGTGAATGAAAATTGAAACTAAAATGGTTACCATACATTATACTTTTTTGGTGAATCAAATGGTTCATCAGGTCATCATAGATTTATGGATTAGTGATGCTTAAAATTCTCTTGGCTATGTTCTCTATCACTATCCTCCATAACTTGATAGTTATAGTTCTATTTCATATCCATTTTTTCGCATCCCACCTATGTTCTCTTATGTGGAATACTAGTTACATATCACATTGTGAAACTGATACGTTTCCAATTTTTTAAAATGGAGTCTTAATATTCCCTTTATGATGTGGAATTATGTGAATGGGAATTTCAAGTATTAAAATTTTGATAACCCAGAAAAACATGTTAAAAGAAATAATTTTTATGGGGGTTGTAGAATATAAAACATTAGGTTTTTTGGAATATAAATACTTTGAATTAATTTACACAATTTTTTGATATTTTATATTTCTCCAAACACTAAATATAAAATGTTTTATGTGAAAGAACTATTTTATTATTATTTTGTTCAGTAAACTACTATAATAATTCATTATAAAATAGGAAAAGATAATTTTTTTTCTACAAGAAACAGTAACTTGGTTTGAGTTAAATGTAACACTGAGTTGGCGTGTGTTACACACAACACTGAGTTTCTACGAATCATTATATTATTTTTATAATTATTTATAAAATAATATTTTTAAACTACAAATCTATTTTGGTAACATGAATAGTAAATAATTGTTTTAAAATATTATTTATAATGGTGATAATGAAAAATATAATTTTTTCTAAAGTAGTTAAATGTTTTAAAACACAATTTCTACAAAAGATTACATTTTTATGACTTTTATGAATAAAAATTGAAATAATTTTAAATTTTTTTTGAAATTTAATTTGATAAAAATATATATCATTTTTCAAATTAAAATGTAGAAATTATCTTACATAAAATATTTGGTATTTTTCTATGAAACTTCATTTTTTGTATGAATAATAAATAGTACTATATTTTTCTTCAAAATATTTTTTTCATCACATTTATAAATAAAGTTAAATTATATTTTAATTTGGTCTTAAATTCAATTCCAAAAAACTATACATATATTAATCCAATTTAATTCCTTTTAATATTTTTATATTGAATTTATATATATAATTTTAATGATCATTTGAACATCTTCACTTTAAAACCCATCTTTCTCCCCATGTCTCTAAGATTATCATCAAATATAATTTTTCAAATTTTGTTATTTTTACTTCTAAAAACATAATTAAATGATTTTAATTATTATAATACTTTTTATCTAATCATATCAACTAATTTTTTGACCAATAATATTAGTGGAAGAGAATATAATTGATTACAACAATTATTGTAAAATTAAGACTAACAAGGGAATAAAACATAATAAAAAGGGGCACATTGACATATCCACTTGTAAAATCACATTTTATGGCTATATTTAGTGCATAAAACCTCAATTATTGAATTTTTGTGTTTTTGGATGAATTTTAATAAGTAAAAACCTGGGAAAAATAACTTGTTTTCAATAAAAGGCCAAGTGTGTCCCCTCCATTCCCAATAAATTGTCTCCAAATATCCCTATTCCTCACACATCTCATAGAAAATATGAACTTAAAAAATCATCCCAAAACACATAAAAACCCTACCATAAAACATTAGGCATCAATTTTGGAATAAATCCATCCAATAAATCACTTTGGTGAAAACCAAGTGGAGTTACCCAAAGAAGTGGTAATGTCCATCTTCAAACTCCTTTCTTTTATTTTCATTATCCACCACCTAAATTATTCTTATTCCATGAACCAAAAATTTCCTAAGTATACTGTATATTAGGATATGTTTCTATGTTAAGGATTTGGCTTCTACAAACACTCACTTCCATCGAATGGGTAATGAATTTATCGTTCTTATGTACGGTGAACTACCATCTCATGAAATGATGTTGTTTGTTATATATTTACCACATCCTATTTTTTGGAATTATAATGTAAAAAGGTTTTTATATTATATATATGATATTTATTATGTATATAAACTTATATATTTTTATAATAAATCCTACCTTTATACCTTCTAGTTTCAGTAAATATAATAACTTCGTTTTTTGAAGTGTGAACTACAGCCTCCTCAAACGTGATATAATACATTCACACATAACAGTGATCATATTATGGATGGGTTTAGATAAATTTTATGAAAAATATGACATAATAATACTAATTTAATTATATTATATAAACATATAAATATATTTCATTTACTTTGTTTCTTTCAATATGCCATGAAAATGGAAACAACGTTCCTCCATACAAATGATCTACTGTCGATGTGAACGGTCTATTACATTTCATATATATTACCTTTATAGATTATTATAAATTTTTTTATATAGAATATATATATTATATAAGTCATTTTAAACATTATTTTAATAATTAAATCGTGATTTATTTATGATCATCATAAATAAAAATTCCAAACCTGTGCGATAAACAAAGCGGCCATTACTTAAAATATTACACTAACATATAATTATTAGTAAATGGGTAATTTATGGTCATAAGAAAATATTATATGGTATTATATATATTAATATGATTTTTTATAAATGTATAATAATATTATACTTATTATATATTAGGATTTTATGTGTGTCACGAAATCCAAAAGACAAGGTAAGTGAGTTTCATCTCACATTTTATTTTTTTCGGATACATGCCATATACACCACTCATTTGTTTTGGTAAATTTTCATACCAGGAATGAATTATATAACTATTTTACTAAAATTATGGGTATATAAATATCCATTTTATGATAATCCTCTCATGGGGTTCATGATTCAAAAGTTACCAAACCGGTAAAGTAATTTCATCTCAATTTTTATTTCATTGAGACACATGGCATGTTATACACCTATATTTTTCTATGAGGTGTATATAATGATTTTTAAAATTTATATAATGAATATAGATATTTTAATGAAATCATTATGGTCCATGTAGTTTATTTATCTTTCATGTGGAGTATAATTTAGAGTCACCATGTGGTATGATTTTATTAAAGTAATATCATAATTTGTCGAGTTTGTTTATGATTATGTTTTCATTGATGAAATATTTTTTAATACTTCTATATGGAATATATTTATTGATAATGGAATTATTTGGAACTATATTAATGGGAATAAGAAGAATATGGACACCTATTATCAATGAGGTGGTTTAAATCAGATCAAAATGTTAGAATCAAATAGACATCCAACAAGATCCAATAGAAAAATATTTTGTTCAAATGTTTTTCTCACAGAAATAGAAAAATGAATGCATTTTACCATTTTATAATTTTCACCTTTGCGAAATGAATGGGCATACCCTGACATATGTCCATAGAAATTGAGAATTAGCTACTAGAATATTATTGAATCATCCTTGGGACTCTAATGCTCAAACCAAAGAATCCTATCAAAGAAGTTGTTTTCCATAGTCATAGGCAAACCAAGACACGTCTATGAACTCTATATTTTTCTAATTGAGACCCTAGGAAGGTAAAAAGGGATATCCTATGGGAAATAATTGATATATTTATATATTAGGGAAGGATATTACAAGATATAAACCGGACCCACAGTACTGTAATGTAAAATTATGATGAACCAGAGAGTTGTGCATGAATTGTTTGATAATGGAACATAAAATTATTTAAATTCTTACACTATGGTTAAAAATGGGAATACACATTGATATTAGTCATAATATCATAAATATCAATAAATTCATTGGACAGTAGGAGTGTAGAGTATTCGAATTCACATTGTGTTCCATTAGAATCGATAAAAATGTAATTTCTCTTGATGATTATGTTTTAGAAGAAATTGGTTTTTTAATTAATATTATATATGGATTGGATTGTGGTATTTAAATCCCATATCATCATCTATACAGGATTCTAATTCATAAATCCATGGATACAGAACACCATGAATTCAAGGGTAATTTGGATATCAAAAACCGGAATGGCATGACCATTACTAATGTAAGATGGAACTAAATATATCAAGTTATCATTAATAGCCATAGATACTTCTAAAGAAACACGAAATGGGACTCTACTCTCCATTGTAGATCATGGAAAGGATGTCATTGAAAAGGATTGCTCTATGTTACTATGAATGCAAGAAATAAAATTTTTATCGATCTACAAATTAGAAATGCTTCTAAATGATATGCATGATTTAATGATAAAAATTGAATTGTTGGAAATTAATGTTTTCATCAGACCAAGTACATCCCCATTGGTTGGACCCATTTTATTCATAAACAAGGTATTTGGTTCTCTCTGATTATATACTTTTTATCCTAAATTTAATCATGGAAATATTAGAAATTAGTATCCTCTTCCTCAAATTAATGAAGTATATCATAAATTATAGTTATTCAAGTGGTTCATTATGATTGACCTTTTTTTAGGATATCATCCTCTTGGAGTAAAAAATTTAGACAATATGAATAATTTATTTATTAGTAGATATGACCATGATGAATATATCATCATTACATTTAGATTGATGAATAGCTAATGTATTTATTGATATGATGAAATGTGACATCCGTATTTACCTTGAATCCATTAATAGTGTATTTTTAATGAAATATTGGTTCACTCTAAAAAACCGGATGTCCCTGAAGAACACTTGAAAATGGTACAGAGTACATTGTGGGAACATAATTTGTATGCAATGTTTTATGAGTGTAACTTCTAGATCCATGAAGTTCAATTACTTAAGTATATAAATTAAGATGAATTTATATTATTAGAACCTATATATTTTAAATTGTAATTTTCTTCAAAGACACCATATTATATTTTTCCAAACAAAATTTTATCAGACTGGAATTATACTATTTTCATTTAAATTATTTTTTTCTTGGCTTATTTGATCCATGAATTATCTTATAAGATATGTTTTTCTATTGAAAATTATTTTTTACTATAAAAATATATGTCCATAGCTTAAAAAACATCTCATTTTGGAAACCATCATAACATTCCCAGAACAAGGTCATCTTTATATGTTATATTGACTAGCATCTAGATCCAGTCATTGTTTTGTGGTCATGCAATGGGATCTTTTTTTGGTCTATGGTTCAAGAAAGATTTTGAGTACAAGAAAATTATTATCCTACTAAAGCCGTGTAATTAGAAGAATTTTCCCATTCATGAATGACATGGATGTCTTTCCTCAATGTAGAAAAGTTCACAATTCTCATTTATTTTAAGTGTTTAAAATACATTTCTTTCTTATAGTGATTTGAACATGACGTAAAAAAATCAGATTGAATTCCTCTATATTCCTATTCGGATGTGGTATACAAACCTATTAATTGGAGTTATATGAAATATTATGTGAGTTAGAAATCATATAGTTATTTTTTATGACAAACACATGACTAAAATAAATTGTTGAGTGTGATTGATGAAATCATATGTATTTCACCACACTGGTGGAGCATGAAATTTATTCCCACTAAATCTTCTTCATAATCGATATATTTTGGTAAAGGGGATATGGTAATTTATCATGATTATAACATAATTCATTCAAGAAAATGGTGAGGAGAACTATGGAAGATAGATAAAAAGTGTGAAAACCTTCCTATCTTTTCAAAAAATGATAGTTATTCCTTAGTCATTACAGGAAGAACTTTTCTCAATATGGTGCCATTGTAAATGTAATCATCACCTTGGTATTTATAAAATTTACAAGGTGTAGAAAAATAATTTTCGGTTATCATGTAGGAGATAAAAACTCATCAATATTTTGATATAATGCATAAACTAGCAACAACTAAATGTTGACCACTAATGACCAACTCACATGATGAAGTATTGGATTATACTTATATGGATGTGGGGGAAAATATCAATGTAATTTATCACAATTATACTCATAAAATTATGAAATAACTATTATATTTGGATGAATAATTATCTAATATCCATATTGTCAATCTTTCCTTATAACACCCTTGAATTTTTGTGAAATATGTTTTTCTCAATTAATTTTATCTTTTTTTAAATTTTACATTTTACACAACACTGAATATAAATTGAGTTACATGAAAGCCTTATGTTGTTCTTATAATCAATGATACATCATTTTAAGTATTCATTTTAGGATACCCCCAGTTTATTTTGTTATATATTCAAAACCGAATTGTCTTGCGCTACACTCAACACTAACTTGGCATGTGTTACATTCAATATTTAGATTCTACGAAAAATCATTTTAATGTTATAATTACTTTAAAAAGTTAATTATAAAACATCCATTAAATTTGGTAATATTAATAGTATTAAATAATTTTAAAATATTATTTAATATTATGTTAATAAAAAAATATTTTTTTTTTGGAAAATTCTTTATATGTTTACAAATACTATTATCTCAAAATAACTTCTTTTTATATCATTTTATGAAAAATCATAAAATTTATTTTATAAAAATTTAAAAATTTAATTTTTAGAAATCAGAAAAATTATATAAATAATAATTTTAAAAATAATTTAGAGTTTTTTTTTGTATTATTATGAGAAACTTTCTTTTTGAACGAATAAAAAAACTAAATTTTAATTTAAAACAACTTTTTCATATAAATTATTTATATAGTGAAACTATATTTTAAGCTCATTTTAAATTTATATTTGATCAATTATAGATCTATTAATAAATTTAGGTCATTTTAATCTATCAATATTGAATTGATATTTAAAATAATATTGAAGTTTTAAATATTCCAACATTAATAATTCGCTTTCTCCACATGTATGTGAGATTAGCATTTAACTTAATTTCTCCACTTATGCAATTTGAATTGTGAAAAATAGAAAAATTGGGTTTTAATTAGATTGATATTTATTCTCTAATTTGTCGTCATAATTTTTTACTAGAAATATTAGTGAAAGTGATTAAGATTACCTACAATGATTAAAGTAGAATAAAGTTTTACAAGGAAACAAAACTTATTCTTAATGGCCCAAATCACCTATAAACATTTACAACACCAAGATTATAGAAATATGTATTCCATAAACCTTCCTTTATTGAGTTCGGTTTGTTCTGGATGACTTATCATAGGTTAAATCATTGGAACAATTAACCTATTTTCAAAAATTGAATGTGTGTTCCCTCCCTTCCCTATAAAAGGCCACCAACTATACCCCTTCTTCAAACATCTAAAACCATATAGAATCAAAAAATATCTTCCCAATAATCATTACCACAACCCTAAATTACTTCTTAAATCCTCCCTTTTGTGAATAAATCCATCCAAGGATTACATTTGGTGAAAACCAATTAGAGTTACCCAAAGAAGAGTTGAAATCCTTCATCATCCTCCATTATTTTATTTTATTTCTCCACAATCTTAATAATTATCATTCCATGTAAAAATAATAGAATTAATATCCTTGATATGATTATATTTTTATTAGTATGGTTTATACCTACACATAAACACTTTTCCATCTAATGGGTAATGATAATACTATTATTGTATATGACGAACTACCACCTCACGAAACAATGTTGTTCTTTTAACCTTTACCTCCAATAATGGTTTGGAATTATAATGATCCCTATATTTTTATATGATATATATGAAATTTATGAAGTATATATACTTTGATATTATTATATAAATTCTACCACTATTCATTACATTTTTTTAAATATGATAACTTTGTGGAAATATGGACTATTGCCTCCTCAAAATTTAGTTGAATTGTTCACACATTCATGGAATATAATAACATTGAGTTAAATAATATTATATGATATATGTTGTATAATAATGATAATTTAATGATATTATATATATTTATACATATATTTCCTTTACTTGATTTTATTCAATACACCATAAAATGGAAAAAACATTTATGCCTCTGTAAAACCTATTGTCTCCATTAACCGTGTATTTATTTTCATAAATCTATATTTTATATTTTATAAGTTGTTTTTATATACTAGGAACAAATGATATATAAGTAATGTTTGAAAATCCATAATTAAGTAAATTATTATTTAATTAAGATCATAAATGTTGGTAATTCAAAACACATATGATAAACTAAGCTGTTTTTATCCAAAACATTGCATTAACATTGAATTATTATTATACATGTAATATAAGGTCACAATAAAATCCTAGATGGTATTATCTATATTTATGGAGTTATTTAATAATATAATATTACAATTATACTAATTATACTTGATTTTTTTCAATGTTTGATGAATTAAAGAACCAATCTAACGGAATTCCATCGCACATTTTATTTCTGTGAGATTCATGGCTTATATACAACTCATTTATTTTTGTGGTATATATACTGACCATGAATGCATTATATTAATATTATAATTAAATTGTGGATATTTAATATCCATTTTATGATCTTTCTCTCAGAGGTTATAAGTTTGAAATGTAACCAAATTTGTAACGTAATTTCATCTCTATTTTCCTTATTTAAGACACTTTCCATGTTATTAACCTATATTTTTATATAAGCTGTATATACTACCTTTGAAAGGATATATCACAGATATTATTGTTTTCATGATATTTTTATCCTCCACGTAATTTCAATTTCTTTCACATTGTATATGATTTATAGTTTGAATATTGTAATAGTTTATTTAAATAATCTCAATGTTTATAAATAAGTTTTTTGATTATGTTTTCATTGATGAGATATCATGGTAAATATCTCAAAAAATATCATGTTTTTTCTTAAATTATGGTTATTCATGTTATATCTAAGTAATCGTACTATTTTTCTACCTTTTGATACGTATGATGATCAGGGATTTGTTTTTTAATTATCTTTCTTTACACATGTCTTTGGTCATAATTATTTCTTCCTTCAAAACCAGGGTTTAAAACCGTTTCCAAAAAAATTAATATATTCTCTTATGATATTTAAAATAACTTTTCACGCATGTTTTACATTAAAAATGTTTTTTTAAATCAATATTTTTGTCATTATCAAGTCGATGTACTTTTGTAAGAATTTTACAATGAAAACGAATGTTTTTATTGAACAGATTTACCCACTATCATGAATATCATTCCCATAAATCTTATTTCAAAATATTAACTTTTTTAAATAATAATATTTTATTTATAATCATGAAATTAATTGTTTTAATTTTATTTTCAAATTAAATGGTTTTCAAATTTCATTCAATAATTTTTTCTATTTTTTCAATGTAATTTATATGAAAATGGTTTTCTAAAGGATTTATGATTTGAAGATACTTTTTCAAAGATGAAAGGATAATTTTTTCAAGAGATACCTTTAAAATATATTTCAAAATTAGTTTTCTTCTAAGACTACATATATTTATGATTTTCATGCCCTTCTCGAAGATGATCCAAATTTCCACTCATATTCTCTCTATAATGGTTTATATTTTGATGGAATGACACTAAAGGCACTCATTTCTCTAACATGGGTTATATTATTTTGAAACAGGCTTCTTTTCATTGGTTATTAATTAATGGAATGATAATGAAAACAATATATTTTACATAAGTTATGATGTGATGAAAAGATAATGATACCCATTTAAATTCATTGGTTTTGATTTGATGTTTATAAACCCCATATATTTTTATGGATCATGATATGATGAATGTTTAATTATCAGGTGTAATATGTAAGAATGATTTTATTATGAGATGTGTGGGACCTATATCTCTATCTAATGAAATGTTAAATGATACATTTTATATGAGCTTCATGGGTACTATGATTGTAGCTCGTGCCTGAAAGTAATAGGGAATAAAGGTTGTAGTACGGGCATGAAATTTATAGGGAACATGATTTTTACCACAAGATTGAATGTAATAAGTAACATGAGTTATATCCCAATTCTCAATGTAATAGGGGAAAAGGTTATAGTCAATTCTTGATAGTAAGAGGCCACAAGGGTTTTAGAATACACCTGATAGTAATAGGGCACCCAGGCTATATCCCAGAACTAAAATTAAGAGAGAGAACTGATTATTACCTAACCCTCAAAATAATTAGGTATGTGGGTTGTATACCAAGACTAAAAATAAGCATGTACATAAGTAGATTCCAATCATCAGATGTTATAAATTTCTTGGTATGTAGCCATGACATAATATTTTCAATGATTATGAATATGCCACAAATTCACTATATTATTCCTTCGTTATTCATTCATATCTTATGTTGTTGATTGAATTATGATTCATGTCTTATGAACTTCCATCCTTTAAAACATGATTCATATTTATGATCTTTGATATACACAGTTTGGACATTGAATGATATTATCATGTTGTCAAACACAAATCTTCATGTTAATCTTACATGTTTCCATTATTTACCATTAATGATCATTTTATCTCACCCATATATTATGTTTTATTTACCTAGGTTATGATTTTTTTTTCAATGTATGACTACTAATGGAAAGATCATAGTTGGAACCATTAATGATATTTCTCTAAGTTAGGAAAATATCCTTCCAATATTTTAAAAGAAATTAAATAAACCATCCTTTCTGTATAATTTTTTTAATATACTAACTATACCAAAAATATGATGCAATGTATATATATAATGAGATATGGTATCTATATATGGTATTAGGGAATAAGATTATTCATCCTTGGTAAAATTTTACCTGAAATATTTTATTATATTGATAGGTATATTACTAATGATATTTCTAGGAATTAATATAAGGACAAGTATAAGGAAGAGTTAACCTTTTAAAAAAACTAATCGAATTTTGGTAATGGATAGATTTAGTGGTTTCATAAAAATACATCCATTTCTAGATAATACATGTGGATTTAGATCTCGTATAGATATAACTATGAGGGAAAATTCTTACAAGGCACATCGGGCTTGACTTATCAAAAAGTGGTACCCAAAAATTGGCATTGTTGGAAAATAGGGTGGACACTCTAGAGGTATATTATTTAGGAATTCAAAAACTCTTCATGAACCATCATGGAGGATTTAAAAATAACATGGATATGAATAACCTAGGAAAAAAATATTGGTCCATATACTAAAAGAGTTTGTGTCATTTTTTAGACATATTATAAACACTTTTCATGGTTATAAGGTTTTATGATATGATAAGTGTTTCTCACCAAATGTTTTTTAGTTTTTATTCAATAGATAGAACATTATGGAACTGGGATAACACATAATTTTTCATATGTGGAATGTATAGGAATGTTATTTCTTATGTTTAAATCTCATTAAGATAATCAATATGGTCTATGAGTATTGTATATACTTATAATTATATAGAGACTGTAAATGTCTTCTAAAAAGTATGAAATGTTATTCCTTTATTTATAACATTAACAAATGTCGAATTTTTAGATGAAGGTCGAGTATCCTTCAAACATGATTCATTCTTCATATTTTAGGTAAGTGTTATTAGGTAATAAGTTAATTAAGCCTTAGTAATTATTTGATAACAATGTTTGATGAATTAAGTATTTAGGTTTTTGAATTCAATTATTTTATAATATGAATCATAAAATATATATTCTTTTTGAGTATATATTATTAATTATGTATTTTAAGTACATGTTGAATGGTGATGGTGAGGTAGAAAATTTATTTCATAGAATGGTGAAATTTTGATTAAGGGAAGGTAGGCCTTAATTTATTCCTAATATTGATATAATGGTTTTTGGATATAGATATATTGGATATGAATAAGTATATTAGATTTTATTGATTAACTCATAATTGAAAAAAAAATTAAATTTTTTTCCAATGTTATCATTCATGTAGATTACAATTTCTTGGATTTAATGAATATATCTAGTAATATTAAGAATAAGGAATAAAGTATTCTTTCAAAAAATATTTATGTGAATTTAGGTCATTACCATGTTTCAAGAGAGTATACGTTGAGGATATTCCCATATATAGAATGTGATGACTAATATAAACTTTGGGATATATGGGGGATCAATGTTAAGTTGATTTCATGACTTTCTTCTTAAACTGTTGGATTTTTATCTATAGTAAGGTTTATAAGGTTATCCTTTTAAGGATAGTCTATGTTAAACATTTGATGTTGTTTTTGATATTAATGTATTGTATCACCAAATGAAGTTTTATGAATATTTGATAACCTTATATAAATACCATGTTTTTATGTTATGTATAGATATATTTAATGACATATAGTGGATATCATGATTTTTTAGTGCTCTTGGAATGAAAAAATAACCTTCTTTTTTGGGGAAATAAGTGAATTAGAATTTGGATAATATACGACCAAATTGTTAGATTTTACATATAAAAGGATATAAAATAAGTTATGTATAACTTCCCAAGAAAATTATTCCACTCTAGTGAATGAATATTGAATATAAAAAGTTCGTCCTACATTATACTTTATTGTTGAATCAAATGGATCATTAGGCCATCACAGATTTGTGGATTTGTGATTCTTAACATTCTCCTGTCTATGTTCTCTATCACTCTCCTCCATAACTTGACAGTTATATTTCTATTTCATATCCATTTCTTCAAATCCCGCCTATGTTCTCCTATGTGGAATCCCAGTTATGTACCACTTTGGGTAACCTATATGTTTCCAATTTTTTTTAATGGGAGTTTTAATAATCATTTTTTGATGTGGGATTATATGAATGGAAATTTCATGTATAAAATTTTTGATAACCCACAAAAACATTTAAAAAGAAATTATTTTTATGGGGTTTGTAGAATATAAAACATTGAGATTTTTGGAATATGAATATTTTGAATTGATTTATGATTTTATTTGATATTTTACATTTCTTGCAACACTGATTATAAATTGTTTTTTGTAGATGCAGAAATTCATTATTGTCCTATACAGTAAACCATTGTAATAAATAACTATTATATACCAAAAGATAATTTATTCCTCATGAAACACGGACCTAGTTTGAGTTAAACATAACACTGACTTGGGGTGTGTTACACACAACACTGAGTTTCTACGAAAAATAATATTATTTTTATAGTTATTAATAAAATAATATTTTTAAACTAGAAATTTATTTTGGTAACATGAATAGTAATTACTTATTTTAAAAATTATTAATAACGACGATAATGAAAAATGTAATTTTTTTAAAGTATTTAAATGTTTTAAAACACCATTTTTGCAAAAGAATAGATTTTTATGACCTTCCATGAATGAAGATAAAATTAATTTTATATTTTTTTTATTTAATTTGATAATATATGTATCATTTTTCAAATAAAGATATAGAAATTTTATTACATAAAATATTTGGTATTTTTCAATGAAACATCATTTTTGTATGAATAGTAAAAAGTACTGTATTTTTCATCAACATATTATTTTCATCTCATTTATTTATAAAGTTAAATTATATATTACATTGGTCTTAAAGTCAATTCCAAAAAACTATAAATCTATTAATCAAATTTAATTCATTGTAATATTTTAATATTAAATTTATATATATAATCTTAATGAAGATTCGAACATCTTCACTTTAAAACCCATCTTTCTCACCATGTCTCTGTGATTATCGTCAATTATAATTTTTTGAATTTTGTTATTTTAATTTCAAAAAACATACATACATGATTTTAATTATTAAAATATTATTTATCTAATTAGATCAACTAAATTTTATAATAATAATATTAGTGGAAGAGATTATAATTGATTACAACCATTATGGTAAAATTCAGATTAACAAGTAAATAAACCACAATCATAAGGGGACAATTGACCTTATTGGTCAGAGTGGATACTCAAGAGGGGGGTGAATTTAGTTCCAATTAAAATTTCTGTTAAAATATTGTCTATTTAAAATCCCCTGATTTGTAAAATAAGTTAAACTGTAGTGAATTTATACCGATTGTAAATGTTCACTTAGCTTCTCAAAGATGGATTAGGTCTCAGTTAATTAAACCACAAGGTTAAACTAAATTTTGAAACTAACCTATTGATTTACAATAAGTGTAAACACTTTCTAATTTAACTATCAAAGTAGATTACATATAGTATTGTATTTCAATGAAATAGCAACAGATTAAATATGATATATGTAGTATACTTTGAACATAAACTAAAGATGCACAACAGATATAACAAGAGGTTCAGTCTCAAGCCAAGACTTAGTCCTCGTAAATTTTTATAAATTTAATCCACACCCTGGATCGGGGTTAACAACAGTATACAAAACTATCCAGGGCACGCAGGGACCTCTACCACTGTTCTTCGTGGGAGTCAAAAAAAAGACCAGCCCACACTGTCCAGGTCATGCAGGGACCTCTACCACAGTTGACGTGGGTAAACAAGAGTTAAGAGACTTGGAGTGAGGATTTTGATATCCTCCAGTTCAGTGTAGGAGACAGTGTGTGTATAAGAAATACAGAGTAAACCAAACTGCTCGAAAGTTAATAAATAAATCACTTAGAGAGAACAGATAAGAGTTTAGAAATCTCTAGTGATTATCAATGCAGCTCTGTACTCATTGGATTCAGCAGGAATGCTTATGAGTCCTTCTCTGGTTTTTCTTCGGAAAATCAGAGTGTCGTAGTTCAGCTTGTATTCTATAGGAATTAAAATTATCTCTTGATTCGTCGTGTGTTCTTCACTTGTGTTGGATTGAATTCATTAGAGTTCTTTGAAAATCTTGGAATCTATTTCTTTCTCATGATTTTTCTTCTCGTTCAACACAGTGCTCTTGGGTGTATGTAAGTTCTTCTCGTTCTATATTCACACTTGCACGCCACACGTGTACTGCATCTCAAACTTCCTTATATTCCACGATTTCTAGAAGTAGGAATGATTCCCTTTTCATAGGTACGAGATACGATTTCCTGACGTGCCAACAACGATCAGTAAATAACTATAATTTCATTAAAAATATCAAATATGACCGTTAGCATTATTTAAATAAAATTGACAAAAAGTTAAGAAACGGTGTCACATTGATTAAGTAAATGGTGTCTTCTTCACGGTATAGTCTTCACGGTATGAGGTTCACGGTACGAGCTTCACAGTATGTCCATGTCACTATGTGTAGATCATGGTGTCTGGATCACGGTTTTTCCTTCACGCTGTCTGGTTCACGGTGTCTGGGTCACGGTGTATGGGTCACGGTGTCTGGGTCACGGTGTCTGGGTCACTGTGTCTCGGTCCCGGTGTCTAGGTCATGGTGTCTGGCTCATGGTGTCTGGGTGACGGTGAGTCCTTCACGGTGTGTCCATACTTAGACAAATATCTGTATTTGGACTTAGACAGTAATATGTAGAATATGGATTAAGTTTAATCCTTATAGAGTAAGAGAACTTGAATCATAAATATAAAGGCTTGATAATATATGTTAGATTTGTTATCATGCATACGACTTGTAAATAATAAATAGAGTAATTAACATCCATAATATTTGTTATCATTAAAACATGATATGTATCTATTATTGAGATTGAAGAGAATTAGCAAGATGTGCATTGAAGATTGAGATTAATTATCAGTAATAGGATTTGTGATCATTAAAACATGATTAACACATGAGGAGTCCAACAATATCCCCATTTTTTGATTATCAAAAATCAGATATAGTCAAAATATAAATGAAATGTAACATTAAAGAAACTAGCATATTAGAATTGAAACAATCAGATAAAAATATATTCAATAATAGAATATCTCATTATTGTACTGACACTTGTAGTTTCCCCCCCCCCCCCCTTTATACTTTTAGTGTTCTCCACCATTTGGGATTATCAAAAAGTAGAGAAAATGAAATGAAACACTTCATTTTTCATTAAAAAGGGTTCATAATACAACATACAGGAAAAGTACAAATAGTAAACAAGAAATGACATCCCATTAAAAAGAAAACAGTCCCTGGACTCTTCAGGGATCCATCTTTTCCTTACCTTTATCAGCAGCAGGAGCTGGTGCTGAAGTAGAAGAAGGTATAGATGCGGTAGACAAAGAGGGTTACAGTAGACCTTCAAAAACAGATGGAGCCAAAGTAGGAGCAGTAGAAGATCTAGGTTGTGGTTGGTCAAGAATGACTACCCGGATCTGAGAAAGAGCTTGGCTAATTGTCACTGCAATTGAGGCTAAGGTAGGTAGACCAAGTCTAAGGGGTGAAACATCTGGAGCAACTATAGTTGTACTCTGCACATGAAGATACGACTTCAAAAGATTGATCTAATCAGTAATGATTTCACCACCATATTGAATAGACTTTTCAAAATCATCCTTATTCTCTATTAATCTGTCCAACAATGTGGTGAACTCTGAATGTTTCTGAACTTGAGCTTTAAAAGCATGAGTTACCGGAGGGATTTTCAAATTTTCCACAACATATCAAAAGTGATCTTTCATATCACTTTTAGAGAAAATCCAGGAGAGATAAAAATCTATTTTCGTGGTGATCTCTTGTTGAGCATCATTTTCTATCATAGAATGAATCCTAACCATGTCCAATGCTCTATCCCTGTTCATAACCACTTATGACAAAGAAGATAGATCCAAGCCACTGAAGGCACTCTGATGTTCTTCCATGATTATGGATCTCAGCATAGAATCATCCAAAGAAGATGTGGAGGTCTGACCAGAAGCAGGTGAAGCCTTGATAGCTTTGGTCAGAACTTTGAGTTATTTTAGAACTTTTTGCAGGCATCCAGTGTATTTATCTGTAATCTTATTCAGATTTTCGACAAGCTCCCTCATGCATTCCAGCATTTTGGTGTGTATTTTTTCAATATTCTCCTCAAAAGAATGTAGATATGGATGAACTTGAGACACAATTTCCCTAGCAAGGAAGGAATAAGATGGCTCAGGAGAAGTATCAATTGGTGAACTGATAGAAACAAGAGCAGGCACTGATCTCAAAGATAACTCATTCTGCAAGTTTGCTATCATATTTTTCTGATTTGAAACATCAGTACTCAGTTGCATATTCTCAACTCTGACTTCTTGAATTTCTCAGATCATCCTTGGTTTAATATGCAAGGTAATATTTCCCAAGAGAATTGATGCATCTTCTTGACTCAACTGAGTCACTGGATGAGGTTGAGTGGAGACAATTTTCTCATCTCCAGCTAAAAATGTCTCTCCAAAAAATTTTAGATCATCATGGGTCACAAAGGAGTGATGCTCAGGTAAGGGTTCAGGAAAAGATAGAGTTTTAGATTCTGGTTGAGGTTTAGAGTCATCTTCAGACTCATATTTTGTTTTATATTGAGGTTGGGGCTCTGGTTCTAGTTCTGGATGAGCCATATACTTCAGTTAAAACAGAGAAGAAAGATCCATTCTAGCTATAGTCACATGTGGTGACTCATTTACATCATAAAATCTTGGGAATTCATATCGATTATACATAGAATATGTGACAAAAGGTTGAGAAGCTTCATCATATCTAGCTTTATAATCTCATTGTTTTGTGGTTCCTCCCCCTCAAATTGTGCTTCCATTTTAGAGACTATTGGCTCACCATGATCAAGATCCACATGATCATCCCTAAACTCTTCAGAAAACTATTTCCTTTCTAGCATAAAGGAAATTTCCATCCCCCTCTTAAGTAGAGGGAACAATCTCAGGAACTGATTGTTCCACTGTTTGAGCTTCCAGACTTGCTTCTTTCTCACCAGAAAGATCATCTTCAACAGGATTTTCATCTATGGTTTCTTGCTATTCTGAATCATGAAAAACCAATTTTCTTGCAGCATTAGGATAAGCTTCTGGATTGACATCCTCACTAGAAGCAGGAGATTCCTCTTCTCTCAAACTAACATCAACTTCCTCTCCTTGAGGTATTTCAGCAGGGATAACATCAGGGACAACCGTCCTTTCTTTTTCAACAGGAGATGTTTCCATTGGAGGTCTTCTAGATTCTTCTCTAGGAGATACTTCACCTGTTACTTCCTCTTATTCTTCTTCTTATGAATACTCAGTCAGTTCATCTGGTTCCAAACTTGGATCATATATATTTTTAGGCCGTCTTGGATAGTCGACAGGATTTAACTTTTTTGATATTTGATCATTATCCTCAACCCACTGCTTCTTCCTGGGGTTCCAGATAATCTTTATCCTTGGAATTCACTGAAGGTATGGGCGTGAGGGAAGAGAAGGTTCCGGAGAGAGTTTGGGTAAGGAATCAAATTAAACCCTTAAGTTTTATCATTTGGTAATTTCAAACGACATAAAAACAAAAACACGGGAAATCAAATAGCTGTGAAATAAAAATTATTGTGATACAAGTTAAAATAAGAATATAAATAATCTTCACGGTGAGACCGTGAGTAGGAATTATGGTATGATGAAAACTAGTCTTCACGGTGAGACATTTGGTAGTCGTCACGGGGAGACACTGAGCATTCTGTGTAGTCACAGTGAGACAGTGAGTTGACAGACCGTGAGCATAAAGTCTTGATGGTCAGACCGTGAGCATAAAAAAGTAACATAGAAATAGTGACCATGAAACTGTAAAGTAAAATACAGTAAAGCAGTAAACATTAAGATCAGTAAGATATTTACTCATGATTAATCATACCAATATTATGTATGATGTAGTCTAATGTATCAGAATTTAATGGTTTAGTGAATATATCAGTAAGTTGATATTCAGTACCAATGACTTTCAAAGTGATATCTACTTTTTGAAAATGATCCCTAAAAAATTGATTTCATACATCAATATGTTTTGTACTAGAATGAGAAATAGGATTCTTATAAATATTAATAGAACTTGTGTTCTCACAATTTATTGGGACATGTCTAAATTGATATCCATAGTCTAAGACTGTGTGTTTCATCCACAAAATTTGTGCACAACAACTTCCAGCAGCTACGTATTCAGCTTCTATAGTAGATAATGCAACAGAATTTTGTTTCTTACTACACCATGATACTAGTGACTTGACTAAATGATGACATGTTCCAGAGGTGCTTTTTCTATCTAACTTACATCCAGCAAAATCAGCATCACGATAACTAACTAATTCAAAAAATTGTCCTTTGGGATAGAACAATCCTAAATTGGGAGTATGCTAGAGGTATTTTAAAATTCTCTTCACATCATTTAAATGTGACTCTATATGTTTTTCTTGAAAACGAGCACACATACACACACTAAACACAATATCAGGATGACTAGCAGTCAGGTACAGTAGACATCCAATCATTCCTCTATAAGTGGTTTGATCAACTAATTTACCATTTTCATCAAGATCCATCTTACAGGTGGTACTCATGGGAGTGTCACTACCTTTTATTCTATCCAATAAAAAATGTTTTAAAAGATCTCTAGTATATTTAATTTGAGTTAAAATAATTCCATCATCATTTTGAAAGATTTTAAATCCAAGAAATAATTTAATTTCACCCAATAAACTCATTTCAAATTCATTTTGCATCATTATAGAAAAATCGGTACATAGGGAATTTCTTGAAGATCCAAAAATAATATCATCTACATAAATTTGTACTACTAAAACATCTTTAGAAATTCATTTTATAAATAGTGTAGGATCAGATATTCCTTTGGTAAAAACATTGGAAATTAGAAAAGTACTTTATCTATCATACCAAGCTTGTGGAGCTTTCTTTAAACCATATAAAGCATTTGATAATTTCAAAATATGATTTGAAAAATGAGAGTTTGAAAATCCAGGTGGTTGTTCAAAAAAGACATCCTCAGGAATATATCAATTCAAGAATGCACTATTGACATCCATATGATATAGTTTGAAATTTAGATGTGCAGCATAAGCAAGTAAAATCTTTATAGCTTCTACTCTGGCTACTAGAGCAAAAGTCTCCTCATAATCAGTACCTTCTTCTTGACTATAGCCTTGTGCAACTAGCATATCTTTATTTCTAACTAAGTTTCCAGATTCATCTACTTTATTTCTAAACACCCATTTAGTGCCTATTATGAAAGTGTCCTTAGTACTTTCAACAAGATTCCAATCACTATTTCTTTCAAATTGATTGAGTTATTCTTGCATAGAAATTACCCAAAATTCATCATTAATAGCATCATCAATGTTTTTAGGTTCAATCTATGACAAGAAGGCTTAGTGTTCAACCTGATTTATAAGAGAAGATCTAGTCTGTGTCCTCTATCACGATTTCCTACAATAGCATCTACAATATATTCTTTAGAATTCTAGTTGATCTAGTAAATGTAGGACTACAAATTTCAGGTTCTTCTCTATGTTCAAGTTCATTAGAAGCAGATTCTAGAAGAAGTCCATAACTGGTTGTCTTTGTAGTAGGTTCATTATATTTTTCATTAAGGTCCAGAACAGATAAATCTTCTTCATGATTATCAAGAGAGGTTTTAGGCTCAGGTGGATCAGTTTCATCAAATTTTATGTGAACAGATTCTTCCACAAACTTGGTTCTTTTATTGAAAAATCTATAAGCCTTGCTAGTTAAAGAATATCATAAAATGTTTCCTTCATCACTCTTAGAAGCAAACTCATCAAGATTATCTTTTGTATTGAGAATAAAGACTTTCCAGCCAAAGACTCTAAAGTAACTAACTTTAGGTTTTCTATTGTTCCGCAACTCATATGGGGTCTTCTTAAGAATAGGTCTAATTAATACCCTATTAATAATATAACATGTTGTATTCACAGGTTCAACCCAAATGTAAATAGGCAGGTCATATTCGTTAAGCATAGATCTAGAAATTTTTGACATGGTTCTTTTTCTTCTTTTTACCACACCAATTTGCTGAGGTGTCCTAGGAGCAGAAAATTTATGAATATAGCCATTATGCGAGAAGTAGGATTCAACCTCATGATTCTCAAACTCACGGCCACGATCACTTCTTAGGGTTTTAATCTTAAGTCCACTAAGATTTTCTACAGATTTGGAGTACTTAAAGAAGTAAGAACAAGATTCACTTTTGTGAGCTAAGAAGTATACCAAAGTATATCTCGAAAATTCATCTACTAGGACATAGACATAGTGCTTCCCATTTAAGATATAAACTCTAGATGGTCCAAACAAATCCATGTGAACCAACTCGAGAGGTTGATAAGTTAATACTTCTTTCCTTGATTTAAAAGAAACTTTAGGTTTCTTTCCCTTTTGACAGGGATTAGAAACTTTATCATTTGGAAACTCGAGTGTAGGTAGGTCTCTAACTAAGTTATTCCTAGTTAGTTTTCAAAGTGAATGTATATTTCAGTGTCCTAATCTTCTATTCCATAACCAAGACTCTTTATGAAAAACATTGAAATAGGTAACATTTTGCTTAGCTAAGGAATTTAAATCAACAGCATAAACATTTTCATTTCTTAGAGAAGAAAATACTAAAATATTTTTAGAATTAAAAACATTACAAGAATAATTTTCAAATTTGACATTAAAACCATCATCACATAATTGAAAAATACTTACCAGATTATATTTAAGTCCATCAACAAATAAAACATTAGAAATTAAAACTGAATCAGTGTTACCAATTTGGCCTTGGCCGATGATCTTTCCTTTAGAATTATCACCAAAGGGGACATGACCTCCATCATCCTTCATTAAACTCTTGAAGCATGAGTAATCCCAATCATATGTCTTGAACATCCACTTTCCAAATACCATGTCTTCTTGTGGGAACTCTTCAAGCAGGTTTCCTACAAAACAGATTTAGATAGGAAATGATTTTGGTACCAAGATCTTCTTGGATCCAGATAGGTTAGCAATCAAATCTTTCTGTACCCACATTTGTCTTATGGGTCTCATATAATTTTCAGAATCAAAGGATTTTGAAAGATAATCTCTATTTGATATATAACTATGTGAATAACTAGTTGAAGCATATGAATGTCTAAAACTAGAACTAGCAGTATTCTGTCCATATTGAGGAATAAATCTATTCTTAGTAATCAGTCTATGTCCAGGTTTGTAGCCTATTCCAGTAGTGTATTTTGGCGCAACTTGCTTTCCTAGCATTTGAGTTAGTGTATCTTTTCCATTTGTGAACTTCTCTATGAGTTTTCTAAGTTTTTCATTAGACATTTTTTGTTCAGTTTTCTCCTTTAACAGTTGAGAATTTTTCTCTTTGTCAATATTAAGTTCTATTTTAACAATAGTAGTGAGAGCATGTTGCTTCTTTAATGAATTGTATTTATCCTTAAGTTCATTACATGTCTCTTCAAGCATATTACAGTATTCAAATAATTCCTCACTAGTCATGTTTTCAGAATCAGAATCAGATTCTGTATCATCTCCATAATAATAATAATTTCAAATAGAAGTATATGAGGTTACCTCAGATGTGTTTGTCATGAAACACATGTTTGCATGATTTCTTTCAGAATCAGACATTTCAGATTCACTTGTGCTGTCTTTAGAAGAATTCCAGGTATCCTTCATATCTTTTTTGTACATACTATCCTTGTAATCATATTTCTTCTTGAATTTTAGTTTTGGGCAGTCCGCTTTAATGTGTCCTTTCCTTTTGCACTCATAGCAAACAACTTCATCACTTTTATCTGGCTTTTTTACAATCCTTCTTCCAATATCCCTTATTGTCATACTTTCCTTTGTAATTTTATTTTCTGAAAATTTTATTCTTCCTATAAAATTTCTTAAACCTTCTGGCTATCTGAGCCATTGTAGCATCACTATCAGAGTATTAATTTTCACTGGTTTAACTATCAGTTTGTTTTTGAGCTTTTTCTTTGTCCTCATTCTTTGAAGTAGTAGTCTTGAAAGCCATATATTTTTTATTAGGTACATCATCTTCCTCTTTATTCACCTTGAGTTCTTCCTCATACATCATAATCTTACCAATGAGTTCTTTGACAGGCAGAGAAACAATGTCACGTGACTCTATGATTGAAATAGATGTGCCTCTCCGTCGGTCTGGTAAACATCTCAAGATTCTCATAATTTATTCCTTTGTTGGGACAACCTTTCCGAATGAATTCATAGTATTGACAATCTCATTAAACCTGAGATACATATCAGAGATATGTTCATGAGTCTTTATTTTAAAATTATCAAATTTAATAGTATACGTATTTAATCTCATTTCTTTAACATTGGTTGTTCCCTCATGAGAAACACCCAAAGTCCCAAATTTCAAAAGCATTTTTTCAAGCAGAAATTTTTTTAAACTCCTCATCTTCTAGAGCACAGTACAGGGAATTCATGGCTTTACAATTATTATTGTAGGCAGTCATTGTAGGTTCATCCCAAGTTACTCTTTCAGTTTATGGAATTTTATATTGAGAATCTATAGAAGTCCATATATCAAAACTCATTCTTTCTAAATGAATTTTCATTTTAATTTTCAACTGAGCATAGTTTGTACCATTGAAGAAAGGTGGCATGTTAGTATCAACACCCTCTAGTCTATTATTCATAACTAGATTTTAGAATTATAATTCAAAGAGATAAAATTTAGAACTAACAGAATGTTAAGATCCTTAAAGATGCAACTAAAATCACAGTTGAAAAACAAAGTATTTCACAAGACCTTAAACAAAAACAAAACCACTGATACCAAATGATGGTTGGAGTGGATACTCAAGAGGGGGGTTAATTGAGTTCCAATTAAAATTTCTGTTAAAATATTGTCTATTTAAAATCCCCCGATTTATAAAATAAGTAAAATTGTAGTGAATTTATACAGATTGAAAATGTTCACTTAGCTTCTCAAAGATTGATTAGGTCTTAGTTAATTTAACCACAAGGTTAAACTAACTTTTGAAACTAACCTACTGATTTACAAAAAGTGTAAACACTTGATAATTTAACTATCAAAGTAGCTTTTATATAGTTTTTTATTTCAAAGAAATAGCAGCGGAATAAATAAGATATATGTAGTATACTTTGAACTTAAACTAAAGATGCATAGCAGATATAACAAGAGGTTCAGTCTCAAGCCGAGACTTAGTCATCTCAAATTTATATAAATTTGATCCACACCCTAGATCGGGGTTAACAATAATTTACAAAAATGTCCAGGCCATGTAGGGACCTCTACCACTATTCTTCTTGGTAATAAAAACAAAGACCATGCCACACAAGGTCCTCTTCCATAGTTGACGTGGGTAAACAAGAGTTAAGAGATTTGGAGTGAGGATTTTGATATCCTCCAGTTTAGTGCAAGAGACATTGTGTGTATAAGAAATACAGAGTACACCGCACTGCTCAAAAGTTAATAAATAAATCACTTAGAGTGAACATATAAGAGTTTAGAAATCTCTAGTGATAATCAATGTAGCTCTGGACTCATTGGATTCAGTAGGAATGCTTATGAGTCCTTCTATGGTTTTTCTGTTGAAAAGCAGAGTGTCGTAGTTCATCATGTATTCTACAAGAATTAAAATGATCTCTTGATTCATCTTGTGTTCTTCAGTGGTGTTGGATTGCATTCATAAGATTTCTTTGAAAGTCCTGAAATCTCTTTCTTGATCAGGATTTTTCTTCTCGTTCAACACAGTTCTCTCAGGTGTATGTAAGTTCTTCACATTGCATACTCACACTTGCACGCCACACGTGTACTACATCTCAAACTTCCTTATATTCCACGAGTTCTGGCAGTAGGAATGATTCCATTTTCATAGGTACGAGATACGGTTTCCTGACATGCCAACAACTATAATTAAATAACATTAATTGCAATAAAAACATCAAATATGATCATTAGAATTATTTAAATAATATTTTCAAAAAGTTATGAATTGGTGTCATAGTTATTATGTAAACGGTGTCTTCTTCACGGTATTGTCTTCACATTATGAGGTTCACAGTTGGAGTTTCACGGTATGTCTACGTCACGGTGTGTAGCTCATGGAGTCTACATCACAGTTTGTCCTTCACGGTGTCTGGTTCACGGTGTCTTGCTCACGGTGTCTGGGTCACGGTGTCTGGGTCACGGTGTTTGGGTCACGGTGTTTGGGTCATGGATATTGGGTCACAGTGTCTGGGTCACGGTGATTCCTTCACAGTGTGTCCATACTTAGAAAAATATCTGTATTTGGACTTGTATAGTAATATGTAGAATATGGATTTAGATTAATCATTAGAGAGTAAGAGATCTTGAATCATAAATATAAAGGCTTTATAATATATGTGAGATTTGTGATCATTCATAAGACTTGTAAATAATAAAGAGAGTAATTAACATCTATAAGATTTGTTATCATTAAAACATGACATGCAGTTATTATTGATATTGAAGAGCATTAGAAAGATGTGCAATGAAGATTGAGATTAATTAACATTAATAGGATTTGTGATCATTAAAACATGATTAACACATGATGAGTCCAACAGACCTATCCACGTGTCAAAAACACATTTTATTGACATATTTAGTGCATAAAACCTCCATTATTGAGTTTTTTCTTGTTTTTTGATGAATTTTAAAAATTACAAATGTGGGAACAGATAACTTGTTTTCAAAAAATGTCCAAGTGTGTCCCCTCCATTCCCTATAAATGCCTAAAAATATCCCAATTCCTTACACCTCTCATACAACATATGAACTTCAAAAATCATCCCAAAACACTAAAAAACATCCCTATCATCCAAAATGAATCATCACATCTGTAATCAATCAATATAATAAATCCCTTTGGTGAAAACCAAATGGAGTTACCCTAATAAGTGGTAACGTCTTTCTCCAAACTCGTTTCTTTTATTTTCATTATCGACCACCTAAATTATTCTTAGTCCATGAACCAAAAATTTCATATGTATCCTATATATTATGATATGTTTCTATGTTATGTATTTGACTATTACATACACAAAATTCCATTGAATGGGTAATGAATTTATCGTTCTTATGTACGGTGAACTACCATCTCATGAAATGATGTTCTTTTTTCTATATTTACCTCCTCTTACTATTTGGAATTATAATGTAAAATATGTTTTTATATTATATATATGATATTTTTGTAGTATATAATCTTATATATTTTTTATATAAATCATACCTTCATACAGTCAAATTTTTTAAAATATGATAACTTCCTTTCTTGAAGTGTGAACTACTGCCTCCTCAAACGTGATATCATTCATTCACACTTTACAGTGAACATATTAATGATGGGTTTAGTGAAAAAAATTTATAAATATGAAATAATAATTCTAATATAATGATATTATATACATATATAAATATATTTCATTTACTTTGTTTCTTTCAATATTCCATGAAAATTGAAACAACATCCATGCATACATACGACCTACTGTCTCTGTGAACGTTCTATTCCATTTCATATATATGCCCTTTATATATTATTATAAATAATTATATATGGAATATATATGTTATTTAAGTCATTTTTTTATTCTTTAAATAATTAAATCCTGATTTATGTATGATCATCATGAATAAAAATTACAAACCTGTGTGATAAAAAAAGTGACCATTACCTAAAATGTTACATTAACATATAATTATTAGTTAATGGGTAATTGATGGTCATAAGAAAATATTATATGGTATTACATATATTAATATGACTTTTTATAAATTTATAATTATATTATACTTATTATATATCAGGCTTGTATGTGTGTCATAAAATCCAAAAGACGTGGTAAGTTTTTGTCATCTCACATTTTATTTTTTTGGGATACATGCCTTATACACCACTCATTTTTTGTGGTAAATTTTCTCACCAAGAATGTATTATATTACTCTTATACTAAAATAATGGGTATATAAATATCCATTTTATTATTATACTCTCTTAGGGTTTATGATTCAATAGTTACCAAACCGGTAAAGTAATTTCATCTCAATTTTCGTTCTTTGAGACACATGGCATGTTATAGACCTATATTTTTCTATTAGGTGTATATAATGAATTTTAAAATATATATCATGAATATACATATTCTCATAAAATTTTTATGGTCCATGTAATTTATTTTTCTTTCAAGGGGAGTAATGATTCAGAGTTACCAAGTGTTATGATTTTCTGAAAATAATATCATCGTTTGTCGAGTTTGTTTATGATTATGTTTTCATTGATGAAATATTTTGATACATATCTTAAGAACTCTAAAGAGTTTTCTTAACCAGAAGTTATTCATGTTATATCCACATAATGGTCTGGTTTTTTCACTCCTTGGTTTATGATATGATCAAGAATGTTTTTTTCAAAAAGACTGACATTACCTTTCTCTTTGGTCAAACATCAATATTTGATAAAAACCATGGTTTATAATGGATTTCCAAAAAATATATATTTATAATATTATATTTAAAAGGAATTTTTACCAATATTTTACCTTTTAATCAAAAGGATTTTTAAAAAATAATCTTCATGTCATTATCTTATTGAGGCAAATTTCTAAACTTTTTAAGGTGAAAAATTAATATTCAGAATGTACAGATTTACTGATCTTTATGAACTTCATTTCCAGGATGATTATTTTACAAGATTAAAATTTTATTTTATAAGTAATTTTTTTCATAATATTTCATAAATAATTTTTTTTAATGAGGTTTTTAAATAAAAAAGAGTTCAAAATTATTTCAATAATTAAATTTTATGTTTTCTATGTTATTTATTTGAAATGGGATTTCAAAAGTCTTTCTGTCTTAAAGAAAATTTATTTAAAAAAGAATGGATATTTTCATCAATAAATATTTTTAAAATATGTTTCGATATTATTTTCCATATATGATAACATCTGTTGATGTTACTCGTTCCCTTCTATGAGACGATCCAATGGTTCCAATTTTATTCATTATTGAATTGTATATGTTTTGGTAGAATAATGATTATAAAACATGTTTCTATTACATGGGTAATTTTCTTTTCAAACCTACATCTTTTCATGGGTTATGATTTATTTATATGATTAGTAAACATATATACTTTCTATAGGTTATGATGTTATTAAATTTTTTTGATACCCATTTCTTGTCCTAGGTTGTTATTTGAAGTTTATAAAACCCATCTCTTTTTATGTATAATGATACGATGAATGTTTTTTTATTTTGTGGCCCATGCATTATTTATTTAATTATGAGATTGGTGGGACCAATATCACTCTCTAATGCATTGGGTAACTATAATTTGTATATGAAATCAATGGGGATAGAGGTTGTAGCTATTGAATGCAGGTAAGAGGTCATATAGATTTTAGCTAATGCCTGAAAGTAAGAGGGTGCATGGGTTATGGCCCAAGCCAAGAAGTAAGAGGGTACATTGGTAGTATCCCAAGATTATGAGTATGAGGGAACACTAGTTGTTTCCCAATTGATAATGTAAGAGGGTTCATGGGTTATATCCCATTTATTAAATTAATAGGGTAACAAGTATATAGCCCATGATCGAGAACAAGATGGGACATTGTTTTTTCCTAATCCTGAAAATAATTAGTTACACAGGTAGTAGCCCAAGACAAACATGGAATAATGACTTGTTTGGTATCCTTGACATAATATTTTATCTTCTTATGTGTATGCCACATATTATATGTATAATTTCTTAGTTAATTATTGATATATTATTCTATTTATTCGCTTCTGATTAGTGTATTATGAACATCCATTCTTTATTCCATGAATCATGTGTGTGATCATTGATATGCATGATTTGATCTTTAAAAGATATTATCATGATCTTGTACACTTATGTTCTGGTTTTTATTATGTATTTACTTTATGTTTCCTTATTGATCAGTCACACTCACCTATTTATTATTTATTCATTCCCTAGATTATGAAAAAAAGTATTCAAGTAGGATTACTAAGTGGGATGATCATTGAGGAAAACATTGGAGATTATTCAATGAGTTAGAATATTATTGTTCCATTCTTATAGAGGCACTAAACTAACATAGTATTTGGGAATAAAAGTTTTAAATTTATTTATTATTCTATAGAAATGATGTGATTTCTACATATGGAAGGAAAGTGTTGATAAATTCTACTTATTAGAGAATCTCAAATGGTATAGGATTTGTTAATTTTGAATATCAGAGAACTGGTAAAAAAATTTGTGGTTACATTTTTTTTGTCTATAACAAATATCCTAGATTCGATTATCAATTATAGTGGTTTCTACAATAAGATCGTAGAATAAAATAGACAATATATATAACATATCATCTAGAGATAGATGGATAGTCCAAACTCAAAATTAATAAATTTCTGTATATTCTTAGAGTTTATGTGTAGGAATTTTGTGTATCATGGGAAGGACCTAAACCATCATCTAAGTTATTATATAATAAAACCACTTAGTTGAAAATGAAAGTACCCATTTTGATTATTTATATCATTATCTAATTAATTCATTATAATGTTGTGTGTAAATAAGGGAGACATCATTGATAAGACTGAGTCTCAAAATATTTGAATACATAGAAGATCCGTATGACTATTAAGAGAATGTCTAAAATCCAAATCCAATAAAAATAATATCTTGATAATTATTGCACACCATTATCTTTTGATGTGATTGACCATGACTTCATGAAATTTTCATTGAAACATAGACATCTATTCTTAAGGAATATGAAAAATTAGTAAGATGGAATGTCAGACTATTTGAGGTTGTTGAGTTGATGGTAAATATCTTGTAACACCCCAAGCTTCTAGGGTACACTTCTCTTTGAATAATACAATAGCATGTGGTGTACGCAACATAGAGTTCTAACACACCACCACCAATCTAACTAGTCGTTATGAATAGTAATACCCACTTTTTGAAATTTATAAATTTTATTTTTCAAAATGGACTTCATTTTTGGATTAGCAATATCGAAATTAGCATAGGGTGAATTTTTGGTATTTTTCTGAAAAACATCATTTTTTGATGAATTGTGAAACCACTAAGTGGTTGTTAAAAAAACTAAATTTTAATAAAACTTAATTTTACCGCTTCTGTGAGTGGAATTTTGAAAATCTGAGAGACATGTTTAATATAAAGGAGTAAAATGTGGTTCAATGAGATGAAAATATTTTTTTTTGAGTAGTAACATTTTACTTTTATTTACCACAGTTAAAAGTAAATAGGGTAATTAAGGGTAAAAATGGTATTAATGTTACCCAAACACATGTCCTAATTCTATTGAAAAAATGTATCTCGACCAAAAACAACCTTAGGAATAAAATTTTATCATTTAGGTCCACTTGGATTAGATTAGGATATTTATTATTATTTAATTCAAAGAAGTGTTAAAAGAGTTAAAATCAATGTTTATTTACTAAAACATTTTTAATATAGGGTTACAAATAAGATAAATTCGATTATAAATATTCATTAGAAAGTTAAAAGTATTTCCTACATAATAATATTTTATTTATTATTTTTAGGCATTAAATAATTTAATTTATTTATGACACAATGATGATGCAGTAATTACCATAATAGTGAACAATTAAAATAATTAATATTATAAATACCCAAATAAATATAATTTTAGACTTTTTATGATTTACACTAATTTTCTATGTTAATATGACATGTTAGGATTTATTTAATTATCTTTTTTAGATGTAATCATTCTGTTATGATTTTCACAAAAATCAATTATCCAAATAGTTTCAAAATTGACATAAAAGTGTTTTTAAAACAAATATTATATTATTAATTTATATTAAATTCCTAAAAATCTAAGGTTCGGCCAAGAGACTTATATCATGATAGGTGTATAATATTTGGACCACTTGGGGGTCTCCTGGAGGTATATAGTAAGTTTATTAACTATATAATATAGAAATACTAAGCGACATGGTAAGGGTCAAACTAATTAACTAAGAGTTAAAACTAAACGATAAGGTTAATATAGTGACCAAAACCTATCTAAATTTTATTGGTTGAGTGGTTTTCGACCCATCCCCACCTTAATCTTTATATAATACACTTTGTAGCAATTATAAACCGAATATTAATTTATTATAAAATAATATTTCTAGCTTTTCCAAAGGTGCCTCTCACCCCTCTTATAAAATGGAACTCCCCCATATTATTAATTCACACCTTAAAAGCCATTTGGCTCGGCAAAACTCTACCCAACTACACTCTCAACATCCCTCAATTAATTCTAGAGGCCTTCCTTTAGTCATAAAGCCACCCTATGGAGCCCTTTTGATCAAATCAAAAGGAAGAACCCGAAGAAGAGTTAATTATTTCATCACCCATTTTCAAGTTATTTCCTTCTTCCACTTATTCTATCTTTGTTATTACCATTCTAAAATAATAACTCCAGTATATTATATATACTTTCATGTTATTATAAACATTTTACACCCATATTTTAGTATTCTATCCATCCTTTGAATGACATTTCACTATACGTGCGTACGTACGGCTTACCGTCTCCACGTCGTGGTGTAATTTTTATTCAAAACATTATTATTTGGATGGTTATAATAATGATGTTTAATTCTTGTAAATAATAAATATGGCATGATAATGATTCTTTATATATGATATACCATACAATTAAAGATTATTTTAAAATCAAAAGAATGATATTGTCGCTCATGCCTACGTAAGGACTACCGTCTCCACGAACACGATGAGATTCATTCTCCTTCGTATCCATTCAAGTCTAATTCTCATTTAAAGATTAATAATAATGTTTAAGGACTTAATATAATTATGGATATTAATAAGATACAATCTATCCATAACAAACATGGATTACATAACCAAACATATAAAAGAAAATGAGTAAGTTAACACCCGAAATGACGATAATTTTAAGATATTACTAACAAAGAAATGTTAAAAGATCATATATGATATCATATTAATGTATATGATTCTTGTATAATTTAATAACAATTATTTCACCATTATATAGGAGGTTAACCTACCCCCATCCAAGGAAAAGGACAAGGTAAGGGTTTATTTCGCAATCTCTTCATTATGCGAGGTTGTTTATACGTAATAATCTAGTGAGATTTCTGTATCATCCACATCCATGTTTCTTAAAAATGTATTTCAAAAAAAATTACTATTTACTAGAATATGGTTTAAAGTAATTTATACCCTTGTTGGCTTTTATAAGTGGTTAATAATGTAATATTTCTATCATTTTCCAAACAAGGTCCTTTTTAACCTTCTTGACAGAATTAAGGTAAGAATGTTTTTTTAACTTATACAGCGGGTTTGGATATTTTCCGCCATTATAAAATCGTTGAAGCCTCCATTATAAGCTTATAAAAAAAAATTCAAAGTAAATGTTTTATTTTATAATTAAGTGACTTTTGAATGATTTCAAAAAAGGGATATTTCCCTCAAATAGTTTTGATTTCATCTATGTCAACATCCTTTGATGGATTTTAAGCTTATTTGATGTTGATTTACTATGATACAAAACTTCCATATTTTATTGAAGGTTTTGTGATTTGTTTGACTGTGGATGTGTTATTTTTATACCATTCATGGTTTGTGGAGAAATTATTGAAATTTCGAAAGCTAGTTTTAATAATAATGTTTATGTTATGTTTAAACCTGTTCATATGAGGAATTCATTGGACTTAATATGCGACGGGTGGAGCCCGCTATAGATCCTCGATGCATCGGTAGGTCTGATGAGGCAAACTAGTGTCTTGGCACAAGGACTTGACAAAATCTTATTCGTAGTCTTAGCATGACGCATTGGCTATGTGGTTATGATAGTCTAGAATTATGCATTCCATCATTATGAAAGTTGTTATTGATATTTCATGTGAATATTCGATTAGTAGAATATCCATGTGAATAAGTAAATGGAATTATTTCATTTTATTTTTTCCATACTATATTGAAGTTCATGTTTAAAAGGCTTTTGTTTTATTTATACATTTCCTTAAAGGTTTATTCTTATTTATGAAAGTTTCCACTATTTTGTTATCCTTACTGGGAATTTGAGCTCACCCCTTTTCTATGTTTTAATTTTCCTAGGATGTGAAAAAGTAAATTATGAATGACCTATAGGGATAGTATAAGGGTATAATAGTGTGGAATATGGAGACTATGTTGTTGTAGTTTTCATTTTTATGATGTAATGCAAAACTTTATGAATATATCTTTTTATTCCAAGTCTACTAAACTAATCGGTTTTTCGAGATTTGATCTTTCGTGTGATCATGACAATGTTATGTAATAATGAACCGACTCTGGGTAACTTGGGTCAGGGTGTTACATATTTCAAATTAATTATCCTTTCTGTATAGATTTAGTGTTATCCATAATATATTATATGCTTAGAAATAGAAGAAGTGTCACCCAAATCCTCATAATATGATTTGTTGCAATCAATTAATCCTTGATTCTGATATTTTCTTATCTCTGAACTAGTATCATATTCAATATAGATAAGAAAATATAATTCAAGGAGATCTATTTCCATTGTGAATTATTTATGGTAGCAGGGTAAGGTTTAAGTCAGACTATAGGAATGGGAAATGTTTGAGTGAGAGAAATTGAACGTGTTTATCAATGTAAATGTCAGTATCTAGATTTCCATGGATGGAAATCACTATGGTAGGGATATTTTTGAACCCCTGGTTAGTGGTACACCATACTTATTCTTGTATTTTCTTTTATAAACGGATTAATTGAATTTTTGAGTGGATGTGTTTGATATTTTAAAGGGGTAAAGAGCGTATAATATGGATATTGAATTTTTCATGGGACATATTCACATCATTAAAGGTAGTTTCATTACATGAATCATCCAAATCATATTTCAAGAAATGACAACCTAGAAACAGTGTTTTAGAGGATTTTCATATCATTCAATTAATGGGTTTCAGTGGGAAATTAAAACAGACATTTTTGTTGACATATGATTCCTCTCATGGAATTCATTATATGAGTTCCAAATAAATGTTTTTAATATTCTAGGCCCAACCTGTTTTGATCCTTTTAACACTAGAATATCGTCACATGGTGTCTTTTTTCCCTCAATTGAATTCCAGGTCTAACCAGGCTCATTTCCAGTGATATTAAATTTATATAATTCAATTGTAATGATTATTTTCACATTAAATTATGGAATTAAAAGATCTGTAACTGGTTATTCCTTCTCAAATTGGTTCTCATTGATTTGACTTGAATGAAACAATATATTATTGTGTAATAACTAAATATATGACATCAAATATGATTCTTTGAGACCATATTGGGGTTTTTATAGGAATTAAAGGTATATTGATGATATTTGGAATCATCTTAGATATTTTATTCTAATCAATATTGATGTTGGTGGATTCTCTGTCCTGGGAAATTTTTGGAACAATATATTTTTATGTTTTCTAATTTTATCTTATGTTTTCCAAAGAAATTAATTGGAGAAATTAAAATTGAAAAGTACATTGTTTAATGTGATGTTAGAAAGGT
Organism: Viscum album; assembly: GCA_963277665.1. Classification (NCBI taxonomy): domain Eukaryota; kingdom Viridiplantae; phylum Streptophyta; class Magnoliopsida; order Santalales; family Viscaceae; genus Viscum; species Viscum album. Next base: position 433,740,041 of record OY728158.1, on the reverse strand, counting down.
TTGGTTTAAATTATCTAATTTATGATCAAATTTATTTATTTATTGGTTTTATTACATAATAGTTTTCCCATGCATTTATGTGAAAATGGGATAGAGCATTTTTGTGAAGTACCAAAATCAATGTGGGATTGAGAATATTCATGAAGAACCACTATCAATGTGTGAAACAAATATTTTGTTTTTATTTTAATTTGTGTGTATGTCGGTGTGATTATTGTAATTATGATTTCATGTAATATGTAATTTTATAATACATTTAATAAAGTTCTCTATAGAATAATTTTATGATTTCATATAAACTATTTTTCTAATTTTCTATTATTTTAAATAATATGTTCTGACTTATTATTTTTATAATGTAATTATTTGGTATTTCCCTCAAGAACATATACTTAGTGTTAAAATTACCCCATTATTGATAACATTGCCACACTTACAAATGTTGTTTACTGAGATACCAGGATAGGGTAGATTATAGATTAATAAATGGTATTCCTTGACATCATTGATTTGGTTATTAAAGTTGTAAATATATGGTGTCTACATCATGGATAGATGTGTATACACTATAGTGCTAGATTCTTTCTTTATTGGACTCTTATATTTTCACTCTTATGCATTTTCTATTGTTACACTTTTATATATTTTTCACAATTATTTTAATAAAACTGATATATAAATATAGATAAGAGAGTTAATTATTGTTCTAAAAATTTATAGTTATGAAATATCTTATCCCATCATAATTGGGTGGATTTATATTAATGGATAATGTATAGACGATAGAAAGTCATTTTTATATGAAACTGAAAAATCATGGTTTTTTTCAAAAAAACACCAAAACTCTTCATATGCCTAAGGATATTCCCATTAGAAAAAACATACCCATAAACCATTAAATAATCCTAATAAGAACGTAGTACATGAACACATATTTTACATATTTTTTTTGAGGTAAATAAATTCATCAAGCATGTGGAAACCCTTGAATGAACATGGAATGAGGAAAATTTTCCTGAAACTAATACAAGAGTTATTTGTGATTCATTTTTAGAAATGATTGTTTTTAGGGGAGGATAAGATATGTAGAAATAAATTAAAAATACTTAATGAATAAAATGGAACCAAGAACAATATATTTAAATTATAAGAGAGTGAAAACAGTGTCTACAAATGGAATTCACATTGGATAATGTTATATCTTTTCAAGGAAATATTTAAAAAATCATCTTATCTTGGATTCAAAGAATTATTTAGGGAGGAATTGAGAGATTCAATATATGATTTATATATATATATAGTAATATTATTTTATCACCCCATATTAATTAATTAATTTATTTTTATGAATATTTGAATTAAAGTGTATAGATAATATTTTTCTGTTATGGTTTTAAATGACAAAGTTGTAAATTTCATTGATTTATTCAAATTTCATCCATTAGTGAATGGATTTATTATTATTATACAATGTTTCAATGTTTTTGTAATTTTTATACTACTGTGATATAAAAAAATAGCATAGTGTGTACGTCTCAAAATACTCATATGTTTCTGTATAACCATAGTATGGTTTAGAGAGGTGTTCATTTGGTTAGGAAAACCCTTTGTACGGTCTGGATAGTATATCATATTGTTGGTATAATTAATTTTATTTTTGTAAAAAACTATTTATAAATATTGTATTTTTTTAGATTTATTATTCATTAGGTTAAAAAAACTATAATGCATGACCTCATAATGTTGATGTACTGCATCATTAAGTTACTTTGTTGATAAAATTTGGTTCACACCTTTCTAAAAATTAATTGATGGACAATACAAGGGGTGTTTAGAGGGTTCAACTATATTTTTATAAGGATTCAAAGTTCTAAATATTTATAGATGATACTAATCTTAGGAATTAACATGTAATATATTAATAAAATATATTTTCATTATGGAAAAATTAATCATTACAAAAATGTTGACGATTTCAAGGATATTTGAAGACTTATAAAATAGTAAAGAATGTGAAAATAATTAAAGATGGAATAATTTAAATTCTTAAATTATTTATATGAATTTATCATTGGTCAAGGATAAAGGAATCTGGAGATCTTAATAATGAATCCAAATCCAAATGGGAGGAGGATATATCGAATAACACTAATGTTATGTCTTTAATTATCTATTTTCATTAATTTATTTTAAGTTCTTTTTATTTATTTTAATGTTTCTCATTATAATTTTTATTCTCATAACCTTTTTAATGGATGTGTAATTCCTATTCATTATTAATGAAGTGCACGATGCCAAATATGATACTTCAGTACCATTATTAAAAAATAAAACACTCTCTTCTGTTAACTGGTTTCAATATTCCAAGATAATTAATATTATTGATTTAAATTATGTATAATTTAGTTCCTACCACTATTTATTGGATCAATTGGTGATCACTAATATTTCCCTACTTATCCATTGTTTATATATGATGGATTAGGAAAAGATAAATTGTGTAGTTCATACTAATTATAGGCAAATGAAACAGTGGTAGTGGCAAATCTTGTTTTTATTAATATACATAAGACATGATTGTGTGTTTTCTAAAAAAAATGGAGGTATTTTTCAATATAACATTATTCAAAATAAGGATGATATACTAAGTTGAGATATCTGATAAATTAATTCTCACCATATCCTTTACACATTTGGTGAGTGGTGGAATTATTTGAAAACCCATCAAATGCCAATTAATATGAAGATGATTAAAATAATTATAATTTTTAAAAAACTATAAATAAACACCAATACCAAAAATATCACCTGCTTATAATTATATTTTTCAAATATTTTTTATTATCAACAAATAGACTTAATTTTTAGACAAACAATTCAAATAAACTCATTTTATTTTTATCCAAACAGACAACTAGTTTATGAGAACTCATATATAGAGACCATACTAAATTATTACAAATAAAATATTTAACATATGTAAATAAATAAATATTTCAAACACCAAAAATAATTATTGAAAAATAATAATAGTGGTAGTGAAAAACATATATTGGTCAATACCACATTATGGGCCCATTCGGTTGTGCACATGTTCCTAAAAATCCTTTCACAATAATGTGAAACAGTCATAAATTGAATATCGAATATACAGGAAAACCCTCAATCGAGACCCTTGACTATTGTAATTACCACCCAAATCAGATTGAAAAAAAAAAATCACCCCACCTTGTAATATAAACCTATTAAATTTTCAATGAAGCGCATAAATCTACTCTGCCTAAGAACCAACAATTAAAACATTTGATAAATTTCCTAACAAGTCCTAAAGACACCTAATCCATGAACTAGATATAGGTATGACATATCACAATGATTCCCAGACAATACATCCCTATGAATCTCACATGAATAATTGAAACTATAGGTGTTAATATTTCTAGTAACTGACATAACCTTACCCTCACCTAAATATCAAAAAATTAATTAAGAATGTCACAAGAAAAATACTGGAACCACCTACTTCATACTAGCTAGGCCATATATGTCAAATATGACAAGGTTATTCTAATATGATATATGAAAATTATGAAATTTTAGGAAAATAAATATAATTGATATGTTAGTTGAATCTAATGTAACTGGTAAATAAAAATAAAAATAATAAGTAAATGATATTAAAACTATCTTGTATGGACTCGTTGGGATAAAAAAACTCAAATAGTGAACCATATTTAGATGAGTTCCCAATTTATGAATAGAGGGGAACTAGATAAGAGAATATACAAATCCTTTCACCAAATGTCTGATATAATTATTATATAACCTGATTTTGTTAAAATTTTAATTAATTTAATAAATATATGAAAATAGACTGCATGATTCACATGATGCGACCTCTTTTTCTCATGTTTTAATGTCCATATCCAAGTCCATCATAGAAATTTGATTCTTATACCTAATTTCATGTTAGGAGATGATCCTTCCCTTCACCAAAAAATCACTTCCCCTTGAAATAGATTTCGTGGTGCATCCATATTGTTTAGAGATTTATCCATCATTTTCATAGAAGATCAATTTATTTCAGGAAATTTTAATCTCACGCAACCACCCACTATGTATTAATTACCATGTCTATCATGTGGTCTTCTTGTTATTATATAATTCAATCCATAACCACTGGACAACATTTAAAAATTTTACTCATAACTTATTTTGGCACCTCTATAACCGTAAATATTCAAAAACACACATGGTTCATTAAAAATTAGACCCAATAACTTATTTATAATGATCTCACTATTTTAATAACTGAAATAATATGATTATTTTAGTTGTTAAACACTATTTTTAGTGAACCTTATCTCTATAGGAGGTGTATAAGTTGGAGTTTATGAAGGTGTGTTTTTATATTGGTAAGAGATTCAATACCCCTTTGGTGGGTGATATCATGTTAGGATATGACAACATAAAAAGTGTATTGATCTGGAATCTATTGACCTAGACTTTTCATTTATTTATGGATCATTGTTGTGGGATATTTTAAATATCATTGATTTGTAAATATAATAATGAGATTTTAAATAAATAAAAAAGTAATTATATTTTAATAACTTATTTAATTTTTTTAGGATAATATATAACATATATATTCATAAAATTATGTGGTGATGATTATATCATACTGGTTGTGTAATTTTTCCTAAAATGTGTTGAGGAAGTTGATATTAGTAATAATCTAAACTAAATTATTTATAAATTCCAAAATAATTACATATTCAGATGTGTTAGGTTTCCAAAATATTTGATCATTTATAATAGATATTATTCAAAAATCCAATTTTTTCCAGAAACATGATTTAAAAACCTGATATATCCTAAAAAATCGGTACCAATTAAAACCCATAAACTATTGGGAATGTATAAATTTAAAAATATTTGAATGGAAAATTTTATAGAAACCCATGAGGATTACATTGATATATTGTTCTATAAAATGAGATGAGGCTCAATTGGCCAAAAGGATCATTTTCAAAACAGCCTTAGGCTTGACTCATTTTAGGCGTCTTTATAAAAAATAAACCCCGTTTTAAATGAACATGTTGACAAGTCATTTATTGGGATACAAAAATTGGCTTTCATTATCACATTCTCAAAAAGTATTTTATTAATAGAGAGAAGATGTTCTTTCTTAACTCAAGATTTGTTTTATTTCTCTAGGAAAATAAAAATAAAATTGGTCAATCCTTTCAACCATAACTCAACCTTTTTATAATTGTTCTTTAAAGCTCATTGTAGATGTAAAATCACAAATTATGGTTAAGGAAAACTAGAAAAAACATTAACTTGAGTGGTGGTAAATAATTATGATTGATTTATCATATCCAAATGTGTGTTTAATTAATAAAAAATGTTTCATATGAATTTAGGGTATCTGAAAATAAAAAATAATTTTAATTAATGTACATGATGCTTTTTATTAAATAAAAAAATGATTTTTTTGTTGCAATAGATTTTTTTCTTGGACTAAAAGAAGTTATAAAATATTTTTTGTGATGATAATATAAATTTTTTCTGGGTTTTGAATGTTTTATTTTTCATTAGTTTTTATGGAATTATTTATGAAATATTTATTTAGGAGTTAGATATATATAAGTTTTTTAGATTTTAATAAAAAAAATGAAACCATTGGTTTTTTCTAATTGTTCATTTTTTTTAATCACATTGTAGGGAAATTCCATTCCATATAGTGGAACTACCATCTATTATCTACCCAAATTATTGTTGTATAATTCATCAACTTAATTTATTTAATTCCATCATCTTATACATACAAACTATAGATTAATAACCTCATAAATTCTAAAACTTTTGGTTGAAAAATAAATTAAAATCCCACATATAGAGAACATATATTCCTATAATATATATAAACATTTACATACCTATTTTGTCTTAAATTCATGCCTATTCACATAAAATCCATATATGAATAATCACATTGGATCGATATAATTAATAAACATCAGTCTTTAAATATAGTGAAATTCCGCAACCCCAACAACTTCAGACCTAATGTTTCACTTTCAATCCCATTACAAAAAACGGTGTCATGTTTATGATATATTAAAGCACCGAATCAACACATGAAGAAGATTTATTTATTCTAATTTAGACCTAAACATTTACATTACATGTGAAAAACTACGATAAGGGAAGGTTGAAATGAACCTGTACATTCATGTTTAACATTCACATTAGACCATCCTAGATTACAGTAGGATCCACTCCCAATAAGGGGAGTTGATTTTAGGATTACTATTTTAAAACTAATACATATTAGAAGCTCTATTCTAGATTTAACTAATTATTTTTCGATTGATAACAACAACAATGGCCAAAAATAAAACATATGGATATTTTTCATGGGTAGATTTTATACTCATACTACCATTGATGATGTTATTTTTTCATCAAATTTAAAACCATATTTTGTCCCATGATTTTAATTATTTGTTTATACCTTTAAATTTTTCATAAGAAATAAATAAAAAATGTGTACCACTTCACCCCTAAGCATAGAAAAAAAGATGAACCATGAAAAATTATTTATTCATTCATATTCATTCTATGTTTGTGTTTGTTTTTGGTGTGTGTGACGTCATCCTACTTAAAAGAGTGGTATCATAGGAAATAGTTTCAATACTATGATATGAAGAGAGGTTATTCCAATGGTTAAAAAATAAAAAAAAATTGAATAATTTTTTGATAATAGATCATAAATTACCTCATTAAGATGATTCAAATGGCTGAATTTTTTTGAAAATAGATCTACAAATTTATTTATAGTAGTTTATAATCTTTTTTAATTATGAGTTTCAACATTACTCCCTTTATGGATAAAATGATATAGTTCAAGAACTAAATGATTTTTCTAGTTGTAATTTCATTAACATATCATCTGAGTGATGGACCTTCTATAAGGTTGGCCAGTCTCATCCATTGATGTAAAGACCCGGGAATTTCAAGGAAATTTTTTTCTTAATTTTCTTTGGAATTTTAAAAAAACGCATTTTCTGACAGCGTCTGATTCTGAGGGCTGGTGTGCCCGGAATCATTTTTCGAAGTTTGGCTCAGGTACGTTCAGTTAACGAACGAGCGAGTTTTTCTATCTTTTGAACCGGTACTCGGAATTAAAATCTGAGGGCACCGATGAACTCGCAGCACCGATAATTTCTTAAGGGGACTTTAAGCGCAGTTGCATTTTTGTCGTATGAGGTGGTTAATTTTTGGGGATTTGATAAGCCTTAAATAAATTGTAGTGTTATAATTTATTTTATGTGGAAGTTAATTTCTTCATAGAGAAGCTGGAGGTGGGGTCACACCCCACCTAACTTCCCATGAGAGGGTATGACCAAGGATGGTGGGGTTCGCACGAAACCCCAACCCTTCACCTTCCCTTTAACCCCCACTAATTTCCCCCCATTTAACACCCCTTGTGTTTAAATGTATAACTCTACAATCCCCCTTAAACTCCCTTGATTTTAATGTGTCAACTCCCCATTAATCTCCTCTTCCATTAAGTTTGTTAACTCCTCTTATTTTGTGTAACTCTTCACCTTTTCCTTCCACCATTAATTCATGACAACATGCCTTAATTATTTAGAAGAGTCTCTTAATTTGTTTAATTAAGTGGTTTGGTTTGAATTTTAAATATTTGTGGTGTGAATAAAAGTAATATTATTAGATATTATTTTGATTTAAAGCTTTTGGTGTGGGAGAAAACTTTAAGCAAAGTCCTAGAGTTTTTGGGAGAGCTTTGGTGTGAAGAAGAAGAGAACATTCCTTCGACGAAGAACAGTTCTTCTTCGATTAAGAACACCTTCCCTTCAGCGTAGAACGACTCGGCGTCCACGGTTCTCCATCCTCTTATTCCATAGAAACAAGTGAGGAGACTTCGTTTCCTCCTCGGATGCACCCCAACGTCCACAGAATATACGTCCGACCCCGCAACGTCATTCTCACGACACCGATTTTCGCGCCGATGATGAACAAACCTTGAATCGAGGTAGGGGAATTTATTTTGGTGTTCTATTATATTTTGAGAAATGAACGACGAGCACGAACCAACCAATTCTAGGTTGATCTGCGGATATTTCGTTCATGCGGATTGATGTTGAGGATTATTGTTTTGTCCGTGAATTATTTTCTTACCATACGTCAACATCTATTAGATGGTCGCTTGCAATAAATATAACGCAAGGAGGTCAGACCACACGAACATGGCCGACCCTCCTCCCCCCATGTTGTTTGGATTTTTTGGGGCACGTGAAAGGCGGCGCGGTGCAGTTTCACCGTGCGGAAATTATGAGGAAGGGCTAAGAAGCGCGGTGACGTCGCGCCGCGCCGATAAAGTTGAACAAGCCACGGCGCCATCACGCTGTGCCGGAAAACAAAAAACGAATCCACACGGGCATTGTGGGATCTTTTCAGTGAAGGTCGGGTCTCGGGATGATGACTGGTGAACACCGCAGGTGAATCGGACCACCGGAGCGCGTCCAGTGGTCCGCGGAAGCCCCTGACGGCGCGCCACGCCGGTGCCGGTGGTCAGGGGCAGCGGTGCCCGGAGCAATGCCGGAAGAATCCGCCGCGGCTGAAGCTTCGGCAGAGGAGCGCGGTCCCGCGACTGCGCGGGACCGGAGGGGAGCGGCGGGACGCGGCCGGCTGCCACATCCGCTGGCACAGGCGGCCCCATGCGGGGTTGCGGCTCTTCAGGCGGGGGCAGCGCCCCCTGCATTGTTCGGCCATTCGGCCGAAACCCCGGTCGAGCCGGGCCGGCTTGGGCAGACTCGGTCGGGCTGCATCCAGCTGGGCAGGGCCATGCCGACCGGGTCAGACCCGCACCCGGGTCGGGTCGACCCGGTTCGGGCCATCCTATGGGGTCTCGGGCCGGGTCGGTCCGGCCCGGATACCCCCGTTTTCGGACCCCTCACGGTCTTTCACCCATATCATGAGCTGTAGACCTCCGATCGATGCACCGTCAGTGGAGATGCAATCCTTAGATCGTGACAGTCGTTTCAGTATATCGTACTCATGGTTTCAGAATACTTTGGGTTCATTCGGGTTGGTTCGGATAGAAAACCAATCGGGCCCTCAGAGCAGAAACGCTTATATCTTGAGCTTCGGACGTCCGATTGACGTGCCATCGACTTTGATGGATTCCTCTAAGTGAGACAGATCTTTTTTCTTACTTCTCTTGAGGTTTGGATGTCGTAGGAGTGTGGTCGGGTTGGTTCGCTCACAAAACCAACTGGGCCCCTTGAACAGATAAGCTGATAACTTTTAGAACGGACATCCGTTTGACGAACCGTCAGTGGTGTTGGTGATCACGTTGAGAAAAGGTCCAAATGAGTATACCCTACAAGAGTTCGGGGTATAGTTGAGATACGGTAGGGTTGGTTCGCTCACGAAACCAATCGGGCCCCTGGGACGAAAAGGCTAATAACTCACAGACCGGGCGTCCGATTGACGCGCCGTCTATTGCGTTGAGACCCCTATGACGAAGCGGTACATTGAGATACTTCTTAGTGGGACATTTAGATACTTGGAGTATTGACATGTAGCTCGTGGAGCGGACCTTCCTAGATACGAGCGTGCGAAGTACGGAGACCGTGTAGACGATTGAGACCTGACGACTGCTTGACCAACTCGACTTGGAGTGAGTCGACTAGCCCATTGGATGAAGCACCCGGTATTTGGAGGCAGACCCACGACGGACGGAGCACCTGGTAGTTGGCAGTAGACTCACGGTACTCGATCAGAGGAGTACCTCTCAAGGCTATTAGGGGGAGCGCCCGGTATTTGGCGGCAAACCCACAGCGGACAGAGCGCCCAGTATTTGGCAGCAGACTCGCGGTACTCGAAAGGAGGAGTACCTCAGAGACTTGGATTAGTGAGCAGTCCCTCGAAGTCGTGATAGGACCACTGTACACTCCAGAGACGGGGCTCTTCAGCAGTTACGGTTTCGATAATGAAAATCATGGTTTGAGCTGAGTCTATAACCTTGTGTTTGCCTCATGATTGAGATGGGTCACTTGAAAACTTAGGTATATGTATGGGAATATACCTGGGTAGTGGTTATCTGTTGATTTCATAATCGTTGTGTTTCCTCATGATTGAGATGGGTTACTTGATAACTTAGGTATATGTATGGGATTATACCTAAGTAGAGGTTATCTGTTGAGATCTTCTTTGTGGTTATCCTTGTTGGTTTTAGTGATACCTTGAGGGTCTTGAGATCCCTACTGAATATCGTTATACTCACCCCTTCACGGGCTATGCCTGCACCTCGTTGTGTTGGTTACAGACGACAGGCAGTGCTGACGGAGGCCGAGTGTTCGAGGACTGGACGGTACCCGGAGGTGGACTACACGACAAGTCAGTATCCGTAGGTGGACTTCATGGTGAGACGACACTCAGAGGAGGTTGACGGGTGAGAGCGTTGTGGTGGCTATCTGTACCTAACCTTCAGGTAGGATCCGAGGAGGACGTCCCAGGAGCCGATTCCGTTCTTCTAGCTGTTGTCTTTTTTATTTTGTACTTTTGTTCAGTTGTAGTTGTACTTTTAATTGGTTTTGTATTCTGGCCCATTAATTTTTCAGCGCTTCTCTTTGTACTTAGTGTTTTACTTCTTCTTATAATCTATGGTGTTTTGTTTAATTTTATAAAGGCAATGCCTTCCCAGTTATCGGGATTTACTCCTTTGGTGCTAGTCGCCAGCCCCTGGCCTATGGAAGGCGGGCTTGGGGTAGTCACGGCACGGGCCCCAAGGACGGGTCGTGACAAATTGGTATCAGAGCAGTCGGTTCTACCGCATAAATTATAACTCTGATATTTTATTTCTGTGAAGAAATATTGTTAAGTGTACCGAGTGTGGTTTTCAGTTCAGGGAGTCCAGTGTTGGTGCGGGCGACCGACATATCCATACAACAGGACCCTAACAACAGATTTCCGACCTTGTGCACGAAAACACTGATTGCGTGTGTGTTTCCCGAAGTTTTTAAATATCATCTCAAACTAGGTCAGATCACCAGGTATAAGTCTTTTGACCGTGTCATGTTTGTTTCTTTCAGGATGCCTCCCCGTTGATGACCAGCTAGATCCACGAGAGTTTATCGTACTGACAGCCCACCGAGCGATGTGGCCTCAGTACAGGGCCCTATCCCAGTTGAGGCACCCGCAAGCGCACCAGCGGTACTACTACCCGTTGGGCCACCGGTGCCAACAGCCCCAGCAGCAGAGGGTGCACGTCTCTTGAGCGCACTGCACGAGTTCCAGCGCCAGAGGCCACCAAGGTTCCGGGGAGAGACGGACCTGCAGGCGGCTGAGGATTGGCTGGAGGCAGTGGTGAGAGTCTTCAGGATAGTGGGGACGTCAACAGACTTCATGGTGATCCTTGCTACCAGCCTTCTTCAGGCATTAGCAGGGAGTGGTGGAGCCTGATACTCCAGATGCATGACGAGGCGACACTTCTTTGGGAAAACTTCGAGAGCCTGTTCCGGGCAGAGTTTGTACCAGCCACCCTTCGAGCAGTGCGTATACATGAGCTACTTCAGCTGCGGCAGGGCAGCATGACTGTGGAACAGTATTCAGAGAGGTTCACAGCCCTCTTGCGCTACTCCACAGATATGGTACGAGACCCGTTCTTCAGGGCCCGAACCTTCGAGCAGGGGCTCAGGCGGGAGATTAGAGCTTCTGTTATTTCTCACAGCATTCCGACTCAGACATGGGTGTTGGAGAGAGCCCTCTTAGTGGAGAGTTTCCTTGCTGAGCAGTCTCCAGTAGCACGACCCACCACTAGACGGTTTGTGGTAGAGTCTTCTTCAGGAGACAGTAGACAGATGATGCAGAGGTCCAAGAGTACCAGACCTACCAGTGGCCGACTGCACGACTCACGTTCAGTTGTGCGGGGGAACCGGGGTGGAATCAGAGCCAGTCCTGCCGAGAGTGGACAGTATTACTACTGCGGCACGATTGGTCACATGGCACGTGACTGTCCGACCCACCATGCAGATGACCAGCAGTTAAATGAAGCACCTCCTAGGCAGAGGCAGAGGTTCAATCAGGGTAGATCGCAAGGAGAAGGCGTCCATGAAGAGGAGTTTTCCGTGTAGCTGGAGGTGGATGACGCTTCGGGGTGTTGCAACCACCACCACCAGGAGGCCAACCCCGACCGCAGGGGATAGGAGGACATGGGAGAGCTCAGCTTCAGGCAGCTGAGGCCTATGGTCATGGAGGTCCGGAAGCAGATGGACAGAAGCAGGACTAGCTCCTGACCTAGAGGCTATTGATCATGTTGCTTCTAGTTTTGTTGTTGTTACATTTGTGTCTTGTACTATGAGCTGCAATAATGAAAAGACACTTATCTTTGTAAAGATTGCTTTTTGTCCTTTTTTTTGGTTGATACTGAGTGGTCCCGGTTAAGATTGATTACTTGACCCTCACTTTCGAGATTTCTACTAGAGGAGACCTAGTGACCTCACACTGATGTCGATAGTGTGAATCGACCCTTGGAGGTGAGAGTGACAGTTGGATCTCTTGGTAGTTACGTCGAGGCCTTACGACGTCATCCATGGCATGAAAGCTTCATTCATGTCAGGATTGACTGTATTAGGAAATGAACGTGGTTCATCCAGGGGATGAGACCAGATTTCTCTTATCAGAAAAGAAGAAATCATAGCATCTCTTGTGAGACTAGAGATGGTCGAGGTCATCCAAGAGCGGATGAGGATAGCACAGGGCCGATAGAAGCCTTATGCTGACAGGATTTGGAGGCCTCTAGAGTTCGAGGATGATGATCACGTCCTTATACGGGTTTCACCACGACGAGGTTTACGGAGATGTGGCCATGGCGGCAAGTTATTCCGGAGGTTCAGTGAACCTTCTTAGGTCCTCAGCTAGGTAGGCTAAGTGGTTTACCGCTTGACGCATCCACCTCAGTTCCACTAGGTGCACCACGACTTCCACGTATCTCAACTGAGGAGATACATGCTCGAACATTCACATATCATCGACCATGGGGATCTGGAATTTGGAGATGGGGTGACTTTCACGGAGGTTACAGTGGTAATAGAGGATTGACAGGAGCAGATCCTATGAGGATGGACGATTCCTCGGGTGTGCTTTCACTGGTAGTATGGGAACCTCCAGGTGAGCACATGAGAGCAGGAGGCTGAGCTACGTGCTCAGTACCACTTTTGTATCCCTAGTTTGTGTTGAAGATTTATGGGGACGTAAAGCCCTGAGGTGGGAGTAATTTAAAGACCCGGAAATTTCAACGAAAAGTTTTTCTTATGTTTCATTGGAATTTTACAAGAACGCAGTTTCTGACGGCATCTGATTCCGAGGCCCGGTGTGCCTGGAATCATTTTCCAAAGTTTGGCTCGGGTACGTTCAGTGAACGAATGTTCGAGTTATCTATCTTCTGAACCGGTACTCATAATTGAAATCGGAGGGCACCGATTAACTCACAGCCCTGATAATTGCTTAAGGGGACCTTAAGCACAGTTGAGTTTTTTTCGCATGAGGTGGTTACTTTTTGGGGATTCGATAAGTCTTAAATAAATTGTAGTGTTACAATTTATTTTATGTGGAAGTTAATTTCTTCATAGAGGAGTTGGAGGTGGGTCCACACCCCATCTAACTTCCCATGAGAGGGTATGACCAAGGGTGGTGCGGTCCGCACGAAACCCCACTTCTTCACCTTCCTTTTAACCCCCATGAACTTCCCCCAATTTAACACCCCTTGTGATTAAATTTATAACTCTAAAACCCCCCATAAACTCCCTTGATTTTAATGTGTCATCTCCCCATTAATCTCCTCTTCCATTAAGTTTTTAACTCCTCTTATTTTGTGTAACACTTCACCTTTTCCTTCCACCATTAATTCATGCCAACATGCCTTAATTAATGAGATGAGTCTCCTCATTTGTTTAATTAAGGGGTTTGGATTGAATTTTAAATCATTATAGTGTGAATAAAAATAATATCATGGGATATTATTTTGAGTTATAGCTTTTGGTGTGGGAGAAGATATTAGAAAAGTCCTAGAGTTTTTGGGAGAGCTTTGGTGTGAAGAAGAAGAGAACTTTACTTCGGCAAAGAATGGATCTTCTTCGATTAAGAACACCTTCCCTTCATCGTATAATGACTCGGATTCCATGGTTCTCCATCCTCTTCTTCCATAGAAACAAGTGAGGATACGTCGTTTCTTCCTCGGACGCACCCCGACGTCCACAAAATCTACGTCCGACCCCGCGACGCCATTCTCGCGACAACGATTTCCGCGCCGACGACGAATGAACCTTGATTCGAGGTAGGGGAATTTATTTTGGTTTTCTCTTATCTTTTGAGAAAAGAACGAAGAGCACGGACCAACCAATTCTAGGTTGATCCGCAGATCGTTCGTTCATGCAGATTGATGTTGATGATTATTGTTTTTTCCGTGAATTATTTTCTTGTCGTACGTCAACTTCTATTAGATGGCCTCTTGCTATCAATATAACGGGAGGAGGTCGGACCACACGAAGAAGGCCGATCCTCCTCCCCCCTTGTTGTTTGAATTTTTTTGCGGCACGTGAAAGGCGGCGTGGTGCTATTGCACATCGCATAAATTATGAGGAAGGGATAAGAAGCACGTCGCCGTCACGTCGCGCCGATGAAGTTGAACATGCCACGACGCTGTCGCGCCGCGCCGGAAAACGACAAATGAAGACGCACGGGCATTGTGGGATCTTGTCAGCGAAGGTCAGGTCCCGGAATGATGACTGGAAAAGAGCGCAGGCCTATCGGACCACCAGAGCGCGTCCGGTGGTCCGCGGAAGCCCCTGCCGGTGCGCCACGCCGGTGCGGCGGTGCCGGCGGTCGGGGGTGGCGGCGCCTAGAGCGCCGCCGGAAGAATCTGTCGTGGCTGAAGCCACGGTGGCGTAGCGCGGTCCTACGACCGCACGGGACCGGATGGGAGTGGCAGGACGCAGCCAGCTGCCGCGTCCGCTGGCACGAGCAGCCCCACATGGGGTCGCGGCTCTTCACGCGGGGGCAACGCCCCCCATACGGTTCGGCCGTTCGGCCGAACCCCCGGCCGAGCCGGGCTGGCTTGGATAGACCAGGATGAGAAGCATCCAGCGAGGCAGGGCCGCGCCGTCCGGGTCATACCCGCACCCAGGTCTGGTCGACCCGGTTCGGGCCGACCCATGGGGTCTCGGGCCAGGTCGGTCCGGCACCAAAACCCCCGTTTTCGGACCCCTCACGGTCTTTTGCCCATATCTTGAGCTGTAGACCTCTGATCGACACACCATCAGTAGCGATGCGATCCTTGGATCGAGGCAGACATTTCGGTATATCGTACATAAGGTTTCAGAATACATTGGGTTCGGCCGGGTTGGTTCGGATACGAAACCAACCGGGCCCTCGGAGCGGAAACGCTTATATCTTGAGCTCCAGACGTCCGATTGACGTGCCGTCGACTTTGATGGATTCCTCTAAGGGAGACGAATCTATGGGATTACTCCGCTCGAGGTTTGGATGCCGTCAGAGTGCGGTCGGGTTGGTTCGATCACGAAACCAACCGGGCCCCTGGAACGGAAAAGCAGATATCTTTCAGACCGGACATCCGTTTGACAAACCATCAGCGGCGTTGGTGATCACGTTGAAAAAAAGTCCATATGAGTATACCCTATGAGAGTTTGGGGTACAATTGAGATACAACTTGGTTTGTTTTCTCACGAAACCAACCAAGCCCCTGGGACTAAAAGGCTAATAACTCACAGACCGGGAGTCTTATTGACGCGCCGTCTATTGCGTTGAGACCCGTATGACGAGACGGTCCTTTGAGATAATTCTTCATGGGACTTTGAGATACTTGTAGTATCGACCTGTAGCTCATGCAGCGGACCCTCCCAGAGACGAGCGTGCGGAGTACAGAGACTATGTAGACGACTGAGACCTGACGACAGGTTGACCGACTCGACGTGGAGTGAGTCAACTGGCCCAGTGGACGGAGCACCCGATATTTGGCGGCAGACCCACGGTGGATGGAGCGCGTGGTAGTTGGCAGCAGTTACGCGATACTCGACCGGAGGAGTACCTCTGAAGGCTATTAGGGGTGCACCCGGTATTTGGCAGCAGACCCATAGCGGACGGAGCACCCAATATTTGGTAGTAGACCCGCGGTACTCGACCGGAGGAGTACCTCAGAGACTTGGATTAGTGAGCAGTACCTCAGAGTCGTGACAGGTCCACTGTACACTCCATAGACAGGCTTCTTCAGAAGTTACTGTTTCGATAATGAAAATCCTGGTTTGAGTTGAGTCTATGACCTTGTGTTTTCCTCATGATTGAGATGAGTCACGTGATAACATAGGTATATGTATGGGCATATACATGGGTAGTGGTTATCCATTGATTTCATAATCTTTGTGTTTCCTCATGATTGAGATGGGTTACTTGATAACTTAGGAATATGTATGGGCTTATACCTAATTAGAGTTTATCTGTTGAGATCTTCTTTGTGGTTATCCTTTTTGGTTTTAGTGAGACCTTGAGGGTCTCGGGGTCCCTACTGAGTATCGTTATACTCACCCCTGCACGGGCTATGCCCGCACCTCATTGTGTTGGTTGCAGATGACGAGCAGTGCTGACGGAGGCTGAGTGTTCGAGGACTGGACAGTACTCGGAGGTGGACTACACGACGAGTCAGTGTCCGGAGGTGGGCTTCACGGTGAGACGACACTCGGAGGAGGTTGAATTGTGAGAGCTTTGTGGAGGCTATCTGTACCTACCCTTCAGGTAGGATCCGAGGAGGATGTCCCACGAGCCATTTCCGTTTTCCAACAGTTGTCTTTTTCTGTTGTACTTTTGTTCCGTTGTAGTTGTACTTTCAGTTGGGTTTGTATTCTGGCCCATTTACTTTTCAGAACATCTCTTTGTACTAAGTGTTTTACTTCCTCTTGTACAATGTGGTGTTTTGTTTACTTTTATAAAGGCAATGCCTTCCCAGTTATCGGGATTTACGCCATTGGTGCTAGTTGCCAGCCCCTAGCCTATGGAAGGCTGGCTTGGGGTAGTCACAGCACGGGCCCCGAGGACGAGTCCTGACAATTCATATTTAATTGAAAGTACCTTTGTCAATTATAATCTAGTTTTGGAGATCCATAGTTCAATTCCCAATATTTTATCCATTCCATAAAAATCCAAATATTTAATTTACAGTATTCTAACTACATTAGTTAAAGAAAATACTAGTAATATAACTATTAAGACATCTTTAAATAGTGTTTTTGGAAATAAAAATTTTAATATCTTTTTTACATTAAATATTTATGGAATCCAATAGTGGTTACCAATAATTCTATAATATTACTAGTGTATACAACATAATTTAAATTGTGAATACTATGAGAAGAACACTAATGGTATGAAACTTGCCGACCTGTACTTGATCGTGATCCAGTAGAAGGGAATTACCCACAGTGGAAAATAAATTGGGAAGAGTACCTTACAAAAACGTTTCAACAATAATTATGATTATATTTTATGAAAAATTATAAAATAATATATTCTTGAATGTCCAAAAATAACAATGAAAATCTGATACAATATCTTGTAAAACAAAAATTCACGGTTATGAACAACATACTTGAGAATGTGAACATGTTTAATGGTATTATAGATCAAATGAAATATTTGAAAATGATGTTTGATAATGAATATCAAAAACTCTTAATGTTGTGTCCCTTAAAAAAGATATTGGATACAATGTCCATGCTACTCTGATATTTCACTCTTGATATAAATATCATTGTTGAAATGGTGAAGGAAAAATGATTAATAAAGAATTATGAAGTACGAATGATGGATCTACATTAAAATCAGATGATATTTTTACTAAAATAAAATAGAAATATTAACTGTATGGAAGATGTATAGGATAATAATATCATGATTAAAATTTCAAATAATTGAAGGGTTCAAAATCATGATATAGATATGAAATGAATATCCACAAGTGGATAAATAGTAGTCACTTCATCCCTGAGAGCTGTAATTTGAAAGAAAATTCATATGAACTAAGAATGTAAAACCAAAAATAATGATATATAGAGTGACAAAATATAAAAATAAATGAAATAGAATCGTCATATAAGGATTTATATAACACATTTCACAAATAATGATAAATTCAAAAGAATAAAATTTTTAGTTACATGGATATTACCTACAAACACAAATTATTTTTCAATAGGTGGAATTATTCCTCCATAATTCGGATCATCTAGACCCTTTTATAGACATATCACATGATATAATAATCAAATTAACATGGGGGAACAAAATTTAATAATGTTTTGATCATAGATGCTCAATAAGGGAAACATTTCCCAATCTGTCAAATCTTAAACATGAATAAAAACATGATAATGAATTAAAAATATCAATGAAAGACCACAATACTATAAATGATAACAATAAAAAGGTATAATTGAAAATTAGAAAATTAAAAGATCATTATGGAATTGTAAACAATTTTACATAAATGAATATACAAAACATTAATCATGAAACTTATGATAATGACATAATAGTCTAGATTACTTTGGAAAATATAATATAATCACAAAAAAAGAATTTCATTGAAATTTAAAGCTTATTGAAAATAGAACGTAACATGATAAAAACATGGAAATGTGGAACACCCATAGTAACCAGAAATACTTTGTGAGTGAAACTGTTATAACCATTCCTATGTAAACCAACACATTATGTCCATGCCAAAAAATATGAGCAAACCCATATTTACTTCACCTTTTCAAAAAACTCATTATGACCTTTCAAGGATATATCATGAGATATAAACATAAAACATTACATTGGAGGGAGTTATAGTACACCACTCATCATCATCTATACTATTTGTTGCACTTAAAATCAATCATCGTTATATATTAATTATCCCACATAAATAGAATTCATTTCATAATAATCCATATTTTGTAACATAACATGATAACATAAATTGTTTGATACCAACAAATTAATCACCTATAATAATAAAATTACCAGTGAAAAATTACTCTAAACATTAAAAATAACTCCATTAGATATATACGATTTAATTCAAATTATAAAAATCAAGGGAAGAAATTTTTTAAAACATTTTCTATTCATCATTTTAAAATATGTAGTTATGATACTCATTTCCAAAAGTATCCTTTTTTAATAAAATACAAATGATATCCTTTAATGGAAACAAATTTTGATCAAAATATCTATTTTACGGTAATTAAATATTAATACTCATTAAAAATTTATATTCCTTGAATAATAATATGGATATTTGAATATTTTATTATATAAATTAAATATAAAAATAAAAATATTATATTTATATTATAATCATATATTACTAATATATTAACTGATTAACATTTATTTTCATTATCAAGTACTATAATTTTTTATTGTTTGTTTTGTTCCAAATTCATGATATAGGGACCAATTAGATGAAATTGGTTTCAATTTCATCATTGATATATAATTTATTATTGAATAGTAATAATTTCACATTGATTTTTAGTCTAATTATTATTATGTTAACTATATGAATATCACTTGTGAAAATGGAAATTGGAAGTATAAGTTTTTGATGTTATTAATGATCGAAATGGCTTATACTAATAAATAGATGTAATATTTGATGAAAATTCATATAATAAATAAAAATTATTTAAGATATCATTATTTCATGATATTATAATAATATTTCTTCCCTTAATAATTTATGACATTATTTCTATAACATAATTTAAATATGTGGTCAAATCAACCATAATGGAAAAAGTTTATAAAGATTTCATGAATAGTGAAATGTTTTAATAATTTGATAATATGAAAATTTCATAATATTAATGACTTAAAGATCATCATATTTCCTTATTAAATCTATTATTTTAACCATCCATGATGGGTGGTGATGATAAATGAAACTAATTTATTTTTGGAGGTTGTAATTCACACGTACAATTGATCGGAGATCTCATTTCTCAATGAAGTTATGTAAATATAGAATATAGTAAAGGAAAATTTCATAATATTATTTATGAAATATAAAACATATCTAATTTTTCAATCCTTCTTTGATACCAACCTTGAGTTTAATTGATGATAAACGAACAACATCACTTCATGTAGGGCATAATCTATGTGTACTCACAACTGAGGGTTTTTTATTTTATTAGTGGATGTAAAGGTTTAATAATTATTTTTCAATAAATATAATTCCATCTAATTATAATATTTATTCTTATGTAATTATATTAATAAGTATATATAAGGTTAGGATGGTAAAAATTAAAAATAATACTCCAATAAGTAGTGGATACACACGTTGGGGAATTAAATTTTCTCTTAGAATGCTCATTTTAAATGAAGGAATTATACTTACTAATAGTAACCAGAGTAGTTTTTTTAGTGTGAAATTGTTCTAGGGGGAACAATATGGTTTATTTCCAAGGATAAATATGAATTTATGGTATTTTTTAGTGGTGATATTGTTAGATTTTTATAAGTAAAGGTAAGGGTAATTTTCATAGTAACCCTTAAATTTTAAATATTTTAAGGTTAATATTCATGGGTACATGGAAGAAAATTTATTTTAGGTATAAATTTACATTTCCCATTCACTATATATGCATAATTTAGTTTTTTAGGTCTTTCCCATTTATATTTTTTTTACGTTTACACTATTTTACATTTAGCGTTGTAATTAATATTTTTAATTGATAATAAATTTTAATGAAAACATTAATATTAATATGTTTAACATATTTGAACCTCATTATTTATAATTTTTAAATTATCTTATAGAATAAAATTTACATGGTTATTAAAATTTAAATTTAGTATTATCGAACATAACACCATTAAATGTTTTTAGAAGATTTTTGTTCATATAATTAAAATTTATACGTAAGCCAAGTCAATTAAAATTACAAATTCTTATACCATAAATAATATTGTAATAAAAATAATAATATTTAAGTTTCATTCATAACAATAAAAAATTGGTCCTAACCATAATAATACATAATTCATAAAATAGAGATGAAATGTTTTTTATTAAGCGAAAATTTTAATTTATCTCTAAAAATGATAGAAATTGGATTTATATGATAATTGAATATATTAAAATTTTATAATCCTATTTTATAAATATATATTCTATTACAGAAATTTTATTTTTATCTTCTATAATAAATGTACATAATTATATAATCATAAAAATATTGACTAAAAATATATATTTTTAAATAAAATTCAAAACAACAAGAAAAGTAAATTTGATATAAGTAATTATAAAATGAATTTTAATTTATGAAATTTAAATTTAAATTTGGATTATTTAATTTTAAAATAAACATCATAATATAATAAAAGACTTTTTATTGAAAACAATTTTTTTCTATATTAACTAAAAATCAATTAGTTATCTTCTAAAGGTAATAGATTTTAATGGTATACTTTATTAGTCCTTATTATAGATTTATTAAAAAATATATTATAATTTTTTTATATTTTTATATTGGTAATAGTGTGTAATAAATTTTATCAAATATAAAATCAATTTACAAAGGTATATAGTTTCATGTCATTACATTCTACCCCCCTAAAAAGTGGTTTGTCCTAAAAATAATATTACATAAAGGAAAACATGAATGGATGATATTTTGAATTGCATCCATAGGTTCTTACGTAGCTTTTTGAAGCTTATCATTCCAACATAGAATTATACAACAATGGGTGACCATGATTATTAAAACATTATCACCAGAATATAATACATCCAATAGGTTTTATTTATATAAAATTGATTGTTTAATTGATACATGTTTCAAACATAGAACATGTGATAGATCTAGTATGTAGTTCCTCAAAAGTGACACATGGAACTCATTAGAAAAGTACTAGGAATTACATGATACGTAAAATTTATTCAAAATAAATAAATTCATTTCAACACATTCATAGAGATATTTTAGTTTTTTTAGATAATTATATTATCACACACACCTAAAAAATATTAAATCACAACATGTTCGCTACCACTCAGTATCAATTTTTGAAGAATATAAAATTTTTAAAATAAAAAAATTACCCATTTCCTAATATATTTTTAAACATATTTATATTAACCTCATTCATGACCATAATAATCTATAAAACCATTTGAAAAGAATTTCTAAACATGGTTTGACAACAAAAAGCATAATAAATGACATAAAAAAAGAAACAAAAAAACTTGTCAGTGTATGAATACTCATAAAAATTTTATTTTGCAAAATAATATCAGGAAACTAACGAAGACTTTTATATCCCAATAAATAAATTCTATACACTATTTTTTTGAAAAGAACATATAATAATAAATATTAGTTAAAATTAAAAGTAATAATAAATTGTTTTCGGTCATTTAAATCTCATGAAATGTTACACATTTCCCCATTACGGTGTCTCAAAAATAACCCATTAAAAATGATATCATTAGAATAAATTTAAAAATCATAATATTTATTTGAATCCCAAAATAATTAATAAGTATATCATATAGGTAAGTGTGAAAATTAATTTTATATCATGCTTACAATCCCTATTACCAATAGAATAACATATATGGTAAATTTCAACAATCTCATAGATGAAACCTTGCCGGTTAAATATTTACTTTTACCTAATGTGTTTATGAGATATATCAGGATAAACTATTAAAATGATCTATATCTGGCTCACATATCATTATAAACCATTCCAAATTACCATAAAATATTTATAATTTAGTAAATATTTTAATTACAGTATCAAAATCAATAAATTCTCGTATAAAAAGGAACATCATGATATTGAAATATCCATTTCATTAAAACCCACATTGAGAATATGAATAACAAAGGGAAGTAGGTTTTATTAACAAAACATGAAATATTACGAAGGAAATAAAATATAAAATAATAGATAAGGAAGTGAGAAGAAATTTTTAGGTCTTATATGTCAAAATAAAACATTTCTATTTCCATTTAATAAATACATACCATAGAGTATATGTATAATGATATCATTGGAATAATTTTGAATGAAAATAAATGATACACACAATGACATATATGGTTAATTTATGTGCATATAATGAAATCCATAATATTATTTACTTAATATGAAAATAGATGAAAAATATTTCGAAAATAGATAATTAAAACATTTTAAACTAGGTTTTTAAGGATATGTGTCCCCTAACTCATGTCTGACTCACCTCATACATTCATTATATTAATGAATAATGGTTTTTTATAACTATTTAATTTCAAAAGATAAATTTTCAACTTTAATATTCAATTTTAATTTATTGGTTACCAAATTATATGTATTTACTTAATCCATTATGTGTACATCATGTATTTTGAAGATATTCTTCACATATGTTCCAAATAACATTGGTAAGTTAGCTATAAACCAAGAGTTCATTTGTAAATTATCTATATAATAATAATTATAATTTATTAATTATAATTTTATAATTTAATTCCACTTTATAAGAATTGTTTTTGAAGGTTATGAAAAATTAATTGTATGATAATCATCGACATGAATGTTCTATGTATGTACGAATAAGATTTTAATTTCATAAATAGTTTGAGGGAAAAAGGTAAATATAATTTTATATTTCTAGATTTATGATTATATCATAAATAGAATATTATTTATTTAAATACACTTTTATATAATATTCATGTGATGTGGTCTTAAAAATCATTTCGTAGAGATGGAAAAGAACATGTATGCATGAATGTTGTTGTCATTTTTTTGATGGATTTAAAGGTATAAATGAATATATATTATCCTTCCATAATGATAAATATGTCTTTAATAACATATATATACATTAAATCAGTAATTATTATTGTGATCCATACATTTTAAATGATGATATTATGTCATATTGAACGGTTATTCAATACAAAACCCGATTATCCATGTTAGAATTGTATGGGCCTAGTACATTTTTAATCGTAGATACATAAAAACTCATCCATAAGTGAACTAAATCATCTTCCAATAATTTTTTCATAACTAAAAACCTTCTTAGGAATATCATAATTAATACCACTCTTTACAACCTATGGAATGTAAATATATGTAAAGGTGATATAAAATGCCCAGTATGGGTAAACATGGGTGATATAAATGATTAATTAAACATAACATGATCATAAGGGAATGATAACCTGATAATGAATTTTGAAAAGAAAAAAATTCAAATCATATATCAAAATCTTGAGTGATGTCATAAATATTGTTAGTTCATCAGACAAGATTCATAATTTAATCAAAAAACATGATCTATAAGTGAATAAAATTGACATAATAGATTGATCAGTGTCTTAAAAATAAGAAATAAAAATAATTTTTTTATTAGTGAAGGATCATTTCCAACAAAATCAAAGGGAATTGGGTTCACCCCCCAAACTATCATTATATTCAAGGATTACTCCCAATAAAATCATATTAACAAATTCATTTACGGAAATTTGTTCACTAGTTATCCCGTACCTTTTTATCTCATGATATATCCATATTAGCTCAATGCTTTAGAGACGTGTCTAATTCATGGCATGCATATCACATAATGCAAATCATATTTACTTTTCCACAATATCATAAAATAATCATCGTATCATAACATTGGGAAAATAAATTGGATTAATAAATAATTAATCATGTCATAACCCATTGAAAATAATAGGGTTTCATAAAAATATTCAAATTATAATCATAATATATCATGAGAAGGAAAAATGATAGAATCATTGGATCTTATCCTATTAAATCATATTTAATATAAAATGATTTCATGTCTGATTAGAATTCCATTAAAATATATTTTTAATATTTGTGATTATAATTTCCACTACACATTTTAATCACATGATTAATATATAAATTTTTAACAAATATTAAAGGAATATTTTATTTAGAATAAATAATGGAATTTTTAAAGGATGTTTAACAAATTAAATTGTTTTAGTGATAAAACATTACATTCATGTTGTGTATGATAAAAAATTCCATTCACATTTAAAGAAACAAATAAAAATTTTCCTCATTTAGGAAATAAAGAGAATATTCCATTTCATTCATGTTTTTAAAATTAAAACATGGTTAAAAATGAAATTAAACATGTAAATAATAATTTAAACTATTTTTGATAAACATTTAGTGAATAATTAACATGGAAGAAATAATAATTTTACATAGGAAATAATTAAATTAAATTTTCCATAAAATAATTTAATTTTTTTAAATATGTTAAGAGACAAAATTGAATTGAATAGATGTAATTTCAATATATAACCAGAGGAGAATAAATAAAAAAATTATTTTGTGATGTATATCATAATATTATCAGAAAACTTAATCATAAATAATTCCAATTATCAATGATGTTGTAATATAGAAACCTTATGATGAGTTCCAATTGCTTTGAATTTTCTCTAACCTATGTTATTATACTTTTAAATTTATTATATTTAATGAATATTTATCATGTAATTATCTGAAATATTTTAAATAATATTTTCAAGGCTTTGGGTAGAGATATAATATGATTTCAGTGCCTAATGATACATGGTATTGAAAAAATAAAACAATTAATTATATTATCTAACACACATGTAATTTTTAGGAAGTAATGTAATAAATCCCATATATAGTACTTCATTATAAATCTATGTCTTTAATTAAATATAAAATATGGGGTTTACCCGATGAGTGAAAAAATCATTGTATGCGTTAAATGTATAGGTTTAGTGCCTTTGTAATTGGAATTATAATTAAATAAATTTTTTAATTTATATATTTGTTATTAGTACTAAAACAAAAAAAGTACTCTTTATAAGAGTAATTATGAATAATGAATTATTTTATCTACAAATGGAAAAGGGTTTGATTGAGAAATATAGTAGGAAAACCTTGGTGGGTGATGGAATGATCAATGACCAGAGACCGATTTTATAAGGATTATTTATGCCAAAATAGTCCATGGATTTGACAAACAATATCATCACCCATTATTTCCAGATATTTATCCATTCTTGAGGTCAGAATATTTTATATTTTCTTAATCCATATTGTTTTATCACATTATGAACCTGAATCAATTACAATAATATATTGATTCGTGATTCAATCATTTTTTTCATGGGTCGACTAATTTTCCTACGATTTGGGATGTTATATTTTTTGATAATTCATTATTAAAAAATATTTATAATGGAAATGGATTGAGACCAAATCAAAAAATTTCTGATGATTATTAATTTTTTTTTTGTGAATTTCCTCCCTCATTATTACAATATTAATCACTAGTATTTTCTTTGTAAGATGTTTTAGAAAATACACACTATTTATTTATTGTTCAATAATACATTGGAGGAATATATAAATACCAGGCATTCAAGTTCATATTTAAGGAAATAATTATGGTTTTTAATGAGTACAAACATTTTGAATTAGGCTAGGACAGGCCAATTCATGGGTTTCAGTATTATTGTGATGTGGAGCAAAAGTGGTGTATTCCCATGAGGAGTATGTGATTAGAATTCATCGAACAATGATGGAATGGCTCAGTAAATGTTAGATATATGTTTTGAGGCATGATTAGAATCATGAGAAGAGTTTTATAAAGTTAGAGTAAAATATAAATAATGTTTCTAGTTTTTTTAAAATCTTGCATTACATGATGTATAGTTTGAGGAAAACATGCCATGTAGACACTAGTCATGGAATCTAGGATTTTCATGTGATGAAAATATCAGACACTATGTTACCCAGTGCAGGTGAATAGATTTTTAACCTATGGTTTTATGAGTATGTACATGGTTAGTTATAATGGAATGACCAGGGTACATCTTCATGAACCAGTACACAAACATGACCAGATTACCAGGTCATAACATGGTACCGATGAACGACATTCGTATATGGGTATGATCTAAATAATTTGATCATAGTACAAGGAAAATGGGAAGACTCTAGTTATAAAATAAATACCATATACTCGTAGTATATGTCATGAAATTTTTCATGGGAAGTTCTAGGACCTTGTTCGGTTTTGTGTAGACCAATAAATATTGGATGTTTTCCCTTGGTCCATCCCCATGGGTGTATAGCGAGGCATCACATTACGTTAAAAGGAAATTAACTGCTATATTTGATTAGTCCTGAATAATGTTTAATAATATCTCTATACTACCAGGGGTGTGAGATTATATAATTATTACTTCAACGCTAAGTGGTGTTTGAGGAATCACCATGGAAAAGTACATGGGGGTATGATTATATACTTATAATGTCATTTAAGATAGGTTATGGTACACCCAAGAGGCCTTGGGTATGATCCCCTATCTATGCATATAAGTATTATGAGTCCTACTGAGAACTTTTATATAGAAATTACCAACTACATTGACTACTTAGATGATATATATAATTATTATTAAGATATTGGAGTGAGTTCCTTTGGAAAATAGTTAACTTGATTCCTTTAGTAAAATCATATTGCTGGTTTAATGGTATTGATCATACCATGAATATTGGTTTATATTATTAGCGTATTTTAGTTATTATTTTTAGTTTTGACATATATTTACATGCCTTTGTGATGATGAGATTATTGCCATCGTGATGATTTTTGATTTGCAGTTTTTGGGGTGTCTTACTGAGTATTGCTATTCTCAATTATTCATGGACTCTTCCTGCACATGTCGTGCATTATTATGATGAAAGACCTTTTGATGGATTCGTAAGAGAATATGTTGTAGGAATAGAATAGTTGGGATAAACAAATTAAGTATGTAATCAGGTAGGTAATTTGACAGTAGTCCCCACATTTCTATCAGGTTTGTCTTATTTTTTAGTTTTTGTTGGTATGAATTTGTCTCTTTATGCTTCCATATTCATTTTTCAAACTATAATTGTTGTATAAATGTGTATGAATAAATTAGATTATTATATTTATTTCATATTCTAGTGTTGTATTTTCATATTGGGGACGTGTGTGTGCTTACAGGTTCCTTAGGATAATGCCTCCCATTCACATGATATGTCTACTAAGCATTTCTCATGAGCTCCTCACCTATTAGATGTATGATTGGGGATTGATTCTAAAAATATTTCTATTCAGGTGATCCATATTGGTCTGGTTCCTAATATAGGTCTATTTTTGGGTTTCATCATTGGATTGGATTTTATAAATTGTATATATTTTTTGGTTTTGGAAATATAGAAATAATATTAATGTTTTTAAAATTAATATCCCATGATATAGAAACTAGAGATGATGTTTCACCATCTTATCCATTCAACAAGACTTATATAAGCCAACTATTTATTTGGTTCATATAACATCTAGTTGCAGGTAAAAAATATTACCTAAATCATAAAAGAATTCGTTTTGGATTCTATGACTTTTTTTGAGTAAGGTCCCCATATTTACTGTTTGATCAAGGTATGTCTTGATAATTTTTTGATTCATTCATGATGGAATCTAACCATGATTTTATAATAGGATCATGATGAAGATTCATATATTGATGAGTCATGATTTCATGGACCTATGAAGGAGGTTGTACCTATTGGTAGTTTTCTCTTCTTAATGCTATCAAATTGAGTATCATTTTCAACGAAAGTACAAGAAGAGTCTTTTGTAGGTTGATAGAAATTCATGAATTTCAAAGGTAGATAACACTCATTTTTTTGGGAGATAAAAACTAGTAGGTAGTTGACTATTTTCAGAAGGTACTTATAATATTTTTCCACCATCTAAGGACACCTCCAAATGACATAGAGGTCCTAAAAATGAGTCATCTTTTTGGATCCACATTGATATAGTGAAGTCTATTGACCTAGAAACATGATGAGGAAACTCTATATTAGAATGATTTGGAATGTCCTTTATGGGAAGAGTTTTATATATCCATCCTACAAGTAGGGCACATAAAATTAAATTTGCATCTTCATTACTATATCATTACTATAGTAGAGTATATATAAAGGTTTCTCATCCTCTTCTGATACTCTCTAGATATAGATCATTATCTGTTATTCTTGGAATAATCCTTAAAGTGGTTCTTACAGTGATATATTAGGGCTAAAATGATATCTCATTTCATTCGTACATATTTTATGTTTGCATCAATGAGTTGTAGTGTGGACATATATATGGTCAAGAATATGTCAAATGTTCATTATGATAGTTGAAACATAGAAGCATAGACTATAAAAGTGGATAGTTTATAGAAGATTCGCGTATCTGGGAATACATGAATCTTCTACAGATATGATAATGATACATGTTATGTAGTTTACATCTATCAAGAAGCATCATACCATATTAGGGTGAGATAGTGTTTCTGTTTCAATGGTTAGGGGTATATCATATGGGATTTTCTAATATCTCATTTAGATGATAGTTAGATTATTGATGGACCACTTATGAAGAAAACAAATTAGATAAGTGATGTATATAGTGTACTATATGTGGATGAAATGTAGAGAGAGTTGTAGTAGGGGGACAATAATTTGATTTGTTTCCACCTCTACCCCCAAGTGGTCCACACCACGCTTTGGGATCTGGTGGTTAGGGATGATCACAATAGAATGTAGTGGATACCTATGACCTAGAAGATCCAGGTATAATTAGAGGTATTATTAGTGACTTATCTTCATTATATTTAGTAATTATATCTACAAGAGAGTTTGAATTTCCACTTTCCACTTCCCCTATTAATGATCTAGATATTTATATGGAGCCTTTTGCTCATCCTTTTCAGTTACAGACTCCTACCAGAGGATATTCAATGGCTACAGTTTTTATTATGACAATCCTATATGATTTTTGGATTATATATTTTCTTATGGGATCTCATTATAGAACTGATGAGGCCTTATGATGAAATATTATGCATATAGTGGCTATCCAAGTTTCATATAGAAATATACTTTTTCAGGTGGAGGATACAGTCCATCCGTATTGTTGGGATGAGTTATTCCTTTTGTGGGTTACAAGGAAACTATTGTATAGTAGGGTGGGGTAATACACATAAGGATACATTTAATTATATACTAGTTGGTTATTATGATCATTGAAGAAATATATTCTATCAAATATCAGATTCTAGCATAGGTGGATGTGTATTCGGACTTATTCCCCTAAGTGCATTTTGGGATTACATCTACATGGATATATAGAGTTATATATGTAATTTTACCAATTGGTTGAATAAATATATATTACATAATATCATATTGTTCTTGTAGAGCATCAAGAGATGGGGATGAAATTAGATGATTTTAATAATATGATCATAGTCATACCTACTTTATCAGACCAAATAACCATGTTTTTATTTTCCAAGAAATTATATTGGATTTTGATGATGTTTGTGGATTATCATCACTTGAACCATGTTAAAGTGATAAATATGTATAAAAAAAAGGATCAACACCCTCATATACTAGCTAAATGGGTCATATAGTACTCAAATATTGACCTCAGGTCACATTATGAGACGCTCCATGTTTGGGATGAGGATATAACGAAGACAACATTCTTATTTCTCTATGGTCAATAAGAGTACTTGTTGTTTTCAATTGATGTTGTCAATAAACATTTAGTTTTTATGTGTATAATAAAAAAACGTTTTAGTCATTCTTATATAGGTTTTCGGTAGTCTTCAATGATGACATCCTAGTGTAGTTGGTATCTGAAGAAGAGCACCCAAAACATTGGAAGATAGTCTAGAAATTATCCTAGATCACATACATTATGGGAATCTCTCATGATGTCGATTCATGATTTTAGAGTTCCAATTACAATGAAATTTTGTCTCATAATAGAGAGTTCAATTGGACCCAATGAATGTTGAGGCAATTCTATCATGGGAGAAACCCAATATTATGATTGAGGTATAAATACTATATGGGTTTTCTAGTTACTATAAATTGTCTATGATATATATATCCATGATATCAACACCCCTAACTACATTTACCATGAATTGGTAGCCATTTCTAGAAGGAGAGGTTCAATTGGTCCATTCTAAATTGATGATAGCATTCAAAAAGTCACCCAATAGAAGACTCCCAGAGTTGGATTGTGAGTATGTGATGTTCTACAATGCATCTAGGACCAGATATAGATATATTTCTCATATATAGGTAGTAAATGATATCATATAGGTCACACTATTGGATAACTCATAAACATATCAATAAAATAAGTGATTTAAAGCTATAATCATTGGTCTTTTGCCTAAATATTTTGTGAACAAACATATGGCAGAGAGTCATCATTTATTATGACTATATGAGTATCAAGTATATTCTTTTGTTGCTAGACCATAACATGTGATAGAGGTGGTGTATAGAGTTCCATTAGTATTATTACACTGATATTGTCCATACTCATGAGAAAGAGAATATGCTGTAAGATTCACTTAGTAAGTGATCTTATTCATAATTATTGAATGAGGTATCAAAAAGTACAGTCTAGTTGATATATCCCATCAAGGATAAGGATTTTGAAGTTTTCCTATAGTTTATGGATTTTTACCCCCAATATATAATTTGTTAGGTAGGATAATCTTAAAGATATTAACTGGGATACCTTAAGTGTTTAGATATCAGATTGACAAAGTACTGATGGATTTTATAAAGGTATGTAGAATATAATTCTTCTTTGAGGGTGGAAGATGGTTCTAGTGATAATGTGAGAGCACAAATTTTGGTAGTATCATACACCCCCATTGATAGTAGATCTAATATAGATGATGTTGTACTAGGTCCTTTAGTGTCAGTTCTGGGGGACATGGATGAACAAGTCTGTTGTTGGGGTTGTCTTTTGAGTCCTCACTTGTCGAAGGTGATGGTTGAGAACCGATTTCTATTGAGTTTTGGTCAAACCAATGTTGTTCAGGTTTGGATGTGGGATGTGATATATGATGACCACAAAATGGGGATTCCATTATCTTATACTATGAAAGACTTTATTTGGATGTTCATAATCTGACTCAATAAGTTATCATAGTTCCTAGATATCATAGAGTATTGTTCAGTTGAGATATTTTGATCCCTTTATGTGTCGTAGATAGTCTAGATTCAAAAGGTTTCCTTAACAACTATTTCATCCTATGACTCAAGTGTTAAATTAAGATTATAAAAAGGATTTCAAGAATCGTTTGGGAATAAGTTGAATTTGAGAATAATGTTTCACCCACTGATTGATGGCCAAAATGAGAGGCCTATTCGGGTTCTAGATAACATGATTCATGCATTAATTTTAGAATTTTTCCATAAGTAGTAGGATAACCTAACATTAGTGGATGATTTTTACAACCCCAAAAAACACTCCACAATCAGTTTGGAATAATTGTAGTTTTTTATTGGAAACCCTTCCAGTCTCCAATGTGTTATAATAATCTAGTGGCATTTTTATTGATGAGGATAGAGTTTGTAGTTGAAATTACTAGGATGATTGAGATCTTATTGGGGAATATAAATATTTCCAATGGGTATTTCATGTCAAATTCAGATTGATGACATAGGACTTATTAGTTCAACTAGAGGGACCATATATATCTAATGGTTTCTCCTCAATAATGATTTCATTTATTTGGGAAGTTGGAAAATATTTCTCTAAGGCTCATTCACCCTTTACATATATTGTGTATGGATAAGAGGGTGGAATACCAGATTACCCTACTACCATATTAGACCAAGTTGGTTATGCCTTCCCAATATGATATTTGAGTAGGTATATTCATGAACTGTCACATGTTATCGACTGGGGTTAGATGGATATTGAGGATGGACCTACCTTTTATATTATCAGATAGAGACCATGGACTAGTAGGATAATATCCTTCCTGGTTGATTGATTCTTTTGGTGCATGTCTATTGGTCATACGAGGATTTTTTGGGGAGAACCTTAGAGGGGGAGAATGAGATATGAGCCAAATTAACTAAAATTTTTGTGGTATTTTTACTTTTCAGGGGAAAAATTTAAGAGTTTGTGTCAACTTTACAACTCATTTTTTTTATTTTAAATATTATTTAATATTTTATGGAATTTATTTGGAGTTCAAAATTTAGTTATCTTGGTTTTAACAGTATTGGGGATTATATGTATTGATATAAAAAATTTTAAATATATAATAACACCCACATTATGATTTTTTTAAATAATGTACTAACTCTCAAAAAGATTCTTAGATTATAATTTTTCACACAACCATTAAATACAGAATGTGGGTTTTACCCTATGTAAGACATAATATTTGTGTGAATCAGGTATCTAGCTAGAGAACTATCAGGGTTTAAATATTAAATAAGTAAAATATTTAATTTAAATATTTTTTACTTAATAATATTCTTAATACATTTATTTATAAACTTGATTATGAAAAATACATAAGGTTGGAGGCATAACCCAGGATATTAAACAAAGAGACCATTTAGGAGAACCTTTTTGGGCGATATCATGATGGAGGACGAGTTACTAATTTTCTAATTATTATTTCCTTCAATGTAGTTATTTAACTATCTATAAACAATTTCAAAAATTGAAAATTAGTGATAACTCTATACATGAGGTTGGGAATTAATTTTTTATTAGTTTAAGCCCTTTTTATTTATCTAATGATGAACTCAAACCAATTGTATTAAAAAATTAATTTATGCGTTTATAATACATTTTGGGTGTTGATTTATCTTCCTTGGATTTGGGAAATGATTTTTTTTTATGATTACTTTTCTATTACACAATATAATGGAAAACTATTGTGTCTATCCCAAATAATGGTTCAGGTTAATTCCACTTGTTTTGTTTTATTCATTTCTATCATCGTTCTTCAAACATTCTAATTTGATATTTTAATTGTCAAGATTTTTGAAAAATATTGAGTAATTGACCATTTTTTAAACATTTATTTGGGAAACTGAATGATACCATAAGTTTCGGTTTGATATTGATTGTATAATTGTGATGTGTGATGACAACAAATTTTTGTGAACATATCATGAGAGGCATGTGTGTGGGTTTTCTGGTTATGGAAATTCGACCCAAAAGAGGGTCATTCATGAGTGAAGTATGTGGTATGAATTCAGAAAGAGATGACATAAATGATTGGAAAATGTCATATATTGGTTAAAGGGAACAATTAGTGGACTGAGAAGAGTAAATAGTGGCATGCGCAGAAATAAAATGAAGTTTTTGGATATCATTAAAATCCAGCATGACACGATATGTAGTTCAAATCCACATGTTTTGTGTAACGTGACTCTGGAGGCTAGGGTTCACACATGAAGAATAGTATCACAAACCATGTGGGACCCACCACACACTATGTCACCCAATAATAGATTATTTTAGTGTTCTATATGGGATTAAGGGAATGGACATGGCCACAAATAGGAACAAAACTACAGTAGACAACCATACCATGATACTCAGATATAACCGAATTACTCCGAAACTTAATAGTACATGAAAAAAACCTTGGAACGTCGGAATATGTCCAGGTACATGGGAATGGGTTGAGGTACTAACGTACACTAATCCGATAAAAGACACACCGTGTAATCCTAGTGCACACTGTTAACTTTCTAGAGGGAAGTTTGAGGCCCCATGTTCTCTTCAATGTGGACCAATATCTTTAGAGGTGTTCCCTTGGTAAATCCCCATGAGAGAAAAATAAAGAATCAAGTCTCCAAAATAGGATTTGATCACTTATATGAGGTTATTCTCATATAGAGTTTAGGAATCCCTATATGTGAACTAGGTTTTGATCCTATATCATTCCTTCTTATTCTTTGGTCGAGGGTAGAGGCATAATGATGAAAAAAACATGGGCATATGCTCCCCAATGTAGTACATTATTTTTTCTAGGGTCCTCTGTATCCTAGAGTCACTCGGTGAGATCCACAATCTATGAAATTATATCTTATATTCTCCAATGAGTACGTATTTATAGAAAGTCCTAACAATCCCTTATTCATGGATTATATCTATAATGACCCATACTTTACATACATTGTTAATACTTCAAAATTGAAGCACACTTATTACAACATATGACAAAACCACAAAGGACTGTATAGGTATAGTGCCTTTAGAAACTGGGAAACATAAACAACTGGTTCATAAATCTTCTACAGTGTCTCCCATTTATTTCATCATATCTAGGGTCCCTTTTAGCATATTCTACTTAATATCCATCTTCCTGACCTGGGGAAAAGAAAACATAAAAGGGTGAGCTCAAATGCTCAGCAAGGGCAAATAAAGGAAATAAAAATCATATCATATCTTTTTGAAAATCATAACCTGCAAAAGAGATCATAATATCTTAACATGGAATAAATCATAGAAGTGAAAATGAGATCCCCATAATCATAACATGAAACTTGAAACTTTGTGGCATGCACACATAATCATGGAAAATCATTTTTGTTAGTCATGACTCATTTCCAAGACTATCTTAGTGGACAAAGTCCCTTTTTGAACCGAGTTCACTCCTCGTTTCAGTCCTGTATCACTGAACCGAAATAACCTTCCGTTCCAGCCATGTCTGTCTCATTAGATATAAAATCATTACCCAATGCATTGGAGGGAGATATAGGTCCCACTCATCTTATAATGAATCCTTTATTATGTGTGCCACATAATCATAAACCATACATCATAGCGTAACCCATGTAATAAAAATGGGATTCTTAAACAACATGACATCCTAAAACAATTCATATAAGATAAAGGAATTCATAAAAATATTTCCATCACAACATAATCAAATCCATGTAATAATAGGGATAAAAACATAACCCTTTTATTATCTTAGATGGAAAATAATTTTGATAAAATAATTGAACTCCATTCTTGAGGAAAATATCCTTTCTATTTCAAAAACATTTTTCCTTTCATAACATGTCATATGACTTTAAAACAAAAGAAGATGATTAAAAATAAACTGGAAAACTTGTAAAGGAAGATTCTTGGAAATTTTGTTTTAAAAATCCATTCATGTCGTATAAGTTAAAAAAACATTCTTCTCGTACTTTTGTCGGAAAAGTCAAAAAGTACCTCGTACGAAAAACGACAAAAGATTCCTTTCATTTCTTTGACTAAAAACTCACCGAAGGGTAAAAATGGATTTAAACAATTGTATGTGGATGGAAATAATATTACATATTTATGAAACATGGATCTGGATGATAAAATACACCCCAGTAAATACTTACGAATAAACAATCTCGGATAAAAATGAGATTGTGATATTTCCCTTACCTTAGGTCCGATTTGCTTTGTACGTGTCCGAAGCTCCTATATAATGGTTTAAATAATGTTATTGACTTATTCCATAATCATACATATTTATATGATATCATATATGTTCATATTCTTATATTCCTGTTAGTAATATTTCATTGTTACTTGTTACTCGGGTCTTTATTGCCTTTTGTTCTTATGCGTGTTTTGCTGAATAAATTCTTATTCTTCTTTTAAGGTTATAGATACCTTATATACAGAATGGTATTAGTGTAACATATATCATATTTATTCATTCAATTCATTTATATAATTACTATGTAATGATGATCATGTAGAACGAGTCGCATCACATCGTGGAGACGGTATTCCGTACGTACGCACGAGTGATGGTATCATTCCTATGATCGTGGAATTGTATTGGAGTATATATATATTATTTCAGTATCAATATTAATTTATAATAATCATAAATAGTTACTCATTACACCATTATACCCATACTTGTAAAGTGATGGTGGAAAATAGATTACACCACGGCGTGGAGACGGTATTCCGTACGTACGCACGCGCGGTGATTTCATTTTTCCGTAGGATGGATAGAAGGTGAATTAGGGTTGTTTCATATTTATAATAACATATCAGTATGTAAGTAATACTGATGTTATTACTTTATCATGAAACAACTAAATAAGAAGAAGTTGAAGAAGAAAGAAACTGAAAAGATCGGTAATGGATATTACCTCTTCTTTGGAACGCCTCTTTGAATCCTCCACTTAGGTAACTAAGATTGGTCTTTGAAGAATACCAGGACCTCTAGGATTATTCTAGGGAAGTGGAGAGGAGAAAATGGCAGGGGTTGGCCGAGCTTGAGTGCTCAAATTGGTGTGAGGAGGAGGGGGAGGAGGTGCCCTTTTATAAGGGAGGAGAGGGGCACCTTAGGAATATCTCAAAATATTATTTTATATTAAAGTCAAAATCGGTTTATAATGGTTCCAAAGGGTCTTATTTCGAAGCTAAAGTGGGTATGGGTCGAAATCCTATCAACCAATAGGATTTATACAAGTTTAGGGTATTATTTTAACCTTATCAATTAGATTTAACTCTAAGTTAAATAATTTAACTTTTACCATGTCTTTTTGTTTTATTTCACTATATGGTTAATACACTTACTATAACATGCAAAGCGAACCTCAAATTGTTTATTATTAATATATATATCCTTATCTAATAATTTGGCCAAACCTTAGATTTTTAGGAATAAAATCATAATTAATAATATAACATTTGATTTAAAAACTATTTTGTGTCAATTTTGACACTATTTGATAGATGATTTTTGTGAAAGTCATAACAGAATTATATGTTCGAACCAAGTTGATTAAATAAACACTAATATATCATAGTAACCTAGAAAATTAGTTGAATTCATAAAAAGTATTAAATTACATTTATTTTGGTATTTATATTATCAATCATGTCAATATTTCATTAATAAGATAATTACTGCATCATCTTTGTGTCATAAATAAATTAAATTATTTGATGTCTAAAAATTACAAATAAAATACCATCATGTAGGAAATCTTTTTATCTTTCTAATGAATATTTAAAATCGAATATATCTTTTGTATAACCCCATATTAAAAATGATTTACTTATTAAACTTTAATTTTAACTATTTTAACCCTTCTTTAAATAAATTAATAATAAATGTCCTAATCTAATCCAAGTGGGCATAAATGGTCATATATTATTCCTAAGTTTTTTTTGGTCGAATTACACATGTCCAATAGAATTAGGACATGTGTTAGGGTAATATTAATATCATATTTACCCTTAGTTACCCTATTTACTATTAACTGCGGTAAAAATAGTAAAAAGTTACTATTCACCAAAAAATTATTTTTATCACATTGAACCAAATTTTACATACTGATATCAACCGTGTCTGTCGGATTTTTAAAATTCCATTCACAGAAGCGGTAAAATTAAGTTTTATGCAAAATTCAGTTTTTAACCTACCACTTAGTGGTTTCACTATTCATCAAAAATTGAATGTTTTCAAAAAAATACCAAAATTTCACCCTAGGCTAATTTCGGTATTCCGAATCCAAAAATGAAGACCATTTTAAAAAATAAAATTTATAAAATTTCAAAAAGTGGTTATTACTATTCATAACGGCTAGTTTTAATAGCATATTGTTGTTTAGTGAAACTCGGTATTGTGTACGACGCAAGCTATCGAGGAAGGTCGTGATTGCGTGTAAAGCAAGACAAGCAAGTGTTGTGTAGAAAAAGATTACTTTGATGATTTATATAACATAAAAGTCTCGGGTGTTACATTCTACCCCCCTTAAAAAGAATTTCGCCCTCGAAATTCGTCACTTTGTAACAAACAGATGAGGATACTTCTCCCTCATCATATCCTCAAGCTCCCATGTAGCTTCTTCAAGTTGGTGGTTCCTCCATAAAACTTTCACCAATCGAGTGGTTTTGTTTCGTAGGACTTTTTCGCTATGATCCAGAATCTCTATCGTCTGTTCTTCATAAGAAAGATCTTGCTCCAGGGGTACAACTTCTGAGCTGAGTACATGTGAAGGATCTGGTATGTACTTTCTCAGGAGAGATACATGGAACACATCGTGAACTTGAGAGAGATTCGGTGGAAGTGCCAATCGGTAAGCTACCTTCCCAACACGATCCAGTATTTTGAAAGGACCGATATATCTAGGGCTCAACATCCCCTTCTTTCCAAATCTCATAACCCTCTTCCAGGGAGATATTCGTAAGAACACTTTATCACCAAATTCAAACTCTAGGTCTTTTCTTTGGTTGTCGGCATAACTTTTCTATCGACTCTGAGCTGCGCTTATGTGTTGTTGAATAGATCTGACCTTTTCTGCCATTTCATCAATGAGATCAGGTCCTAATAGCATTCTTTCCCCAACTTCATCCCAGCAAGTTGGAGTCCTGCATTTCTTTCCATAGAGAGCTTCATAAGGAGCCATCTGAATAATGGAGTGAAAGCTATTATTATAAGAAAATTCCTCCAAAGGTAGGTGTTGATCCCAACCTCCTATGAAATCCATAGAGCAAGCTCTCAACATATCTTCTAGGGTTTGAATTGTTCTCTCAGACTGACCGTCTTTCTGGGGATGATAAGCAGTGCTGAAACTCAACTCTGTATCCAGAGTATGCTGAAGACTTCGCCAGAACTTCGAGGTAAATCTTGGATCCCGATCAGATATAATAGAAAGTGGTACTCCATGCAATCTTACCACTTCCTTTACATATATCCTGGCTAGCTGATCTAGAGAGAAATCCTCTCTAATAGCAATGAAGTGTGCAGATTTTGTAAGACGATCAACTATGACCCAGATAGCATTATTGCATTTGGATGTTTTTGGAAGTCCTGTGACAAAGTCTATAGTGATGTTTTCCCATTTCCATTCGGGTATGGGTAATGGTTGTAACATCCCCTTAGACTTTTGTCTCTCAACTTTAACTTGTTGACAAACCAAGCATTGAGAGACATATTCAGCAACATCTCTTTTCATGCCATCCCACCAGAAGTACTCTTTCAGGTCCCTATACATCTTCGTGCTTCCAGGATGAATAGAGAATGATGAACTATGAGCCTCATCCAGCAGCTCCTTCTTTAATTCGGGGATGGAAGGAACACAAACCTGATTCCTGAACTTTATTATCCCATCACAATCAAGGTTGAATTCAGGAACATTTCTCACCTTCTTTTGTAACTCGACATCTTCTTTCTGTGCCTCTTTAATCTTCACATGTAAAGATGGTTGAACATTCATTTGAGAAAGATAAGATTTTTCCCCTCCCATTATAATTCCAAGATCCATCCTTTGTAAATACATAAATATTGGATCTTTTTTGATCCTCATCATGGATAAACTAGCATGGTCCTGTCGACTTAATGCATCTTCCACCTTGTTTGCTTTCCCAGGGTGGTAATGGATTGAGCAGTCATAATCCTTAATCAGCTCCTACCATATTCTTTGACGCATATTCAACTCCTTTTGTGTGAAAATATACTTTAAACTTTTATGATCAGTATAAATATCACACCTTTCACCATAAAGGTAATGCCTCCAAATCTTTAATGAAAAGATTACCGCAGCCAACTACAAATCATGTGTTGGGTAATTTTGCTCATGGATTTTCAACTGTCGTGAGGCATAAGCTATCACCATATCATTTTGCATAAGAACACACCCCAATCCCTTCTTGGATGGATCACTGTAGATCACAAACCTTTCTCCACTACAAGGCAGTGTGAGCACAGGTGCACTGGATAACCTTCTTTTCAAATCCTTGAAATTCTCTTCACATCCCTCTGTCTAGACAAACTTAACTCATTTCCGAGTCAACTTGGTGAGTGGATTAGATAATCGTAAAAAATCCTTTACAAAACGTTGATAATATCCAGCCAAACCAAGAAAACTTCGGATCTCAGTTACTGTTGTTGGTCTCGACCATCTTTCGATAACCTCTGTTTTTGCTGGATCCACAGATATCCCCTCTTTTGAGATTATGTGACCCAAAAATGCAACTTTTTGAAGCCAAAATTCACACTTGGTAAATTTGGAATAAAGATTCTCCTTTCTCAGGGTCTTCAATATAATTCTCAAGTGATCTTCATGCTCTTCCTTGATCTTTGAATAGACAAGAATATCGTCTATAAAGACTACCACAAATTGATCAAGACAGTCTCTAAAGACTCTATTCATTAGATCCATGAAGATAGCAGGGGCATTAGTAAGACCAAATGGAATCACTATAAATTCATAGTGTCCATACCTTGTACGGAAAGCCGTATTTGGTATATCATCCCTTTTGACCCTTAATTGATGATACCCTGAACGAAGATCAATCTTGGAAAAGTATTGAGCTCCACGTAGTTGGTCAAATAAGTCATCAATGTGTGGGAGAGGATATTTTTTCTTGATAGTGATCTTGTTAAGTTCTCGATAATTAATGCAGAGTCTCATTGATCCATCTTACTTCTTAACAAATAGAACAGGTGCTCCCCAAGGTGACGCACTAGGGCGTATGAATCCCTTATCAAGATTCTCTTGGAGTTGCTTCTTCAATTCCTGCAACTCAATTGGGGCTATTCTATAAGGTGTCTTTGAAATAGGCAAAGCACCCGGTACGAGTTCCATTGAAAACTCAACTTCACGATTTGGTGGAAGACCCGGCAATTCCTCCGGAAGGACATCATCAAACTCCCGTACAATGTGCATATTCTTAATCGTGAGTTTCTCACCAACCATTTGAGATAAATAACCTTCATTTAGTGGAATCAATACCCATAAGATGGAAGAAATTTCCACTGGAAGATTATGTTCATCCTTGTATTGATATACGATCGTAGATTGATCTGGAATATGAAATGTGACTTCCTTTCTTTGGCAATTGATATGAGCTCCATGTAGAGAAAGCCAATCCATGCCAAGAATCACATCAAATTCCACTAAAGGAAGGATCACAAGATTTGCAGGAATCACTTTCCCACAAACTTCGATCGGAGAAGAATCATAAACTTTTGATGCGACTGTTGTGCCATTAGGTGTTGTCACAGCTAACTCAACATCTAATTGTTGAGGTAGTACGGTGATACCCTTAGAAAATTTTTCAAAAATAAAAGAGTGGGTGGATCCAGAATCAAATATAACATTTTCTACTTTAGAGTGGATGGTAAGTGTACCTTTCACCACTTCGTTATCGTACTCCACATCGCTGATAGAAATTGCATGTGACTTTCCTTTGTCTTTAGCCTTAAGATTTTGTTGACGTCGACCATCATCATCAACCCTTGGATTTGGGCATTGATTGGCATAATGCCCCATCTCCTTGCACTTGAAACATTGAAGTGTAGTAGGTTCATTCTGTGTATCCCTTCTTTTGTTTGCGTCATTAGACATCTTCTTCCCATTATCACGGCATTCAAATGCCCGATGACCTTTTTTTCCACATTTAAAATATTTACTTGTCCCTTTAAGACAACTCCCTCCATGTTTATTTCCACACTTTGAGCATAAGGAAAAGCTCATCTTCTTTTCCGTGTGCTCTTTAGATTTTTCTTTGAATTCCATCTTCCTCTTCTTATCAAACCCATGTGACTGATGGGTTATTCCAATCTCCATCTCAACTTTGAGAGCACATCGAACTATTTCCTCGTAGCTATTGAAGTTCCTTATGGCTAACGCCCTTCGAAGACTTGGTTTTAAGCCACTAAAGAATCGATCGATCTTACTCTCAGGTTGGATAATAATACCAGAAGCGTACCTTGCAAGTCTTGTAAAATTTACTTCATAGGTACCAACAGATTCATCATCCCTTTGCTTCAGTTCAAGAAACTCTTTCTCCATCTTTGTTCGGAGAATACGAGGGAAGTACTTATTGAAAAATAAGTTCTTGAACTCGTCCCATTCCATAGACTCAATTTCATCCCTTTTCCTCGTATTCTTAATAAGATTCCACCATTGATCAGAATCTCCTTCCAAACGATACACTGCTAGGATGACTTTATCATGTTTAGAACATTGAAGAACTGAAAATATCTTTTCAGTAGTACTAATCCATTGTTCAGCAACTAATGGATCAGTAGACCCACTGAAAGAAGGTGGACGCTGCCTCATGAAGGATTCAACAGAATATTGCTCCTTCCTTTGCTCGTTTGGAAGTCATGCATGATTCATAGCTTGAGAAAGTTGTGTGAGCATGGCTACAAGATTTTTCACTCCCGCTCCCATATCGTTTGGTTGCTCAGGGGGACAATCATTGCATTGCCCATCGCATTTTGCATTAACACGGTTCCTTCGGGTTCCAGCCATTGACTAAAACCAAGAAGAATAGTGTGAGCAACACTAATTATAATAGGAAAACCACATAATTCAAGAATAAAATTTTCATGCTTAAGGTCTTATCCTAGGTTATTCAAGGCCATTTCTAAAACACTAAGATTGTGTTATATTCTTAGACTTATCCTTAGGGTTCTTACTAAGGCTTTCACATCCTAGTTTCCAAAGTTTGACTATACCTTTCCATTGATACCAACTATAACGACCCATACTTTACATACATTGTCAATACTTGAAAATTGAAGCACACTTATTAAAACATATGACAAAACCACAAAGGACCGTATAGGTATAGTGTCTTTAGATACTGGGAAACATAAACAACTGGTTCATAAATCTTCTACAGTGTCTCCCATTTATTTCATCATATCTATGGTCCCTTTTAGAATATTCTACTTAATATCCATCTTCCTGACCTGGGGAAAAGAAAACATAAAAGGGTGAGCTCAAATGCTCAGCAAGGGAAAATAAAGGAAATAAAAATAATATCATATCTTTTTGAAAATCATAACCTGCAAAAGAGATCATAATATCTTAACATGGAATAAATCATAGAAGTGAAAATGAGATCCCCATAATCATAACATGAAACTTGAAACTTTGTGCCATGCACACATAATCATGGAAAATCATTTCTTGTTAGTCATGACTCATTGCCAAGACTATCTTAGTGGACAAAGTCCCTTTCTGAACCGAGTTCACTCCTCGTTTCAGTCCTGTATCACTGAACCGAAATAACCTTCTTTTCCAGCCATGTCTATCTCATGAGATATAAAATCTTTACCCAATGCATTGGAGGGAGATATAGGTCCCACCCATCTTATAATGAATCCTTTCTTATGTGTTCCACATAATCATAAACCATACATCATAGTGTAACCCATGTAATAAAAATGGGATTCTTAAACAACATGACGTCATAAAACAATTCATATAAGATAAAGGAATTCATAAAAATATTTCCATCACAACATAATAAAATCCATGTAATAATTGGGATAAAAACAGAACCCTTTTATTATCTTAGATGGAAAATAATTTTGATAAAATACTCGAACTCCATTCTTGAGGAAAATATCCTTTCTATTTCAAAAACATTTTTCCTTTC
The DNA here is from genome assembly GCA_963277665.1 of Viscum album. NCBI lineage: Eukaryota > Viridiplantae > Streptophyta > Magnoliopsida > Santalales > Viscaceae > Viscum > Viscum album. Next base: position 433,695,613 of record OY728158.1, on the reverse strand, counting down.
ATAACATGTCATATGACTTTAAAACAAAAGAAGATGATTAAAAATAAACATGAAAACTTTTAAAGGAAGATTCTTGGAATTTTTTTTTAAAAATCCATTCATGCCGTATAAGTTAAAAAAACATTCTTCTCGTACTTTTGTCGGAAAAGTCAAAAAGTACCTCGTACGAAAAACGACAAAAGATTCATTTCATTTCTTTTACTAAAAACTCACCGAAGGGTAAAAATGGATTTAAACAATTGTAGGTGGATGGAAATAATATTACATATTTATGAAACATGGATGTGGATGATAAAATACACCCCAGTAAATACTTATGAATAAACAATCTCGGATAAAAATGAGATTGTGATATTTCTCTTACCTTAGGTCCGATTTGCTTTGTACATGTCCGAAGCTCCTGTATAATGGTTTAAATAATATTATTGACTTATTCCAGAATCATACATATTGATATGATATCATATATGGTCATATTCTTATATTCTTGTTAGTAATATTTCATTGTTACTGGTTACTCGGGTCTTTATTGCCTTTTGTTCTTATGCATGTTTTGCCGAATAAATTCTTATTCTTATTTTAAGGTTATTGATTCCTTATATCCAGAATGGTATTAGTGTAACATATATCATATTTATTCATTCAATTCATTTATATAATTACTATGTAATGATGATCATGTAGAATGAGCCGCATCACATCGTGGAGACGGTATTCCGTACGTACGCACGAGTGATGGTATCGTTCCTATGATCGTGGAATTGTATTGGAGTATATATATATTATTTCAGTATCAATATTACTTTATAATAATCATAAATAGTTACTCATTACACCATTATACCCATCCTTGTAAAGTGATGGTGGAAAATAGATTACACCACGGCGTGGAGACGGTATTCCGTACGTACGCACGCGCGGTGATTTCATTTTTCCGTAGGATGGATAGAAGGTGAATTAGGGTTGTTTCAAATTTATAATAACATATCAGTATGTAAGTAATACTGATGTTATTACTTTATCATGAAACAACTAAAGAAGAATAAGTTGAAGAAGAAAGAAATTGAAAAGATCGGTAATGAATATTACCTCTTCTTTGGAACGCCTCTTTGAATCCTCCACTTAGGGAACTAAGATTGGTCTTTGAAGAAGACCAAGACCACTAGTATTATTCTAGGGAAGTATAGAGGAGAATATGGTAGGGTTTGTCCGAGCTTTAGGGCTCAAATTGGTGTGAGGGGGAGGGGGAGGAGGTGCCCTTTTATAAGGGAGGAGAGGGGCACCTTAGGAATATCTCAATATATTATTTTATATTAAAGACAAAATCGGTTTATAATGGTTCCAAAGGGTCTTATTTCGAAGCTAAATTGGGGATGGGTCGAAATCCTATCAACCAATAGAATTTAGACAAGTTTAGGGTATTATTTTAACCTTATCAATTATATTTAACTCTAAGTTAAATAATTTAACTTTTACCATGTCTTTTTTTTTCTTTCACTATATGGTTAATAAACAAACTATAACATGCCAAACGAACCCCAAATTGTTTATTATTAATATATATATCCTTATCTAAGTAATTTGGCTGCACCTTAGATTTTTAGGAATAAAATAACAATTAATAATATAATATTTGATTTAAAAACTATTTTGTGTCAATTTTGACACTATTTGATATATGATTTTTGTGAAAGTCATAACAGAATTATATGTTCGAAAAAAGTTGATTAAATCAACACTAATATATCATAGTAACCTAGAAAATTAGTGGAATTCATAAAAGGTCTTAAATTACATTTATTTTGGTATTTATATTATCAATTATGTCAATATTTCATTAATAAGATAATTTCTGCATCATCTTTGTGTCATATATATATTAAATTATTTGATGTCTAAAAATTACAAATAAAATACCATCATGTAGTATATCTTTTTAGATTTCTAATTAATATTTACAATCGAATTTATCTTATGTATACCCCCATATTAAAAATGATTTACTTATTAAACTTTAATTTTAACAATTTTAACCCTTCTTTAAATAAATTAATAATAAATGTCCTATTCTAATCCAAGTGGGCCTAAATGGTCATATTTTATTCCTAAGTTTGTTTTTGGTCGAATTAAACTTGTCCAATAGAATTAGGACATGTGTTAGGGTAATATTAATATCATATTTACCCTTAGTTACACAATTTACTATTAACTGCGGTAAAAATAGTAAAAAGTTACTATTCACCAAAAAATTATTTTAATCTCATTGAACCACATTTTACTTACTGATATCAACCGTGTCTGTTTGATTTTTGAAATTCCATTCACAGAAGCGGTAAAATTATGTTTTATGCAAAATTCAGTTTTTAACCTACCACTTAGTGGTTTCACTTTTCATCAAAAATTGAAAGTTTTCAGAAAAATACCAAAATTTCACCCTAGGCTAATTTCGGTATTCCGAATCCAAAAATGAAGTCCATTTTAAAAAATAAAATTTATAAAATTTCAAAAAGTGGTTATTACTATTCATAACGGCTAGTTTTAATAGCATATTGTTGTTTAGTGAAACTCGGTATTGCGTACGACGCAAGCTATCGAGGAAGGTCGCGATTGCGTGTAAAGCAAGCCAAGCAAGTGGTGTGTAGAAAAATATTCCTTTGATGATTTATATAACATAAAAGTCTCGGGTGTTACAATATCTATCAGTGCTAATAGTCTTATGGATTAGGTTATCTCATATTAACATTACCTTGAATTGTTATGTAGAATGATATGAATTTCTAAATGTTTATGCTTCTACATTTTTTCTTAGTGTATATCTTGAGTAAATATGGGTTCTTATTATTATGTCTCATGTCTCGATAGATATGGATTTGAGATAATGAGGTGACTAGCCTCTTGATGCCTTATGTTTGGTGATTTTCAGTGTACCCTACTATGTATTGTTGTATTATCCCCTTCATCATATCTTTATATATTTGTCCTTTATAATGTAGATGATAGAACTTTTGATGGGTTCATATGATGGAAAATAATTGATGAATCACAGTTTGGATAGAAACACCATAGGTCATATCAGGTGGTGAATTTAACAACAGTCCCCTCCTCTAACAAGTTGGAAATCATTTATACTTTTTTGTATCATAATATTTCATTTGTGTTTTTCCAGTACTTAAGTCATACTCTGATTGTTGGATATAAATGTACACATGAATTTGATTATTACTATAATATTATCTTTTATTATGGTTTTGGAGTATTGTAAATGTCAATGTGCATACATGTACCATAATTTATTCCCTTTCGTCAGTATTCTATGTCTACTCAATGCTTATCTATAGATCATGGATTATAAGAGGTAGGATTGTGTCATGTCTCTCGGATTATAGGTATCCAGTTGGGATCTAATGGGTCATTTAATTACATTGAAATTATAAAATAGAGTCATGAACATACTAATATTAATATATATGTCCCACTTTTATAATTTAAACACCAATTTATTCAATATTACTCATGAAAATTATACTTTCAGGGGGTCAATTATTTCATTCTTCATAAGAATTTCCGTTTTGGAAGTTCAATTACACGTACTTTTATCGTGACTACATCATCCCTAGATTATTAGTAATGAAATTAATATCAATCATATTAAATATTTACATGTTTATTGTTATATATAAATGTATGATATTGAAAATTGAAAGACATCATTCATGGAGATGGTAAGTCATGTGTATGAATGGAAATTGTTTTTATTTTTTAGTAGATGGAGTGAAAGAAAAGAAATTAAAAATGAACATTTAAATCATAATTATTGTATCATATATATTAAATAAGTTTATATTTATTTTAATAAATTAAAAATGAAAATGAAAAAAAATCACATCGCTTCATGGTAGTGGTAGTCCACATGGAATCATTAGTGATGTCATCATTTTCTAATGAATAGAAAGGTTAGAAGATAGATGTGATATGATCATTTTGAATGTATTATAATGTAATAAATACCACAAAAAAAAACAACATAAAAATAATAAATAAAATATGGTGATGAAAAATGAATTGTATCAATGTTTGGAGATTGTAAGTTGTACATATGGAAGAGGGATTATGTCACATACAATTTCATGGTAAAAATGGTGGATAATTGTGTTTTTTATTAATAATAAAATTTTAATATATTTAGGAAACTAAATTTATATTTTATGATAAATTCCTTGTATTGATAAGAGTTAAATTAAAAAGTAAATAGATAATGATTAGTTAAAGCGGTTACTTATTCTTTGAATGATCCTTGGATCAACTCTTTAGGACAATAGGTTTAATCATTTGTGAAGCAAAAAACCACTATAATTTGGATATGGATTTAGAAGAGTGTTTTAAAGGTTTTTTTACATATAAGGCTCAATATGGGTAATTTAGAGAAAGTAGTGGTGGCTTATTATAGGGGAGGGAGAGGACACACATGGAATTTCATTAAATATTAAAAACTAATAAAATCAGTCTCATGAAAAATTCCTACAAATGTAAATTAATTAAATGAAAATTATTATAGGATATATATAACATTATATAAAAAAACTTATATAGTTTTTTGTGTCATTTCAAACCATATCATTTTTTTAACCCCATCGCTTTACATTTTTGACTGTAAAGGCAGTAACATGTATTCTAATCATATAAGGTTCAGAATGAATCTATAAATTGGAAAATGATTCAAAAATGGAACATGGTTGATATATCAATCCAAATTATATTCACTTGGAAGATAATAAAATATTTATGAAATTCAAAACATTTAATAAATCATTATTTTTTTTAAATTATCAGTAATGGAAATTTAAAAAATATTCATTTAATTTAGATTTAAAGACCCCAAGACAGTGATATAATTGAAATATAATATTTACACATGTAGATAATATTTAAAATATATCCATAATTGTATTCGAACATACTAATTGACCCAAATTTTACTACTTTGTATTTTTTTAATGACATGTTTTTTAATTATTAGTAGAAACGTAGTGTCGGTTTTACACAAATATGTTATGGTAATTATATAAATATAAAAAACTAGATATAATTTTCCATCATGAGAAAATACATTATTATAAAAATAATTATTAATATTCATCAAAATATTTATTCCCTATGTGAAAAATGATGTGAGATTTAAAATAAATAGAGTAACATTATGTATTTTTCTTTTGATCCAAAATTGTCAATGTCATTTTAATTGACAACTGTCCATTAAGAAATTATATTTCACGAATAATGTGATAACGACCAATTTTCCTTAAAATATTTATAAATAATATTAAAAATTATGACCTTAACATTAAGGTTTAAGAATTTTTAACCCAACTTACTCTTTACTGGGGTGATAAAGTTTTCCATGGTAATTTTTAAAAGTAAATAAAAATAAAACGAACTAATTTACTAAATACAAACCATATGTATAAAAATTTGGGAATCATTTTCCATAATTCAATTTCAATAATTAGAATACATTCATTTTTTAAGAAAAAATAAATACATATTGAAAACTATTTTTTAGAAAAATTAATTTTTATATACAAAACTAAATTTGTTCATTTATCATGACATGAAATAAATAGAAAATTTTTAAAACCTGTGAATTAATATATAATATATTGTTTTCATTAAAATAATAATTCAATAGTTTTAAATTTAATTTATCAGAAAATAAATCATTAACATAAAATTAGTTTTTTTAATAAAAAATTTCATTTTTTTCAATCGATTTTTATTTTCATTTATAATTAATAAATATTCAATTAAATAATTTTATACCTACATAAATATCTGATTTTCAATATTTTTATTAGTCATATTCATATGCCCCAACCCAATATCCATGATATTATTTTCACATTTTATAATTATATTGAAATATTATAGCACTTTTCATTTAAACTCAATGTTGTTTGTATAATAATATGTTGAAGAAAATAAAATTATTTAACATGAAATATATCATAATATATAAGGGTGTTTTATTATACCCCCCAAAAAATAGTTTCATCCCCAAAATTCTATGAATATGATAACAAATGATTATATCACATTTAAATTACATTATATTATTTCCAAGTAGCATCATTTAATTTTTTCCTTCACTGAAATTTTACGAGGTGAGTAATCTTATTCAATAACACATTATCATATTAAAAAAATATTTCTATATGTTTTTCATCATAATAAATATCATCCAATAGTTGTATGAACTTGAATATTAGTCTAACTGGGGGATAAATTATGTAATTCATCTCGAGAGATATAAAGAACACATCATGCAATTGATAGAGGTTTGATAAAGTTTTCAAGATATATTCTATCATCACTACTCTATGAAGAATATCGATGTGGCTAATATACTCATGGATTTACAAGACATTCTTCTTGAATCTAAAATCCTTCTTCTATGTGTAAATTTATAAAAACAACTTCAAATGATATTTGAACTCTCTATCCCAGCAACGATTCATTGCATAACATTAATGATGACTAAGAGATACTTTGATGTGATTCTAAATAGATCCGACTTTCTATTTTGTTTCCTCTACTATCTTATGTTCTGATAGCTTTCTTTCTCCAAATTCATCATAGAATGTTTTATTTATACTACTTTTTCTATATATATCATCATAAGGATCTATATGAATACCTGAGTGGATGGTATTATTGAAACATAATTTCACTATAGGATGGTGTTTTTCCAAACCACTATTAAAATCCATATAAAATATCATATAATATACTATAGGGTTTTATTGTCTATCTTAAAAGGATTATTTTTTCAAAAATGATACATAGTAATAATACTCAAATCAAAATCTTGAACTTATTAATTTCATCACTATTACATTGAGGTGAACCTCATATTACTATAATATAAAATATAATATGATACTACATGAAAACATACTACTTCAAAAATGTATATTCTAGAAAATAGATTAAAAGGAAAATTTAGTTAAACCCATTGTAGTATTTTATTTTTTTAAGATTGTCAACTATAACCCATGTAGAATTGTAGAATTTATCCATTCTTTGGAGTTCGATGACCAAACCCATGGTGAATGATTCGAATTTATAATATAGTATGGGTAATTGTTGTAACATGCCATTATAATTATACTTATCAGCCTTAATATACTAACATACCAACCACTGAGATACATACTCTACACTATCAATATTTATTCTATCCCACTAGGAATAATCTTTCATATATCTATAGATATTATTAATTTAGGGATGAAAAGAAAATTATGAACTATGAGAATAATACAACATCATATTCTACCAATATGCTTTTTATGGAACAAATAAATGGTTTCAGACCCTTATCATTCTATCTAAATCAATGTTGAACTTAGTAAATTTCATAACTTATTATATAGTTCCACAGATTCCTTCTATTCCTGTATAATACCAACATGGATTGATTATTGAAAAATAATTTAAAAATATATATCTCCCTTCCATCAACTTATTTTCAACTATACATTCCAAATATAATAAAGGTTGACCTTTTATGATCTTAATCATATATAAGTAAGAATGATACTTTCAACTTATATCATCTTCTGGCATGTTCTCTTTCCTATTGTGGTAATGTATTGAGTAGTTGTAATCATTTATCAACTGAAAAAAACATCTATAGATTGTATTTAGTTTTATGAGTGAATATATACTTCCATAATTTATGATCAGTATATATATCCCTTATTTTTTCTATAAATAATATGAATTTTTATCATTAATGTAAAAATTTTTATCGCTACCTCAAAATCATCATTTGGGTATATTTTCAAATTAACCATAAATTATAGGGATGAATAAAAACTCAAAATTTCATTATGCATGAGGACATATCCTATTCCCTTGTCGTATTCATCACTATAGATCCAAAATCCATATCTTGTATTGGGTAGTGTAAGAAATAGTTTTCTGATTTCTCTTCTCTTTAGTACATTAAAAATTTCCTCCAATTATTTTATTCAAATTAATATAGTATATTTATAATTTAACTTGATGAGTGGACTTGAAAACTATGAAAAATTATTCATAAAGCGTAAATATTATCAAACCAACTCATGAAAAATATCATTGTCTGTGATACTGGTTAGCCTAGTCCAATTTCCATCGACATGAATCTTTTATGGATCCAATGATATACAATCACCTGGTATAATATGATAAAAAATGAAATTTTCTATAGGAAAAAATCACACATGGTATATTTTTCATACAAAACCCATTTTTAGGGTATCTAGTGCAAATCATAAAGTAATCCTCATGATAATAAATTCTCATTTTATTTTTTATAATACCATCTATAAAGTCTACCATAAACTGATCAAACCATTCCCTAAATAATCAATTCATAAAATCCATAAATACAGTATGTGAAATAATGAGATTAAATTGAATCACTGTAATTTTTTTAACTTAGATATGCTTAATGATATTTTTTCTAAGGTATAACATCATTATTGACCCTAAATTGATGGTATCTAGAAATAATACCAGTTTTATAAAATTACTATGCTATACAAAAAAGATTTACAAAAGTCATATATATGAGGAATATGATTCAAATTCATGACTTTGATCATTTTTATTTGTTAATAATTAATTAAATGTCAGTTTGATTAAAATTTCTTTTTAAGAAAAGAATAGGTTTACTCTATGGTTATTTAATTGGTCAAATGAATCCCATTTCAGGATTCTCCATAATTTTTTTCTTCAATTCCTTGAAATCAATTTGGTACATTATATATATATATATATATATATATTCATTGAAATAGGTTTATCATGAGGAAATAATTATATTGATAACTCAACATCATGATTCTATGGAAGACATGGAAACTATTCTAGAAATAATTCCACAAACTTCAAGAAAATTGACAAATCTTAGATGTTGATTTACCCCTAATTATCTTCGATAAACAACCCATTTGAATTGAAATCAAGCCCCTTCAATGGATCTAATTTCCATTGAATGTTCATTTTTTACTATCTTATTGATAGATGTTTCTTTATTGGTTTGTAATAACAAACAAAACATTCCTTCCTTGTCATTTGAAATGATCTTTATAATTGTAATATAATACATACTAATAATTTCATTTAATTTAACTGTTTGGAGAATTTTAAGATTTATTGGAAAGATATTCCCACAAAGATTAATCAGAGAAGAATCACATATTTTTGATGTTATCAACATAGAATTATGGGTTTCACTAAAAAATTATGAAACAAAATCATTATGAATTTGAATTAAAATTCATTTAGAATTTTCCTTATATATCGGAATTTATTTAACAATTCTCAAATATTGTACATCAATATTTGATCATATATATAACCACATATAAATTATTATTCGATATTGAATACCTCAATATTTCCAAATTAGGTTTCATGGACATCGGTATTATATGTTACAAGAGATAAATAATGAAAAATAATTCTTTATATGTTTAAATCATAACACCTTATTTTCAATATACAAAATAATAAAGGGGAAATACAATTTTCATTATGAAATCACTATTTTAAAATATAATAATTTTCTTAAATATTAAGTGAAATATTTTCATTAAATTTTTTTATACATTTAAATAAATATTCAAATCATTGAATGGTAAGACTTGTGGTAAATTATATTTAGGTCATGTGCGTTAAAAAAATATTCATTTCACATTTTCAGTAAAAAGTCAAAAAGTATCATATTAAAAAACAAAAATATGATCCCTTTATATAATCATTTAAAAATTTAAACAAGGGTAAAATGACATTAAACAATAACAAAATTATATTAAAACATTATTTAAAACATTATGAAAGAAAAAGGATTTTTGATCGAAGAGAGAAATAAAGCTGATTTTACTAATGAAAATTATTATTGTATTATTAGTACTCAAAGCGAGGTAAGTGAAGAGAATGAAATTAATATTGAAGAATAACTACATTGTAATAAATCTCATATATTTATAAACGGGTAAATAAATAAATATCATCATCATAAAACCAAATAATAATGAATCATGATAAACTATGTTGTTGTAACCAAAAACCATTTCATTGAGTTACACATTCTTGGAAACAATATATAAACTAATGTATAATAAATTCAAATATATTGTAAATATATACTATAAAATTATCATACATATAATATAATATATGATCTAAATTTATCATTCCAACAAAAATTTATTATTTAATCTTTAAAAATCATCGTTTTATTTTATCAATTTCATCATTCTTCATGTGAATATTATTTTGGATGTTTTTGTATGTAAACTTTTTTTCCACACCTATAGAAGTTTAAAATTGATATTAATATTTTATATACTCATTATACACAAATTTAAATTCATCAATAATATCTAGAGATAGAAAAATGAATTACATATTTCTTTTAGATGGTACGTCATACGTACGCATGAAAACTACTTACATTTCTTGATGGATGAAATGAAAGAATGGTAAATAGTAAAAATCCATTATAGAATCATTATTATATAGTTTATATAAAATAAATTCCTAATGTTAATCCATATTATAATCCATGAAAAATGGATGAGAAAAAAATCACATCAGTTATTGGTGGTGGTGGTCCCCACGTACGCACGAGTGACGCTATCGTTTTCCCAATAAATACATTGTAAGATTGTAGAAATGGAATTACCATTAAAATAGAATAATTATGTCACATATATAATATATAAACACCAAACCCATCATATCATTGATTAATAATATATTGTGATAATAATGGAATTGTATCACTACCTGAAGTCTGAATGTCATTCACACGAATGAGTGATAATTTATCTTCTCATTTGAATTGAAACATGGTAAATAATGGTATTTTAATAATGCTAATATAATTTCCTTATATCGATGTCACTGATAATTTTTACAGTAAATAACATATATTTATAGTTGGAAAATGATGGAGTAAAAACAGTGATTGGTTAAGGTGATTACCTCTTCTTTGAAATAACTCCATTTATAATAATATTTAGGACCATAGGGTTGCTATTTTTGGGGGATAAAAACCCCTATAATGTGGAAATATAATTTTAGAAGATAATTATATAGTATTTTTTGATCCATATGTGTAACATCCTTGACCTGGAAGCCACTAAACCGGTGCCTCGAGCCGGGTAGTTACATAACCTTAGGCGAGTCTCCTCGTATGCCAAAGGCTACCGACTAGCAGTGGGGGTCTATGTGGTCAAGTGGAGAGACGAACCCCCCCCCCCCCTTTTATCAGAGTAAGCCACAAAAGAAATAAACCAATATCAGAAACAATAATTAATAAAAAAGGAACATGTACAATAACCATTTCCAAGAATAAAATATGACATGTCATACTACAAGTGAAAAAGTGAACAAAATCCCAAAATAAGGACAACGCCCAAAATCCCCAAAATGGGCCCGACTCCAAGTCTAGATACTCCACCAAGTGCTACCCATGTCCACTAAACTATCTAGCAAGGACCCTTTCCCTTCTCCTGTCATGCAAACATGATGACTGCTCGGGTACCTAATGGAGGCCCGAGTACGGTGTGTGTACATGTAACACCCCGAGATTTTATGAAAAATATTCTTTTTAATTTAATTATTGTGTTGTGTTGTACGCTACACCAAATGGAGCTTGCACAACACACATCCCTAACTTGGCTTGCATTACACGCAATCACGACATTCCCTGATAGCATGTGATGTACGCAATACTGAGTTTCACTAAATAACGATATGTTATATAAACAATCAGTTATGAATAGTAATACCCAATTTTTGATTTTTTTAAATTTTATCATTAAAAATGGAATTAATTTTTGGATTCGGAATATCGAAATTAGCATTGGGTGAAATTTTCGTATTTTTCTGAAAACATTCAATTTTTGATGAATTGTGAAAACACTGGGTTACTATTTAAAAACCGAATTTTTATTTAAATAATTATTTATTTAATTTGAATTTATTTCAGGTAAAAATTGATAAATTATACCTATATAAGTTCAATTCAATTAATTGGAGTCATTTTATAATAATTTTAGATATATAAATATTTTTATTGAACTTTTCACCGTCTTTTACCCACCTCCTAGGAGAATTTTCAAATTTACATAAAACTAAATTTTACCACTTCTGTGAGTGGAATTTCAAAAATTCAAGAGACACGGTTGATGTCAGTAAGTAAAATGTGGTTCAATGAGATGAAAATAATTTTTGGTAAATAGTAACTTTTTACTATTTTATTTACCACGGTTAAAAGTAAATAGGGTAATTAATGGTAAAAATAATATTATTATTACCCAAAAACATGTCCTAATTCTACTGGATAAGTGTAATTAGACCAAAAACACCATTAGGGATAAAATATTACTCTTTAGGTCCACTTGGATTAGATTAGGACATTTAATATTATTTTATTTAAAGAATATTTAAATAGTTAAAATCGATGTTTAATATCTAAAACATTTTTAATATATAGTTATATATAAGATAAATTCGACTATTTATATTCATTAGAAAGCTAAAAATATTTCCTACATAATGGTATTTTATTTGTAATTTTTAGACTTTAAATAATCTAATTTATTTATGACACAATTATGTTGCAGTAATTATATTATTAATGAAATATTGACATAATTGATGTTATAAATTCCCAAATAAATGTAATTAGAGACTTTTTATGAATTACAATAATTTTATATGTTAATATGCTATGTTAGTTTTGATTTAATTAATTTTTATTCGAACTAATCATTCTGTTATAAGTTTCACAAAAATCAATTACCAAATTGTGTCAAAATTAACTTAAAATAGTTTTTAAAACAAATATTATATTAATAATTGTGATTTTATTCCTAAAAATATAAGGTTAGGCCAAATGACTAATATAAGGTTATATATATTAATAATAAACAACTTGGGGTTCATTTGGCTTGTTATAGTATGTTTATTAATCTTATAGTGTAAGAAAACAAAAATACACGGTAAGAGTTAAATTATCTAACTTAAAGTTAAATCTAAATGAGAATGATAAAATAGAACCCTAAACATGTATAAATTCTATTGGATGAGAGGACTTCGACCCATCCCCAACTTATCTTCAAAATAAATCAATTTGGATCTATTAAAAACTGAATATGACTTTATAATAAAATAACATTTTTAGTTTTTCCTAATGTACCCCTCTCCTTCCTTATAAAAGGGAACCTCCTCCCTCTCTTCCTCACACCACTTTGAGCCTTCATGCTCAGCCAAACCCTACAAAATTATCTTATCCACTTCCCTAGAAATATCCTAGAGGTCCTGATCTTCTTCAAAGACCAATTTTATTTCCCTAAAAAGAGGTCTCAAAGAGGTGCTTCAAAAAAGAGGAGGTTCGGATACGTACGAAGCGTATCAGACCTAAGTTAAGGGATAATTATTCCAATCTCATTCATATCTGAGATTGTTTATTCGTAAGTATTCACTTGGGTTATATTTATCACCCATGTCCATGTTATCTAAAAATGGTTTCATGTATGTTTAAAGTCCTTTTTACCCATTTTTGGCATTTACTACATGGTATGTAAGGAATCTTTCTTTTGTTTACATTACAAGGTATTTTTTTAATTTTCTGGAAAAATTACGAGAAGAATGTTTTTTAACTTATACGGAACAGATGGATTTTTATTGTTTCATAATGCCTTATTTTCAAGAAGATTTCTCTACATGATTTCATGATTATATTAAACAAAATCATTTTCTTTTAAAATTTCATGGAATTTTGTGAAAAGAAAATGATTTTGAAGAAGATAGGATATGTTCCTCAAGAATTCATTTCAAGTGTTTTATCAAAACCATTTTTCATCTAAGATGACATTATTTCATATGTGTATATTTCAAGTATCATGTCTCTATTATTTACATGGTTTCAATTTTCTTATTATGAAATGATATCCATTTCTTTTATATGGATTATGTGATGATCTGATGATGTTTATGAAACCCAATTTATTTATTGGGTTATTATAAATGATGTATGTTTATTTTATGGCACAAGGAAGAATGATTTCATTATGAGATGGGTGGTACCTATATCTCCCTCCAATGCATTGGGTAAATATTTATATCTCATGAGATAGACATGGATGGAACGGTAAGTTAATCTGGTTCAGTGTTATAGGACTGAAATGAGGAGTGATCTTGATTCAGAAAGGGACTTTGTCCACTAAGATGGTCTTGGCAGCAATGCCTTGGCTACCATGGAAATCATATCATGTGCTTAATGTTTTTCGACAATTAAAATTTTTCTTCCCAAGCTATTTTATCATGATTGATGTTCTATTATGATCTATTCCTTACGTACTGCCATGTTTATGTCATTGCTGAAGATTTAGATGTTTAAACATTATGTTCATGTTTTATGTTCAAATGTATATGGTTTTATTTATTTTCTCCATGCTTAACCATACTGAGAATTTGATCTAACCCTTTATATGTTTTCTTTTTCCCATGATTTAAAGAAAGGTTTTAGGTAAGAAAACAAAAGGGGAAGATCTTTATGGGAGATGTTGAAGATCTTTCACCATGATTAGAAGATTATTTTCTGAGTTTCCAAAGACACTAAACTATTACGATCATTGTGTTTCTGTTTTGTTTTGTATTAAGCATTCAAAAAGTATTGTAATGTCCATGTACATCAGGCTTCGGGTCTCTACTATTGGTATCAGTGGAAAGGTTAAGTCAACCTTTGGAAACTAGGATGCGAGAACTTTAGTGAGATCCCTATAGATATTTTTAAGGTATGTCTAGGTATGTCCCTAAGGTTAAGTATAAGTATAGTTTATAGTCCTAGAATTACAGTAATGATCTTATAATTAAACCTAAGATGTTTGATATTTAAGGTACTCCCCCTTTATTATGTTGTTTTCCCAAGCATGATTTTTGCCTCTCACACTATTCTTTTCAGGTTTTAGATGATGGCTGGAACCCGAAGGAACCGTTTTGTCAATGTAATGGACAATGCCATGATTGTTCTCTTGAAAAAACAAATGTTATGGGAGATGGAGTGCAAAATCTTATTTCTATACTTACACAAGTTATGAATCATTCTGGACTTCAAAATGAGCAGATAAGGGAACAATATTCTATTGAGTCCTTCATGAGGCAACGCCCACATTCTTTCAGCAGGTCTTCTGATCCACTTGTTGCCAAACAATGGATCGGTACCACTGGAAAGATATTTTCAGTTCTTCAATGTTCTGAACATGATAAAGTCATCTTAGCAGTATATCATTCAGAAGGTGAAGCTGATCAATGGTGGAATGTTATCAAGAATACGAGGCCAAGAGAAGAAATTGAGTCCATAGAATGGGATGAGTTCAAGAACAAATTTTTCATTAAGTACATCCCTCATATTCTTTGAACAACGATGGAGAAGGAGTTTCTTGAACTAAAGAAAAATGATGTTGAATCGGTTGGTATATACGAAGAAAATTTTACAAGGCTTGAAGGTATGCTTCTGGCTTTATCATCCAACCTGAATGTAAAGTTGATCGATTCTTCCCTGGCTTAAAACCAAATCTTCAAAGGGAATTAGCTATAAGAGACTTCAGTAGATATGAACAAATTTTGCATTTTTCTATCAAGGTAGAAATGGAAGTTGGTGTTACATATCCATCTCATTGTTTTGACAAAAAACGAATGATGGAGTTCAAGGATAAATCTCATAATAATGGTGAAAAGAAGATGAATGTTTCCTTACGCTCAAAGTGTGGAAAGAAGCATTTTGGATAGTTTCTTCAAGGGACTAGAAAATGTTTTAAGTGTGGAAAAGAAGGTCATCGAGCATCTGAGCATCGATGTAATGGAAAAAGGGTTTCTAATGATGTGAATAAAGAAAAGACTGCAGAGAACGCACCACCAACACGTCAATGTTTCATGTGCAATGAAATGGGGAATTATGCTAATCAATGCCCTAATCCAAGGGTTAATGATGATCGACATGAGAAACCACTAAGGAAAAGTACAACGTGATGTCACATGCGAACACTATTAGCGATGTTTAATATGACAATGATGTGGTGGAATGATTAAGTGTTTATGTAATGGGATTCCAAAATAATGTTGTACATAGTATCATGGAATTTTGAAATATTCATGTATTGGTCTATTGTGGTTTTCAATAATTTTATAGTACCGGTAACCATGGAGAGTGATTGAGATATTTTTTGAAAGAAGATGATATGCACATAATGAAGGGATAAGGAGAAAATTAAATGTTTGACAGTATTCATGAGCTCATGACTGATATAAGGAAATAGTTATATAATGGTTTGAGTATATAGAATTTTAGGGTTTTGGTATGTGGAAAGAGTTAACTTTTGACAGCACTCATGTTTTCACTAACATTTGGGGGGTATTCATTTTTTAAGATAATAAATGATTAAGGCCTTAGAATGTTTGGAATGTGACCGATAAGAAATATATTATGATATATGGGGATCAACGATTGTATTTACATGCTTGTTATATGAAATATCTAGTAATCGTTTTCACTATAATATGAGAGTGGACTGCAGTATTATGGATAAGCCTAAAGATTAAAATGGATTATGTTGGACATAAGTTAGTATTATTTAAGGATAGAAGTATTTTCGATATTATTTATCGGATTTTATAGTAATTTAGTTTTAGAAAAAGGACAACCTGCAGGATGGGCGACAACCCATCGCGTCGGACAAGGCTGTGGGAATCGAACCCACAACTGAAGTGGGACTGGCCTTTATCGCATACCACTGGCCTAAAGGAAGTCCCAGGTTAGTAAAAACTAGTTTTAATTTATTAAGCGGTATGATATATGAAGTATAAGATCATTTTTGGAATCATATACGATTAACCTAACCATAGATGGACTTATGTATATTTGAGAACTTTTGCTAACCTTTTGTTTGAAACAGATGGAATGACCGATCATTCTATCACATGATCTATTAACACTTCACGAATAACAAATTCAACTTCATTTCTTTAAGATATGAAGTGTCAATTTTTCAAAGCATGAACAACAGTGAGACTGTACCAAAATAAACTAAGTATTTATTCTAATTCAAATTCTTCAACTTTAGGGAAATGATCTTGAAAACAAAAAATGTTTTCCTAGTGCCCTTATATCCGATGAATCATATGGTACCCTAGATCATCACAAATTTATGGCTCTGTGATTGTTGTCTTTTTCATATCCATGTTCTCTACCACTCTTCATCAGAACATGACGGTTAGATTTCTCTTCCATATCCATATTTTCACCTATGTTCTCTTATGTGGAAACCCAGTGATTAGTTAATTTGGGTAACCATTACATTTCATACATTAATTTTTAAATACATGTTTTAGTATTCCTTTTTACAATGTGGGTTTCTATTAAAGAAACTTTCGAGTAGTAAACCATTTATAACCCCGACGAATTTCGAGGGAGAAATTCATTTAAGGGGGGGTATAATGTACCACCCCGAGATTTTATGAAAAATATTCTTTTTAATTTCATTAATGTCTTGTGTTGTACGCTACACGAAAAGGAGCATTCACAACATGCATCCCTGACTTGACTTATATTACACGCAGTCGCGACCTTCCACGATAGCCTGTGTTGTACACAATACCGTGTTTTTCTAAACAACGATATGTTATATTAACTAGCCATTATGAATAATAATACCCAATTTTTGAAATTTTATAAATTTTATCATTCAAAATGTACTTCATTTTTGGATTCGGAATATCAAAATTAGCCTAGGGTGAAATTTTGGTATTTTTCTGAAAACATTCAATTTTTGATGAATAGTAAAAACACTAGGTTACTATTTAAAAACCGACTTTTTATTTAAATAATAATTTATTTTATTTAAATTTATTTTAGGTCAAAATTGATACATAATACCTTTATAAGTTCAATGCAATTTATTGGAGTCATTTTATAATAATTTTAGATATATAAAAAGTTTTTATTGAACTTTTCACCGTCTTTTACCCACCTCCTAGGAGAATTTTCAAATTTAAATAAAACTTAATTTTACCTCCTCTGTGAGAGTAATTTAAAAAATCCAAGAGACACGGTTGATGGTAGTAAGTAAAATGTGGTTCAATGAGATGATAATAATTTTTGGTGAATAGTAACTTTTTACTTTTATTTAACACGGTTAAAAGTAAATATGGTAATTAATGGTAAAAATGATATTATTATTACCCAAACAGATGACCTAATTCTATTGGATAAGTTTAATTCGACCAAAAACAACACTAGGGATAAAATATTACCCTTTAGGTCCACTTGGATTAGATTAGGACATTTAATATTATTTTATTTAAAGAATTGTTAAAATAGTTAAAATCAATGCTGAATAACTAAACCATTTTTAATATAGGGTTATACATAAGATAAATTAGACTATAAATATTCATTATAAATCTAAAAAGATTTCCTACATAATGGTATTTTATTTTTAATTTTTAGACTTTAAATAATATAATTTATTTATGACACAATGATGATACAGTAATTGTATTATTAATGAAATATTGACATAATTGATGTTATAAATACCCAAATAAATGTAATTTGAGACTTTTTATGAATTAAAATAATTTTATATGTTAATATGACATGTTAGTTTTGATTTAATTAACTTTATTCGAACTAAGATTTCTGTTATGAGTTTCACAAAAATCAATTATCAAATAGTGTCAAAATGGACATAAAATAGTTTTTAAAACAAATATTATATTATTAATTGTTATTTTAATCCTAAAAATATACAGTTCAGACAAATGAAATAGATAAGGTTGTATATATTAATAATAAACAACTTGGGGATCTTTTGGCTTATTATAGTAAGTTTATTAAACTTATTGTGTAAGAAAACAAAAAGACACAATAAAAGTCAAATTATATAACTTAAAGGTAAATCTAAATGATAAGGTTAAAATAGAACCCTAAACATTTCTAAATTCAATTGGATGAGAGGATTTAGACCCATCCCCACCATATCTAAGAAATAAATTAATTTCTAGTTTTTAAAACCGAATATGACTCTATAAGAAAATAATATTTTTATTTTTTCCTAAGGTGCCCCTCTCCTCCCTTATTAAAGGGCACCTCCTCCCTCTCTTCCTCACACCACTTTGATCTTTCATGCTTGGCCAAACCCTGAAAAATTATCTTCTCCACTTCCCTAGAAACATCTTAGAGGTCCTAGTATTTTTCAAGGACCAATTTTAGTGCCCTAAAAGGAGGTCTCAAAGAGGCTCTTCAAAGAAGAGGAGGTTCAGATAGGTACGAAGCATATCAGACCTAAGGTAAGGGATAATTATTCCAATCTCATTCTTATCCAAGATTGTTTATTTGTAAGTATTCACTGGGGTTATATTTATCATCCATGACCCTATTTTCTAAAAATAGTTTCATGTATGTTTAATTTCATTTTTACCCATTTTTGACTTTTACTACATGGTATGTAAGGAATCTTTCTTTTGTTTACTTTACGAGGTATTTTTTTGAATTTTCTGGAAAACGTACGTGAACAATATTGTTTTAACTTATACGGCACTAATGGATTTTTACAGTTTCATAACACCTTATTTTCAAGAAGATTAATCAACATTATTTCTTGATTATTTTCAACAAAATCCTTTTCTTTTAAATTTTCATGGCATTTTGTGAAAAGAAAATGATTTTGAAGATGAAAGGATATTTTCATCAAGAATTAATTTTGAGTGTTTTATCAAAACCATTTTTCATCTAAGATGACATTATTTCATATGTGTATGTTTCAAGTATCATTTATCTATGATTTACATGGTTTCACTTTTCATATTATGAAATTATATCCATTTCTTTTATATGGATTCTGTGATGATGGGATGATGTTTATGAAACCCATTTTATTTATTGGGTTATTATGAATGATGTATGTTTATTTTGTGGCACAAGTAAGAATGATTTCATTATGTGATAGGTGAGACCTATATCTCCCTCCAATGCAATGGGTAAAGATTTATATCTCATAAGATAGACATGGCTGGAATGGTAAGTTAATCTGGTTCAGTGTTATAGGACAGAAACGAGGAGTGAACTTGATTTTGAAAGGTACATTGTCCACTAAGATGGTCTTAACAGCAATGCCTTGGCTACCATGGAAATCATATCATGTGCTTAATGTTTTTCAACAATTACAAGTTTTCTTCCCAAGTTATTTTATCATGATTGATGTTCGGTTATGATCTATGCCTTACGTACTGCCATGTTTTATGTCATTGCTCAAGATTTTGATATTTAAACATTATGTTCATGTTTTTATGATCAAATGTATATGTTTTGTTTTATTTTCTCCATTATTACCCTTACTGAGCATATGAGATCACCCTTTATATGTTTTATTTTCCCCAAGATTTAAATAAATGTTTTAGGTAAGAAAACAAAAGGGGAAGATCTTTACGGGATATGTTGAAGATCTTTCACCATGATTAGAAGATTATTTTCCGAGTTTCCAGGGACACTAAACTATTTCGATCCATGTGTGTTAGTTTTGTTATGTATTAAGCATTCCGCAAAAGTATTGTAATGTCCATGTATGTCAGGCTTCGGGTCTCTACATTACAACTCAATAGGCCACCACCAATGGTGTCTACAAAATATCCAGTATAAATAGGAAGTGCATGAAAACAGAAAATGAATGATAATTACCAAGAAATTATTCAAGGTGCCATTAACCAGTTTAGAGTCAAATCCATTGCCACTCCATTTCCATTCCTTTCACACAATTTACCATCAATTACCCCTTTCATCACATTTCCATGGTTTATTCACATACATTATGTCACATGGGTCTAAGGCCAACAATCACATGAATGAAGGTAAGAAAATCATTATCCTATCCCACTATAATTAACTCCCTCATAGTAACCATATTCTCACATCGAAGCCTCAGTCCGGGTGGATGAAACCATATCCTCACCTCAAAGCCTAAGTCCGGGTGGATTCCACCGATAGGAGAATAGATCATCAGTCTTCATTCCTAACCCGTGCATTTAGGGTGGAGTTTAGAGAATCAATCTTTTCTTGGCCCGTGGGCGTAGATCCTCATGTCATCCCCCACTCTACAAATCCATGTGCACATTCTTATATATATAAGTAACCATCAACCATCCAAACCACTACCCTTCGGCAAACACTATTCACAGAAACCCACATGGGGGTCCACATAATTCCTTAACCCATTAACACATTATCATTTCACATCAATTAACCATTCGCCTAATTCCCATGTGTTATTCCTATCTCACTAAGCATTCAACACTAGTCCCATAATCCATCCCATTATGGTATTTAATTAGTTTACACATTTACCCCTTTAACTCGTTCATCATTCCCATGAATCAACCATTCAACCTATTCCTAATAACCATTAGGTTGTTGCCAATCCTAGTTGCATCACCTAACTTCTATTCCAATTTCAACCAATCATGCCATCATATTCATCAAGCGATCTTTCATTTATTACAACCAGATCACTTGTTTAATAACAATCCCTAACTACGGGGAAGTTGGTGAATCCCATGGATGGCCCTAAATTTTGTTAATTCAATCGCAACACATCCCACGATGATCGTGAGGGTTCCCATTTTCCATTTCAAATACCATTATTACCAAAAATTCCAAGGTTAATAAAAACATAACCAAGGGGAAACAAGAACACAACTAAACATGCAAAAATACCCAAATAACCATGGGATATAACTTGCAGACCACCTACCTCAAAAATGTGGTTGAACGCACTCCCAATTGAGTCCTTAGACCTTTATCCAACCATCCTTTGGAGCTTCAACATAAAACTCACCCAAAAGATAGGGTTTTAGTGCTTCAGAACCAGAGGGAGAGAAGATACAAACCCTAAACAAAAAAGAGAAGCAATGATGGGATTAACCTTTCCTGGATCTTTGATCCGCAACCAATGGAACCAAAAACACATTAGAAACAATGGAGATCGATCTCTTGGTGCTCTTGGGAGATTTAGTTCGCTCCTAGGGTGAAGAGGGAGGAAATTAAAGGAAAACCCAGTGGGTTCTTAAAATCAAGGAGGGTCAAATTTGTAAATTTTTTAACCTTTAAGAGGCCGCATGGTTTGGAAAACCATGCGCAAACCGTGAGCATGGTACTTTCCAGAGGGGGAGGGTTCTCACGGTTTTCCTGGGCAGGCTTCACGGTTATCCCTGGTTGTGCGCAGGTCGTGCGTCGTGGTTTATCTTTCCCTAATTTCCTTTCTTTCATGACCCGAGCCCCCAGAACACCCCCAAGGCCTCTCATACATTCAAAAGAAATCCCTTGATGCCCGAAACAAGGGATTCAACCAATACATAATGACAACATACCTTTATAAAAATTGGGATCTTACAACCTCCCCACCTTATAATAGCTCATCCTCAAGCCGTGTTTCCAAGCCTCATTCATCCACCGAAGAGAAGAGTTCGGGCCACTGAGCCCACATATCTGATTCCCACTTCTAGGTTTCTTCCTGAACCTTCCCATGCGGCCATAGTACTCACACTAATGGCACAAGCTTTCCTCACAAGACTTTTTCACTACAATCCACCACATGAACCATATGCTCCTCAAAGGACGCATCAGCCTAAAGCTCCACATCCTCCACATCAACCATGTGAGATGGATTAGGGTGATATCATCAAAGCTGCGACACATGAAACACATCATGCATCCCACTATACCGTTGTGGAAGATCCAATCGGTAAGCCACTGGTCTGACCCTCTCCACAATCTCAAAAGGTCTGACATACCTGGGTGCCAAATTACCCTGCTTTCGAATCCGATGGTGACCCAACCTTGGTGACACCGAAAGGAACACTTTATCACCCACCGCAAAATGAAGAGTTCTACACCTATGATCCGCATATGAATTTTGCCTACTCTAAGACGTATCCATCCACTTCCTGATCAACTTAACACTCTTTGAAGCCTCATGCACGAGACTTGGACCCAACAACTCAGATTCACTGGCCTCTAGCCAACAAAACGGAGATCTACATGTCCTCATGTTGAGCGCCTCAATAGTATCATCTGAATCATTTCCTAAAAACTGTTGTTGTAGGAAAAATCAACTAATGATATGTGCCTCTCCCATGATTCACCAAAGTCCAGGACACAGGCTCTTAACATGTCTTCCAACACTTGGATTGTACGCTTCGACTGCCCGTCCATCTAAAGGTGGAAAGTCATACTCAAAAACACCTTTCTACCAAGAGCCTTCTGCAAGAATTACCAGAAAGGCGATGTGAAACACAGATCTCAATCCGAAACTATGGTTAGCGGAACACCATGCCACCACACTATTTCTCAAACATACAGCTCACCCAACTGTTCGACTGTAAAGCTCACCTGAATCGGTAATAAATGAGCCACTTTCGTTAACCAATCCACAACCACCCAGATTTCATCATTCTTCAATGGGGTCCTCGGAAGACCCATGAAAAAATCCATTGTTACATCATCCCACTTCTATTTTGGAATGGGACGTGGATGAAACAAAACACCTGGGCGTTGATACTCGACCTTCAACTACTGACGGGTAATGCACCATGCCAAAAATCCTACAACTTCCTTCTTTATTCCAGGACACCAAACCTTCCTTCGGAGATCACGATACATCTTGGTAAAACTGGGATGCACTGCCCACATTGATGCATTGAAATCACACATCAACGCTTCCCACACACTCTCGGGCGCAGCCACACAATCATAAACACGAACAACATCATCCATGCCGACGACCCAACTAGAAGGTTGCTCCCCACTTATAATATTTTCCTTCATGATCAAACACTCTGGATCATCAAGATGACCTTCCTTAACTCAACTCAAAAGCATTGACTCCATCATTAGGGAAGTAACAGTTACCTGACCATTCTCCTCTTTCACCTCCAGGTCCATCTCTGCAAATAAATCCATCACCTTTCACTCGGTGTTGGACTCCTGAACCACCTGATTCTGAAGCTTCCTATTCAAAGAATCTGCAACCATGTTTCCATTTCCCGGTGTGTACACAAACTCAATGTCAAAATACTGTAGATATTCAACCCATCTTCGCTTCTGAATATTCAGGTCCCACTGTGAGAAGATGTACATTAAACTCTTATGGTCGGTAAATACAATAAACCTTTCTCCCAGCAGATAGTGCCTCCAGCACTTCACGGTGTACACCATTGCATCCAACTCAAGGTCATGAGTGGGATAGTTCCGCTCATGGGGTCTCAACTCTCTTGACCCATAAGCCACAACCTGCTCATCCTACATCAACACAGCCCCAAGTCCATCTTCGGACGCATCACAAAACATGACGTACTTCTTACCTATATCAGGTAAGATCTAGATATGTGTGGTCTTCAACCTCTTCTTGAACTCTTGGATGGCGTTCTCAAAAGCCTCAGACCCCTCGAACCTGATTCCTTTCTTGCTCAGGCATAAGAGTGTTGCTGACAAGCGAGAGAAATCCTGAATGAACCTTCGGTAATACCCGACCAAACCCAGAAAACTCTGAACATCAGAAACACTATTGGGCTACTCCCAAGATACAAATGTCCTCACTTTTCTAGATCCATGTCACACCTGCCTCTGAGATGATGTGACCTAGAAAATGCACCTCACCTGTCCAGAATTGGCACTTTGATAGCTTGACGTTTGGCCGATGCTCTCTTAGCATACCCAAGACGATGTCAAGATGTTGGGCATGATCGTCATGAGTTTTCAAGTACACTAAGATATATTCAAGAAATATAATCACAAAGTGATCAATATAGGGATGAAATATTCGGTTCATCAGAGTCACAAACACCGCTATTTCATTTTTCATGAAAAAAGGCATTACCATAAACTCAAATAACCCGTACAGACTCCGTAAAGCTATCCACAGTACGTCAGAAGGCCCCACCATTATATAGAGATAAAATGACTTTAGATCAATCATAGAAAGCACTGATGCACCCCTCAACTAATCAAACATTACATCAATTCTAGGAAGAGTGTACCGATTTTCATCGTCATCTGATTCAACCTCTGGTAGTCAACACACAGCCTCAACCACCCATCGGCGTTCTTTGCAAAAAGCACGGGAGATCCCCAAGGAGATGTACTAGGATAGATAAACCCCTTACACTCCAACTCTTAAAGCTGATCCATCAGTTCCTGGAGTTCATTTGGTGCCATTCGGTATGGCAGAATAGAAACTGGCTCCGCTCCCGGTAGCAAATCGATCGTGAGCTCGACATCCCTCTCGGGTGGTTACCACAAGAAATATTCAAGAAGCACATCCTGAAACTGATCCACCACACTTGGGACAAATATTGTTACCATCGTTCATTATCATCAAGTATGAGACATGCCACTTGAGCTGTGAGTCCACTCATCGGTTGACCAAACGGTCCTGCACGACCTTCTCGAACATCCCATTCACAACAGTGGACATAAGTGTCACCATCAAGCGACCTAAACGATACTATGCAATGATAAGAGTCTATGTGCTCCAGATACAACACCATCCAATCCATTACCAGGATTAGGCCAAACCCTGACATCTTAAGAACGAACAAATCCCCTAGAAAAAGATACCCACCGACTTCCAAGGCACATCCCTTGCACTGCTTGATATCCTCAACCTGCACCCCCAACGGAGTGTCAATTGATATAACTCCACACACCCTCTCCACCGGTAAACCCATTCCTACCACAAGTTGAGAAAAGATAT
Source organism: Viscum album (assembly GCA_963277665.1). Classification (NCBI taxonomy): domain Eukaryota; kingdom Viridiplantae; phylum Streptophyta; class Magnoliopsida; order Santalales; family Viscaceae; genus Viscum; species Viscum album. The sequence continues at coordinate 433,669,748 of OY728158.1, read as the reverse complement.
TAGAGTGTGTGGAACCTGTGACAAACAATGCACTAGGAAATGTAGAAGCTACAGGGACCGTACCTCAAACAGTCGACAGTCTGACCTCTCCATCACCAGGTGAAAACTGAAATTCCTGAAGATGACCTACCCCTCTACCATGTCTCCAGCCTGAATGCCCTGCGATGCACTGCCCTGCTGGCATGAGTGATAATTATCTGGAGTTCCATGTCCACCTCTCTTTCCAGTATGGCCCGTGGAGCTCTAACTGCCTGCCTGATATGGGGAAACTGATCCCCATACCATAACCTGTAATTTCTTTTCTTCATCATGCTCACCTGTCTGCCGAGAGTTCCTAAAGAACCTCTGCACATGCCTCATCCTACAGTACGAACATCACTCAACTAAAGTTTGAAGTCACTGACCATGAATATGCCCCGGCCTACCGTACTGATAACAGATTACCTGATTCCCACTTTGAGAGGATGAACCTCTCTTCTGACCACCTTGGTGGAAACTTTGAAAATGGCACTTCCGACCTTCAGAAGACTAACCACTTGTTCTCCCAGCTGTCACAAAAAGCCCACCACCCGAAGCTCCCTTCATGTTTCCTTCAGAGATGTGTTCCTGATCCATCACCTCTACAAACTTCTTCCAGTGGAAGATATTTACTTGAGACATGATCTCATATCTCAGCCCCTCATAGAAACACCTCATCACCGCTACCTCATCCCCTCCTAACAATGGGACAAAGTGTATCAAATCAGTAAAGTGACTAGCATAGTCCATCACTGATAGTGTTCCCTGAGTCAGGCTCATAAATTTTTCAGCCCACTTCTGCCTCAAAATCTCTAGGTAAAAATTCTCTAGAAATTTTTCTTGAAAAACCTTCTATGACATTTCCTCAGCCTACTCAATTTGAGCCTGAATGTCCCACCAATGCCTTGCCTGGACCCGCAAGATATAAAGGGATATCTTTACTCGCTTTTAAACAGGGGCCTCCAGATGATCCAATATCGTCTGGACTGACTCTAACCAGAACTCTGCTACCTCTGGCCCACCCACTCCGGTAATGGTCATTGAGTGTTATAGCTTGAATTTCTTGGTCACCTCAAACATACTCGGTGTACCCCACCCTGGGTCTCGATCCATCATCTTCATAAAGTGAGCCAAGTTCTCTAGTAACTGGTCTTCTCTACCATCATTGATCACAACATTTTCGGGCTATTCTACCGGAGGAGTGTTCTCAGCAACATCCTCTCATTGACCAACTGGAAACTGAAGTCATGGTGGCATCTCACTACATTTCCAACAATGATATTTAGCACACATACCACAAAACCTTCACGACTTCATAAAAAAATCTCTTTACTAGCCACAATATCCTATTTTCATATACCAATTCAACAACATTGACACCTCAATTTCACCACCCTGAACATCCCTACAACGGTCCATGGTCCACATGAGTTAAACAACCATGCACTACCACCAAACTCACACAACATTTTACAAATACATTTTCAACTTCATTTCAAACACTTATATTTCATTGAACATCATTTACCCACTTTTTTTATTTCATTATTCTCATTATTTCTTGGTTTCATGAAATTCATGATGCACCCGACTTTCTTTCCTCACACACCCACCCCATGCGTGTTCCTAACAGAATGTAGGTCACCTATCTCCCTATGTCCCTAAAATTATTCTTAAATACAAATCCTCATGCCGTTAAGGCCACGAGCCAAATATCAAAAAAATTTACATCGAACCACATGTGAATTACCCAACTGATAAATATCATCAACTGTAATAACACAGAATTAAGAACAATATCTCCCTCCAAGGGTAACATGGGTTTTCCCTGCTACATGGGTTAGCTACTTGAAAGAATGAGCTCATTACCAAGGCCCGACACACCATATCCCTTGGAAACCTATCTCAAATAACAAGAATTTAAAGAATGAGAATAAATACCTCCTTTGATACCACTTTGTAACATCCCTAACCTAGAATCCACTAAACTAGTACTTTGAGACGGGTAGTTACATAACCTTAAGTGTGCCTCCCCGTATAGAGGGGGTCTATGTGGTCATGCGGGGAGACTATACCCCATTTTTATCAGAGTAAGCCATAATACAAATAAACCAATAGTGTAAACAATAATCAATAAACAAGGAACATTTATAATAACCATTTCCAACAAAAAATATGCCATGTCATACTATAAGTGAAAAAGTAAACAAAATCCCAAAATAAGGAAAACGTCCAAAATCCTCAAAATGTTCCCGACTCCATGTCCGGATCCTCCACCAAGTGCTACCCATGTCCACTCAACTATCTAGCATGGACCCTAGCCCTTTTCTTGACCTGAAAACATGAAGTCTGCTCGGGTACCCAGTATCGGACCGAGCAGGGTGTGTGTACAACTCAGTAGGCCACTACAAACGGTGTCTACAAAATATCAATTATAAACAAGATGTGCATGCAAAAGGAAAATGAATGATAATTATCAAGAAATTATTCAAGGTTTCATTAACAAATTTAGATTCAATGCCATTGCCACTTCCATTTCCATTCCTTTCACACCATTTACCATCTCTTACCCCTTTCATCACATTTCCATGGGTTAATCACATACATTATGTCACATGGGTCAAAGGACAAAAATATCATGCAAGAGACTAAAAACATCGTTATCCTGTCTCACTAGGAATAACCCCCTCATATTAACCATATTCTCACCTCGAAGCCTTAGTCTGGATGGATGCAACCATATCCTCACCTAGAAGCCTCAGTCCGGGTGGATGAGACCGTTAGGGGAATAGATCAACATTCCTCATTCCTAACCCATGCATTTATGGTGGAGTTTTGAGCATTAGTCTTTGCTCGACCCATGAGAGTAGATCCTCAATTTATACCCCAAACTACCAATCCATGTGCACATGATTATATATATAAGTAACCATCAACCATCCAAACCATTTCCCTTCGGCAGACACTATTCAAAGCAACCCACATGGGGGTCCACATCATGTCTTAACCCATTAACACATTATCATTTCACATCATTTAACCATTCTCCCAATTCCCATGTGTTATGCCTATCTCACTAAGCATTAAACACTAGACCCATAATACTTTCCATTATGGTCTTTAATCAGTTTACACATTAACCCATTTAACTTGTTCATCATTCCCATGAATCAACCATTCAATCCCTTCCAAATAACCTTTAGGTTTTTTCCATGTCTAGGTGCATCACCTAACTTCTATTCCAATTTCAACCAATCCTGCCAACATATTCATCAAGGGCTCTATCATTTATTACCACATGGTCACTTGTTTAATAATAATCCCTATGTCCGGGAATGCCGGTGCATCCCATGGATGGCCATAAATTAGGTCAAGTCAATCCCAACACATCCCATGGGGATCGTGAGGGTTCCCATTTTCCATTTCAAACACCATTATTACCAAACATGCCAAGGTTATTCAAAAATTAACCAAGGGGAAACAAGAAAACAACTAAACATGTACAAATACCCAAATAACCATGGGACATGACTTGTAGACCACATACCTCGAAACCATGGTTGAATGCACTCTCAATCGAGTCCTTAGACATTTATCCGACCAACCTTTGAAGAATAATCCTAAAACTCAGACAAAAGATATGGTTTTAGAGCATCATAGCAAGAGGGAGAGAATATACAAACCCTAAACCAAAAATAGAAGCAAAGATGGGATTAGCCTTACCAGGAGCTTCGATCCGCAACCAATGACACCAAAAACTCTTTAGAAACGAGGGAGATCAATCACTTGGAGGACTTGGGAGATTTGGTTCACTCCTAGGGTGATGATAGAGGAAATGAGAGGAACCTGAGTGGGTTCTTAAAATCCTAGAGGGGTAATTTTTTAACTTTTCCAAACATTAAAAGGTTGCACGGTTTGGAGACACTGTTTGGAAAACCGTGCGCAAAACGTGTCCATGCTACTGTCTAGAGGGGGAGGGGTCACATGATTTTCCTGGGCAGGTCGCACGGTTTTCCCTGGTCGTGCGCAAGCCATGCGCCCTGGCTTGTATTTCCCAGATTTCCTTTCTTTCGTGCCCTGAGCCATCTGAAGGCCCCCAAGGCCTCTCATAATTTCAGAATACATCCCTTGAAGCCCGAAACAATGGATTAAACCAAAGCATAACGAAAATATTCCTTTCCAAAAGCTGGGATCTTAAAATAAGGGTCAAAGGGGTGTACATAATAGAACATATGGGTGTCCTTTTATATAGTAGGGAAAGGTCACACTTGAAATATCATAGAATATTAATATATAATAATTTTATTCTCAAATAAATTTTACAAAATTGAAATAAAATAAAATAAACATAAAATCACCAAATTAATTTATATACGTTTTTTGAGTCAATTCAGACATTATCTTTCTGATATTCCCCTTTGTTAATAATTTTTGACCTTAACCTTTATTAAACCTATTTAATATATATGTGGTTGATAATTTAAACCTAAATAGGTAAATAACATATAAATTGAAAATGGTTGACATTTTAAAACATGTTACACTCACATGTATACAGATAGTATAATTATGAATTTTAAAACATTTAATAATATAATAATACTTATATAATAAAACAAACATGAATTTGGGAGATATTAATTTTATTTGAAATTAAATACCTTAATAATAATATATTTTTAAAATATAAAATTTTAATACATCCCAAATATTTCATGTATATCTAAAGCATTTGTGAGAATCATTTTCAAAAAAAACTATATTAATTTTGATATTTATAAATTATTTTTTTAAATGATTTTTTTAAAGGAAAATTGTGTTGGTGTTTCACAAAAATTGTAAATAAATATATAATCAAAAAAATTAAAAATAAATTAATATTGAGGAACATAAATTATATTCTAAAAAAACAATATGCTTCATTCAATTCTTTATAATTCCCGATGATAACACAAATGATATATTTAATACTATGAGAATTACATTTTTTTGAATATTATGAAGTTCGCTTCCACGGAAAATCGTCCCTTAAAGAATTAAATTTCGTGAATAAGGTAATAGGGGATGAATTTCCAAAATCTCAAATAAACAATGATGAAAAATAATGACCTTAAATTTCAGTTTTAACTTTGGATAACATAATTTACTCTTTCAAAGGGTTATAAATATGACCAAATTTACTACTCCTAACATATCAAAATAAAATTACTCTATATAAAAAAATTACATACTAATTAAAAATATTTGATGAATTATTTTTCAATTTCTAATAATGGGTGAAATTTATTTCAAAATAATTGTGTAAAACACTACGAAAAAAAATTTTGGGAACATTTTATTATGAGTAAACCATGATTTATTCCTATCCCATTTATTAGAAAAATATATGAATGTTAACAAATGTTAATGGATATATATTATATAAATTTCCTTAAAATCGGTCACCTATAGGGATTAATTTAATTTTTCATGATAATAAAAATTATATGCATAAAACACTTTTTTTAAAAACATATTCTTATTTTTATAAGGATTTTTATTTTAATCTATAACTAATTTGTAATTAATGAATTCATTTTATATGTATATAAATCATAATTTTATAATAATTTATTTGTTACTATTCATATATGTCATTATAATGGTTATGTGATAGGTGTCACATAAAAAAATATTTCTTAATACTATATATCGGTTTGATTAATCTTGTTGTTGCATGTATTGAAATATATAAAAAAATTTAATGTTTTTTGAAAATAAATATATTATAAAATATCAGTTTGACAACCTTATAACTATCCATTAGAGGTGGTGATGGAAAATGCATTACATCAGTTCATGAGGAGGTTGTATGTCATACACATGAATGATGACTTTGTTTCCCATTTGATATAATTGGGTGTTGGATATAGGTTATGAAATTAAAATAACAACATTTTAGGATATCAAGGAGACTATTTTTATTATTTCATCATGATTGAAGAGGAGTTTAAGGAGGTATAAGATAAAATAAAATGAAATGAATTTCTTAAGAACAATATATCTCTTGTATAAAACCTCTTTTATATTATATCTCAAACCCTCATAGGTTGGTTTTATTATGAAACATGGGCCTTTAGTAAATTTCTATGGATGTAAGTAAGTGATTTTTTTGAGGATTGTATGAACCAAAAGTCACCGGATATGTGATTATGAGAGGATGGGGGTGTCCATTTATAAGTGGGGGAGAGGTTACACTTCAAATTTTTAAAAATTATAACATATATTAATGTATTACTAAAAACATATAGATCTAAATGACCATTTATGAATAATTGATGATATAATAAAATAATATGGGAAAAATAGGACATATATCTAGGTTATTTTAACAATTTTCAAAAATGATTAAGAACTGGTAAACATATTTTAACCTTATCCATGATAATATGTGTTTACAATTTTTACTATTAATTATAAAAAATATCATATCACCTTGCTAGAAAATATTAATTATGAAGATTTTATATATAGAGTCAATATTAAACAATTGAATTTTTATAGTTGGATGAATTTATTTAAATTAAACCAAGAAAAATAGATGAAAAAATGTTTCTAAAAAACAACATTTAATTAAAATAATGTATTTATAGAAAATTAATTTACATAAATCATTCAAAAGACCATAATTGGATTATTAATAATAACTTTGAATATTTTTACTTTGAAAACATTTAAAAAAATAGTTCATTTTAAATTATGTAATTTAAAATGTAGGTATCCATAAAAATAATTGTTTTCATTAATTGTTGAAAAAAACTTTTCAAAAAATAAAAAATATACTCATAACATAATTTTTGACATTATTAATTCAAAAATGAATTCCATTTGTTAAAATTTATTTTCTATAGTTTTCAATTCCGTATTTTAAATTATAATATGTAAATTATGAAAATACATTTCGGTTAAAAATAAATAATATTTCCAATTGAATGAAAAAATAACTAATTTTATTATAATGAATTTAACTCTATGAAATATAATTAATGAATATTAATAATACATGAACCTCAATTATCTTAACATTAATTTTATTTTTACACATTGTGCACGTGAGAGATGTGTGGAGTGTGTTCTATGTGATAGGGTACAATCCTAAAATGATTTAGGATCTTGAAGGGGAAAATTTATCTCAAGATCAGCTTCGTTTTATTCCAAAATATAATAACTTGATTCAATTTAGATATTACAAAGAACACCTTTTCCCCATATTCAAAGTCTATATATTTTAAGAATTATCAACATAATTATTCTATCAAATTTTTTATACATTAATATTATACTAAATGGTATAGAAATTCTTCATCACATCAAAAAAATGGTCATGAACTATTATCTTCCTCTCTTACTATTCATTCGATCATGTTGGAGTCCAAAATATCTTCCCATATAGACCCTCTTATATTTTCATGGGAATTCTATAATGGATAATATTCTTAAATGAAAACTTTACTAGGGAGATGTGTTGATCCCCATATAATTGTAAATCATACGATAAAGATCTCATTATATCCTCTAGAACATGGATGGTCCTATCATACATAACATCTACCGGAGGATCATATATAGGTATAAAGAACAGGTCATTCTCTAATTCTTTTATAAGACATTTAGAATCTCGATATAATCTTCATACCACGATAAAATAAAATGGAGAGTGGTACTTCATGAAACCACGCCATATCTCTTATGTATATCAGGGATTGTTGGTCATGTAATAAATCTATTGTAATTAAATGAATTGTGTTTATTTCATGAGGGAATAGACTAAAAAAATAAAATAAAACCATAGTCTTAAGAAATTTTTGGAGTCCTATGACAAGGTATGTGGTCGTGTTTTTTAATTCCAATTTACTATGGATAATCATTTAAAAATACCATTAGATTTTTTTTTCTCAACATTAACTTATGGGAATACCATACATCCTAATACATATTCTATAATATGTATTTTCCTATTATATCACAAAAATATATTAATATATATATTCATACATTCCATATACATATGGAAGGATTATATATGTGTATCATTAACAATATCCTTCTTCAGTTTTTAAAATTATGGGACATATATCCCAGTTCCAAACCATATAAAAACATTGTTATCAATGATGAACTCTACAATATTTTATACCATTTTCTAAAGGTATATATATTACTTTTGGGATTATTTTATCTTAATGGGGATGTATTTTTGATCAGTCAGTTTTTAATGACATGATTTCTCCCTTACCATAATTATGATAAGTTTCATCCTCTTAAAATTTATGATTTTCTAGTCTTTTTTAAACATTATCATGGATAAATTAACATCGTTTTTCAGGAATAGGGAAACAACAATTTTATTTTCCATCCCCATGTGGCAATGTATTGATAAATAATTATATTTTATCAATTATATCCATCTCCAATTGTGAACAATCAATTCTTATTTAGTGAATATATATTTCAATGTCTTCTGATCAATGCATATCATACATTTATCTATATAGATAATATCACCAATTATACTATGAAAATATATCTACTTACATATCTAAGACACTTTCTAGGTAATTTTACTGAGGATACATTAATTAACATAATTCATAAGCAGTTACATAATCATTACGCATAAGGAAACAACACAACCACTTTTATGAAGTACCATTGTATACAAAAACACTGTCTCTATAGTAGAGTATTACATGCACAGAAGATGTGACCAACCTCTAATAAGTTACTTAAAAAATCGTGTATCCCACTATCCAAATGAAAATATATCCCTTATATATTAATTTGGAAAGTGTAATCAATAGTTATTGTAAATTTTTCACAATGTATCAATAATATCCTTCTAACCAAAGAAAACAATGAATCTCCATTACAATGGTTAGACTAAGCCATTTCTTGTTAACTTCTATCTTTGAGGGATCTATTAATAATTCCTTTCATATGATTAGATAAACTGAAAATGACTCTTTATACAAATAAAAGTCACACTTTCATAAATTGACATACAATTTATCCTTTATCATGGTATTTAACACAATCTAAAAATGATTGGCGTACTCTTCATTGATCATTTACTATATCAGAATATCATCTATAAATACAAAAACATGATTATTAATCTTTTATCTAAATATTTTTTCATTAGTTATATGATTATAGAAGGATATTTTGTATGTAAATGGGAATAATTTCAAATATGTAGTGTTCATAACATGTATGGAATGTTGTTTTCAAAATATATTTCCATTTTAACCCATAACGAATGACATCTTAATCGATATTAAATCTTTGATATGTGTGAAGATCATATAAGTTAGTCAAAATGATCATCGATATGAAGTATAATATATTAGTTATTTATCATGATTTTATTAAAATCACGATAATCTGTATAATGACATATTTATTTATGCATATTTTATTTAAAAGGACTTGTTCACCCATGGAGTCATTGGGGATTATAAAATCCTTGAACAAATTATATCATTGTTTATTTGTCAAATCCAACAAATAAATTTGATCCATTCTATAATAACACTTTGAGATAGGCATAGATCTTGGTATGAGTTTGATTAATAACTAAACTTTACTCTCTGAGTGAAGAACATGTTGTTCAATTTGAAATAAATCGGTATACTCTTGTACAATAGGAATGTCATCATTGTTCACTTCCCACCAACCATTGCTGTCAAAATTAACACATTTTTTGATATCATAACACATATTTTAAAAAATTCTTAAACATTATTATTATTATTATCCTTTTAAAGACACATGATATTAGGAAGATCTTGGAAATTGAATGACACAACCTTATCCTAAAAAGTCATATGTAAATTATGTTGGTAAATTGTTCAAATTCAATCATTAGATGAATAATTTGATCAGTAAGAAGTATCCTTCCCCAAATATCAAATGGGGTAGATTAATAAATCTTATATTTGGTTTTCATTCCACCAGGATGCTTCAGTGAATATTCAATATCCATTTTTGTGGTGGTTGTTCCACATTCATGGAAAAAATCTGCGATATATAATAATTATATAAAATAGAATCAAATAAGGTATTAACAGATCTAGAAAATATATTAAGTGTACATCGCATCACATCATAATATTGATCAATCTCGGTATAATTGATTATGGATTCCCTTCCATATTAATTCGTTTTTACATATTTATATGGTCTATTTTATTCATTGTCACAAGGATTTAAGTATTTATTCACATATTTTGGGATCTCCTAACACTAGAAGAATTATGGGGTGGATGGATAATTACTTGGGACCTTCTTCTCTTAGGTTGTGTTAACATTACTTTTAAAATGTGTTCATATATTTTGGGCTTTTTGACCTACTATAACACATAAAAAACACATCCTATAATCATTTAGGTAATTAAGATGTTTCTTTCTATCATATTTTATTAATTTAGTAAATTGGAATTTCATCCATTCAAGTTTTTTATATTTTATGCAACAATGATACCCTGCATTCATTTTTTCCTATAATATTGAGAGGTTCCATTTTCCCTCTCTACCATAAGATCAAATTGTACATTATCATCATATATATCATATTATATTTTATAAAACACACTAAAAAGACTTACTTTTACGAAATTAAAAAACTGATTGACATTGTTCTTAGTATCAGAGCTGAATCCCATGGAATGCCTTTTGAGTCCTGTGGAGTTTACATCACTTGAACCAATAGATTAATCCTATTTTTTCTTGAATTCAAATAATTCAAACTTTATTTTTTTCAATGATTTGAAGGAAAATACATAGTGAAAAATGTGTTTCGGAACTCATAACATACCATACAGTCTACATCATTATTTTTTTTGTAATTCTTTGTGAGAGTCTCACACCTATTAGAATCACCATCTAGATTATAGTCTACAAAAATGAGCTTCTCATGGTATGGGAATTGGAAATATAATATATCATTTCAATTTCACTAACCTGCGTCTATGAAAACACTAGATTAGAAGAACCGCACTAATATGCTAAAAATTATCTCAAAAAATGACAAAATAACGAGTTTCTCTATCTTTGGATGTTTTTTATCTTGACATGATTTGGGTAGTGTTAAAAAATGAGAACTTTTTTGTGAAAATTTCATTGATAATTTTAATTTTGATAATAATAAATTCAGGATTCCCAATTCGATAACATATATATACTCATTTACACCAATTTTTAAATCGATTATTTTTTTACCCAACATTAACCTAACTAAAGGAAAATTGGATAGTATTATTACTAATTTAATGAATGTACATAAGAGTATTCTATAAAAATAGAAGGATGATTTCATAAAAGAAATTGGTAAATTGGCCTACTAATTAGTTGGATTCAATCTAGGTTTTCTATTTCTATCTGACATATTTATATATATTAAAATCATTCAAAATTGTTCGTAATGATTATATGATTAAAAATAGCATATAACCCATGGGTATTAAACATAGGGTGGACACGTGCCTTTTTTCATGAAATGCGTAATGATTGATTTAATACCCAACACACCCTGAATGGGGTTATTACCCCCAAGAGAATTTATATAGATCATATATCCCCTTTTCATTTTGATATATGAATTTAATTTTAAGGAGCACTGTAGAGACCCATAGCTTGACGTACATGGACAATAAATTACTTTTTCAGAATACATAATACATAACAAAAAACCAAAACTTAAGGATCGTAATAGTTAAGTGTCTTTGAAAACATGGAATTTAATCTTCTAATCATGGTAAAAGAACTCCAAAAACTCCCATAACGGTCTTCCCCTTTTTGTTTCCTTACCTAAAACTTTACTTTATTTCTTGGGGAAATTAAAATATAAAAAGGGTGAGCTCAAATCCTAAGTAAGGGAAAATATAGAGAACATAAATCAATCCATAAACATTTTAAAGAAAAAACATGAACTTGAAATTTAAACATCAAAATCTTGAGCAAAGACATAAATCATGGAAGTACGTAAGTCAAATATCATAATGGAACATCAAACATGATAAAATATAATGGGAATAACCATGTAATTGTGGCATCAATTCTGAACATGTTATGATTTCCATAGTAGCCAAGGTATTGCTGGCAAGACCATCTTAGTGGACAAAGTCCCTCTATGAATCGAGTTCACTCCTCGTTTCAGTCCTGTAACACTGAACCGGATTAACATACCATTCCAGCCATGTCTATCTCATGAGATATAAATCAATACACAATGAATTGGAGGGAGATATAGGTCCCACCCATCTTATAATTAAATTATTCTTACTTGTGCCACAAAATAAACAAATATCATTCATAATAACCCAACGAAGAAAATGGGTTTCATAAACATCATCACATCATCACATAATACATATAAAATAAATGGATATCATTTCATAATAATAAAAGTGAAACCATGTAAATCATAGAAACATTATACATGAAACATACACATATGAAATAATGTCATCTTAGATGGGAAAATGGTTTTGATAAAACACTTGAAATTAATTCTTGAGGAAAATATCCTTTCTTCATGAAAAACTATTTTTTTTCACAAAACATCATGCAATTTTGAAAGAAAAAGGATTTGTTGGAAATAGTCATGAAATATTTTTGAAGAAATCTTCATGAAAATAAGGATTTATAAAAACATAAAAATCCTTTCATTCTGTATAAGTTAAAAAAACATTCTCCTCGTACTTCTGTCAAAAAAGTCAAAATATACCTCGTAACGTAATCAAAATTAACATTCTCCTCGTACTTTTGTCGCGCCGATCGGTCTCACCGAGATTCCACCCCTTTAGGACCCTTATTTTGGCAACAGGAAGGACCAAGAGAGTCTGGGTCATCACATCAGATACCTCTCAAACTAATCTCGTCCTCGAGAATTTAAACAACTCATAAGGAAAGGGCGGGTCCGAACACCCACCCCAAAAGATACCTCTCAAGAGCGAACCTCGTTGTCAACAAAGAACACCTTCTTGTCACGAACCAAGCAACATACCATGCCATACTTCTCGGGCATGTGGGTTGGTGGGTCTCCTCCCCCATGTCAAGATATTATCCTCTTTGGGTGTCATAGAGTCTCCCGAATGGGTTTAATCGTGTCCACCTTAATGCATCTTGATTAGGGGTCGGGTTCCCTCCTCCCCCATAGTCGGGGCTTTTCACACACAAACAGAGGAAAGAAAACCAGTGCATTTCATAGCCAAAAGAAAAAACGTTCTACCACAATAGGTACAACAAGGAACAAAACTCAAAATAACACTGGGTACTGGGTACGCATCTATGCATCCCTCTCCCACGTACTCTCCTCAAGCCCACCATGTCTCCGCAACACATGAACCAAGGGGATAGGTCACCCGCAAAGCACCTTCTCCTTGTGATCCTCGATCAACACTGGTCTCTCCGCAAAGTTCATGTCGTCCTCGATGTCCAAATCACCCCAATCAAAGACATGTGAATAGTTTTACAGATACTGACGGAGCTGGGACACATGAAAGACATCATGTATCCTTAGTATCGGCGGTGGTAACGCTAGCTGATAAGACACTTCACCGACCCACCACAACAGTTCGAAGGGTCCGATGAATCTAGGAGAAAGCTTACTCCCCTTGGCAAACCTCTGCTACCCACGCCGAGGGGAGACCTTCAAGAACACATGGTGCCCAACATGAAACTCCATGGGCCTCCTCCTGGTATTAGCGTACGACTTCTATCGGTCCTGGGCCACCTTCATCCTTTTTCGTATGAGATGAACCTTCTATGTTGTGTTTTGAACCACCTCCGGGCCAAGGATGCCTGCCTCTCTTACTTTGGTCCAACACACAGGTGATTGGAATGGCCTCCCGTACAAAGATTCAAACGGGGCCATACTGATGGTAGAGTGGTAGCTATTATTGTAGGAAAACTCTACCAGAGGAATGTATCGAACCCATGATTCTCTTGAGTCTAGAACACATGTCCGTAGAATATCCTCCAAGGTCTGGATGGTGCACTCTGTTTTTCCATCTGTCTGGGGATGGAAAGAAGTGCTAAGGCGTAACAAGGTGCGAAACGCATGCTGCAATCCTCTCCAGACTCGCGAGGTAAACTGTGCATCCCTATCCGAGACTGTAGACCCTGGAACTCCATGTAACCGCACCACCTCATCCACGTACTTTCATGCCAAATCATCCTTAGTACTCGTCTCCCTGATTTCCAGAAAGTGAGCCGATTTCGTCAACCTTTCCACTACCACCCAGATGGCATCGTACCCTCCTTGGACCTTGGGTAGTCCCATGATGAAATCCATCGAGATGTCATCCCACTTCCACTCGGGGACATCTAGAGGCCACAGTAGGCCGCCTGGAACTTAGTGTTCAGCCTTCACTTGCTAACACACTAAGCAGTTGGCCACAAACTCTGCCACCACTCTCTTAAATCCGGGCCACCAAAACTGCCTATTCAAACCCTGGTACATCATCGAAACTCCTAGGTGTACCGCCATGGGTGAGTTGTAGAACTCACTGAGAACCTTGTCGTGCATCGCCTCTGGGACAAACAACCTTTTCTGGAAAAGCATCCGGTTCTGACCATCCTTTGTCCATCCTTCTGGAGCATTGCCCTGGTCAACTTGGTCACGCATCACTTCGCACTCTAGGTCTCCCCACTGAGACTCCTCCACTTGCTAAAACAGGTATGACTACACTGTCATCTGATATAGGCAGCCTCTGCTGCTATACATCTTCGAATCCAGGTGTAAGGCGGCCAACTCCTCCATTGCCTTCCAGGAGTCTGCCGACTCTCGGACCACATCCTTCTGCGTCCTCCTGCTCAAGGCATCAACCACCACATTGCCCTTTCCCTTAGTATAAAAGATCTCAAAGTCGTAATCCTGGAGGAACTCCACCCACATATATTGTCGCAAGTTTAATTCCCGCTGGGAGAAGATATACCTCATGCTTTTGTGATCTGTGAATACCACAAAGCGTTCCCCGATGAGGTAGTGCCACCATAACTTTAGCGCAAAAATGATTGCTGCAAGCTCCAGGTCGTGGGTGGCTTAATTACAATAATGGGAACACAGCTGCCTAGACCCATAAGAGATCACCCATTGTCGCTGCATCAACACACATCCCAGGCCATGTCCTAAAGCATCAAATAACACCTCATAAGCCACCCCTTCTTCTGGTAATCTCAGTACTGGGGCACTGACCAACTTCTCCTTCAGATAGCTGAAGGCTGACTGGCACTGCTCACTCCATACGAAAGCCTGGTCCTTCTTGGTCAGAGCCGTCAAAGGGGCTGCTACTCAATAGAAGTTGTGTACGAACCTCCTATAGTAACTTTCCAGCCCGAGGAAACTACGGATCTCTGCCACATTCTTGGGTCCTACCCAAGAAACAACTGCCTCAACATTTGATGGGTCCGCCGCTACTCCCTGCTCGGACACCACATGCCCGAGGAAGTGCAGTTCTCGTGTCCAGAACATGCATTTTGACAACTTCCCATAGAGCTGGTGCGGTTGGAGGACCTCCAAAACCATCCCCATGTGTTTCTCATGGTCCTCATGTGATCTAGAGTAGACCAGGATGTCGTCGATGAACACAACTACGAACCGATCCAGGTATTCCCGGAAGATGGAGTTCATAAGACCCATGAACACAGCCGGGGCATTCGTAACACCTAAGGAAATGACTACGAACTCGAAGTGTCCATACCTACACCTTAACACTGTCTCTGGGATGTCTCTATCTTTCACCCTCAGCTGTTGGTACCCAGACCGCAGGTCGATCTTTGAGAACCATCCTGACCCTTTGACCTGGTCGAAAAGATCATCTATTCTCGGAAGAGGGTATTGATTCTTGATCATTACCTGATTCAGCCTCATGTAGTCTATGCACAATTTGAGGCCACCATCTGCCTTCTTTGAGAACAGGACTGGAGTGCCCCATGGTGACACGCTCGGACAAACACAACCCCTCTTCATCAGATCATCAATCTATATCCACAACTCTCGTAGCTCTGAAGGTACCATCCGGTAAGGAGACATTGAGATTGGACGAGCACCGGGCTGCAGGTCTATCTCGAACTCGATATCACGTCGAGGGGGTAGATTTGTAACCTCCTTAGGAAATAAGTCCATAAACTCACAGACGATCACTGGCACTTCCAATATTTCAGCATCTATTGATTCCACTGTCAGCTCGTTCAACATGGATAGGAGATGTTCCTCTCTCATGTTTCCCTTCGGACTGCTCCGCTTGCCGGTGAAGGTAACACGCCGGCAGTCCAAGTCTGAGAACACCACCCTTCTTCAGAAATAGTCGATGAAGGCACACACATAAAATAGCCATTAGTAGCCTTGGATGACATCGTATGGCTGAATCTGTAGTAGAAGAAGATCCCTAACCGACTGCTGTAGCCCTATCATCAGTCTATATCCTCGACAAATGAACAACAAGCCGATCTAACCTCCGACCTGTGTGCTAAACACCAGGGGCCCTGTAAGTCTCTCGGCATCTAGACCCAAGGCATGGGCTAGACTGGGTGCAACAAAGGTGTGCGAAGCTCCGGTATAGAATAAGGCATAAGCAAGAGTGATAAACAGACTGATCATACCTCGAACAACCTCTGGCCCTACTGGAACTGCTGCCTTTACAGTGTGTAGCTATCCATGCCCAACTCCTCTCCCTCTCGGCTTTCAGCCACCTCCTCGACCACGCCCTGGTCGGGGTCCCTGAGGAGCGCCTTGAGGTCAGGCTCCTCCTCCTACGTCTGCCCTCAGAGGAGCGGGAGATCACTATCCCTTCTGCTGTTGCTGGAAAGGTCTGGCTGGAAGCTGCTGCTGGGGTGGGTGCTGGGGAAGACTGCCACTACTGTACTACACCCGGTCGGGTCACTGACTCCGGAGATACCCAGGGATCCCATAGATGAAGCACCGCAGTCCCAGGCCCAAAGGAAAAGGGCGAGGGCTAGGGGATCGAAACAGAAACTGTTGTGGTCTGCTCCCTATGAGTCGGAACCTGGAGGGTCATGACGTTGGAGGCCTGGTGTTGATGGCCTTCCCCTTCGATGGTCCCAGCTGGATCCCCTCTCGTGATAGTACTCCTAGAGCATGCATCCTCTCCACCACTTCGGCCTTCTTCTGGACCTCCAAGTACGTCGGAAGTGTAAAGGGGGGTAACAACATACTGGAGGGAGGGTCGGGGCACATCCTCCAAACGACTTGCCCGAGACTCCTCATTGGGAAAGAGGTCTGGAGAAAAACGTAGGAGGTCCTTGAACTTGATCCCTAGCTCCCTCACGGACATACTCCCCTACTAGAGGGAGAGTAGTTCCTGCCTCTTTTCTGCCTTCATCATCGAGGAGAGGAATTCTACCGGGAACTCCCTCTCGAAATCCTCCCAAGCCACCTCAGACTCTCTCCTCTCCCCCAGGTAAAGCATCCACCACTGATGTGCCGCTCCCCGCATCTGGTTGACGGCCAAAGGAACCCAGTACTCGGTCGGGGCCCGAATCAGGCCGAAGGATATAACTAGCTCCTCTAGCCAGCCTTCTGTCTTTATATCTGAGGTGCTGCCCTCATACATCTCGAGGGCCTATCGCTGGAAGGCCCGAAGAGTCTTCTGCCACTGGTCTCCCTCTTCCTCTCGATCAGCTCTCTGCCGATCAGCCAAGGTAGTCTCTGGGGCCTCGATCTCCTGTACCGCACGTGGTCGCCTTCCAGGTGCCATAACTATAAGGTACACAAGGAATGCCTAATCCCAAGTAGTCAAGAATATCGTTCTTAAAACTTTATAAATTTTAAATTTATTCTTAATTCCCAAGACATCCCAGAAACACAAGAACACAAGTCATTATGATGCATTTGCCTTTTCTAGGGTCTCTACCCTGATATCAGTGTGGTCTCACTTGGCCGTTCGGTAGGTCCAGAGTCCTTGCATCAGATCACGGGGGGCCCTAAAATTCTGTGTCCTAGCCGGTCTTCCCCGTCCTAATTCACACTCCAACGTTACCCAACACTGTTGCCTTACCATCCCATGCAATCCTCACTGTGCCTAACTCTAGACTCCATCCTATCTCTCAACCATCCCCTCTGATACCATTGTGTCACGACCCGCCTTCACCAAAAAGGAGGGAAGGGTTAGAAGATTTCCAGGCCCTTCCTTCTTTATGTTTAAGGAGAGATAATGACCCCCGAGACCCGCCTTCAATAGATCCCGGAGTGGCGACTAGCACCAAGGGTATATAAATCTCTCACAAATGGAAGGCATTACCCCTTTTTGTTTTATAAGATCGAAAGATAAGATGATGAAACTCATCAACACCAAGGTAAAATAAAAGTAAAGCCAAAAGTAAACCATTCCCACATTCATGTTCCAAAAAAAAAGCCACAAAGTAAAAAATCTGACTACAAAGGTAAGTACCAATGAAGAACAGCAAAAACTGAAACTGCCCCAATGGTTCGAGCTAGTATGGTCCCGCGTGATCCCCGAAGTCCTCCTGGAAACCTGAAATAAGTTTTATATATGTAGGGTGAGCATACAAGTACACTCAGTAGGGAAAACCAAAGACTCTGGTGCACAAGTGGGGGAACGTGCTAAAGTCCCATGAGAAAGGAGTAAACCAAACACCTGTCGAGGTAAAATATCCACCCAAGCCTCACTAGGGCACACTACCCAAATACCTTAAGTCAAGTAATGAATATAATAGTAGCACATCAATGTTAGGGTACCCCGCACCACTTTCCCACTGGTTACTGAGACATCCTACTCATCAGACCAATCCCGCCATTCTCACCGCAGTCCCACTGCCTCACCCACCCGCACACACCTGGTCCACGACCACACGCAGTCTCACTGGCGAAATCCCGCCCGAACAATCCTGGGCCACAACTATCACACGTAACCATGCCTGTATTCACCTAGGCCAGAACAACCACCACCACGCCCGAAGACACCTGGGCTAGAAAATCCCCTGCCACGCCCAAAGACACCTGCGACTCATCCCGAAGACACTTGGAAAACCACATGCCGCACACACCTGGCCAACCACCACACTACCCCGCCCGATGGTTCTTGGGATAATAATGGACCTTAGACCATCACAGCCTTCCCGAAGACACTTGGGATATCTGGAAAGGGAGCAGAAAATGATCTAATAACTAGACACCAAGAATAGTGTTGGGAAAAACACCCTCCCCCATGAAATGGGGGTGTTCATCACGAAGTGCTCAACTTGGGTGGGGCGCGAATAAGAAACACAAAACTACAAGTACATATACAGGTAAAAAGAACTCACCCAAGTCTATGTTTTTCTAACCAACCTAAAGAACAAAACACCACTACATCCAAGTCACAGGTCACGACTCTCGCCAACAAAACCCATTTGTCCAATTCTTGTTTCATGTTCAGTAATAATGTTTAAGTTTAAGCACTACTAGGAAACTAGTAGTCATAGGAATAAGTACAGCAAAGTAAATAGTCCAACATCAATTTAAACATTCTCTTGTAATGTTACAACAACAAGGAAAAAGTGAGATCCCCGAAGTACTGAAACCAAAGACAACCCGGGACACTACCCTGTGTCCCCTCCCAAAAGATTTTTTTTTCATCAACAGAGGCAACCACCCGAGTATGTGATATAAACAAGTACCCACCTGGTCTTAAAACTCACAACCACCGAAAGTATAAAGACAAGGGATCCTATCCCCTCCCACATCTCCAGCAATCGACCCGAAAAAGAAAACAACCAACTACCTCCATCAACACAAGTCAGGGTCATGCCGGTATCTTAAGATTTAAACGACTTAACACACTCCATAATTTCAATTTTCGTGTGTTTTAATCGGGGTTATCACAAAAGGATTGATCCTGGTGCTTTCAATTCATTCAGCCGGGTATACATGATTAAACAAATTACTTTTCACAATAGGGGTTTACAACAACAACAAGCCATTTAATCATCACCAGGGTTCGTTAATGCACAGGCAACGACCACCAACGGCCTCAATTTTCAGAAGGCATAAGACATCACAACTCAACAAGAAGATCATAATATAAAACAGCATCAACGATCACAACCCCCCCTTATTTCTTTATAGGATTCATTCATAATATTTAATTTGGTCTGGTTTATCCAATTCCACAGAATCAGAAGCACGCCCACCCCGCATGATACACAAAAGAGGGAGACGAAGGAGAAATTCCATACTTGTTGATAGATTATCCGAGTTTAGGTAGGGTGCGGAACTTTACGGATAACAATGCAGCACACCCGATGCACAAGAAGCTGTTTGTGAAAATCCATGATCGAGGAACGAGAAACCACAGCTAACCCTTAGTTTATAAGAGCCGGGGACGGTTGAGGTGAAAACACGAAACCGCGTATGGCACGGGGGTCGTGGGTTGACCACGCGGCTCCACTCGTCATTAAATGGGGTCGGGTGGTTTAAGCCTACTCATGAATTGGTTAAGTATTTAATTAATACTCTTATGCACATTACGGGTCTTTAAAACACGCTTAAACGAGTCAGAATAGGGTTTAAAACTCTATTTGCGCAAAAAGGAGCGCTACTGGAAACTACTCGACAAGGCCGGGTGACGCCGATCGGTCTCCCCGATCGGTCACGCCGATCGCTCTCGCTGATCGGCCTCACCGATCGGCCTCACCGATCGGTCTCACCGATCGGTCTCACTGATCGGTCTCAGCGATCGGTCGCGCCGATCGGTCTCACCGAGATGCCACCCCTTCAGGACCCAGATTTTGGCAAAGGGAAGGACCAAGAGAGTCTGGGTCATCACATAGGTCCCACCCATCTCATAATGAAATCATTCTTACTTGTGAAACAAAATAAACATTCATCATTCATAATAACCCAACGAATAAAATGGGTTTCATAAACATCATCCCATTATCACATAATCCATATAAAAGTAATGGATATAATTTCATAATAATAAAATTGAAACCATGTAAATCATAGAGACATTATATTAGAAACATACACATATGAAATAATGTCATCTTAGATGGAAAAATGGTTTTGATAAAACACTTCAAATGAATTCTTGAGGAAAATATCCTTTCTTCTTCAAAATCAATTTCTTCTCACAAAACATCATGCAATTTTGAAAAAAAGAGATTTTGTTGGAAATAGTCATGAAATATTTTGGAGGAAGCTTCATGAAAATAAGGCTTTATAAAACCATAAAAATCCTTTCATTCCATATAAGTTAAAAAAACATTCTTCTCATACATTTTTCAGAAAAGTCAAAGAGTACCTCATAACATAAACAAAAGAAAGATTCCTTACATAACATGTAGTAAAAGTCCAAATGGGTAAGAAGGACATTAAACAAACAAAATAATACTTTTAGAAAACATGGACATGGATTATAACAATAACCCCAGTAAATACTTATGTATAAGCAATCTCAGATAAAAATGAGATATGCAAAATTATCCATTACCTTAGGTCCAATATGCTTCGTATGGATCCAAACCTCCTGTGTAATGATTTAAATAATGTCATTGAATTATTAAATAATCATATTCATTTTTATGATATAATATATATTTCACTTATGTCTTTATATTACCCATTTGTTTGTAAATTCCTTGTTAAAGTAGTGTTTTGGGTAAAATCATTTCATTTATCGTATGTGTTTCCACTTGTCGTTCATAATATTATTACTTATATCCTAATTTACATAATTCCAGAATATAAAACATGATTTATATATAATATATATTCATCATATACATATATATTATAGATTGATAAAAGGAATGAAATACACCGTTCATGGAGACGGTAGGCCGTACATACGCATGAACGCAGTTTTCGTTTCCTTATTGAATTGAATGAAACTAAATAGATGACATAAATATATATATACATAAATCCAGTAAAATTATTATGTCATATATTTTATTATTATTAAGTATATATTCTTTATAATCATTCATGAATGGTTGACATGGAGAATTAATCTCATCACGTCGTGGAGACGGTGGTCCGTACGTACGCACGGGCGATGATATCATTCCCATGATTGTGGAATTTTATCGAAGTGTATGTATAATATTTCGGAATCAATATCACTTTAAAATAATCATATATAGTTATTTATTTACACCACTATACCCATCCATGTAAGGTGGTGGTGGAAAACAGATTACACCAAACCGTAGAGACGGTATTCCGTACGTACCCACGCGCGGTGATTTCGTTTTCCGTAAGATGGATAGAAGGTGAAATGGGGTTTCTTCATATTTATAATAAAATATTAGTATATTATTGATACTGATGTTATTACAATATAATGAAACAACTAAAGAAGAATAAGTTGAAGAAGAAATAAAATTGAATGAATCGGTAACATATATTACCTCTTCTTTGACACGCCTTTTTGAAACCTCCCCTTAGGGTACTAGAATTGTTCTTTGAAGAAGACCAGGAACTCTAGTCTGTTTCTAGGAATGTTGAGAAGGGAAATGGGAAGGTTTTTTCTGAGCATAAAGGATCGAAATTGTGTGAGGATAAGAGGGAGGAGATTCCCTTTTATTAGGGAGGAGAGGGGCACCTTTGGAAATATAAGAAAATATTAATTTATATTAAATCCCAACCACACATAAAACATCCAAAATGACTCAAATCCTAATTTTAGACGAGATAATATTGTAATATCATCAAAAAATAAAATTTAGACATGTTAGGAATTTATTTTAAACATTATCAACTTGATTTATACTTATTTAATCAATTTAATTTTATTTGTGGTAATAACATTCTAAACTTTAAATTATTAAAAATAATTACTTATTTGCTGTGAATTGTCTATAATTGGATACTTAATAACATTTTAGATCATATAAATATAAATTTATAATTTTTAAATATTTTTGTTATTTTTAAAAATTTTTATAATATGTTATTTTTAAAAAATAACAATAGTGTCAATTTTGAAACTATTTATTTATTTTAATTTAAATAAACAATATACAGAACATATGTTCGAAATAAAAGCATCAATAGATTCATAAAATGTCATATGAATCTATAAAATTAGTGTAGCACATTAAATAGTTCATATAATATTTATTTTAATATTTTTAAAACCATTTATTTGATATCTCTCTTAACAAAATTATTTCAGCATCACTATTATGTCACCTTTAATGCTAATTATATAATCCATAAAAATTATAAGTAAATTCATATGATGTAGTCAAATTTATTATCTTTCTGGAGACTATTTATGTTCGATGTTTGATTAATTTTATCACTAAATTAAAATTAATATACTTATAAGCTTTAAGAGAGTGACATGTTGTCACTTTCTTTGTTTTTAATAATAATTAAATTATTTTCAAGGGAAAAAGTCCATAAAATGAATCTATTATTACCCTTATGTGATATGGGTAAACTTTAAGTCATCCAAAATATTTTTGTGAGGTGTTAGGGTAATTTTATAATCTTATATTTAACCTTAATTACCCGATTTTCCTTTAACTATGGTAAATAAAATTTACCGTAGTTACTATTCATAATGCCCAAAAATAAAAAGTAGATTATTAACATAATTTGGACCCAATGATTCCAAATATGGAATCCATTTTTCCAAATTAAATACACAAAGGTTTCATAAATTAAATCAAAATTAATCACGTTGTCGAAAGAGAATGTGGTTTTGTTTAAAACATTGCAAAAGATTGAATTGATTTAACTTACGAATTCAAGGTAAAATCAATGCTAATGACATACATTATATTAAATGGTAAAAATATATTCTATTCTACTTTAAAACCATTCAATATTATAATTAAACTATATAAATTATTACGATGAAAAAAGTTGTTTTTGATTAAAATATAGCATGTTTTTACTATTCATTAAAATATGAAAGTTATCAGAAAAATATCAAAACATTATCCAATGTAAATGTTTATATTCTAATTCAAAATAAGAAGTTTATTTTGTAAAATTTAACATATAAACATGTCCAAAACTAGTTTTAATGTGGGTGCGCCATCAAAAGGCAGCAAAACTGCATATTTTGAAAAATACTTATTTTACCCGAAAATTTTATATTGTTCACGTAAAATGTTTTAGAAAAATTATAAGAAGAATAATAATGTTATAAAATTCAAAATTTAGTTAATACTATTCATAACGGCTAGTCCATAACAATATTATAACAATATATCGTCGTTTAGTGAAACCTGGTATTGCGTACAACACACGCTATCGAGGAAGGTCGCGATTGTGTGTAATGCAAGCCAATTCAGGGTTGCGTGTTGTGCAAGACTCCTTTGTTGTTTCGTTATAACAGAATCCAACCATTTTTCATTTATACATTAATATATATATATATATATACACTCAATGTTGCGTATAATGAATATTATCAAACGAACTTGAAATTTTGTGTAACACAATCTAAGAATAGTGTTGCGTATACTTCAAGCTAATACAATGTTGTGTATACCACAAGATAATCTTATTGTAGCATAAAACACATGAAATCAAATAAATTAAAAAGATTACTTATCATAAAATATCAGGTTTTTACAAGCACCACACAATATCTGGTTTAGAAAAATAGTTGTATGTTATCATATTGTATGTCTCATCTATTATAATTTTCCATGGGGGGTTTTATAATGTTCTCTAAACAAATCACCAAGAATAATTTAACACTAAAATGATTCTAACTAAAAATAACCAATATAAATATAACCTATATAGTACAGTTATTTATGATTTAGATAATAAATCTATGAAAAATTCAATGAATCAACAGACCTAGAGGCCTAGTGTATTATAGATAATCTATATACACATATTAATTTTTAAAAATTTCATCCATTTCTCCAAAATCGTGAGCATAAATATAATTTTTTAAATTTAGAAAATCATATAATCATATTCATAACTTTTGGGATAGAACACATAATAAATGGGTGAGATAATATGATCAGTAAGGGAAAACATATTATAATGTATCAAATCCTAAACATTAATGGGAACATGAGGAAGCCAAAAATATATTAATGGATGAGCATATTATAATATATGATTGTAATAAAACCAGACAATAAAGAATGATATCATTAAAAAACATTAGGTAAGAATAGCAGAAAATATGTAAATGAAAATAATAATTAATTATAACAAAACATGTCATCTTAATATAAGGTTATATATAATTTTAAAAATAATGTGTTATTATGATAATATATAATTACATGGAAATTAAAATCATCTTAAAAATGATCCACAACTTCATTAATCACTTAGAAATGTTCCTAAACAATAATCATTTGAAAAGGCTACTGAGAAAACCCATTATCTCTATTATTATTTGAAAAAAACTCATGAAGTCGATTCATGAAAATATTGAAAATCTAATTAATCTCATTCCCATATGAATGAACTCATCATGTCTATTCCTGACTATCAAATGAGATATTATCCTAAATAAATGCATCAGAGGATTATATAGAACCCCACTCATTATCATCTAAAAAAATGTGTGATGATTAAAATAAATCATCATCATATCTTAATAAACCCCTGCAAATATGAAATTATATATTAAAATATTAATATTATATAAAATTGTATCATGAATTAAATAGTATCATACTAAAACATTGTTCACCGATAATAATAATATAAATTAAAAATACATATTGTAAAACCTAAAACATAAAAATATTGGATATGTTTCATTTAAATATGATGAATCCCAAACCATTAAAATGGATACTTTTTAAAAAAAATTGTATTCTTAATTATAAATTACATTGTTATGATTACCATTCAAAAAAAGTATCTATTGTTTTATTTGAAAACAATTAATATAAATTCTTTTATGTTAAAGTATTTAAATAAAATTATATTTCCCACTATAAATAATGAGAGAATATAATACAAAATTTATTTTTTATAATTAAATGTTCAATATTAAATTTTATTACTCAATAAAAGGGTTTTTATTTACCATGTCTATTATAATAAAAATTGATTTCAACAAAATTTATTTAACCTCAAATATAATGAATATAACTATCATAAAAAATTATATAATAATATCAATATAAACATACCAAAATTGTTATAGCTATTTTATAACCTTCTATTAAAAATTTATTTACCAATTATAGTATATTTTTCTATCATCTAATAGTACTTTTTGATCATTTTTTTAAAAAAACATCAACAACATGGGATTGATTTTCACTATGTGGTTCAAATTTAAACTTTCAATGAGCCTTAAATATAGAATAATCATTTTTTTTCAAAAATTTATTATGTCCCATTTCTATTAGGTGAAAGACTTTAATAAATTATACAAAAATGGAAATCACGATAAACTAGTTTTTACTTTTTAATAATAAAATGGTGATATATTAACGTAAAACTTAAATATCAACAAAACATTACATTGGTAATTTAAAAATAATATTAATATGATAGTTACATCGTATTATAATTGTATGTTATCCCATAATCATTTATAATAGAACAGTTATGACATTGTTTACATAGGTAGTTAAATTTACAAATATGGTATTGTTTGATTATGTTTTCATTATTAATGGATTGTTTATAGAAAATTATATGATGAATTTTCTATAATGATTAACATGTAATAATTATAATATATCCTCATTAAATACATACTTTGGACTGTCCATGATGGGTGGTGATGATAAATGAAATTAATATTTTTGTTGAGGTAGTGGTACACAGATACACACGATTAAGTATACCATTTCCAGATAAATGTAATAAATTATGGTATATTGTAAATGAAAATTTAATAGTTTTATTAATTCTGTATAAAATATAATTATTCATAAAATCTATCCTGAATTATATCATTGATTGTAAATATTTGTAAATGAACAACATCACTTTATTGATGAAATAATCTACTTGTACGAATTATCAATGTTTTTTATTTTCTTATTTGATGGAAATTATTTATTAATTTTCTAAAAATTAATAAATTTGAATTTAGGAACAGTAATGACAATTATTAATTATATTAATATTTTCATATATGGTTCTGATAATAAAAATTAAGGAAGAAATAGTTAGAAAAGTGGATACTCATGTTGGTGGATGAAATTTCATGAAGCATTCTCCATTGAAATGAAGGCCTTTCAATTATTAATTTTTAAAACCTAGGTAATTATATTAGAAAATTAATTTAATTCCTTATTAATATTAATATGTTATATTTTATAAATCCATATCTACTATAAAAATATTATGTCATTCTATAATAAAATTATATATATTTTACAGTTTTCTTTAAAATAATGAATAAAAATCATAATATTTTTTATTTAAAAAAAATTATGTAATTAGCGAGTCCAAATTACAATATAGCGATTTTTGTGAATTTTCTAAAACAAATTTGGCAGAATTGTTAAAAATATGGTTTCTTTAAGAAAATTATATTTTATTTTCAAGTATTTAAATAGTCTCAACTGAGTTTTCATTGGTTTTAAAATTTTACTATTAAATTTAGTTATAATAAATAATGTAATTAATATAATTTAAATTGATTTTATATATGAATATTTTATGAAAAGTTTTCCAACACAAAAATTTATTCATTCTAAAAAAATTGTTTTTAATCTTCTGTTATAGGTTTGTTTTAAAATTATTTTCTACAACTTAAATTAATTTAATACGATAAAATGGAATCCATATTTCTAATAAAAATTGATAAAATTTTAAAGTATTCCAGTTTTTTTGGTTGTTAGGAATAGTATTTTCTGTAAAAAAAATTATCCCATTACCATAGTAAGAGTTAAAAATAGTTAAAATGTTCAAAACAAATAGAAAAAAAGTTAATATTAAAAATATTATTAATTTTTTATATCCATCTTTATACCCTATAATATCTTATATTTGAATATTATCAATTTTGGATCCATTTTTGTAAAGAATTCATTAATATATTTCATATTATTGAGAAATTTCTTATGTGTCCTCTCCCTCACATATAAAAGAGATTCCTCTCTACTCTATTACTCATTCAATTAATGATCCTATTATCTTATTAAATAACATCCCAAATCCATTAAAATCAATCATTCCCAATTTATAGGTGTCATGTTATATCATAATGCTTAACTAGGAATTCATTAGGTATAAACATATTGTTTTTATGGAGAAGCAGCTTATTTAATAACGTAGTGTTTTCTATTTATTTATTCTTTTACCTCCCTTAAATCTATTGTATCTATTATCACATAATAGAATAATAATATTTTATATTTTTAGTTTTTTATGTTTTTGGTATAATATTTTTTCATTCACTTAAAAAACTAATGAAAAATAATTAAATCCTATATTCGTACATGTAGACAACCACCTCAGGAGATGATGTATTTCATTTTCTTCACTGAATTTTATGGTTGGTAAAAAGTATGAAACCAAATGAAGTAATATTACTTATAATAAATAAATATTTTTTAATTAAAATCAGACTTTTCCTCAATTCTTTACCCATCTATGAAAAATTAAAACATAATTTCTTTTTTGGGAAGGCTATTGCCTCACGAACCGATGTTTTTTTATTTTTTATCCCCTCCTCACATGGATTATATATATATATCTATTAATATATACATTATTTATATTATATTTGTGACATAAATATCAATAGTTGAAATTTAGAAAATAAATTCTTTGTTTCCATTACCTTCACTAAAAGTATAAATATTGTATAAAAAATTTCACATTATTAAGATTTGTGAAACGATTTAATCATGATTTATTTGACCCAATGCAGCCATTTATAACTTATAAGTTGAATGTTCTCAAAACTCTAGATGTGAACTTTATCAACCAGGAAAATTTGTATAATATAGATATGATTGATATAATATGAATATTAAATAATAAAATGTTCATTAAAAATTAAAATATTTGATCTAAATTTATTATCGAAAATGATAAAGAATGTATGTGACTATTATAACTATAGGCAAGGGACACTTTATATTAACACATTGTTTTAAACAATTTAATCATTTATTTTAAAATCAATTTTCTTCCATGTGAATATTTTAAAATTTTAGTTATGAATATATTTTTGTGGAAGTTATTGGACAATAAATCACATTTAATGTCTCTTTTCAATTTATTTCATTGTTTTTAAAAGTAAATCATATTATGTGTTTTATAATAAATGTTCTAGAAAAATTAATAAGGAATATTTTATTTTAATGTATATGATTTTGATTAATTTTTTCATCACTGAGATCAATATTTTATATTTTTATTCTTTTAAATGATTCCATTTTTATATAGAATAAAACTCTCCTTCCCTTAGTTCTAGGTACTATATCATTGATTATTAGGTTTTAATAGAAATGAATATATCCATATTCAAAAAAAATATTATGTGTTCAACGTATTTGTTTATGATGTGATCAATGGAAATGAAATAATTTTTGTGTTAAATAAACGTTATACTCATTGAGTATTATATATGAACATGGGGGAGACCTATATAGTTCTCCAAATCAACCGGTAAAGATTATTTTCTTCGATGAACAATGTTGGATTTAGTAGTATATATTATTCTATATTCAAGGTTTCTTGTAATGGATTATTTAAGATGAATCCCCAATTAACATAGATGATTTTTTTAAATTATAATGCGCATTCATAAAAATATATTTTTTATAATTTAATAAAATTATCGTTTAAGTAATGTAATGATTTTTCCCATCAAGTGTAAAAAAAATATGTTTGATAGCTTTTTATAATTTCACCCATTATTATCTACGAAACCTTCATTATATTGATTTTAACTACATATTTTCTTATAATGTTTTAATGAAAACCATTGGGAAGAAAATATAATTTCATGTTGTATAAATTTTTCGTCGAGGAAAGAGTTTATTCTATCAAAGGAAATCACTATTATATGATCTCACTGTTTAAAAATGGATTATCATGTATTTTTATTATTTTATATAGGTTACATAGTATGGTTCTTGTTCACATTCCATTATTATTAAATAGATGTGTTTAAATAATATTAATAAAAATGATAATGTGAAGACAAAAGTATTGAATATTTTCCATGATAAAAATGTACTTCATTTCTAAAGAGTCGTATAGTAAAATAAATATATACTAATAGGAGGTGTCCATTTCATAATGTATGGGTTTTTAGTAATGATTTGTTAATTAATTATATAAAACTCTATATCTGTAAAGTTCATTGGGAATGAAAAAAATGAATTCTTGTTTAAAAATTAAATTGTATCTTGAATAAGTATCTAGTACTAAAAGTTGGTATCATATGCAAGTCGTTGAATGTTTTAGATGTTATGATAATGAATATAATTTCCCTTTAGATATTATATTTTATGTTTACCATGATATTTAATTTTAATATTAACAAGAATTTTTATCTAAACTATGTCTATTAGGAAATTATTTCTATAGAGGAAATATTAAATCTCATGATTGAAGGCACCTAGTGGACAATATACTTCCAAATCAGCCACCTAGAAGGTTCAGGATTAGAAAAAAGTAGTTTATTTTAATGATGACTCAGTTCATGTAGGCTATAATTTTTGGTGGTATACACGTGATAGAAGAACAAAATTCATCACTAAGAAACATATCCATTATTGTGTATTTAATTAAAGGAAACTCTCCATCATTTAATAAATCATCTGACTGAGTGATAGATTAATGATATATCAAATTTATGGAGAAGATGTTTAAAGTAACAAGCTATTCAAAACATCAAAAGGAAACACATACAACTGAACAATTTAATGGTAAATATAATCAGTGGTGACCAATGGTTAAGAATATCATAGAAAATAATGATAATAATTCCATGGAATTGGATAAATTAATAAATATTTTCCATGATAATTATTTTAATATATTTATTCGACATTAATCGAAATGAAATTCATGTATTTGAGGTATAAGTAGTAATATAAAATTTCTCATATATAGAAATCATCACCTAATTCTCCTGGTACACGCTTAATTTTTATTGGGATATTTATATTAAAATATATATGTTTCACTAAGTTTTGAATCCATGGTATCAAAGGGAGTATGTTTCCATAAAACTAATTATTTATAATACATTTTTATGCTATTATAAGGTAGAAAATTATTTTTCTCATAATCATGTGTTATTTATTAAAAAGAAGAAAAATTCGTTCAGGTAGAAGGAGATGGGGAAGCATCCAACAGATGAATCTAATGGTATGATAATCAAGCATCCCACATGTGATACTGGTGGAAAAATCACCCAGGATGATGTTTGATAATATCATGGAAATTTTTACGGAGAGGTATTTGTTGAAATTTTTATCATGACATAATAGAGGATGATCATAATACTGATCATACAAATAATGAAAATATGAGAATAATATGTTTTAATTTTAATGTGTATGGTCTTTATTCAAGTACATATAAAAAGATAAAAATAAATTATGTAAGTAATCGTGATCAGATTTAAAAAGGTATATAAAAATTTATTATGACTACTTTAGTAGTTGTTGGACCATCTAATTATGTAATTATGAATACAATATTTTTTTTATCATGATATCGTAAGTGTCGTTTTTGATTTAGGGTCTACATGTTCTTTCATTTATGAGATATTTGATGGAAAATTTATAATTTAAACACAAGGAACAGAGCCTAAATTTTTGAAAAAAAAACACATGGGGAAAGTATTAATGGAAAAGTAAATCCTCAGAATCATTGTGGTATTGTATATAGAAATAAATTACCCCAAAACATTGTTTTATTTTCTATTATTTTGTTTTATGTTATTCTTGAAATGTATTAGAATTATGTGTCTCATGCTAAAATTTATTTTAGAGATAAAAAATATTTTTTTTGATATGATTTTTAGTCTATGTAAAATAATATATTCATTTCATAGTTAACATATTAAGAAGCTAAAAATCTTATTAAAGACTAAACTAAATCTTATATGAAACATATTATTTAGAAGAATAATATTGTTCATCTTGGTGATGTCCCTTTAGTATATAAATACCTAGATGTATTTCTTAATGAATTTAATCGTATTATACTTGTTCAAGAGATTGAATTTACTTTTAACTTAGAAACTGCTTATATAAAAGTATATTAATGTCCATATCAAATAGATCAAGAATTTATTTTTGAATTGAAAACCCAGTTATAAGAGTTTCTAAAAATGAAATTATTCACCCTTGCACATAAAATTATGGTGTTTATATTTTTTATTTAATATGGATATTATTGAATGATTTTTTTCATTTATTATTTAGTATTATATTAAATTGATGTTATGAATAATAATTTTTCTCATCATATAAATGACATGTTTGATAATATCTAAGGATGTAGTAATTTTTTTATGTTTGGTCTTACGTTGGATTAACATTAAAAAATGTGAAGCAATATTAAATTCTAAATAATGAAATTCTGGAAAAGGTATGAGGATTATTGATGAAATAATTTTTTTTCTAAAAGTTAAGATGATTGTTAGTAATATTTGATTCTTATTATAAAAACATTCAATGAAAATAATTTATACATAAAACGTATTTAATTTGAATTATTTTATTTAAATTACTCATTGATTAGAAATATTGTAAAAAGATATGTATTAAATTTTCATCCATTTGAAACTAAAGTGGATGAAGAGTGGCCAAGACCTAAAACTTCATTATGATTTGTATTATTATTATATTAGTGGTTTACTACTCTTTGTATCTTAGAAACATTCTCAGTTATTTATCGCACTATGTATTTCAACTCTAAAATGAATAAATTTCATATGATATGAATAATATGATATATTCTTCTCATAATTGAAAATAATATTAGTGAATGGTATAGTTTTGGCACTTCCATCCAAAAATTGTGACTATATTGTCTACTATAATTTATCCTTAATTAAAATTGATTTTTTCTATAATTTATAATGATCATGTAATTAATTATAATTCACATCAATTGAAACATCATGGGATAAATTATCATATACATGACAATTAAATGTTTAATATAGTGTTTTCTCTTAAAATTTTTGAGATATCACTTATATAGAGTAAAGTGTGAAATATATATTGGAAAGGGATATTTTGTTCTGAAAAATCTATATTGTTTATAAAAATTGATTATTCAAAATTCCATATTTTTATTCTAATAATTTTGTGTTTTGTGTTAAAAATATTATCTTATTATCAGTTGTACATTATTTATTTATGATGAATTTTTCTAAAATAAATTCACACATTCTTCTATATTTTAGATTTTAGATTTTAGATTTATCGTTTGTTAAGTAATTATCATACACATAACATAATTATCATATGGAGTAATATCATTATCTTCCTTGATGTTTAATTTGCACCAAAACATTTTATCTTATATAATATCCAAAATGAAATTTCTTCTTACTAAGGAGGTAAATTTTCTTATATGTTCTCAAACCACGATATTTTCAGTTCAACAGAATTTGGGAAAATAATTTATCTTATGAAGTGGTAATTCCTAATAAGAGTTATCTTATGATCATATAAAGAGTTATCTCATAAATAATTAATCTTATAAAAATATTGATTCAATATTTACATCTTTTTTACTAGATATAAAGTGGCATATCTTACAATGATACTCAAAAATTTATCTTACAAGAATTGTACTATCAGTCTGATATCTTGTTAATAATAAGTTATCATGAGGAAGAATATTTCTGACATCACCTCCAAAAATTCTTATTCAATAATTGGAAAAAAAAGAACACATGACAAAAATAAAATTCATGATACACATCCAATTTCAATGTGATGCAGATACTGAATCAAACTCTGATTTAAAATTTAAATCTATGAATGTTATAATATATTTTATAGGTCTAGAAGAGTAAATCCTAGTTTATCAAAATTGAATAACCCATGAAATGTGGAATACAGAATTGATTTCAAATTATGGTAAAAATAATGTTGGCGATCTTATATAAGATACTATCCAATTTAGGATTAAAACTATTACTTTTATGAATTGATAACACACTTAGATTATAAATAATTTTTCAAATCAAGGGACAAAATTTATTGAGTTAAACAAAGAATTGAATTTATTAAATGTTTTACCATCTATGTGGAGTGGATTCTAACCTTCCATTAGACAATCTAATGAGGTTAATGATTTCATACTAAAATATATCAGTGGATGTATTTTGATTTTTAAGAACAAATATAATATAAATATAGGGAATATAGAATTTTTAAGAAGGAAAATGCATCTTTTAAGGAATATACTTCTTATGATGACAATAGGAACTAGGTTATACAGATATTTGAGTCATCTAATCTTGTATATTCATAAAATAATTATAGATTATGTATTGAACTTTAATAGTTGTAATGAATTGTTCATATTTTTATAATAATATAATAGGACTCATAAGGCCTTTCAACAAGTAAAAGAATAATGGTAGAAATTCTAAATAAGTGAGATTTTATGAGGTCAAATATAATGGATGATCAAGACAAACTATATATAATATATATAAAATAAAAATGAAGATAAAATGTTTTTCAAGAAGGCTTAATTTAAGAAGAAACACATAAATGAGATTAATTACAAATTGATTGATTCAGGGGACTCTTGGGATTATTCATCTTAATGAATATAATCAAGATTATCCAATCAGAAATCCTACTGGTGTTTCATGGAACATTCATATAATGTAAATTCGTAAAATTCATTTGATCTATAGTTTGAGTCCAAAAATGAAAATTTCTGATAAGAACAATTAAGAAAAATCTTGCCCCTTATTAGAAACAAATATGAATACTTGAGAAAGAAGAACAATTATCTCAAAAATTCCAACAAAAAAATTAACCATGAGTAATAGGAATTATGTAAAAAAAATTATTATTGATAAAATATATAGAAAATTATACCTCATTTTGTATTTAAAATACTAGCTCCATCAAAAATCTTCAAAAATAGGATAAGAAAATCAAGGATGTTTCAATTTTTTTAACAAATAGGGACGATTTTCTCAAAAAATTACTTTTTTAAAATCTACTTTGAATGTAAAAATTTGGAATAAAAATTCATGGTGAAATGGGAAAATGTTATAAAAACAAACTTATACCTCGTTTTAAGAAACAAAATCCTTATAAACTATATTTTTTTAAAGTAGAGAATAAGGTAATTATACCAATATCTATTCCAGAAAAAATCCACTGTTTTCTAATTAAAAATATGTTTTAATGATTTTTTTGGAAATTCATAGATATATTTATGGAAAACATAAATTTATTTTCATTATCAATACACTTATTGCTTACATTTCCAAAACAATGTTTTGTTTTGTATGAAAAATAATGTGGATTGATTTTTTTATAGGGAACTAGACACATAAATATAAATTTGAAATGTTTCACTGATAGTGGTTGTTTAGGAGATAAGAGTTGATATTTCTCAAACTTTCATCCACAATATAGGATTTATGGAGGATAAGTAACATTTGAAGACAATGAAATGTGAAATATATTTATAATTTGATCAATTATAAATATAAAATAAATCATAATAAAAAAAGTTCATCTCATTGAATTTGTATAGAATAATATGATATATATTTCAAAACATTGTGATGATGGTTATTCAGTTGAATATTATAAAAATAATTTGTCAATTTCATGATGAAAATAATTCATGTTTATATAAACAAAAATATGAAATTTTTAAAACTTTATAAATTAAATTTTTAGTAGTATAAATGTAATATTTTTGAATAACATAATTAATGAATAATTTATTTGGAATAAATGGATTAGAAATTATAATTTTTATTCCAAGAAAATAATATCAAAAATAAAATTTAATTATAATTTACATAATCATAAATTATATAATATTAAACTACGTGACACACATAAAATTGGAATTATATACTAGTCAGGTTTTTATTTGATTAATGATGTTACAACTTATAGTCCTCTAGATAATATCAATATTGATTTTTTTGGAATTATTAAATTGAACCTATAACTATCAGATATTGGAAATAAATGGGTATTTAGGGACAAATAAGATTAAATTGGTGTGATAAATAGGAATAAATCTTTATTAGTTTTCAAAGGTTATATTCTGGATAACAGTATATACTATGAAGAGACCCTTTTCCCTATATCTGGGATAGATGAGACTAGAATCTGGATATAAAATCTGTCTAATATGAATTTTAATTCATAACTATAAAACATTGGAAACAAATGTGTATTTGGGGACAAAAAAGATTACTATGGTGATATCAATAGGAATAAATATGTATTAGTTTTCAAATAGTATATTCTAGATGAATTTATATACTATGAAGAGACCTTTTTCCCTACATCTCGGATCGATGAAATTAGAATCCCCATATAAAATCTGTCTAATATGGATTTTAATTTATAACTATCAGATATTACAAATAAATGGGTATTTAGGGACAAAAAAGATTACTATGGTGTGATTAATAGGAATAAATCTGTATTAGTTTTCAAAGGTTATATTCTAGATGATAGTATATACTATTAAGAGACCATTTTCCCTATATCTGTGATAGATGAAATTATAATCCCGATATAAAATCTGTCTAATATGAATTTTAACATATAAATAGAACCTATAATTATCATATATTGGAAATAAATGGGTATTTAGGGACAAAAAAGATTATTATGGTGTGATCAATAGGAATAAACCTGTATTAGTTTTCAAATGGTTTATTCTAGATGACAGAATATACTATGAAGAAACCCTTTTCCCTATTTCTGGGATAGATGAAATTATAATCCTGATATAAATTCTGTGTAATATGAATTTTAATTTATAATAAATGACGCTAAATATGTTTTTTTAAATTGATTTTAGTGAAATAAGTTAATGTTGAATTTCCACCTTTTTAAAAGTCTCTAATTTTAAAAATTTATTTAAAAAAAACCAAAGAACTCTATGGTCTTAAAAGATAACATAAATCATGAGATAAAAGATTAATATCCTTTATATTATGAAATGGTTTTACTAGGTGATTGGAAGATCCCACGTTTATCATTAAAACATCATCAAAATGAATTTTCAGGTTAAAATATATATTGATGATGTTTTTTTGGGCCAATAAACAAAAAACTATGTCATCATGATATATAGAAAAATAATTTAAAATGACTATTATGGGTTAGTTGAACAACTTCCTTGGATTTCTAATTTCTCAAAAATATTTAGGACATTTTTTAAAAATATCAAAATATATATTTGATTTTCATAAAAGGATAGGACATAAAAATGATTAGACTTATTCAAATAATAGGTTATCCAAGATTAAAATTTATATGGAGGGGGTAAGAAAACTAGGTAGAAACTTTTAATATAGAAGAATGATGGGGTAAATTCATTATCCTATTATAAATATTCCATAAATTATTATTTTAATATTTCAGTGATGAATAGATAAATCGAATAAAGAAATCAAATTTAATTGTTTCTAAAAGGGGTATTTTGGGACAAATAAGATTACAATGTTGCGATCAATAGGAATAAATCTGTATTAGTTTTAAATGGTATATTCTAGATGACAGTATGTATTATGAAGAGACCCTTTTCCCTATATCTAGGATAGATGAAATTAGAATCCTGATATAAAATCTGTCTAATATGACTTTTAAATTATAAAATTGCATGCTTAATAAGAATTTTTAAATATATTTTAGTGGAATAAGTTAATGATGAATAGACGCCTTTTTTAAAGTCTCTAATTTTAATTAATTTATTTTAAAAAAAACCAAAGAAATCTATGGTCTCAAAAGACAACATAAATCATGATACGAAAGATTAATATCATTTCTATTTTGAAATGGTTCTACAATGTGATTAGAAGAACCCATTTTTTTAATTTAAACATCATCAAAAGAAATTTTATGGTTCAAATATATATTGATTATTTTTTTTGGGCCAATAAACAATAATCTATATCCAGATGACATATAGAAAAACAATTTAAAATGATTATAATGGGTTATTTAAACAACTTCCTTGGATTTCCAATTTCTCAAAAATATTTCGGATATTTTTTAAAACAATGAAAATATATATATGATTTTAATAAAAGGTTAGGAATTTAAAACGATAAGACTTATTCAAATTATTGGATATCCAAGATTAATATATATATGGATGGGGTAAGAAAACTAGTTAGAAACATGTAATTTAGAAGAATGATGAGGTAACTTCATTATCCTATTATAAATATGCAACAAATTATGATTTTAGTATTTTATTGGGGAATATAAAAATGGAATCAAAAATTAATAATTTAATTGTTTCTAAAAGGGTTTTCATATATTTATAAGTAAATGTTTCACTTTATATTGTTTTTCAAATATACATGGAATTCCAATTTACACAGTATTTGGATGAGGATTTTTGTAGGTTTACACTATATTCGAAGTGTAAAAAAGGACTCTTTCATTTTCATAGTAAATACTTAGTATTTGGATAATATAAGAAACAAAATTATTTAGCATTTAAACAGATTAAGTTGAATATATTATAGCCAAAATAATCAATATATAGGTGTTGGGTATGTAACATACCATAAAAGATTTTCTGATTTAATTTTCATTTTGTTCTAAATAAATTTGAAAACAACAGTTCAATAAAAATTTTAAAAAATATGATAAAAAATTCTAGAATATACAATATCAATATAATGAATAATTTCATAAGAGATCATGCACAATTAATTGATATATTTTTAGAATTTTTTTTCAAGAAAAGTAGTTGTTGGTAATTTTTAGTATGTCATTTCTTTCTAAAAAAATTAATTTCATAAAATCAAAATTAAGTATATTTAACTATAGTTAATTTTAATTCTATTTATATTATTTTATAATGATAATTTTTAAGTAATTTTTTTTATATTTACTATTTAATTTTATATTTAGAAACTCATTTTTGTGTATCAGTCACAAGTAAATAGGATACATATTATTCCATATCATGATTATTTTTCACATCACTATGAGTGACCCTCAGTTACCGCATTATAAAATCAATTAATTTAGTACTATATGTGTAACCCTTTAGATTATTTGAATCATCATATATTTCCTATATGAACATTTTTTATTTACATATAGGTCTTTCAAACCCCTTCAATATTGGTAAAAAAAATAATTAATGGCGATACTTCTAGTGGAGGCAAGATCTCATGGACAACAAGAAATGTTTTTAGATCACGATATATTGATTTAATATACTTCTATTGTATATAAGTGATTCAAAAATAGTATATAACTCCACATAGATCATAGTTCATTTTTTAATAGAAGAACATAGATTTATTGTATGAAAATTAAGTATAAGAGTTCTATATAATCGGTATGTTTAAATTTGGTGATAATGATGATTTTTTATAGTTATAGTAATGGAGATTATTTTTTTACAAACTACCTATAATAATGTCTAATGTTTTTAATTCCCTAGTAAATGAAATTAAAAAACCAAGGCATCCGTAAGGCCATTTGATGATGTAAGGCCTTCATATAAATATTAGTTCCTTTTTGAAAGAATAAAATTGATATGAATCCTCTATAAGTTTTGGAATTGAAGATAAATGTTTTTTGTATTGTTAATTCATTAATGTATTTCTAAAAAAATAATGATTTTGATAATATAATTTCCCAATAAATTATTTCTCTGCCTCTATTTATGATATAAGAACTTGTAAATCTTTAATTATATATTAGGATTTACTTCTTACATATTCAAAATATGTATATAATGTTTTAAGCTTTCAAAATATTTTCAACACAGGTTTTTTGTTAAACCGTGGTTTGTTTGGATGAAAACACTACCACAAATTATCGTTGATTCACATCATTGAATTCTTGTTTATTGAATTGAAGTGTATTTTTCTAGTGTACATTGTTGATTAATTTTTTTTATGTTAGTTCAGATCCACAGGGTATGAAAAAATATACTAGTACTCTTGGGGTGTCATCTCATAAGGTTGTTATTGGTGAGGTTTTCCCTCAAGTTCCTATAAGTTCTTTTACTCCTATATAAGAATGTTTAGAAAATATTTATGTAAGAAAACTTCCATATATTGAGAATCATCTGAAAGAAAAATATGATTTAAGGTTTTTTCTGTTGATGCTAAATCCACGGATGAGGCTTTAAAAATGTTCACTCAGAATCGTTTGAGATTTTTAAAACTCATATTATTATTATACATCAACTATCTATTTTATATATTTCATTTATAAAGGATTATTTAGATTCATCCATTACATGTTTGTTTACAATTTTTAAATAAAAATCTATTTTCACTAAATTATGAGTGATAACTCCCATCGAATCATCTCCTTTAAAATGAATTATTATTAAATTCAGAATAAATTCATTATGGTTTTCTATTAATATTTTTGTTAGAGATGTTGAGGAAGACATATATAATGTTGATGAACCAAAAATAAATATTTCAAAAATAATAGAATAATAAGAATCAATATAAATATGTCATGTATAGTAATTAACCCTTGTTGATGAGAATAAACAGTTTGATGATGATTATAGTTCCCAAGTTCAAAAATAATTGTTTCTAGTATTTTCTCTCACTATAGTAATTGTGAAATACCTATATGAAAAAGTAGTATCTATTCCATGATAATAACTGAAGTGAATTTGTTGAGGAATTAATTATTCTATTCTAGATCAGAAATAGTGACTCTCAAAGAAAATGAAGCCTCAAAGGATGATATTGGGGAGTCGAAGAGGTTGTTCCAATCAATTATGATGAAATTTATAATGCATTCTACTAGAGAAGCATCCAGAAGTAAATATTCAGATAAATTATCTATATATTCAAAGATGGATAAAGTATGTATCATTATAAAGATGATGAATTCATCTATTTCTTCTAAGAAATATAATATTCCCTCTAAATAGATGTTATAAGATCATTAGAGAGATGTGGTTACTGAAATTAGGACAATACCTCTGATTTTTAGGTATCTATTGTGAATATTTCTAATTATTATGTGGAAATCATTTCTTTACTTAATATCAATAATCTGGGATGTTAATGTTAATAAAAAAATGAATACCAGTTTCAAAATAACTAGTTTACCAAATAGGGATGAATAATTGGACAATAATTTTGATGTTATAAAAGTGAAATTTGGATGACTTCTACAGTTTATGGTAAACAAAATGGTTCATATTCATTAGAGGTAAAATAAATGATGTGTTTTGGGGAACTTATAGGGACTAAATTCTTCATCAAATGAATATATATGTCTCTTTATAGTTCTATTTCTTCCACTCTTATTGTTTCAGTTTGTTTTTTGGTAACTATTTTGAGCGGTTAAATAATTTTTGTAGAACATTGTTCTAAGATAACTGATAATTTTTTTAGAAATATAACACATAGAGTATTGAATGGTTTTACATATATATTATATTTTTACAATAATTATTTTTTAAAGTTGGTGGATATGTGTTTGGATTCATTATACCATCTCAGAGTAAGATGTATTTTTGGACTAGAAATATCTGGTCTCCATGTTGAAGCATCTCATAGATCCCGAGAATTATTTTATTCTACTGAAATTTCATCAAGGTAAACCCACATGTTTGTTGAATATGTCACTTTTATTATATGAAATCCTTCATATAATATATAATTTGTGCGTTAATATCACTTGGATTTGGCAAAAGATCAATAAACATCTATCGATATTCA
The DNA here is from genome assembly GCA_963277665.1 of Viscum album. NCBI lineage: Eukaryota > Viridiplantae > Streptophyta > Magnoliopsida > Santalales > Viscaceae > Viscum > Viscum album. Next base: position 433,627,878 of record OY728158.1, on the reverse strand, counting down.
ACTAGTTCAGTAAGTATTTCTCATCCTCATAATGCTAGAATTGGTGGTTCATTACATTTTTTGGATGATGTGTTTAGAGAAAGATATGATTCTGCTATTACTATATCATCTTCCCCAATAGGATTAAATCAATATTTAAAAACTACACCTCTTTAACATAGAGTAATTTTACAAAACTAATTGACGTTCTTGATTGGGTTGTTTATCTAAATGGTTTTTCAAAAACATCTGAATTATTATTTCATTATTGTGTATGCTTATAATTCATTAAATTTATTCTTTCGTTATATAAACTCATAGATTTCCTTCTTTTTTATCATATATAAAAATGTTTTCAGATTTTACCATTCATAGCATTTATTTATTACCAGTGTTATATATTTTGTTACTCTTCATTATTTTTATTATTTATTCACTATTTACATCTGAATTTATTCCAATCTATGATTTGATTTATTTTTATATTCTTATAAAATTAAATGATTACTTATTTTATTATATTATATATTATTTTCATCACATGTTGTTCAAGAATTATATTAATATTATGTATTTCATAGTAAGACTATTTACAGTTCTTCTTATCCAACATTAACTATATTATTTTTCCATATCCTTCTTCTTTTTGTATTTCATAAAATTTGGGTAACAAAAAATGATAATACCAATTAATATTTTTATACTTATTTCATCATATTTTTTATAACACATCGACCCCAGAATCCCAGAGTCAGTGCATTATTACGTATCATTGGCATGATCATAAAAGATCAAGTCTCGAAGGACTGATTAGTTTAGTAGCCTTGGAAATATAAGATACATTGATAAGGTTTACATTAACTCATAAAATAAAAAACTACAACAACATTGCTTCCAAAGACAACACTGAGATCTCATAGACTATCCCTGGAGGTCAGTCATAATATACATCTTTGCATACTGGGAAAAATAAAACATATAAAGGGTTAAGGTCAGATGCTCAGTAAGGATTACATTATAGAGAAAACTTTCACAAATAAGCATAAATATTTAATGAAATGTATAATACTAGAAAAAAATCCTTTTAAACTTGAACTTTAGCATAAACTGGAAAAAATAATACGAAATAATTCCATTTACATATTCACATGAATATTATTCTAGTCGAATAATCACATGAAATTTCAATAGCCTCTTTAATAATGATCTAATGCATAATTCCATACTTCCATAACCACATAGTCAAGGCCTTGTGCCATGACTACAAATAGTATTTTTTCAATGCCTTATGCCAAGACACTAGTTTTTCTCATGAGACCTACCGATGCATCGAGGAGCTATAACGGGCTCCCCCAGTAACTTACTAAGTCCAAAGCATTCCTCAAATAAAATGTTTGAAACATAACATAAACATTCGTATTAAAACTAGAATACGAAATGTTAATACTTTGTCCACATACCATTAATGGAATAAAAATAGCACATCCACATTAAAAAATAACTCATTCAATACAATATAGAAGATTATATTGTAACAGATTATCCTCAATCGGGAATAATGAATGATATCGATATAGATGAAAATAATCATCAAAACTATTTGATAAAAATATCCCCCTTTTTCTTGAAAACATTTAAAAGTCACACTATTTGTCAAGTAGAAATTTAAAAAATATTTTTGAATCAAAGTGTCACATACTATATTGAAACATTTAAAAATAATTTTAATTTTAAAACATTAATGTCAATATAAATAAATCTTATAACCTATTTTTAAAACATGGAAATTAATGAGAAACATTTTGAATAATAATTATTTAAAACATTTATAATGATATTTTAGTTAGAGTTCCTAACCAAAAGAGAGAAACATGAATAAAAATAATTGAGGTTATCAAAACATTATAATATCATGAGAATAAAGGGATTCATGATAAACTATGTCAAAGTACATTATATTCACAATGTAAAAGAGATTTGGTGTATAACAAAAAGTAGTCTCAATAGAATGTAAATTGAGATGAAATATCTTAAAAAGATCACATCCTTAGGGTAAGGATAAATCAATGAAATAATTATGTGTGAAAGATATAATTACACTTAATATGATTGAATATTCAGTGTAAATCAATCAGAGGACATTCACACATATTCTTGTAAAGACAACACCAACGAATTGGATGATTAACTCAATAAATGGAGATTGAGTGAAAATTACTCTTATCAAGTTCATATTGAGGACTTGAGAATTTATCAATGGAGTGATTATGTGCATAAAAAGTATATCCACATAAAGGGGAGTGTAAATTATGAAGTAAGAAAATGAATACTGATTCCACACATAATCTTGGAGTAAAATAATCAATGAAGTTTGCGTAAAGCCGAATGAGTGGAAATTGAAATTTCAAATTCCATTACCAATTTGGTAACTTAAGAAACATACAACCATGAAATAAGGATCATAAAATGATGATGTAAATATCCATAAATGAAATTATATTAAACAATGAATATAATCATGGGAAGTACACACACTACATACAATAAATAAGTGGTGAACAATAGAAATCTCATAGAATTAAAAGTTAGATAAGAAACCCCTTACATTGTACTTTTTCCTTGGTCGAGGTTAGGTTATCCTCAATTATAATGGTGAAATAATTGTTATTAAACTATACAGGAATAATATTTATTATTATGATATCATATATGATCTTTTAATATCGCTTTGTTAATAATATCTTAGTATTATCATCGTTTCGGGTGTTAATGGATTCATTTTCCTTTATATTCTTTGTTATGTGAGTCATATTTGTTATGGATGGGATGTATATTATTAATATACAGAATTATATCATGTATCTAAAAATTATTTTTAATTATAAAATGACATTTAGTCTTGACTGTATATGATGGATAATGAATCTCATCCCGTTCGTGGAGACGGTAATATGTACGTACTCATGAGCGACAATATCATTCTTTTGATATAAAAATAATATATAATTTGATGGTATATCATATATAAAGAATAATTATCATATTATATTTATTATTTACATCAATTACACTTCATTTTTATACCCATCCAATTAATAATGTATTGAATAACAATTATACCATGACGTGGAGACAATAAGCGATATGTACGCACATATGTTGACATGTTATTTAAAGGATGGATATAATAATGAATTTTGTTGTAACATATTTATAATAACATCATAGAATATTGAAGATACTAGATTTATTTCTTTATAATGGAAACAACAAAGAAAAAGGAAGTGTAAGGAGAAAGGAACTTGAAAGACATGGTGAGATATTTACCTCTTCTTCTAGTTCTTCCTTTTGATTTGATAAAAAGGGCTCCTTAGGATGTCTTTCTGACTAAATTAAGGCCTCTAAGATGAAGGTAGGATAGTTGATAGGGTATTTTGGTAGATTTTGTCTGATCCAAATGGATATTAAGGTGTTAATTATAGAGAAGGGTGAGTTCCCTTTTATAAGAGGGGTGAGGGGAACCTTAGTAAAAGCTAGAAATATTATATTATAATAAAATAATTTTCTGTTTCTAATGGCTCAAAAATGTATTATTTAATGTATAATGTTAGGATGTGTCGAAAACCAGTCAACCAATAGGTTTTAGACAGGTTTGCGTAACTATATTAACTTTATCTTTTAGATTTAACTCTTAGTTAAATAGTTTGACATTTACCAGGTCTCTTTGTATTTTTTTAATTATATGGTTAATAAACGAACTACATATTTCCAAGAGAACACCAAGGGGTTCATTAATGATACAACTATAATTATATAATTCCTTTTACTGATCCTTATATTTTTAGGAATATAATAGCAATTAATAATATAATATTAATTTTAAAAACTCTTTTATGTCAATTTCGACACTATTTGGTATTTTGTTTTAGATAAATTAATAACAACATTATTACTTCGAAAAAAATTTATCTAACCAAACCTAATATGTCATATTATCCTATAAAATTATTTTAATTCATAATAAATCTCAAAATACATTTATTTGAATATTTATAATATCAATTATTTTAATGTTTCATTAATTAGGTAATGACTTTATCATTATTGTGTCATAAATAAATTAACTAATTTAATATATAAAAAATATAAATAAAATACTATTATGTAGGAAATAGTTTTATATTTCTAATGAATATTTATAGTTGAAATCATCTTCTGTTTATCCGTATATTAAAAATGTTTTAGTTATTAACCTTTGAATTTAACTCATTTAACTATTCTTTCAATAAAATAATAATCAATGTCCTAATATAATCCAACTGGATCAAATAGGTTCATATTTTATTCCTAAGTATTTTTTTGGTCCATTTAGACTTATGAAATAGAATTAGAACATGTGTTAGAGTAATAATAATATCATTTTTACACTAAATTATCCTATTTACTTTTAAATATGGTAAATAAAAGTAAAAAGCTACTATTCACCAAAAATTATTTTTATCTTATTGAACCACATTTTACTCCATGATATTAACCATGTCTCTCAGATTTTTGAAATTCAACTCACAGAAACTGTAAAATTATGTTTTAGGTGAATTAGCAAAGTCTCCTAGGAGGTGTGTAAAAGACGGTGAAAAGTTCAATTAAATTTTTATATATCGAAATTTATTATAAACTGACTCCAATGAATTAAATTAAACTTATATAGGTATTATGTATCTATTTTCACCTAAAATAAATTTAAATAAAATAAATAATTAAAAAATTGTGTTTTAAACTATAACTAAGTGTTTTTCACTATTAATCAAAAATTAAAATTTTTAGAAACATACCAAAAAATCACCCTATGCTAATTTTGATATTTTGAATTAAAAAATGATGTCTATTTTACCAAATTCAAAACATAGAAATTTCATTTATTAGTTTAATATTAATTCTCTTTGTCAAAACCAAAAAGTGCATATTTATGAAATAATAACTACCAAAATATTGGCATTTTTTTATGTCCAATTTCAAAGTAAAATTACATCCAATGACAAATAGTGGATTAAATGGTAAAAATATAATCTAATTATGAATCCAAACCATTCATATGTATAGCTGAACACTATGAATTATTTTTATTAAAAAAGTTTTTTCAGTTAAAATATATTAATTTTCACTATTCATCAAAATATTAATGTTATTAGAAAAACAAAAAAAATTTATTGAAACTAAATTATTATGTCCTGAACCCAAATAATAAGTTTTTTCATATTGAATATATAAAAGTTTCAAATAATGGATTTAAAAGGGTTCTCCATTAAAATGCAGTAAAATTGCATTTTTTGATAAATACTACTTTTATCGGAAAAAAATGAATTTGTCCTTACATTATAATTAAGAAACTCATAATATGGATTCTAAATTTTTAAAGGTTATATAAAGTTCAATATTCTGTTAATAATATTCATAACCTATTTTCAATGGCTTTTTTGGTAAGTCGTGGTGCGCTAGAACTCGATGATGTATAGTGTAAGTTATTGAATTATTTTGAAGAACTAACATACTATGAAATATTGGGGTGTTACACTCTTCACTCCATCAATAAATTAAATCCACAAAATTTTTAAAATTGGGGTTGGGAATATAATGGAATGTCCCACATCATAAAAAGAGTCAATAATACTATCACTTTAAAAGAATGAAAGAGAAGTACAAAGGCCACCCAAGATAACCCATACTAAGATTCCATGTAGGAAAACATGGATATGGAAGATTAAATATGTGTAAAGTTTTGAAGGAGAGGGATAGAAAACATGATCAGGATAAAGTTAACAATAGGAAAACCAAAAACTTTTGATGGGACAAATAGTCATTAGTTTCCCATAAAGAAAATTAAACGGAAAACATTTTTTTTTGTTTTAAGTTACATTTCATAAATATGAGGAATATATTTATGAGATTGATTGAGAACATAAAGAGATATACTTACTTTTTATGTAGAGTTTCATTCTTTAATAAATTTCTACCACTAAGTAATTTTTTTAAATGATTAGTATTCAAGAATACTTGGCCACACCGGAAGAGATAGAATAAAATTATAGAGAATCACATGATCCAAAAAGGATAAACTATATATTTACCTTTTCTTTAGATATTAATAAAAACCAAAACGGTTAGTACAAGATCTTATGATCCACCAAAGGTATATTCCTTTGGTGAAGGAAACAATAATATTAATTTCTAAAATTAAACCAACAATACCCCAAAGCTAAATAAATACCATTCAATAAATAATTTTCCTTAAAATCTGTCAATATTATTCAATCTAATATTAAAATCCCAAACATAGAAGAATTTGGTTATATAGTCTTGCACATTAAATTGTATCTCCAAATGACATCAACTACTCTTAAAGTCACATATTTAAAAGTAATTAACCTAATCACATCTTCATTATTATAGGATAATCATTTCCATTAATAACCCAAATCACTATAAATCCACAATACAAATATAGATAAAAATCCACCATTACTCCTCAAATGAATTCCCATCGTATTCTATTTTCCTTGGGCATATAGTGCTCCCAACAAATCATACATCTTCCAAAATAAAATTTATCACTTAATCACCAAATCATTTTCCTATACTAAGGGTATTCATTTGATTAGACAAAAGATCCCAAACTAACATTTTATTTATCAATAAAATCATTTAACTAACAATAATTAGTCACACTAACAAGGGACTTCATTTAGTCCAGTGGTAGGTGATAAATCCTAATCGCACTCTGGTTGTGGGTTCGATTTCCACAGCTTTTTCTGACGTGACGGGTTGTTACACGGTCTTCATGTTGTCCTTTTTGGAAAAAATATTTTATAATATTACATAAATGAGATAAATTCATCAAAATAACCATAACATAATTTAACCACAAATGTTATCGCATACCTTTCATTTTCACCCCAAAATATAATAACATGTAATTTCCTCAAACCGAACGATCATTTAAAATTAAATGGCTATTTATAACTATATACATATGATAAAAGATAATTGTTTGTTAAATATCATTTTCATATGAAAACTACAGGGTTACAAATACAACATAAAATTGTTCCAATGTAATCCCATCAACATGGAGCAGTAATACTATTAAAAATTTTTCCAACCACTTATTTTCGCATAGATTCTTCTTTGAAGAAGAAGATATCTTATAGAATAGGGAATTCACTCAGGTAATGGCTAGGTCCCCTACATTTATGGAAAATGACTGTAAATGAATTCTTGGGACTATTTTTAATTTTATCCATAGTACTCTTCATTTTTCCTTGGAAATTCTTCACTTTATGTTTTTATTTCCCACACACAAAGCATTTATTTGTTCTATTGAAACACATTCTTGGGTGTCCCCTTCCAAATTTCGTGTATAATGGAAATTGAGGATTCTTTTCTTCATGGTCTCCACTGCTGGAGATCTTATCATTCATCACCATTCCCTCCTTTGTTGAGTCCGGGAGTTGGTTAATATATATTTTGTTGATCATATTTATGGAAAACTGATTTAAAATGAACATGATAACTTTTATGCCTACCAATATTCTATTTTTTTCTCATTTCCACCACCATTCCCACCTTGTACATCATTCCCAAAATTACTATGACATCCTTGGAATATATCCATTGACTAAAACCAAAAAGAATTTAGTGAGTAACAGTAGTCATAAAATTATTTATAGAATATCATGACACCATATTATCAATTTGAAACACCTTAGGATTAACCGAGGTTTCTTTTTCTCATCTTATCTTAAAATACTTCAAATTGGATTGTAAATAAAATGTAAATTATCCTAAGCATATCCCCCGGGATTTTCATATACATGAGTGGAGAAAGGCCCGTTTTCATGCACCAGTTCCCATTCGAGTCTAGCTCAAAGCGGTGTTCTTAGGTTTTACCCCTATGTACATCTGTGCCAAAGCCGCCTCTACCTGCTCGTATCTATACATGGATTTATTTTTTGGAAAACTCATAAAATATCAACAATTCCAAAATTTTAGGAAGTTCTTCTATACAAATCCTCAATGTCTATCTTTGGGATATGTGGTCTAATAAGAGTTTATATAAACTAGTTTCCAAGGATTGTACTAAACTTCCTCTAATACCAACTGTAACACCCCACCCCCCGATGCCCAGATTCGGTGCATTATTATGTATCATTGGTATGATCATAAAAGATAATTTCTCGATAGACTGATTAGTTTAATTACATTGGAAGTACTAGATACATTAATAAGTTTTACATTACATTATAAAATGGAAAACTACAACAACACTGTTTCCATAGACAACACTGAAATCCCATAGACTATCCGAGGAGGTCCGTCGTAATATACATCTTTTCTTCCTAGGTAAAATAAAAATTGAAAGGGGTGAACTCATATTCTTAGTAAGGATAACATTATAGTGGAAACATTCATAAATATTAATAAATATTTATGGCAGTCTATAAGACTAGAACAAAAGCCTTTCAAACATGAACTTCAGCATAACATGGCAAAAATAAAATGAAATAATTCCATTTAAATATTCACATATAGATTCTACTAGTCGAATAATCCCATGGAATATCAATAGCCACATTCATAATGATGGAATGCATAATTGCAGACTTTCATAACCACAGAATAAAGGCTTTTTGCCAATACTACAAATAAGATTTTTTCAAGGCCTTGTTTCAAGACACTAGTTTGTCTCATTAGACCTACCGATGCATCGAGGAGCTATAGAGGGCTCCCCCCATCACATAATATGTCCAATGCATTCCTCATATAAATTTTTTGAAACATAACATAAACATTAGTATTAAGACCAACATATGAAATTTCAATACTTTATCCATAAACAATGAATGGTATAAAAATAGCACATCCACAGTTAAATGTATCTTATTCAATAATATATGGAATATTTTATTGTAACAGATTAACCTCAATCGAGAATAATTAAATATATCAACATAGAAGAAAATAATCATCAAAACTATTTGTGAGAAATATCCCCATTTTTCTTGAAAACATTTAAAAGTCATACTATTTGTCAAGAATACATTTAAAAATGGATTTTTGAATCAATGTTTCCAATACCACTTTGAAAAATTTAAAGGGAATTTTAATTTTAAAACATTAATTTCAATATAAATAAATCATTAAAACTATTTTCAAAACATGGACATTAATGAGAAAGATTTAGAATAATAAATCATTAAAACATTTGAAATCATATTTTAGTTAGAGTTCCTAACCAAAAGAGAGACACTTGAATAAAAATAATTGAGGTAATCAAAACTTTATAATATCACAAGAATAAAGGGATTCATGATATACTATGTCAATGTACATTATATGCACCATGTAAATGTGATTTGGTTTATAACAACAAATAAGTCTCAATGGAATGTTAATAGAGATGAAATATATTAAAAAGATCGTATCCTTAGGTTAAGGATATATCAACAACATAATTATGTGTGAAAAATATAAAAACACTAAATATGATTGGATATTCAATGTAAATCAATCATTGGACTTTCACACATAATCTTGTAAAAATAACACCATTGAATTGGATATTTAACTCAATAAATATTGATTAAGTTAAAATTACTCTTATCAAGTTCATATCGATGATTTGAGAATTTATTAATGGAGTGATTATCTATGTCTAATGTATATCCACAGGAAGGTAAGGTGATATTATGAAATAAGAAAATGAATAGTGATTCCACACATAATCTTGGAGTAAAATAATCAATGAAGTTGGCGTAAAGCCGAATGAGTGGAAATTGAAATTTCAAATTCCCTTATCGATTTAGTAACTTAAGAAACATACAACCATGAAAGAAGGATCATACAATTATTATTTAAATATCCATAAATTAAATTATATTACAAAATTAATACAATCATGGGAAGTACAAACACCCCATTCAATAAATAAGTGGTGAATAATGGAAATATCACGGAATTAAATGTGAGATAAGAAACCCCTTACATTGTAATTTCTCATTGGTCGAGGGTAGGTTAAACTATTTAATAATGGTGAAATAATTGTTAATAAATTATAAAAGAATCATATTTATTAATATGATGTCATATAAGATCTTTTAACATTGATTTTTTGATAATATCTTAGTATTGTCATCGTTTCAGGTGTAAACGGATTCATTATAATTTATCTTCTTTGTTATGTGAGTCATATTTGTTACGGAGGGGATGTATCTTATTCATATCAAGAATTATATCATGTCTATAAAAATTATTTTTAATCATTAAATGATATTTAGTCTTTAATTGATATGATGTGGAATGAATCTCATCACGTTCTTGGAGACGACAATCCATATGTACACACGAGCGAGAATATCATTCTTTTGAAATTAAAATAATATATAATTGGATGGTATATAATATATGAAGACCCATTATCATGTTATATTTATTATTTACATCAATTACACATCATTATTATATAAATTCAAATAATAATGTATTGAATAACAGTTACACCATGATGTGGAGACAGTAAGTCATACGTATGCACGTATGGTGACATGTTATTAAAAGGATGGATAAAATAATGAATTAGGTTGTACCATTTTTATAATAACATCAAACTATATAGAATATGCTAAAGTTATTATATTATAATGGAAACAACAAAGAAAAAGATGTGTACGAAGAATGGAACTTGAAAGAGGTACTAAGATATTTACTTCTTATTCAGGTTCTTCCTTGTTATTTGATCAAAAGGGCTCCTTAGGATGGATTTAGGAAAAAAGGAAGGCCGCTAGGATGAAGGTAGGATGGTTGAGATGATTTTTGGGTAGGTTTTATCAGATACAAAAGGCTTTGAAGGTGTCAATTAGATAGAAGGGGGAGTGCCCTTTTATAAGAGGGTTGAGGGGAACCTTAGGAATAGCTAGAGATATTATTTATAATAAAATAATTTTCGGTTTCTAATGGCTCCAAAATGAATTCATTAAATTATATGGTGGTGATGGGTCGAAAACTACAAAAACAATAGGTTTTAGATAGGTTTGGTTCAATATATTAACATTATATTTTAGATTTAACTCTTAGATAAATATTTTGGCATTTACCATGTCTCTTTGTATTTTTATATTATATGGTTAATAAACTTACTATATACTTCGATGAAAACCACAAGTGGTTATTTGATGATAAAACTATCATTATATAAGTCTTTTGACTGATCCCTATATATTTAGGAATATAATACCAACTAATAATATTATATTTTTTTTGAAACTCTTTAATATCAATTGTGAAACTATTTGGTATTTTATTTTTTCTAAATTCACAACAGCATTATTAATTCGAAAACAATTCATCATAAAAAACCTAATATGTCATATTAATCTAAGAAATTATTTTAATTAATAAAAAGTCTCAAATTAAATTTATTTGGATATTTATAATATCAATTATTTTAATATTTCATTAATTATGTAATTAGTGCATCAGCATTGTGTCATAAATACATTAAATTAATTAATGTCTATAAAATATAAATAAAATAATATTATGTAGGAAATAGTTTTATCTTTCTAATGAATATTTATAGTCCATATTATCTTATGTATAGCCTTATTTTAAAAATGGTTTAGCTATTAAACTTTGATTTTAACTCTTTTAACTCTTCTTTAAATAAAATAATAAAAATGTCCTAATATTATCCAAGTGGACCAAAGATGTTAATATTTTATCCTATGGGTTTTTTGGTCGAAATATACTTATCCAATAGAATTATTACATGAGTTATGGTAATAATAATATCATTTTTACCCTTAATTACCCTATTTAATTTTAATCGTGGTGAATAAAAGAAACAAGTTACTATTCCCCAAAAATTATTTTTATCATATTAGACCACATTTTACTCCTTAATATTAATCTTGTTTCTTTTATTTTCGAAATTTAACTCACAGAAGCGGTAGAATTACGTTTTATGTGAATTTGCAAATTCTCTTAGGAGGTGGTAAAAAGACGGTGAAAAGTTCAATAAAATTTTTATATATATACAATTATTATAAAATTACTCTAATGAATTACATTGAACTTATATAGGTATTATGTATCTATTTTGACAAAAAATAAATATAAATAAAATAAATAGTTATAAAAATTCGGTTTAAAACTATAATCAGTGTTTTTCACTATTCATCAAAAATTAAAAGTTTTTAGAAACATAATAGAAATTCACCCAAAGATAATTTTGATTTTCTGAATTAAAAAATTATGTCTATTTTACCAAATTCAAAACATAGAAATTTCATTTTTTTAGTTTAAAATTAATTCCTGTTTTCAAAATCAAAAGCCTATTTTTAGGAAATAATAACTACCAAAAGATTGACATTTGCTTATGACCAATTTCAAGGTGAAAGTACATCCAATGAACATAATTTGATTAAATGGTAAAAATATAATATAATTATACATCCAAACCATTCATATTTATTGTTGAAAAATATAAATTATTTTGATTAATAATGTTGTTTTCAGTTAAAATATATTATTTTTCACTGTTCACCCAAATATTAAAGTGATCAGAAAAAAACCAAAAATTTAATGAAACAAAATTCATATGTACCAATCCCAAGGAAAAAGTTTATTTTGTCAAATTGAATATATAAAAGTTTCAAATATTGGATTTAAAAAGGGTTTCCCATTACAAGGCAGTAAAATTGCATTTTTGGAAAAATATTTCTTTTATCTGAAAAAATGAAATTTTCCTTAAATTATGACTAATAAACTCGTAATATGGATTCTAAATTTATATGGGTTATATAAAGTTCAAAATTTTGTTAATACTATTCATAACCTATTTTGGACGTCTAGTTTTGTATGTCATGGTGTGCTTGAACTCGATGTTGCGTGTTGTGTATATTCTTGAATTACTTTGAAGAAATAACGTACTATGAAATCTTGGGGTGTTACATTTTTTATCATTCCATGGGTTTTATGATTATTAAAAATGAAGATTTTTATTATAGTCATATGTTGTTCAATTATATCAGAGTAATTTATGTGTTTGGATGGTTAACAAATTCCCTATTTTTTTCTTATAAGTTTATAATATTTGATTCCGATTTTATCTTATTATAAGTTTTGTGTTATTTATTTTAATGTAATTTATCATATTTAATGTCATCTATTATATTTTATTTTAGTTGTATGATTTATCGTATAATGATTAATTATCTGAATCGTTGAATTATATCTTATGGGGTAAAATTAAAATCTACCAAGATGTTTAAATTTATGACAATATAGTTTTCTTAGGGAATCTTAGTATTGAAATATTATCATGCATATGGAAGTAAATTATTTATCATATGCTCGAATTCAGATAAGATCAGTTTGAAAAAATGTATGAAATGTATTTTACCTCATAAATAGAAAATTCAAAAGAACTATTATGTAATGATATTACAATAGGTTCTCCTAGAAATAATTTATATTAGAATAGTTGTGAATCCAGGTTATCCTACATAGTGTATGATATGATGTGTCTTAACTCATGATGATTTCCAAAATTTAGCTTATGAGAAAGGTAATTTTAGTTAGATATATTATTATGTATAATATATCTTGGGGAGAATCATGATTGCACTCATAATATTATTATAATATCTCTTTATAATTTACTTCATTTTTTAGGAGTATCCTAAAAATATTTTTCAAAATAATGAAATATGAATTTGGATAATCTGTCATTTTTTCAAGGAATAGAAAAAACCCAAGGAACATCATTTCTCACATCACCACCAGATTATTTTATTCAATATATGGAATATAATGAAAAGTACATAAAGAACTTATCTTAACAAATTTACATAGTATTATTCATATAATCATTGTAATTATATGGTATTATTATGTTCAAATTCAAAGAAGATATATAAATATGAAATATAGATGTTGTATAAAAAATAGAATATATAAGTACATACAAACACATATTTTATATGAAGAATGATATTTTTTACATATAAGAAAAAACACAAGTGATTCAATCAATATTTTTGTTTTGTGATTATAGGATTATCTACTAAAATAGAAGAACAATCAAATTTTTTTTTGGAAGACCATCATCATCTATGGACGTGTCCTTATATACTATTAGTTATTTCTTTCAACAATGATTTATATCATTCATTGATGTTTTTAAAATATAAATTTCATCAGAAATCCTTTTAACTGAGTCTATTAAGAGAATAAAAATGCCATGTAAAGGATGATATTGGTTAAATTATCTTTAACCTTTTTATTGTGTAATTATTTCTTTCTCTCAATTAGGATCTCCCAGAAAAATGTTATCATTGTAAAAAATCAATATCCGCATGGAGTGGAGGGTTGGAAGAGTGGGCTAAGGTATTTAAATTCCCTAAACCACTATAAATATTCTGTGATTGATTTCATTTCTCTTCCCATTTTAATTTTCACTACCTATTTTTATTAATGAAAATATTTGAAATTATATACATAAAATAGAGTGGTTTTTTTGTAAAGAAAATTTCTCGAAATCAATTCACACACTCTTGTATTTTTAATTATACATTATCTAGGAGTAAACTATATATTGATCAAATAATATTGAAGTATTTATTCATAGAGAATATTATGAAATGTGATAAAGAGAATGAATGGAACTGATTAATGATTAATATCACATAATTTATTACCATCTCACGAAATTAAAAGGTTTAGTATAAGTGATTATTCATAAATACAATGTATCATTATCTATGTAATATTTATAATATTATTCATCGGTAAATTGTTTTTTAATGTTGGACTTGAAATTTAGAATATCTGAATTTCCACTATTTTTATTTACCTTTCAATAAAATCTTAATTTTCATATAGAGTTAAGAATACAGAAAAGGAATATCTTGGATTGAAATAAATTATATAATTCATAAGGAGGGGTATGTTTCTTGAGATTAAAATTGAAAAATAAGGTGTCATTAAATTATTGAATTTGATTTGTGTTCCAAGTGATTCTTAATTGATGATAGAATTATCATGTGAGGACCATTGTCTACCATTTTATATTAATCCCAAAAGTAATTAGATGTATTCATTTATCCAATAGTACTACTAGTATTTTGGAACAAAGTGATATTTTAATGTATTTTCTACGAAATGTTTTACTTCTCAAGAGTTCATAGATGAATTATAATTAATTAAGGTATTCTTTAACCTTTTCTAGTGCAAGAGTGGAAATGGGAAAATATTTCAACAGATTTAATGGTGTGATATACAAATAAATATGATGGTAACAATGAAATTTGTGTTATTTTATATCAATTGATTAAATATTCTCCTCTCATCCTATTTGGAATAGTTTTTGTTTTGATCACCATTCTCAAATGTAACTCAAGGAGATAGTCATGTAACATGGGATTCCTACCTCTATTGTCCCTGGTAATGATCCTAGGTTTACTTTTATTTTTTCAATGACCTTCGTAATTCATTAGTTTTTGAATTTAATTTGATTGTACATTTAATCCCCAATTCATTGGAAAGATAGAGTGGACAATTGAGACCTTTAAAATATTTATTTGAGATTTTTCAATTGAATAATAGGGATATTGGAATCAACATCTTATATTATTTGAATTTTCATTAAATAATAGTTTTCATTTAATTATACATACTGAATAATTTGAGCAATTACATGAAAATTTTTGTCAGAACCAATAATATTACGAGGAATTTTGTCGATGAATGTTTTTAAAATCACATATATTAGATAGATTGATGCTGATAAATAGAAAATGATATTGGTTCATAGTATATTGAATATTTACAAAGATAATCAAGAATAAATATTTCATTCAAGGTAGGCGGCCTTATTTTTCATAAAATATATCAATGAAAAAGTGTAATTCATTTTTGTAAAAATGGAATGTTGAGTCTTCTATTAATTACACCATATGATATCCTAGAAAATATTAGATTAGTTTTATACCAAGTGTACTTTCCTAAGAGTTTATCCAATGTTTAATTATTTTTTGTTTCATTATTATGAAAATATGTACTAGATACATATCGTATTTTGGGAAATGATGTAGTTATGTAGGAAGAGAATTATTATTATTTGGAAAAACGAAATTTGATTCTGGGCAATAATGATTGGGTTTTTTTATAATAAGGTGATTCACCATGTTATGGTTTTTTAAGAATGATATATTTTATGGGGGAACATTAGAATAAAAAATGATATGAGGGAAAATATACCCACTTTTTTATATAATTAATTTATTCTCGCAGACACAATTTCATAATTGGGGAAATAATGTATAATACATGGTACTATAAATAGTAAATCCATTTCATTTATTAATCATACTCATTAACTATATTTTATATAGTTAAATTCATTATATGAATATTAAGTAAATTTATCACAAAAATAGAAGTATTTTAATTCATTCTAAATTTTATTATATTTATATTACAACATTATTTAAAAAAGTCATTTCAAAATTTTATAATTTAATATTTATAAAATGAATTTCAATTTTCATAATAATGATTGAAAATAATATTATATATTTTTTTTTATTTTTTATAAATGTTAATTTTTTTGTGAATAACATAATATACAGAATGTTTATGAAAACGAAATTTTATTTTCAAGAATTTAAATAACATTAATATATTATGGATTGATTTTATGATTTAATAAGATCTTTTTTATGAAATTTCATTTATATAAATATAATACATTAATTTTCTATAAAAAAATTTAAACATAAAAAGTCATTTTTCTTGAAACCCATTTTTCATCATGTGAAAAGGGTATATTTTTAATGTAATTTCTATCACTTCTAAAAAATAAATTTAATAAAATTATCTATATATTTTTTATTATAATTTCCAAATTTGGTAATTTTTCCAACATTATTTTTTCACTATGAATAATAACTCAGTTAAAAAACTCAGTTACCTCGGAAAGAGTTAACATGACTTTAAAGATCAAAATTTAATATATATTTATATATGGGTAAAATTGACATAAAAACTTATTTAATCCTTTTTTATGAAAATATTTTTACCCTATATAATCTCTTGTTAAAATACGAGCCATTTAGAATAAAATTACTTTGATTAATACACTAATATTTTTTTTATCTATTACATGGGTGTACTCTCCCTCAATTATAAAAGGAAACCCCTATCATCTCTTATCCACAATTAATGAGCCTCAAAACTACAAAGGGCCTTCAAAAATACCCTCCTAAATTCCCAAATAAAATTATACATTTTTTATTATACGAAATTCCAGTGTATAATTAATGTATAAATCAAAATATGTTTTCTAAATAATAATTATAGTTCTTAACATAGTGTTTTAGTTTTTTTATATTTTAATTTACCTCCTTTGGAATTATCATATATATTCTAATATAAAAAAATAATTGTAACCCATTTAATTAAAATCAATTATGTTGATGGTATTTCCCTTTTCATCTACAATACCATCTAATAGAAAATAAAAATAACACCAATGCATACCTACAGACTATGTCCCCACACGATAATATATTACATTTTATATCACCAGATATTATGTTTGGTCATAATGATGCATAAAAAGTATTTAATATGATATATATGACATAAATTTATTTCTATATTTTTAAATGAATATTTTAATTATTTATTTACAATTCAATGAAAAATTATAACATCAATTGAGTGTACGTGAAGACTAACTCCCTATGAACTAATGTATTTTATATTCAATCATTACTTCACATGTATTTTATACATAGACATAGTTAAATAAATAATAATTTTTAATAATATAATTATAATCATATAATATCTAAATAATACATACATTTTTTTCTTAGGTTTGTTGAAAAAAATGGAAATATTACTCATGTGTATGTATAACCTACCATCATCATGACTCTAACATAATTTATTTTTCACGTCCACCTTATATTTTTAGTCAAAAAAGTATAAATACTGTATAAAAATGTTAATTATAACATATTCAACAATCTATAAATTATATAATCATGATTTATTTAACATACATATGAAATTTATGACTTATTTGTTGAATGTTCTGAAAGCATATTTTGTGAAATTAAGAAATCAAGTAATTAGTATAACATCTATATATGTAAAAAAATTAATAGTAAAACTAATTATTTTTTACAATGTAAATATTTACAAAAATATTATTATTTCGGAATATAATTAACATACATCACACATTAAACTCTATGTAATGAAAACTTTACATTAAAAAGATGGTTTTAATGTTTTAGTGATTTATTTTATAAATATCATTTTTAATGTTAATATTCTTAATATAATATTATGAATATATTAATATGGATATAAAATGAACTATAAAAGGAATTTAATTTGAAATTTGAATTTATTAAAAATATTTTAAAAAAGAATATTTTTTTATATTGAACATTTATTCAAAATGGAAAAATGTTCTGATCAATTTTAATAGAAATTATTCCAAAAAAATTCTCATCACCAAAACAATTATTTTATATATAGATTACATAGAAACCGTTATTTTTTTCAATAAATAAAAACATCGTTATTGTTGATTGGGGTAATGTTATCCTAAAATATTGGGTTTGAAGGAAATTAATATATAAATATATGAAAATCATTTTTGATTGGTATTTAGAAGAATGTTTTTATGTGTTTAATAATGGAAATGAATGATTTTTTGTGATTTATGTATGTTTTAGTCCTTGGAAAGTGTTCATATTATTGGGTGAGATAGATATATCTCTCTAATTAAATGGGTAATGATTATGTTCTTCATAGAATAATATTGGAAATAATTGTGTATGCAATTCCATTTTTAAAGGTTCTTGTAAGTTTTGTATAAATATGATGTCACAAGGAACCAAATGATGTTCTTATTCTTTATAATGATTTTTTTCATGAAAATATATTGATTTTATAAGGTATTCAAATGATATTTTTATAAAATTAATAATTTTCCAATTTAAGGGAAAAATGAATCTTTTTTTGGAACACTTTTTTATGGGTTATCATAATTTATATGAAACCCTCCTGATAATTAATTTTCTTTTATGTTTTCCTATAATGTGTTCAATGAAATTTTTTGGGCACTAGTGCTAATATATTATGTCAGTTATAAATTATTTGGGATCAAATATTTTTATGTTAAAGGAAAACTCTTTTATTAGACCTCATGGTTTTAAAATGGAAAAATGTTTCTTTAATACTTTTTATATATCACTTAGTGATTTTTTGGTGCTCATATCATGTTTTTAAATGGATTTCAAAGGGTTTAAGGATGAATAGGAACAATGATGAAGTGAGGTTGAAAATTAAGAATATATATCAGAAAAGGAAAATTTGTTTCATTTTAGAAAAATTTCTATTGATTAAAAAATGTATTTTAAGAGGTAGTTTATACCTTTTCATTTATGTTTTAATTTTATAAGGGTTATTATAAAATATCCTAAACCTCAAATACTAAAATGACCTTTGAGAAATAAATAAAATGGAATCTTGTTTATAAATTAAATTATCATTTGAAAAAGGACCAGGTCCTTGTAATTAATATTTCATGTGGAATTTAGGAATTCAAGGGGGTAATATGTATATAAATGTTTCATTATTTACTGTATAAATTTTATGGTAAGGTGAGTCTTTAGGTGGTAGAATTGTTTTCTTTTTATAAGTGAAAAGTATGGCCATTTTGGAATTAACTCTTTAATTCTAAATAATTTAATTTTACTATTGATTATTTAATTCACATAAAATTTGAGAATAATGGTGGAGTTACTTTTGGTTGAGACTCACCTTAACCAGTCATTTAGGAGTGTAAAATATTTTTTAAGGTTTTTATTATAACTTTTTAACTTTTACACTAAATCACAATTACATTTGTATTTTAATTTTTAACTATGTAATTAATTTAATGAAAAAAACAATATTAAACCTTTTACCAAATTTTTTATTTAAAATTTT
Source organism: Viscum album (assembly GCA_963277665.1). Lineage (NCBI taxonomy): Eukaryota > Viridiplantae > Streptophyta > Magnoliopsida > Santalales > Viscaceae > Viscum > Viscum album. The sequence goes on along the minus strand of OY728158.1, from coordinate 433,607,832 downwards.
TATTAAATTTTATCAAATAAAATTTATATGGGTTTGACATCTAAATTTTTTGAGTAGCATATGAAATTCATAAAAATTAATTTTATAAAAAAAAATTTATTAACAACCAAATTTACATGTGAGACATATTTTTTATAATTAAAAAATCCCATTACATAAATTGGGTTATAAGAAAATAAATAAATATCATGAGTCTTTCATGGAGGAAAATCATCAGCGTCACTGTGAAATAAAATCATAGAAAATACCGAGAATAATATGTATTTATGAAACATTTTAATTTAGTTCTAATAATGTTTGATATAAGATTGATAACTCTAAATAATATATTAAAATTAATAGTGCAATTCTTCAAAAAAATATTGATACATAAAATGTTTTATGACTTCTAGATTATGATTATGTAATGGTGAAATCATAAGACCATATTTTTGACATAAAATAAATAATTTTAGGAAAAAAATTCAAAAATTATTTAGTTAGTAAATTTTATTATAAAAAATTCAAAATGAATTTTTTTTCATAATTTATAAAATATAAAACAATTTTGTTTTTTTTGAAAAAAATGAACCATATAAAGAACTCCTTTTTTCGAAGATAAAATTATTCAATATTAAGACATATAAATTATTTATCTTCTAAATGTAGTAAAATTTATTTGTTTACCATATTATTGTTTATTATAAATTTATTAATATTTTTCTTGTAATATTTTCTAGTTTTATTACACAGTCTGTAACTTTTAATACTTATTATTGAACACATCATATATTTAAAAAGATATATAATTTTTTGTCATTAAAATTTTTTAGTTTTCAATGAATTGGTAATTATTGTTCATAAAGATAATGTCAACCATAAAAAACAAGAATATATAATGGTAATTCATTCATGTCCCTCCTACCATGTCATCACTAAAAGATATTTATTCTCATATTACTATATTATGAGTTTTTTACATGTGAAAATGATAAATGATTGTGCATCCAAAATTAATATTATTTGTATTTTTTCTCCAGACATATATTTGATATTGGTTACTATTAAATAATGAACGATGTGTTCTTAATGTTCTATTTAATATGATATGAAATATAATTTTCAATTAATATTGACTTGTTTATTCCATCTATGATAGAAAATTTATGATTAAAATTAATAATATAGTAATTACCAAGGGAAGGATAACTAACTATCTCCACCTCATATATGTCGGACCATAAGTTGGTGAAATAATTGAATCTATAAATTATGTTATTAATTATGTATGGAACATATTTCATTGACCCATGATCAAGAGAGGACTCAAAATTATCTTTATGATGGATCATAGTCTTGGAGTTAGATGTACACATTTATATTTTTATTCTGATTCATTCATGGGGAAATAATAAAGAATACCTTTTCATAGTTATTTTTCTACCCCAAAAGAAAACATTGTTAAAATTATTAATAGTCACGTCAACATGATGATAACGAACTTGAAGGGTGGTGCTGTTTATTTTTTTGACCATCATTGAAGATCAATCTATGAATTTTGGTGTTTTTTATGAAAAGTAACGATTATGTGTAGGTTGATTTGAAGAATATTCATGTGAATCTGAAAATATGATTAAGTAAATTATTAATGTTTGTACTTATAAATAAAAGAGTATAGTAACACGTTCAATATTTGGAATACTGCTTGAATGTTGGAATCATTATGGAACTCTTAGTATCATAGTTGCCTTAGTATAATGGTGTTTCTAAGATGATAAAACAACTATATGTGATAGATTGAGGTTTATTCCCTCAATTGAAAATCAAACAAAAACATTTCAGTGGGTGGTAATGAGGATTGTAGTTGATCTTATCAACCATTCTCCTCCAGTTACACTAAAACTCTACACACCATAAATTGTTTAGGAATGTAAAGAGGATTTTTATAAATTATTGAGAGTCTTTATATTTATGTAATTTATACATATTGTAAAAAATTTGTCAACAATGTTGTATAGAAGGAGAAGATAAAATAACTGTTTGGGATATGATAATGAGATGTTTGGATAGTATCTCTAGGAACCAATCAATATAATGATCAACAAAAATAGATACAAAGAATGTATTAAAGAAAAAATAATTGATCATTTTGAGAAGCTAATATCTCTAAAATTAATACAATATGATAAAATTATAGTTAATATGGAACCATTTAAACCATAATCACCATTATATTTTCAGGGATAGATTTCAGACTCTAAAAATTCTTCCAAATAAAGAAATATGTTTCAATATTTAATTATGTCTTTAATATATTATGCTCTTCATTATATCTAATCCAATATACAGTTGGGAATATCGACTATTGAATGAAAACTAAGTATTGGATACTCAAACCAATATTATATAATTATCAGTAACTAGATAGACTAAGAAACATATGATGATTTAATTCGAAGTCAGTAAAATATCAAATTGAGGAAATATATTTAATAGGATTTTTAGACTTACATAAAAACTAAATATTTTATGTTGTAATTTTAATATATAGAATAAAGTATCTCAAGAACTTGTAGGTGTATAAAATAAAAGGTGAAGAGGGTATCTCATAGTAATTTTACAAATCTAGTATAGTTGTGAGTGGATATTTTTATAAGAATCATATTGAATTTGATGAAAACATTAATCCTTTGGTAAAAATGTATTCTTTAAGAGCTGTCTATGGATTGATGGATAGTATCAAACATTATATTAAAAAAATGTATGTTACCAAAAAATATATATATTTATCATTAAGAAGAGATATACATGTAGAAACTCGAGGAAATCTAATGTTATTTCCAAATAAGGTACTGAAAATGTTAGGGATCATTGATATGACACAACAGAAGTAATGTTTAAAACTCTAAAAATGGTGGAAGGGAAAAATATTACTCAGTTGAATTAACAAATTATTGAGATTGTGAATAATATTTCCACACATGGGACATAATTTTATGATTTAAACAAAGAATTGAATGTTTTTAAAAAATTGCAATCTATTTGGAGTGGATTCTCAGCTTCCATTGGACAATCTCACGAGTTCAATAAATTCATAGTAAAAAACCACTTTGGATTTATTTTTATAATGAGGAATACATATAAACTAAATATATAGAATATAAAATTTATAAGGAGAAAAATTATTCTTTTAAGGTTTCTACAACTTAAGATGACATGAAAAACTATGTTTTACAGATATTTCAGTCCACTAAACAGAAATATTCATAAAACAATTCATGATCAAGTAATAAACATGTATCATTTTATTAAAAGAATCACTATTTTGATAACAAGAGAAGTGGATTAAGAATGACATCGATCAAGTACAAGAAAATAAAGGAAATTCTATATAATTTAGATGCTTTGAGTTAAAAAATCATGTAATATCAACCTAGACAGTCTAGAATTGAATGAAAATAAAAATAATGATAAATTGTTTCTCAAGAATGATGATTATAAGAATAAATACAAGAATACTATGAATTCAAAATGGATTTATTTTGAAACCCTTAGTGATTATTAATTTTCAGAAATATAAGATGGAATATTATTTTGAAATCCTACATGTGTTTCATGGAACGTTCATATAATGTAATCTCTTATAATTCATTTGAGAGATAATTTGAGTCCAAAAATAGAAATTTATCATATGAATAAATACAGAAATTCTATAACTTTTTAGAATTAAATATGAAAACTGGAAAAATTATAACAAAATTATCAGAAATTCTTAAAAAATAACTATCAATAGGATGGATGAAGTAAAAAAAATATTATATTTGCAACAATAGAGGAAAAATTATAACACATTATAAAATAAAAATACTATCATAATAAACAAACTTCAAAAATATGTTAAAAATCATGGATTATGAAATTGTTTTCATGAATGGGGATGATTTCTAAAAAAATACTATTTTCAAACCTTCATAGAAGAAAAAATATTGGAATATAAATTCATGCAGAAATTCCCAAATGTTATAAAAACCATCATATACTTTTTTGAAGGAAAATAAATTCATTTAAACTGTATTTTAAATGTTGTAGAGTAGAATGTAATTATACCAATGTATGTAATATAAAAAATCTAATGTTTTTCCAATAAAAAATTATTTTCATAAAAACATTATTTTTTGAAATTATTTTCTACATTTATGGAAAAAATAAAATGATTTTGGTTCTCATTAAACTCTTTTCTGAAATTTCCTATCCAAATAGTGTTTTAGTACTAAAAAATCACATGGTTTAATTTTTTCTTAAAGGGAATGAGCCAAATAAATATAAATTTAAACTAAATCATGGATAGTGGTTGTGCAAGACATAAGAGTAGAGATTTATCAAAAAATCACTCACTTTATAGCACTAATAGAGGCTTTATAAAATTTGGATATAATGAAAAGTGAAATATATTTAGTATTGGATTCATTGTAAATGAATAATTTATCCTAATTAATAAAGTTAATTAGATTTATTTATCAAATTATAATCTAATATCCATTTCTAAACATTGTAATGATGTTTATTCTGTTAAATATTCTAAAAATAATAGGTTAGTGTTTTATGAAAAATACTTCAGGTTTAGAGCACCATGAATAAGAAATTTATATACTTTAGAAATTAATTATTTGATCATTATAAGTGTATTTTTTTTGAATATTATAATTAATGAACAATTGACTTAGAATAGAATGATTATACATTATAATGATTATTAAATGAATATTTTATCCAAAATAAAAGTGATTTTTAATTTACCAAGTCATCAATTAGATAAAAAACTGCGGGATTTACATAAAATGGGAATGTTATACTCGTCATATATTAAACCTACAAAATAGTTTCATATTTCCTTACCTCTATATATTATCCTTGTGGATTTTTTGGACAATATAGAACAACAATCCTTACTGGATGATCTATTGATAATTTTTTTATTGGTGGTTTTTCAATATTGACATGGGTTCATTTCTTAAAATTTAAAAGTATTAAATGATTTTTTTAATTTTTAAAACATTTAATGAATGATATGGATCCCAAAATTATTATTTTTAATATTTTTCATGGATAATAAATATAGAATAATTAAATTATTTATTTATTTCAAAATATATACCTAAATGATCATTTCATTCACCTAGGATACCTAAAAATAATTATATTTTTGGATGGAAGAATATGACCTTTCATGTAATTGTTATAACAATGTTATTTTAATATAACATTTTTACTCATTTATGGCTGAAAACGTTATCACAACAGGTTATATCACTAACATATTTCTAATAAGGTTTATATAAAATAATACATCCTATGAATAATGAAATAATGTTAAACAAAATTAAGTATAATTTAATGTATTTAGATTTTTTTTAAACACCGTGGAATATCCGGGTAAAAATTATCCAAAAAAGTGACGAAGGTTTCATCCTTTGTTATTCTACTAACTCCAATGCATATATTGTTTTCAACAAAAGGATATGGATTTGGGAAGATTAAACTCATGTGATGTTTGATGTAATACAAACATGTGATCACAATACGATTCAAAATGATGAGTTTGTGGATTCTCTTGATAACATGAGACCCAGAACTCTTTTAATAAAAATGTGGATGATATGGATTTTTTTATTGAAAAATTTTTTGTATGGGTTTATACTAATGAAATATAATTTGTGACACTTACAAAACTAGAAAATCTAAAGGAAAATCTAATAGAAATTGTGATAGGATGTTTATATGTAAGAGTTAGGACTAGAAGGAATATAGAAACCCTAAGAAGAAGACTAGGATTTTTTATCATAGCTAGAACTATGAATAGTAAACAAAATATCTGATGATGAGTGTTGGGTTACAAAAATTCAATATAAATTATGCCAATTTAAGAGGACCATGGTTTTGGAATTAGTTAATATAACCACTAAATATCTTAAAATGAAACTTAATGGGTATTTAAGAATAAGGAGTATTATTATAGTGTGATGAATTAGAATAAATCTATATTAGTTTCAAAAGGATATAATCTATAAAAAGGTATATATTATGAACATACTCTATTATCTTTTTCCGGGTAAGAAGAAATTATAATCCGGATAGAATATGCATCTAATATGAATACAAATTTATTAAAAATAATGTTAAATATGATTTTTAAATGATTTTTAGTGGAATAATTTAATGATGAACACCCTCCTAGTTTTAAAGACCCTAATTTTCCAAATAATATTTTTAAACATACTAAAGATATCTATGGAAATTAAATATAACCGATATCATGACACAAAATATTATGATCTTTTCTATATTGAAATTTTTTTACAATGTTTTTATAAGATCCTACTTTTTTCATTAAAACATAATCAAAACGTATTTTACTGGTGAAAAGATATTTTTATGATGTTATTATTGGTCAAAAAACAAACAAATATGTCATAAAATGTTAGAACATATTCAAAAATAAATTACAATAAGTATAATGGGTTTTTTAAACCACTTCCTTGGATTTCCAATTTATCAAAAAAGTTTGGGAAATTTTTTATACCAAAGAAAATAAATACATGATTTACATAAAATGTTGGAATTTGAGAAAATAAAACTTATTAAAATTCATTGATATTAAAGAATAAAATTGATATGAATGGGATTTTAAACCATATTGGAAACAAGTTATATATTGGAATAATGATATGTCTTCATTAAACTCATCTAATATAGGTCATTAATTATGATTTTTGTATTTAACTTTTCAAATGATCAATCAAACATAAAAAATTATAATTTAATTGTGGTTAAAAATATATGGATATATTTATAAATATTTGTTTCTCTATATCATCTTTTTCTAAAATTTTTTGATTTTAAATTTACAAAACATTTGGATGATGATTTTTATGGGTGTACACTATACATGATGAGGAAAAAATATCCTTTCATTTTCCTAGTAAATCCTTAGTGTTATGTTCATATAATAAACAACATTATTTACCATTATCAATAGGTGAAGGTTAATATATTATTACCAAAAGATTCTCTATATAGGTTTTGGGGATGTAACGCACCCTAATTTATTTTGGATATGATTTTAATCTTATTCTTTGAAAATTTGATAATAAAATTTATTAATGATTTCAAATAATATGTTGACACATTCTAGAATGTATAATATAAATTTAATAAATAATTTCATGACATATCATGCACAATTATTTGATATATCGTTATAATTTGTTTTTTAGAAAATTAAATATTAGATATATTTTTAAATCCATTTATTGCATATATATTTATTTTCATAAAATCTTAATTTGGTTTATTTAACTATAGACAATATTATTTCTATTTTTCATACCTTATATTGAGAATTTTTTAGTAACTGTATTGTTTTAATTATTTATTTCGAGATTTAGAACATCAAATTTTTTTATTAGTAAAAAATCAGTGGGAAACAAAGGTTTTTCTATCATGATAATTCTTCACATCATTCGGAGTGTCCCTTTAGTTACTACAAAAATAAAATTATGTAATTAAGTCAAACATTTGTAACCCTTCAGAACCATTGAATATTCATCTATTTTCCATATTATTCCTTTCCACAATTCGTAAGTCTCTCGAACCTCATTATATAGTGGTAAAACCCACATTAATTGATGGTGCTACTTCTAATGGTTACATAATCTAAAGGATCATATGAAAATTTTCGAGCGAATGAGATATTGATTTAATATACCTAGATAGTACAGATATTATTCATAACAGGATACAAATAATCATAAATAAGAGTTCAATTTGGAATAAAAGAAAATAGATCTATTCTATGAAAATGGAGTCTAATAGTTCTATGAAATGGCTATGCTTCGTTTCTGTGAAAATAATGATTTTTTACAACTGTATTAAATAATAATATTTTTTTATACCATCTAGAACATTAGATAATGATTTTAAGCCTCTCTTGTAGATAATTAAAATAAAAATTCTTTCTTTTTCCATATAATGATATATAGTATTTATAAATAATTTAGTCCCTTTTTTGAAATCATTACATTGATAAGATACCACTATAAGGTATGGAACTAGAGAAAATTATTTTTTGTTATATTAATTCAGTTAGGCATTTCTCAAAAAAATAATTATTTTGAGAAAATTATTATACTATAAATTATGTTTTTTTTCTATTTATGATATTGAAACATGTTAATTTTGATTTATATATTATAATGTACATGTACCATATTCAAAAATATTAATAATTTTTTACAATTTCAAAAGGTTGATGATAATGGTTTTTTTGTAAAACTAGTTATTGTTTGGTCGAAAACACTACAAAAAAATTTTCATTGTTTCACAACATTTACTATCAGTGTGTTGAAGTGAAGAATATTTTCTAGATTTTTGGTATAATAAGTTAATTATAGTTAGTTCAATATAATAGGTTATGGTAGAACCTACTAATATTCAATGAGTGTCATTTGGTAATTCTGTTTCCAGTGATGTTTTTCCTCAAGTTTCTATAAGTTCTCTTACTCATGTAGAAGAAATATTATAAAATATAGATGTAAGAGAACTTCTGGATAATGAGACTCATCTAAAAATAAAATAATATTTATAGTTTTTTCAATTGAAATTAAATCCAAGGATGAGGGTATCAAAAGTCTCACTTAGGATCATTTCACATTTTTGACACTCATATTATTAATATAGATAAACTATCTATTTTTTATGATGCCTCAGAAAATGAAAATTTAGATTTATAAGTTAAATGTTTTTTTACAATTGGTCAATATAAAACCATTTCTACTTTATCATGAGTGGTTACATTATTCAACACATCTCCATTAAAAGGGATAAGTAGAAAATGTAGAAGAGAATCACCCTGTTTTAATATTTAAACTGCTACTAGTGATGATGAGGAAGACATAAATAATCTAGATGAACCCAAACTACTTATTTAAAGAGGAATATAATAATTATTATAAATATAAACCTATGAAATTGAGTAATTACCCCATTTTTATGAGAATCAATAGGTTTTTTACCATTATATTTCCCAAGTACACAAAAAAATTTCTCTTATTATATATCACCATAATAATCCAGAAATACCTATATGAAAAATTAGATTCTATGGATGAGACATCTACAGAGATCTATTTTGTGATAATGACTAAAGTGGATTTTTTGGGGAATAAATTATTTTATTATATATATAAAATATGGACACAATATGAAAACTTATTCTCAAAGAATCATATTGGTGAGTTAAAGTTGTTGTTTAAATATCTTCTATAGAATTTTCTTATGGATTATACTGGAGACCCATCCGAAATGAGGTTTTTTGATCAAGTTTTTATATATTCATTTATGTATTGAGTTTTTCTCATTATAAACATGATAAATACAATCATATATTGAATGATATGTCAGATTCCCTCTGATGAGATATGGCATGGTCATTAGAGAGATGTGGTTACTAAAATTAGGGGAATACCATTAATTATACATTCTCTAGTTTGAATATTTTGTAGTATTATATATAAATATGTACTTTTTTAAGTATAAGTAATATAGGATGTTTAAGTTCACATAAAAATTAATAAAAATTTCTTAAAATTAGGTTTATAAAAAATGGATGAATAATTAGACAATAATTTTGAAGTTCTCAATGTAAAATTTGGATGTCTTATGCAGTTTTTGGTAAAGAACTCAGGTTAAAAATAATTATTAGGAGATTTAGAATATGATTTTGGGGAACCTCATGATATTCAGTTCCTCATGAAAGGATCGGAGATTTATCATTAGCAGTCTAATTCATCACCTATTACTGGTTAGGTTGGATTTTTGGATAAGAAGTTTGAGGTGTTAAAGTATTTGGTAATCATTTTTCTAAGACATGTGTTTTAAAAAAAATTGGGAAATTTAACTAATAGATTTTGGAATGGTTTAACATATATATTATCTTTTTACAAGATTTTTTGGTTGATGTTAGTGGATATATTTATTTATTCTTTATACCATAACAGAGTAAGATTCTCTCTTAGACAATACATATCATCTCTCCATCCTAACACAACTCATATATCCAATGAATTATTAGATTCTTGTGAAATCAAAACAATGTAAAAGCACATTTTTTCATAATATACCTCATTGAATTTATCCTAACCTTATTATAAGATATAATTGATTCATGCATATCACATAGATTTAGAATTTCCTTAGTAAAGAACTCTTGGTATTCAATCAATATTGGTAAATACTTATCAAGGTTATAAATCTATAATTTGGGGATAATAACATATTTTGGATAATTTTGTTATAGAAATATATGATAAACCAATGCCTACATCAACATTCTCAATTGTATAACATCAATAGATTAAATTTCCACCTCTGAAACACTGACTAATTTAACAAAACTATCGTAAATTTTGGATTGGGTTGTCTTAGTGAATTGTGTATCAAAAAAATTTGAGTGTTAGTTTAATTTTATTTCATGCTTATAATTCCTTTAAGTTTTTATTTTTTTAGGACCTCAAAGATTTCCTTCTTGTTTATCTTCTTCCTAAATATTTTCAGATTTTACTATTCATAGTTTTCATTTAATACCATTGTAACATTTTATGTTACACTTCATGATATTCATAGATTATTTACTCTCTACATCTGAATGTTTTTTAATATATTATTTGATTTATATTATATGGGTCTATAATTATTTGAATAATTATGCTGTTATTTTATTTATTATTTTCATCAAATTTAGATGAGAAATTATATTCATATTATATATGTCTTACTGAATATATTTACACTTTTTATTATGTGACATTAACTGTATTATTTTTCCATATCCATATTTTTTTGATTTCACAAAAAGTGGGAGAAGAAATATGACAATACAATCAATATATTTTATTTTTTTTATCATAATTGTTTTACCATTCATTGGGTTTTATGATCACTGAAAAGGATAATTTCTTTTTATAGACATATGTATATCAAATATATATTTGTTCGTTATGTTTTTGGAAGGTACATAATTTCCCTATTTTTATTATAAAAAGTATTTATTATGTCTTTACATTTTTATCTCATTATAAGTTTTGAGTTATTATTTTAATATAATTAATCATATGTAATGTAATAAACTCCATTATATTTTAGTTGTTTGATTTATCTAATAATGAGTAATTGTCTTAATCGTTCAATGATTATCTTATGGGGTAAATTTATTATCTATATAGTCGTTTTAATTTGTGCCAAAGTAGATTCTGTTTGGAAGCTTTGTATTGAATTATTTTCTTCCTTTGAAATTAAATTACTTATTATATACTCGAATCCAAATAAGATCATATAGATAGAATTTATGAAAAGTCATTCATCTGAGGAAGAAGATATTTATTATAACTATTTCCTAATAGTTATATAATGATTTTGAATAAAAGTAATAAATTTAAAAAAATATATGAATCTATGTTATCCAGCAGAGTGTATGATATGACGTGTCTCAACATACTTAGATTCTCAAAAATTTAGATTATGAGAAATATAATATCAGTCACATATCTTATGAAGAATATGATATTGTGTGGAGCATCCTGATTACACTCATAATGTTATCATAATATCTCTTGAAAATATATTTCATTCTTTCAGGAATATCAAAAAAGTATTTTTCTGAAAAAGGAAAATTCAATTAGGATAATATGTCATTTCTCATGGAATGGGAAAAATCAAAAGAAAATATTTTCTCATATCTCGACCACATAATTTTATACAATATTTTGAAAATAATGACACATTCCATTAATGAATTATATTAACAAATTAGCAATTTATTATTAATACAACCATTTTGGTTCTATGGTATTATTACTGTCAAAATAAAATATGTGATATGTATAGGAATTATAGATGTTTTATATAAAATAGAATTTATAAGTACATATGAACCCATAGTTTAAATGAAGGATGATATTGTTTATATATATGAAAACACATATGTTCTTCACTACATATTTATGTTTTGTGATAGTAAGATTATCTATTGAAATATATGAACACCCATATTTGTTATTGGAATACTATAATCTTTTATGGAAATTTTTTTATCTAATATTAGTTAATTTTATCCACTATGTGTTGTATCATTATTTCAAATTTTATGAATATCAGTTTCATCATAACTCATTTTACTTCAGTGTGTGGAGGTGATATATAAGCCTTACAAAGAAATATCTTGGTTTAATTCTATTTGACCATTGTATTGGGTACCATTTTCTTTCCCACATCTTGGATCCCTCATAAAAAGGGTTATCATGGTAAAAAATTAAGAGCATCGTTATTAGAGTAATGGGGTAGTGGGATATGGAATTTTTATTCCCTGTAACACTATAAATATTTCATGTTTGATCTATTTTCACGGAACATTTTTATTTTCTTTGATTATTTTTCATAAGTAAAATATTTCAAATTATATAACATAAATAGGGTAGATTTTAGGTAAATAAATATCGTAAATTCAATTCACATAGTCTTGGAATTTCAATGGTCCATTCTTAAAGAATATACTATATAATGATAAAAAAATAATAAAATATATATTCACATAGAAAGACATTAGCATGAGATAAATAGAATGGCAGGAAATCATTAAGGATTCAGATCACACAATGTATTTCCATCCAGCAGAATAAATTAGAGTAGTATAGGTGGTAAGTCAGAAATACAATGCATCATTATCTCTGTACTATTTGTAATATGAATCTTATGTAAATTTTTTTTTAATATTGGCCTAGAAATTGTGCATACCTTAAATTCATCTATTCTATCTCATGTTTCAGTGCGATCATAATTTTAAATAGAATTATTCATAACCAAAATGTATTATTTAGGATTGAAATATATATTATAATCTAGTAGGTGGTATGTTTATTGAGATTAATATGGAAAAATAAGGTGTTATTAAAATATTAATTTAGTTATATGGGCCAACTGATTCCAAGTCTATGGTAGAATTATAATGTAATGCTATTTATCAACAAATTTCTAATAATCCTGGAAGTATTATAATTCCATTCGGAATTTAGAAGTATTACTGGTGGGTTGGAATGAAGAATAATATTAAATTGTTTTCAAATACATAATTTTCTTCAAAATATTTCAATGATGAATGACATTAATACACGGTATTCATTAACCATTTCAAGAGCTATAGTAGAAAAAGGAAAATATATCAATATATTTAATGGTATAATTTCCAAATATATATCAAGGATTCAATGAAATTTAGGTTATTTTTTTATCAATTGAATAAATATTATCATTCCCTCATATTCAAAATAGTTTGTATTTTGATTATCTTTCTCAAAAGCAGGTCAAGTAGACAGTAATCTAACACAGATTTCCCCTCTATTTTATCAAATAATGATCCCTATTCTACTTCATTTTTTTAAAAGACCTTTATAATTTAGTAGTTTCTAGAATTTAATTTGAGTATAGTTTTAATCCTAATTTTGATTAAAATATTGAAAGAATATTTCAGACATCAGAAAACATTATCAATGATTTTTCAATCGATTAACAGTGATATTGGAGTCAACATCTTCCATTAATTGAATATTATTAAAATTATATTATTTATTCTATAATAATAATGGAAACATTTGAGGTATTATTTGGGAATTTTTTTTAGGGGCAACCTTTTTGGGATGAATTTGGTGGAATAATTTTCATGGACCCATACATAATGGATATTTTCATGATGATACATAAACATATTATAGTGGTTCATAGTATATAGGATATCTAAAAAGTTAAATGATGGATATATTTCATTTGAGGTACATAAACATGTTTTTTTAAATATCATGATGAATATATATTATGAATTTTAGAAAAAATGGAAAGTTGGGTCTGTTTCTAATTGGAACACATGATATCCTTGAAAAGAATAGATCAGTTTCCTATCAAGTGGCCTTTTCTCAATGTTTATCCAAGATAAAAATTTTGATTTATGATTCATTGTTAGTAAAATATATAATAGATAAATATTATATATCTGTAATTGGAGTAGTTAAGTTGGAAGGTAATTATTATTATTAGGAATTACCTATTTTGATTCTTTACAATAATTAGCGGGTTTTATAGAATAAGTTGATTATCCGTGGTATGGGTTTTTGAAACAATGATATCTTTGATTATGAAATATTATAATACAAAGATGATATGAGGAAAAATATACCAACTTGTTTATGTAATGAATTAATTCACAAGGACACAATTTCATAATTTTGAAAGGAATGTATAATACCTTGTAATATTTATAGGAAATACATTTCATTAGTTACTAATATTCAGAAACTATATTTTATATAGTTATATTCTTTATAATAATATTATGTAAATTTATAATCAAAATTGATATAGTTTTATTCTTAATGAATTTGATTATATTTATAATAAAACATTATATAAAATCCTGAATTCAAAATTTACGAATTTTTATTACTAAATAAATTTCAATTTTGATAACAATAAGTCATTATTATCAAAGATAGTTTTTTCATAATTTTCTAAAAATATTAATTTTGGGGGGAATAGCAGAACATACAGAATTTTTATGAAAAGGAAAATTTATTTTCGATCATTTAAATAGAATCAATATTTTATGGATTGATTTTATGATTTCATTATTTCATGTTTTGAAAATATAATAAATATAATTTCATTCAAGTCAATATTATACAATAATTTTCCATAAAAATAATTTTAACCTTTAAAATTCATTTATCTTGAAACCTATTTTTTATCACGTGTTATGGGTTTATATTTAATTTATATTCTACTGCTTTTAGAAAATAAATTTAACAAAATTATCTCCATATTTTTAATGGTAATTTTAATTTTTATTTATTTTTCCACCTTCATTATTGTTCATTATGAATACTAACTATGTTAAAAAAAGATCAGTTACCCCCAAAAGAGTTACCATTAGTTAAAAGATTAAAAATAAAATTATCACGGTAAAAATGACATAAAACCACGTTTAAATCTTTATTAATGATAGTTTTTTGACCGTATATTATGTCTTGTTAAAATATGATTCCTTTTGGATAAATTTTCATTAATTAAGACATTAATAAATTTTAACTTATTGAAATATTCCAAGTGTCTCCTCTCCCTCACTTTTAAAAGGGTACCCCTTATCTTCTATTATCCAAAATTAAAGAGCCTAAATCCTATACAGTCCCTATCCAAATTCCTTCCAAACATCTCTAAAAATTTTAAAAAAAATGTATTAAACAATAGACATAATTATAATTTCAGTATAAACCAAAATATGTTTTCTAAAGAATAAGTATAGTACTAAACATAGTGGTTTGTTTTTAAAATTTTATTTTACCTCCTTTACACCTATCTTAAATATTCACCTATATAACGATATTTATAACCCATATACTAAATATCCATTATGTTTATGTTATAACACTTTTCATAAAATTTACTATCTAATCGAAAATAAAAACATCACCCATGTGTACATGTGGACTACGACCTCACGATATAATGTAATAAATTTTCTATCACCATATATTATGGTTGGTCATAATGATGCATAAAAATTATATTATATGATATATTTCACATAAATTTATTTATTTAATGGAAAAAATATATTTTATTTTCTTTATATACAATTCAGTGAAAAAAATCAATCATTTGGACGTAAAATCAACCAACTTATGAACTGATGTATTATATCTCTCATAATCACTTCACATGTATTTTATAAAGAGGTATACTAAAATCCATGAAAATTTTTAATGATATAATTATAATAATATAATATCAAAATAATACATACCTTTTTCCTCATTATTTGGGAAAAAATGGAATCTTTACTCATGGGTATGTACGACCTACTATATCTATGATTGTAACATAATTCATTTTCATATATACCTATTATTTATAAATATAATTGTATACATACTATATAAAAATGTTAATTATAACATATTTAATATTATATAAATGATATGAACATGATTTATTTGACCTGCGTTTGAAATTTATGAATTAAGTGTTGAATGTTATCAAAGGGTTTGATGTTAAATTAATCTATTAAGTAATTAGTTTAAAATTGATAAAAATGAAATAAATGGAATAGTAAAACTAAGAATAATTTTTATAATTTAAATAATTAATTTTTTTTGTTATTTATGAAGATAAATATCATACGTCACACGTCTAATTCATGGTAAGAGACACTTTACCTTAAAACAATATTTTAATTTTTTTAGTGAACCATTTTATAAATATATTTTTTTCATTTTCATATTTTGAATATTATTTAATGAATATATTAATACGGATATAAATGAAAAATAATGGGAATTTTTTTGACATTTTAATATATTATATATTTTTTTGAAAAATAATCTTTTTAGGTATGTTATATTGACCCTTTTTAAAAAAAATGAATGATCAATTTTAATATTTAAATTATAAAAATATTATAGTCACCAAAAGTATTATATTATATTTGTATTCTTTATCCACCATCCATGTTTTCTACAAATAAAACCACCCTTATCATTTTTTGGGGTAATTGTTTTTAAAATTGGATTTAATGGACATTAATATATCGATATATGAAAATGATTTTCAAAGTTATTTAAAAAAATGAATTTATTTTCTTAATAACGGAAATACACAATTTTTCATGATTTTTCTACGTTATAGCCCTAGGAAAAAAATTTGCGTGGAAGGGTGAGATAGATATTACACTATAATTCAATGGGTAATGATAATGTTCTTCAGAGAGTTTTTCTCGAATTGACTATGTGACTAATTCTACTTGTAAGTGTTCTTGTTTGTGGGGTATAAATATGAATTCCCAAAGAACCAACATGACTTTTCTATCGTTTATAATTATTTTTCATGAAATTATTTTATTGAAAAATGGTATTATAATGATATTTTGTTTAAAATAATTAATATTCAATTTAAGGGTGAAGAAGAATGTTTTTAGGAAACTCTTTTTGAGGGGATTCCATATTTTCATGGAATCCCTCTTGATAATGATTTTTTTCATTTATGATTTATTATAATATTTTTATGAAACAATTTCACACTAATGGTAATTTATATGGTCTTTAAACAATTATTTGAGATCAAATATTATTATATTGAAAGAAAAAACTTTTATTTGATATCGTGGATTAAAAATGGAAAAACGAATCTTTCACCCAATTTATATATCATGTAGTTGGGTTTTGGTTCACATAACGTGTTTTCAAATAGGTTTCATATGAGTGCTAGGATGAATAGGATCAATGATTATGTAGGTTCAGAATTATGAAAATTTATCATGAAAAAAAAATTTACATTTTAAATTTTTTATTTATTACAAAATATATACTATGACGTATATTTCACTTTTTAATAAATGGTTTTTTACATATGATTTATGAAAAAATATCCTAAAACACCAAAAATAGAAATACATTGATAATGAAATAAAATGAATTCTAATTAAATTTTAAATTTCTGTAGGAATATGGTCTAGGTACTTGTAATAATAGATTCCAATGAATTTTAGGAATGAAATAGGCACATAGGAATACACATGATTGAATGTTTATATAATAATGTTAAAGGTATGTTGATTCTTTATGTGGTAGAATTTGATTCTGTATATAAGTGAAGAGTTGATTTGTTTTGGAAGTAATACATTCATTTTAATTGTTGTAATTGTACTATTGAAGATTCAATGGACATAAAATGAAAAAATGTGGTTATATTTATTTTGGGTTGAAACACACCTCAACCACTCATTTTAGAGAGTAATTTGATTGTTTTGAGGCTTTTGATTTTAACTTTTTGACATTTATCCAAATTTACAATTTCATTGGTAATTAATTTTTATTCTGGGTAATTAATTTTAACGAAAAAATAATATTAAACCATTTATATTATTTATTATTTTAAAATTTTAAATAAATTTATGAGAAACAATTTATAAGCATTTGAAATGTGAATTTTTTTATTAGCGTACGAAATTTCCTAAAAATAGATATTATAAAAAGTTTTTTGTTAAGCATAAAATTTATGTGTAAGATATAGTTTTTAAAATTAAAAATTTTCTGGACATATGTTGTTTTATAATAAAAGAAATAAAATCCATGATTCTTCAATGGGAAGAAAAACATAAGCATCACCATGAAAAAAAAATCAATGAAAATACTGAAAATAGTTTTTAATTATGTAACTTTTTAATTTAGTTTTATAAATAATCGATATAGGATTTAAAAATCCAAATAATATATTAAAATTCATAATAATATTCCTTAACAACATATTTTATTACATAAAATGATTTAAAAAATATATTATATCATTATGTAATGATGAAATCATACATTTATATTCTTTGACATAAAATCAATAAGTTCAGGAAAAATTTTAAAAAACATATTCATAGTAACTTTTGATATGTAAAATTAATGATTATATTTTGTTTCAAAAAATTTATGTCACGACCCATCCCCTAGGGCCCGTTCTGTGACTACCCCAAGCCCACCTTCCATAGGTCGGGGCTAGTGACTAGAACCAAATGAGTAATTCCCTAAAACTGTGAAGGCATTGCCTTTATAACCTATAAACCCACATAGAAGATATGAAAACGTTTAAACTGTATAACCAAAAAGTGTGTACAATAACTAAAAAGGGGCCAGAATACAAGTAAAACTAGAAAGTTCTAGAAACTAAAAGTACAAGTACAATAGAGGGAAAAGGAAAAAAGGTACTCGGTCATCCTCCGAGCTTCTTAACTGAAGGGTAGGTACAGATCGCCTCCTTATCACTCCATGTTCGTCCATATCCTCTATGTACTGACACAATGTATTTTCCACCTCTAGGTACCTTCCAGTCCTGGTAGTCTCAGCCTCTGTGAACATTGTCTATTTTCTACATCCAACACGACGAGGTGGAGGCCAAACCCGTGCAGGGGTGAGTATAATGATACTCAGTAGGGACCCCGAGACCCTCATGATCTCACAAAATCCAACAAGGATAATCCAAAATATATAAAATCAACAGATAACCTTACTTAGGTATATTCCTATACATATACCTATGTTATCGTTTGATCCATCTCAATCATGAGTAAAACACAGAAAAACACACTCAACTCAACATTTATTTTATTCTAGGGGTTGAAACATTTCGAACCATCGGCTTCTTGAGAACTCCTTATCTATCAAGTTCTGTGGGAATACCGCCACAACCAGGTGCTTCCCACTAACCTTGTACTTCTAAGGTACTCCTCATGTTGAGTACTGTGGGTCTGATGTGTCACACAGAGGAGCTCCCCACCCTGGGTCTACTTCCACAACCAAGTGCTCCCCCTCATTGCCTACAGAGGTACTCCTCCTCTCGAGTAACGTGGGTCTGCCACCTCAACTAGTCACTTATCCTCCATAGGTCTTCTACCACAACTAGGTGATTCTTACTAGGCTATTTGAGTCACTCTGAGTCTATCAGTTAGCACTCATCAAGTCTCAGCCATCTACTATGTTCCCACACAAATGATCTCTCATATCCTAAAGATCCACTCCACAAGTTGTTTTAATATGATCCAAATTCCACTATGTCCCATGAAAATGTATCCCAATGTTCCTCCATGTCATAGGGTCTCAACGCAACTGACGGCGCGTCAATCAGACGCCTTGTATGTGAGTTCTTATCAATTTAGTCCCAGCGCCCCATTTGTATTCATGCACAATCCAACCTGACTGTATCATAACTATACCCAAAAATATTCTTTGGTATACTCAAAGGTACTGTCATGCTACATTTTTACCAGTGCCATTGACGATTCTTCAAACAGACTTTCGGTGCAAAAGATAAGGCCAAAAGAATGTGAAGGGTCGTAGTGGGCCTGGGTCTGGTCCGACTGGGTCAGACCGACCCGACCTGACCCAGTCTAGGCCGACCATTTATGGGTTGACCCAGCATGACCGATTAGGTCTGGCTCAGCCCGTTGGGCGAGCCATCCTATTAGGTTTGACCAGGCCCACTGGTCCCAACCCAACAGGCCGCGAGGAACCGCGGAGAAAGTGTAGCTCGATGAGGCCATAGGGGTGGTGCAGGTCAGAACGTCGTGGGGGTGGTCAGAACTCCATTGGGATGGTGCAGGTAACTAAGGCCATGGGTGGCATCATTGTGTCCTTCTTCTCCGTTTCGATTAACACCACTAAGAAGATCTTCGGTTGGTCGGTAAAAGTTAGTTTGGCCAGCATCATCCATGTTTAGGGTGGTAGCAATTAGTTCACCAATAACAAAGCACAACAACTCTCCCGTAAAAGGAAAACATAGCCGTTCTTCATCCTGAAAGAGAGGAAGAACATGGTAATGAATTATACTTAAATAAAATTAAATCCCTACCTCATTCTTTGTTCACCGACAGAGTCACGGGGAAGAAGACAGATCATTGGGAAAAGACGGACGTCTGTGTTTTCCTTGATCGTCGGTTTATACGTCGGATCATCATAGTTGAAGACGTCCTACGTCGGAGGAAGTACCGAGGAATAAGGTCAATTTTGGGGCCGACATTCTTCATCGGTGGATCATTCTTTGTGGAGGAATCATTTTCCGTTGGATAGTTTCCTCTCAAGAGCTCTAAACAACCTTTGCCAACCTTTTTCTTACAAATGAATTGATAACCCCTCTAAATAGTAGATTACCTATTATTTAGTTTGATGTGTTTAAAATTCAAATTTCAGCATTTAATTAAATGAGATGGATTAATTAATTAAAGGGGTTTGGTTTTCACCATTAAAATAGGGGTGGTGGCACCCTTAAGTTTCGGTAGGTCGAGAGACTCGCCCTCATTTATGAGGGAGTTGAGAGGTTTTCCCAGATTAATTCGGGGTTTTGTCCTAGGTGGTCCCCACACCATATCCTCTCGTGGGAGGTTAGGTTTGGGTGGGCCCCACCACCATAACCTATTATGGGAGGGTATGGTGTTGTGGTCCCCACCTCGAACATTTACTTGGGTGGTTATAAAAGACAAAATATAATAAAACATGCATTTATTTTATTTTATTATTTCCATGAAAAATCCCTAAAAACTAACATGCACCCTCGACCAACTGTCGTCAAGGTGAAAGTATTCATAAGAAAATATCGGCACTATGAGTTCAACGGTGTCCTCAGATTTCAATTCCGAGCACTGGTTTAAAAGTTAGAAAATCCCACTCGTACGTTTATTGAACATACCATAACAAAAATTCAGAAATTGATTTCGGGCACACCGGGCCTCAGAATCACATGTCGTCAACTTTCGTGGACTCGAAAAGTTCCCATATATTTAAAAAAATTACATTGAAATTCCAAGTCTTTACATTCTCCCCACCTCAGGGCTTTAAGTCCCGGTAAGCCATAACTCATAACTAAGGGAACAAGTGGGTGTATTGAGCTAGCATCTGAGCCTCCCACTCCCATGTGCTCTCCTGGAGGTTCCCATGCTTCCAGCAAACACGCACCAGAGGTATCGACTGTCGAAGAAGGACCTGCTCTTGTTGATCCTCAAACACTACTGGAACCTCCATATAAGTCTCCCTATCTTCGAAGTCTATCTCGCCATGGTCGATGATATGGGAAGGGTTATGAACGTATCTCCTCAGCTGAAATATGTGGAAGACTTCGTGCACCCAGTGCATCTGATGTAGATGATCTAAGCATTATGCCACCTCTCTAACTCTATTGAGGACCTGAAAGGGTCCGATGACCCTCGAAGATAACTTTCCACCATAGCCAAATCTCGGAAGTCCTCATCGGGGCGAGAACCATAGAAATACATGGTCACCATCCTTCAACACCAGAGGTCTCCGTCTCCTTTCGGCATACGACTTCAACCTGCTATGTGCAGCCTTCATCTACTCCTGGATGATCTACACCTTCATTGTGGTAGCCTGTACCATCTCTGGTCCTACTATTGCTGACTACCCTAGGACAGTCCAACAAAACGGTGATCTATAAGGTCATCCATATAATGTCTCAAAAGGTTCCATCCCAATGGTGGGGTGATAGTTGTTGTTATACACAAACTCACCCAAAGGAAAGTTATCCTCCCAGCTACGACCGAAGTCAAGGACACAAGCACGCAGCATGTCCTCAACTATCTGAATGGTCTGCTCATTCTGTCCATTCGTCTGAGTATGGAAGGTGGTGCTTAAACGATGATGCTCCCCCAAAGCCTCCTGCAACACCTTATATAGTTGGGAAGTAAAACATGCATCATCATCAGAGACAATAGTGGAAGGTTCTCCATGTAGCCTCAAAATATTTTGTACATAAAGGTGTCCCAAGATCTCTACTGAATTGTGCTCTCTGATCCATAGGAAGTCGGCCGACTTGGTGATCCTGTCTAAGATCACCCAAGTCGAGTCATGTACCTATGGAATTCCTATCACGAATTCCCTGGATATCCCATCCCACATCCACTTGGGAACCTTTAAATGTTGAACCATGCCTGCTAGTACTTGACGCTCCACGTTCACTTGCTGACAAGTGAGGCATCGAGAGACAAACTCGGCAACTGATTACTTTATTCCCAGCCACCAGTGATGTCGTCGGAGATCCTGGTACGTCATCCCCACTCCTAGATGTACATCTTGAGGGGATGTGTGGAACTCCCTCAACACATCCTCCTGATGTGACACTGGTACCCTGGAACATCCTCTGAAGAGGATGACATTCTCTCCAACATTAGAAAATCCATCAGGTGCCTGACAAATGGATATCTAATCACATCATGTATTTCAGTTAGCATCCCCATGTTGTGCCTTCCTGACTCACTGAAGAAGTGGGGGAGTGACTGTAACAGACTGACGGAAAGATGCTCCATCTATATCAACAAAGGATATCTGCAAAGCATCAAGCTGCTCTGTCGCCTCACCTAGCAGTTGTATACCAGATCTCCTACTGAGTGCATCTACAACCACATTCCCCTTCCCATGATTATAGACTATCTCGAAGTCATAGTCCTGGGGGAACTCAAGACAATGTCACTGTCTCAGGTTCATGTCTTTCTTGGAGAAGATATACCTGAGACTGTTGTGTTCAAAGTACACTCAAAAGCGCTCGCCCATCAGATTGTGTCACCACATCTTCAAGGAAAAGACCACTGCTGCTAACTCCAGGTCATGGGTAGCGTAGTTCTGCTCATTATGTCTCAGCTATCAAGAACCATATGTGATCACTATCTGCTCCTGCGTCATGACACATCTGGGTCTGGTCCCTGATGTGTCGCAGTAATCGTACTCTACCCCTTCTTTTGAATTTCTCAAAATGCTGGCACTAGTCAGCTCCTACCTCAGGTCCTGAATACTCTACTGGAATCTCATCCAGCACATGATGGGTTTTCCATTATTTGTCAATGCTGATAGTTGTGTTGAAACTCTGGATAAGTCTTTCACAACTCTCTGGTAGTATCTAGCCAAACCCCAGAAACTTCGTACCTCCATCACACTTCTGGGTGGCTCCCAAGAAAGTACCACCTCAATCTTCACTGGATCTACTGAAAATACAGCCTCTGATATGACATGTCCCAGAAAGTGACCCTATCGGATTTAGAACTGGCACTTCGAGAGCTAACCATAATGTGGGTTCTCTCGGAGTGTGTCCAGTAATTCCTGGAAATGATAGGCATTCTCCTCCTCAGTAACTGAGTATATCCGAATGTCATTGATGAATACTATGAAAAAGTGATCAAGTTATTGCTGGATGATCATGTTCTTGAGTCCCATAAACATTACTAGAGCATTGGCTATGTCAAAAGGCACAACCATGAACTCGTAGTTGTCATACTTACATCTGAAAGTTGTCTTCTGCACATCCTCATCTCAAACTCGGAGCTGGGGATAGCCTGATCTAAGGTCTATCTTTGAGAACCACCATGCTCCCTTCAACTGATCAAAGAGGTAATCAATCCTCGAGAGTGGGTACATGTTCTTCACGGTCACCTGGTTAAGGCGCTAGTAGTCGATAAAAATCCTCAAGATCACATCTGCCTTCTTGGAAAAAAGAATCGGGGCAGCCCTGGGAGAAACATTGGTCCAGATGAATCCCCTCCCTTGAAAGTCCTCTCGTTGTAACCCCAACTCACAAAGATACATAGGAGGCAACTAATACACTGGTGTAGATATAGGTGTCATCCAGGGGTATAAGTCAATGTAAAAGTCTACTTCTCGGCGAGGGAGTAGACCTGGAACATCATCAGAGAAGACATCTTCGTACTGTTCCTCCACAACAGGATAGATCAACCCTCCACATCAACTACTCTAAGGGTAAGGCTAGCCAACTAATGACTGATCGGCTACACTCTCTTCCGATTAAGTTCATCCTGTACTGCATAGGCTTCCTCCTTACCGGTGAAGGAGAACCTGGTCCCATCTGTGCCGACACACCACACTTTCCGCCTAATATAGTCAATCTGAGCATGGAATGTTGATAACCAGTCCATTCCCAATATGACGTCATATGGCCTTGATGCCACTACTAGGAGGTCACAGCCAAAGATCTCTCCTACTAGAGTAAGTTCACACTACGGTCACCAGCGTGTAATCGTCGAATCTACTTTTGTAAGAGTCTCTAGCTACAACGATCAAGCGAACGGATCCATCGGAATCACTGAGCTCTGAATGAGGGCAGTGGCAAAGAAAGAGTGACTGGAACATGTGTCTATAAGTACTATAGCTTTAGTGGAGTAGACACGGAGCATACATAGAATCATCTCTAGAGCTCCATGATCGTATGACTTAGATGCCTAGATTTTATCACTCCCCTTTCCACCTACTCCATGCGATCTCGGTGGACCTCCTAGTGGTGGTGGTAGGAACACCTCGAATCTTCATCCACCACCATCTACACGACCAGCTCCTCTGCCACGTCTGCCTGCTTCCTGCGGACCGCCTCAATTTAATATCTGTATCTGCATAGGCGGTCCTTCAACCATATTTTGATCATCCGAATGGTGGGTCAGACAGTCATGAGCCATGTGACCCTACCCACATCATGAGTAACCCTTCCCACTCCTGGAATGTTTGTCTCTACTTCGGGGGCCCCGCACAATCGATCATGAGTTATACGGTCGTCCCCCTATAGGTCTGGTCCTCTTGGACTTCTGCGACATCTGTCTGCTGCCTGTTACAGAAGATTATACTATGTGTCGACTGGTGGTGGATCTCGCTACTGAAGACTACTTAGGAAGGAAACTCTACACTATGAGGGCTCTCTCTAACACCCCCACCTACGTCGAGATGCTGAGTGAGATCACTAAAGATCTGATCTCTCGCCTGAGTCCCTGCTCGATGGTCTAGGCCCTGAAAAATGGGTCACACAACATATCGGTGAAGTATCATGAGAGGATTGTCATCCTCGATGAGTATTGAGCTACAATCATGATGCTCTTCTATAGATGAATTATTTCTTGTATTCACACTGTGCGAATATTCGTTTAGACAAACTCATCATGAAACATGATCTCGAAATATGCCAAGAGAAGAGCCATCTCATTGTTGACCTGGAGCATCAAGTTCCAACATCTTCCCTCTACATCCTGTAGAATGATATTTGAATTTATCACCATGAGGTCTGCTGGTGTCCCTACTAGTCGGAAAACTCTCACCATGGCCTCCAGACAATAATCAGTAGCCTGTGGGTCCATCTCTCCCCCGAACCTGGGTGACCTCTAGAAATATAACTCGTGCGATGCACTCAAGCAGTAATCATCGTCTTCTGCGGGGGCTAGGGGAATCTGTAACCCAACGGGGAAAGGTGCCGCTGGTGCCTCTGCTGGAAAAGGGACCTGCACCGAGGCCTCACTGCTAGGTGGGATATTAGTGCATACAAATCTTGGGACTGTTTACTGGTCATCCACGTGGAGGCATACTGAAAAGAAATAGGTGCGCTACGGTTAAAAGGTATACCTGGTGAGCTGGCCTGGTTGAGCTAACAAAAATAAAAATTTTGAAAGCACAGACGCAAATCAGAGTTTTCATGCACAGAGTCAGAAATCAGAAGTCAGGGTCCTAGTACAAGGATATGTTGACCACCACACCAACACTGGACTCCCTAAACTGAAAACAACACTCTGTACCCTTAATTCTATTTCTTTACAAAAAATATCAGAGTCCTATGTTATTCAGTAGAACCAAATCCTCTGATAAAAATTTGTCCCAACCTGCCCCCTGGGGCATGTGTCGTGACTACAACAAACCCGCCTTCTATAGGCTAGGGGCTGGCGACTAGAACCGAAGGCATGATTCCCTTAAATTTGGAAGGAATTTTCTTTATAACCAGTAACCTCACACAACAGATACGAACACGAGTAAATCGTATAACCAAATAGTGAGTACAATAAGTAAAAAGGGGCCATAATACAAGCCCAACTGGAATGTACATGAAACTGAATGTACAAGTACAACTGAGGGAAATGGAAAAATAGCTACTACGTCATCCTTCAAGGATCTAACATGAAGGTTTGGTATAGATTTCATCCTCATCACTCCACTCCCATCCATCTCCTCGGTGTACCAACACGCCGTATGGTCCACCTCCGGGTACCATCCCGTCCTAGTGTTCTCAGCCTCTGTTAACGTTGTCTGTCGTCTGCATCCACCACTACGAGGTGTGCACATAGCCCATTCAGAGGTGACTATAATTATACTTATTAGGGACCCCGAGACTCTCAAGGTCTCACAAAATCCAACAAAGATAAACCAAAATGTATGAAATCAACAGATAACCTTACATAGGTATATGCACATACATATACCTAATTCATCATTTGATCCAACTAAATCATGAGGAAAACACAAAAAAACTAACTCACCTAAAAGATGATTTGATTCTTGGGGATGTAACATTTCAAGCCCTCTCATGAAGGAGAAAATTTTTTCTATCGAGTATAGTGGGTCTACCGCCACAACCAGGCACTTCCCACTAACCTTGGACTGTTGAGGTACTCCTCCAGTGGAGTACTGTGGGTGTACTGCGTCACACAGAGGAACTCCTCACTGTGGGTCTGCCTCCACAACTAGGCACTCCCCCTCATAGCCTGTAGAGGTACTCCTCATGTCGAGTATCATAGTTCTACCGCCACAACAAGTCGCTCTTCCACCGTGGGTATTCCTCCACAACCATGCGCTCCCAACTGGGCTAGTCAAGCCACTCTGAGTAAATCGGTCATCAGTCGTCATGTCTCAGCTATCTACTAGGTTCCCACACCAATGTTCGATCATCTTCGGAAGATCTACTCCACAAGCTACTGGTCAATTCTATAACTGCCACAAAGTCTCACGAAGAAGTATCCCAAAGTTCTTCCATGTCATAGGGGTCTCAATGAAACTGACGGCGCGTCAATCAAACTCACGGTCTGTTAGTTTTTTTCCATTTAGTCCCGAGGCATGGTTGGATTCATGTATGATCTAACCTAAAAATATATCAACTATACCCAAACCTTCAGTGGTCTATAATCAAAGTTAATGTCAAAATCCTAGTTTACCAGTTCCACTGATGGTTTGTCAAATGGTAGTTTGTTGCCAAATATGTGGAAAAATGAAAGTAAAGGTTCATAGTGGGCACGGGTCCAGTCTGACCCGTCTAGCCTATTGGGTCTGTTCCAGAACGTTTGGCGGGCCATCCCGTTAGGTTCCGCACGGCCCGCTGGGCCCCACCCAGTGGGCCACGAGGAACCGCAGTGAGCCGTTAGGGCACCGAGCAGCTTAGGCCAGCACAGGGTTTTTTGGCCAGGTAGGGTGCCACGAGGGGCTGGTTCGGCCAGGAGCAACATGGATGGGGTTCAAGGGCACGACCAGGGAAGGCGGCGCAACCTGGGTCACGGTGGCCGAGGTACAGGGGTGTGACCGGTGCGGGTGAGTCGGCCGACGAGGAAATGTGGGTGGCGTGGCCTGTGAGGCGACGCGATGGGCTGTTAGGGGGGGAAACCAGCGAGGGAGGTCCAGCAGACGGGGTAGCTTGGCCGGCGGGGTGGCGTGGCTGGCGGGTGCGGCGCAGCCGGCGACAGGTCATGACAGGCGAGGGCATCATGGTCGGGAGGGGCGTCGCGGCCAGTGACGGCGGCACGACTGGTGAGGGCCACACGGCCGGTGAGGCAGCACGACCTGAGTGCAGGGGCCAGTTCGGTCGACAGTTGGAATGTCAGGGGGGCATCGCAGGTCACTGAGGACATGGGAAGAGCGGTCGTGGCCATCTTCGGCTTCGTCTTCATTTTGAAGAACACCACTGAGATGATCAGCGGGGGTTTGGGCCATTTAGTTTGGCCTGCACCCTCCGCGTTTAGGGTTGTAGCAATCAGTTCATTAAGAACAAAGCACAACAACCCTCTCGCAAAAGGAAAACATCCTTGTTATTTGTTTTAAATGGAAATAAGAACATGAAAATGAATCATAAATAAATAAAATTAAACCCCTACCATGTTCATTGTTTGACAATGGAGTCACAGGGAAAAAGGTAGATCGTTGGGAAAATACGGACGTCATCATTTTCCTCGATAATCAGTTTATGCACCGTCTCGTCATAGTCGAAGACGTCCTTCGATAGAGGAAGTCCCGAGGAAGAAGGTCTATGTCAGGTTGACGTTCTTCGTCGGTGGATCATTCTTCGTGGAGGAAGTGTTCTTAAATGGAGAGTTTTCTCTCAAGAGAACTAAACCTCATTTGACAACCTTTTTCATTAAATGAATAGATATCCCCTCCAAATAATATCATTTAATTAAATGAGATGGCTTAATTAATTAAAGGGAGATGTTTAACACCATTAAAACAAGGGGTGGTGGCACCATTAATTTTATGGGAGGTCAAGTGACTCTCCCTCAATTATGATGTAGTAGAGAGGTTTTCCTCGATTAATTGGCGTTTTGTCTCTAGTGGTCCCCACACCATAACCTCTCGTCGTAGGATAGGATCGGGTGGGCCCCAACACCATAAAATCTCATGGGAGGTTAATGTATGGTGGTCCCCACCTATAACTTCCACTTTGGTAGTTATAAAAGGTAAAATAAAACAAAACATGCTCTTATTTTGTTTTATTATTTCCATGAAAAACCCCTAAAATGAAATTTCAACCTCGACCACCTGTTGTCGAGGGGAAAGTCTTCATAAGTGAATAGCGACACTGCGAGTTCAACAATGTCCTCAGAATTCAATTCCATGCACCGGTTCAAAATTTATAATAACCTGCTCATACGTTTACTGAACGTTCCCGAACAGAAGTTTAGAAATTTATTACGGGAACACCGGGCCTCGGAATCACTCATCTTCAACATTTGTGGACTCATAAAATTCCAATATATTTAAAAAAATACATTGAAATTCTAGGTCTTTACAATTTAAAATATAATATTTTTAAATGTAGTTTTTAATAATAAAATATATCATATAATGAAAAATTCTTTTATCGAAAATATGTTTATTAAATATTAAGTCATGCTAATTAATTATATTCTAAAGGTAATATCATTTAGTGGTTTACCAAATTTGTGTTTATTATATATTTGTTAATATTTTTCTTATAATATGGTGTGGTCTGATTAAAATTGGTGTAACATGCAATACAAGTTATCCAGCATAATATCAATTTTATAATCATTATAATTTTAGTTCATTACAATGTTGTTGTCGTTAGTGAAGAGATAATTATTTTCCAGAAAGAGAATGTGGACCATTGATGCCAATAATATATAATGTTAATTGATTCATGTGCCTACTACCATGGCATCACTTAATAAAATTTATTCTCATCTTATAATTTATTATGTTTTGAACTTCTGAATATGAAAAAGTATTGGGATTCCAAAATTATTTGTATTTTTATTTATTTTTTCTATACAAACACTGGATAATGGTTACTATTAAATAATGGTTGATGTGTTCTTTGGGTTTTATTTAATATTATATCTAATGGAATTGTAAATGAATATGTATTTCATTATTACTTCGAAGATAGAGAATTGTATATTAAAAATAATAATATATTAATTACCAATGGTAGGATAGGTAACTATCCCTACCTCATAGTTCTATGACCATATATAGGTGAAATCATTGAATCTAGAAATTAGTTTATTAAAGAACTGTCGAAGATATTTCTTAGAATCGGGATCAAGATATGAATAAAAATTGTCTCTAAGATGGATAACACTCTATGAGTTAGATGTACACATTTGGATACTTGATTGGATTACTTCATTGAAAAACCATAGCTAGTACCATTTCATTGTTATTTTACTTTCATAAAATAAATCATTATAAAAATTAATCACACTCATGTTAAAATGATGATAACTATCTCGATGGGTAGTGAAATTTATTTTTTCATTGCCATTGATGATCAATCTACAAATATTTGAGATTTTTTATTGAAAAATAAATATTATGTGTATGTTTTTTTCATGAAGATTCATGTTAATTAGGAAAAATGAATATGTAAATGTTTGAAGTGTGAACATGTAAATAAATTAAGAGAGTTCCAAGTTTGGTTAATGGAATACTACAAGAATTCTGGAATCATTATGGAAAACATATTGTCAAAGACACCTCAAAATAATGGTATTACATAGACAATAAATAACAAAAATATGTGATAGAGTTTGGTTTTTTATCTATATTGAAAATCCAACAAAAACATTTCAGTGGAAGGCAATGAGTATCATAGTTGATCTTATCAACCTTTCTCATCAAGTTATACTAAAATTCAGCCCACCAAAATGGGGTTGGGAATGTAAATAGGCTCCGTACAAATAATTGAAAATTATTATCATTTGGGAATTTTTACACATCTTTACATATTAGTGAACAAAGTAGGATAGAATTAAAATAAAATATATCATTTTATGATATGATAATGAAGAATTCTGATTGTAACTCTAGTATCTAATCAATTGAAATATCACCAAAATTAAGATGATTAGTTAATTAATGATAAAAAATGTTCATTTTCAGAAGCCATAAAATCTAAAAATCCCACAATATAAGAAAATTATTACTAATCAAGAACCAATCACACCACTATCTTTTCTACATATTAGGGGATACATTATAAACACTAATGATTCATCTAAATAAGTTTATATGTCTCAATATGTTATTATGTATTCATTATATGATGCAACTCATTATATCTAATCCAAATTACTATTGAGGATATCCATGAGAGAGAAAAAACAAAGTAGTAGATACTCATCACAAGATTATATGATAATCACTAATTCGATAGAGTGAGAAACATATGATGATTTAATTAGAAACTAGTCGAATATCTGATAGAGGAAATATATCTAATATGAGTAGTTAAACTTGAACGAAACTATAAATTTTATTTAATATTATTACTATAGAGAAATATGTCACTCAAGAATAAGTATGTGTATAAAATCAAATGTAATAATTATATACCCTCGTAATTCGAAAGATCTTATATAGTTGGGAGTTAATTTTTTTATAAGAAACATTTTGAATTTGATAAAAACATTTATCCTATGGAAAAAGTATATTATTTAAGATTTGATTTTGGATTTATGGATAATCTCAACCTTGATATTAAAAAACTGGATGTTAAGAAAACATTTTTATATATTGATTCGGAAGAGGATATATACATGGAGAAACCTGATTAATTCTATGTGAAAGTTATATACAATAGGGAATGAAAACTGCTTAAATGTTTGAATGGTCTGAAACAAAAACAAATTCAATGGTAAAACAAGTTTGTCTCACTCATAGAGAAAAATGGGTACATAGGACAGAATGTTGATCCCTTATTTTTTGTCAAATGATTTTTCAATTTTAATTTCATTATTATGTAGTTTGATGTGGATGATTTAATATTTTTTCATAGATGTCACTCATAATTTTTTGATAAAGAAGTATTTGAACATTGTTTTCAAATAAAAAATTTATAAGAGGATACTCAAATTTTTTGATTGATGAGTACTTATAAGAGGATGAATAAAAATATTTGTATTACATAATAACAATACAGAGATAATATTCATGAAAATTTCAATATATGTAAGTGAAAAAGAATTAAAAATATGGTTATGAGTCATTTCATGATCATGATAAAAATAATTTTGTAGACTAAATCGGTGAAAACATAAATAGATGAAATTCCTTATCATCCAATATTTGGTAGTCACATGTCTTCTTGGGTGTGTATGAGACCTAGTATTTCTCATCAAATTTTCATTATTAGAAGTTTCTTATCAAATCCATGAATGTAGAATTGGATAGTGTTCAAATGGATGTTATAGAATATTCATGTAACACATAGTCATTGATTATGTTTTGAAAGTGATAATCTTATTTCAAAAAGACGCATAGAAAAAATTCTATTTGATATGTAGACACATGGAAATCCAAATTTGGATACCTGATATCATTTATAAGGGTAGTTTCCTTATATAAATTAGGATTTTATAATATTTTTTCCATTCTTACTATAGAAGTAGTATATATCTCAATAAATAAGTATTTTTTGGAGATGGTATTGTTGATGATGTTTCTATGGAAACTAAAACAAATTTTAGAGATTCATAGAATCTACTAATATAGTTAAACCACTATTCATCATAGGAAGTACCTAAAATTTCATTCTAGGTCATAAAACATCGATATTTGATTTCATTATATAGATAATGTGTTGGAGGAAAAAATATTTAAAATTTAGAAAATACACATTGATGATAAAGATGTAGATATATTGATTAAAGTTCTACCAAAATAGAAATTTGAGCCTTCATGGAGACCATAGTTCTAGATTCAACACCAAAATATTTTTTTAGGAGATTTTTTGGGGCCACTCCAAATATGGGGAGTGGATTATAAGAGGACTATAAAAAATTACTATAGTTGGTGAAGATTAATTTTGGAAGCTACCATACACTCACATTGGTTAGTAAATACCTTGAATGGTATCTAAAAACTAGATACATTTCATGGGTAAATTATCTACACAAAAAAATATTGATGATATTTATTTCCTTCCTCTTTATTTTGAGATTCAATAACACAATTTGTACCACTTTCCTATTTGATGAATCTTACCAAAATATAGAAGTAAAAAAATTCATCCCCATTCTTTCTATGATATATAATAACCTACCAAACAATAATAAATTTTTATATTCATTGTTTTCTTTTCCATTTGTGTTATTTTTTGTTGTGAGTGAATTATGTGGGACTGAAAATTAGAAAAAACAGCATTCCAACCCATAAGTATTTCCCTAACATACTTCTCATTATTATGTATCCTTGTACAATACACAATTATAAATTTTCATCACCTATATGTATATCCGAAATGAAGTTTAACATTCTATAAATAACAATAGTTGATTTCCACCACTCTACCATTATTACAATGCCACAATTATGTGTTAAAACCACCTCACTAACCATTGATAATTAATATTTACCTACTGATTATAGTACCTAACATTATCCCCCTAGAACATGAATATATGTAAACAAAAAAGATGAATCATCAATTGTGTAGCATGCACCTTTTTCATTACCTCTACACTGAGGATATCCCATAAACTATTTGAAAACCATTAAAAAACAATATGCCAAATATATCATTCAAGATAGAACATTATAGAACCTATTGATATTATTAATGTAATTAACCATATACATACCCTATAGTGAATCCAACATATCACATTTCACCCTCTATTCACTTCAATTATACAAAATCCAACAAGTGTTCTCATTTCCCCTTTTGTTATCTTTTTAATTTTCTACATATGAAATAAAACTACACTCATGAATAATAGAGAAAATATATTTAATAATACCTTAATATAAATAACACGTCATAGAATTATATAATTAGGCCAAATAATAATGAAATAGCTTCACCTTAAGTTCATTATAAAATCATATTCATCCAAAGTTAACATATCTAAAAAACAAATACTACTATTTTTTTATTTAGTCTGATTCTCTTCATAATTTCTAAAATTATCGATATTCAAGGATACATAGGATGGTAGGAACCCTTTCACCAAAATCTTGACAATAATTACAATTAATCCCCTCCATTATTCAATAAATTCAAAAAGTAGGATTTTCAAGTTAATAAGGGACCACCAGAGAGTGGATATTTTTCAACCATTTTACACATGGTGGACCCTAATGATCTATGTGAGTAGGATCTTTCTGGTAATAAAAAAATACATGTAAGCTAGATACAATTTTCTAATCATTTTCTTAAAATTAATTGATTTCCCACTTATTTAGAATGATATAGAGAGTGATGGAAATGAATTACCCTTAAATCAATGATGGAATAAGGGGGATGCGTATGCACATACTTTGGAGTGATAGTTTAATATTCATTCAAAAGGGGGATTTCTATTTTCCTACATTCCTTCCCTATTCATGGATTACATTTTATTCCTGATTCACTACTCTCTATGTGAATAATAATTTTTATATGATTTAATTTTCATAGTTTTATTGAAGGAAATTAAATTTGTTATGATAGGTTATCAATTTTTAGAAGTACCATTCATGTGACAATTTTTAATAAATTAATTATGTTTTACATTTTAAGAATATTATATTATATATATGTTTTATACAATAAAATCTGTATCTTTTTCTAATCAATATATTTTGAATAAGAAAAGTTTTTCACATTAGTGATATATCAACATATTTAGATAAGTGAACATGGGAGTCAAAATCACATTTTGTGGAAAAATAAATTATTTTTAACCATTTTTATAACAATAATTATCAATATTAGTTATGTATGTTTAATGAAATAGATATCTAATAAAAAAGTAATAGGTTATTTAATTGTGATGGGGTACCCAATTATATAGTGTTTGTTTGTATATTCTGTAATATTTAAATTCAAGACTATAAAAAATATTTTAAAAAATGCAGATCAACCACTTATTCCTCGGTACAGTTTCTCTAATTATTATTATGTTTTTAATAATATTTTTTAGTCACTATTCACAACTCATTTTCCACGATCTCCCTCAACCCTATTTAATTTTCATCTACAATTTTTCATTTTGTAGTCGTTCCCAATGCACATTAATATTTTCACATTATATTATCACCATTTCACCACTAAAAAGACAATCAAATACCACAAACTACTTTAGTTTTACTAATGATATAGTGAAACATCTATTGAATAATACATATTTACATTTAAAAAACATTCATCATTATACTAGATTAGGTAGGTGTAATGAACCATATTTCTCTATCTGTAATGTTAGAAAATGCAGAAATTGAAAACCAATAGACTCCATATACTTTATTTAATACATCCATTTTTATAATACATCACTACCTAGATTCCCCCATGGATTGGTAATTTATGTGAGTCTATCTATCCAATTCTATCCTCAACAGAACATTAGAT
The DNA here is from genome assembly GCA_963277665.1 of Viscum album. Classification (NCBI taxonomy): domain Eukaryota; kingdom Viridiplantae; phylum Streptophyta; class Magnoliopsida; order Santalales; family Viscaceae; genus Viscum; species Viscum album. The sequence goes on along the minus strand of OY728158.1, from coordinate 433,572,336 downwards.
GGTGAAAATGTTGATGTTACTCAAATTTAAATTCAATGAAATTACCCTATATAAAAAATGACACTAAAAAACATTTTATTCCCAAAAAATTATCAATATAGAATCTATAATCAATGTAAATTAGAAAAATATATAATGTATAGATTAAAATAAATTATGAAATAACTAAAAATTCATATAAATAAACTACACTATAAAAAATAATAATAATAACCTAAAATTATAATTATAATTAATCTATATGGAGGAGAATTTTATAACTCCAAGATATAATGAAATACTCATGACACTAGACTAAAATATTCTAGATACTTAACTAACTCGATCATGAAAATATATATGTAAATATAGTGGTGAGTATGTCAATATAAATAGTGTAATTACACCAAATATTTCTAAAAATACAACCAATATAATAAATGAAATTAATTATATTAAATCATAATATATAGCTTGAACATTATCATTTAGTACTAAAAATTCATAATCCAAATATATGTTCATCTATGATATCACCTCAGCATAGAAATCTATAAACTACCTCAATATCATGACTATCTCAAAATATATATATTTAACAAAGAAAAAAAATAATCACAGTCCCCCATCCAATATATATTTATAAACATTATAACATATCCCATAAAAAATAAATAAATTTCCCCATTTAAATCAAATACAACTACCTGGTAATCATATATCTAAACATTCAGTAATAAATTATCATTACTACCCCACATCTATATCCATTTCAAAACAAATCCTTAAATTGTTAATACCATACAATCCATAGAAACTTGTGTAGTATGTAATGTTTTGATGTCACAATAAACATAATATATCATTTAGTTGATACTCAATTTGGGATATGATATGGATTTAACGTAATTATTTATCCACATGATCATGACACTAATTATTGGACATTATGATTCCACATCTAGGAATTATATTCCAATTTAATCGGTCTACTGTCAAGAGGGTCCTAACAAAAATACCAACATGAAACGTTCATACATTGTAAATTCCATTGACCAAAAAATTGATAAAAGCAACATAAAGTAAAGAAAAATTGGAACAAAACATCCATGATGTAACACTTGAAGAATTCATAGTATGTTATTTCTTTAATATAATTCAATAACTTTCACTACACGCAACACTGAGTTCAAGCGCACCACAACTTTCCAAAATAGCCGTTCAAAAGAAGTTATGAATATTATTAACTGAATTTTGAACTTTATATAACCCTTATAATTTTAGAATCCATTATATGAGTTTCTATACATAATGTAAGAACAAATACATTTTTTTCAGATGAAAGAATTATTTTTTAAAAATGCAATTTTGCCGCATTTTTAGGGAGAACCCTTTTTAAATCCAATATTTGAAACTTTTATATACTCAATTTGAAAAAATAATATTCTTCTTTAGAATCGAGACATAATAATTTAGTTCCAATAAATTTGAGGTTTTTTTCTGAAAACTTTCATATTTGGGTGAATAGTGAAAAATAATATATTAGAACATCAGACAACTATTTTAATAAAAATTGTTTATAGTGTTGAATTAAACATTTTAATGGATTTGAAGTATAATTAAATTATATTTTTACAATTTAATCCAATGATGGTTATTGTAAGTAATTTCACTTTGAGATTGGACATAAACAAGTGTCAATCATTTGATAGTTATTATTTCATAAAATACACCTTTTGGTTTTGACAATGAGAATTAATTTTAAATTAATAAATGAAACTTCAATATTTTGAATTTGGTAAAATATACTTCATTTTTGAACTCGTAATATCAAATTTAGCATAGGGTGAATTTTTGGTATTTTTATGAAATCTTTCAATTTTTGATGAATAGTGATAAACAATGAGTTATAGTTTAAAACCGAATTTAATTTAAATAATTATTTGTATTATTTAAATTTATTTTAGTTCAAAATAGAAACATAATACCTATAAAAGATCAATATAATTCATTAGAGTCAGATTATAATAATTTTAGATAAACAAAAATTTTATTGAACTTTTCACCATCTAATACCCATCTCCTATGAGATTTTGAAAATTGACCTAAAATTTAGTTTTATCGACTCTGTGAGTGGAATTTTGAAACTCATAGAGACATGGTAAATATCAAGAAGTAAAATTTGGTTCAATAAGATAAAAATAACTTTTGGAGAATAATAACTTTTTACTTTTATTTACCATGGTTAAAATTAATAGGGTAATTAAGGGTAAAAATGATATTATTATTAACCTAACACATGTCCTAATTCTATTTGCTATGTATAATTCGACCAAAAATAACCGTAGGAATACAATATGAACCTACTTGGTACAATTGGATTAGATTAGGACATTTATTACTATTTAACTGAAAGAAGAGTTAAAAGAGTTAAAATCTATGTTTAATAACTAAATAATTTTTAATATAGAGTTATATATAAGATAAATTCTATTATAAATATTATTTATAAAGCTAAATATATTTCTGACATAATCGTTTTTTATTTATAATTTTATATATTAAATAATTTAATTTATTTATGCCACAATGATGATGTAGTAATTACCTAACTAATTGAATATAAAAATAATTGATATTATAAATATCGAAATAAATGTAATTTGAGACTTTTAAGGAATTTTTCTAATTTCCTAGATTAATATGACAAATTAGGGTTGGTCAGATTAATTTTTTGTGAAGTAATAACGTTGTTATGAATTTAGAAAAAACAAATTACCAGATAGAGTCAAAATTGACATAAAAGAGTTTTAAAAAAAATATTATATTATTATTTGATATTATATTCCTAAAAAAATAAGGATTGTCCAAAGGACTTATATAATGATTGGTGTATCATTAATTAACCACTTGGGTTTCTCATTGATTTATATAGTAAGTTTATTAACCATATAATATAAAAATACAAAGAGACATTGTAAATATCAAACTATTTAACTAAGAGTTAAATCTAAAAGATAAAGTTAATATAGTGACCCAAAACTATCTAAAACCTATTGGTTGAGTTTTTTTAGACCCCTACCCACCTTATCTTTTAAATAATCCATTTTGGAGCCATTATAAACTGAAAATTATTTTATTATAATATAATATTTCTATCTTTTCCTATGGTTCCCATCACCACTCTTTAAAAGAGAACTCATCCTTCTCTCTAATTCACACATTCAAAGCGTTTCGGATCATCTATCCCCTGCCCAAATATCCTCTCACCTTCCCTAAACTCATCTTAGAGTCCTTACATTAGTTTGAAATCCAACTTCTGAATCCATTTTGATCAAATCAAAAGGAAAAACCTGAAGAAGAGGTAATAATTTCACCACCATCTTACGAGTTCTTTTCTTCTTTCACTTATTCATTCGTTGTTATTGACATTACAAAATAATAAATCCAGTATCTTATATATATTTTGATGTTATTATAAATATGGTAAAACCATATTCATTAGCCTATCCATCCTTTGAATGAAATGTCACCATACGTGTGTACGTACGGATTAATGTCTCCACGTCGTGGTGTAATTTTTAATCAACACATTATTACTTGGTTGAATATAATCATGATGTGTAATTCATGTAAATAATAAATATAACATTATAATTATTATGTATATATGATATAACATCAAAAAATATATTATTTTAATATCAATAAAATGATATTGTCGCTCGTGTGTACGTAGGGATTACCGTCTCCACGAACGCGATTAGATTCCTTCCTCATCGTCTCCATTCATGAAAAATTTTCATTAGATGATTAAAAATAATGTTTAAAGATTTTTTATAATTCTTGGTATGAAAAGGATACATCCCTTACATAATAAATATGACTCACATAACAAATAATGTAACGGAAAATTAATCTGTTTACACCCAAAACAGCGATAATACTAAGATATTGTTAACAAAACAATGTTAACATAACAAATATGATTTCATATTAATTTATATGATTATTTTAAAATTTAATAACAATTATTTCACCATTATAAAGGAGTTTAACCTTCCCTCTACAAAGTAAATGTACAAGTTAAGGGTTAATTTCACAATCTCTTTATTATCCGAGGATGTTTTTACTTAAGTATCTACTGAGACCTCTTTATCATCCACATCCATGTCTCTTAAAAATTTATTTCAAAACATTATTAATATTTTATAGACTATGGGTTAAAGTCATTTATACCGTTTTTTGAATTTTTATATGATTTTTATAGAGGAATCATTCTGTCATTTTCCAAAAAAGGTCCCTTTTAACCTTTTTGACAGAATAAGGTAAGAATGTTTTTTTAACTTATACGATGGGTGAGACTATTTCCTTCCTTTATAAAATCATCAAAGCTTCCCTTACAAGCTTATAAGAATATTTTCAAAGTAATTGTTTTCTTTTCTAATTATGTTACTTTTAAACGATTTCCAAAAAAATAGATATTTCTCTCAAATAGTTTTGATTTCATCTATGTCAACAACCTTTTATGGATTTTAGGCTTATTTGAAGTTGAGTTATTATGATAAAAATATTATATATAGTATTGAAGGTTTTTTGATATGTTTGAAAGTGGATGTGTTGTTTTTATACCATTCATGGTTTATGGAGAAAGTATTGACATTTCATATGAATGTTTTAAAATGAATGTTTATGTTATGTTTAAAATTGTTCATATGATGAATGAATTGGACTTAGTTAGTGAAGGGTGGAGCCCGCTATAGCTCCTCGATGCATCGGTAGGTCTCATGAGACAAAATAATGTCTTGGCACAAGGCCTTGAAAAAATCTTATTTTTATTCTTGGCACAAGGCCTTGACTATATGGTTATGATAGTCTGGAATTTTTGATTCCATCATTATTAAAGTGGTTATTGATATTGCATGTGATTATTCGACTAGTATAATATACATGTGAATAAGTTAATGGAATTTTTTCATTTTATATTTTCTATATTATGTTAATGTTCAAGTTTAAAAAGATTTTGTTTTAGTTATACATTTCCATAAATGTTTATGTTTTTTTATGAAAGTTTCTGTTATATTGTTATCCTTACTGAGCATATTAGCTCACCCTATTCTATGTTTTATTTTTCCCAGGATGTGAAAAAGAATTTTATGACTGACCTGCAGGGATATTCGGAGGGGATATGAGTGTGGACTATGGAGACTATGTTGTGGTATTTTTTCACTTTATTATGTAATATAAGACTTTTTAATGTATCATGTGTTTCCATGTATACTATACTAATCGGTCCTTCAGGACTTGATGTTTTGTGATCATTCCAGTGTTATGTAATAATGCACCGACTCTAGGAAACTAGGGTTGGGGAATTACAGTTGGTATTAGAGGAAGTTTAGTACAAAACTTGGAAAATAGATTTAGATGAACTCTGATTAGAGAACATAAACCTAAGATGGACTTTGAGGATTGGTATAGAAGAACTTCCTAGAATTTTGGTATTATAGAGATTTTGGGAGTTTTTCGAGAAATACAACCTTGTCTGGATACGAGCAAGTAGAGGCGGATCTGGCACAGATGTACCTAGGGGTAAAACCTGAAAACACTACATTGAGCTAGACTCGAATGTGAACTGGTACATGAAAAAGGGCCTTACTGCACTCTTGGTTACAAAACTCCCGAGGGATATGCTTAGGATAATTCTCATTTTATTTACACCCCATTATGAAGGGTTTATGAGTATATACTTCATCAAAGAAGACATTTTTATGATTATGGATTATATCCAAAAATTGTTCAATTTATTTTAGTTATTTTACAAGTTTGGAATTATTCATTTTAATTCATAAATTGACCTAGTGTATGTCGTTGTATATAAATGGCACCCAGTAGAAGGAATGTGAAGTACAATAATACATATGATCCAACCACTAAGAAGGAGCATATCTTCCATGGTATTATGCCATCATTTAGAAGGGAAATAGTCTCTCATGTTTCTCAACATATGAAGAAATAATATCATGTTTTAATAAGATAAGTAAATAATTTTATGAGTCCTATGGCTTTGAAGGGAAGTAGGAGAATAAAACAATTGAAGAGAGAAAGATGGATAAAGGGAAGAGGGAAAAGAATAATTTTCCCATATGTGATAACTATGGGAAGAAACACCCTGGAACTTGCCTTAAGGGAATTTTGGTTTGTTTTATATGTGGAGAAAAAGGACACCATTTTTGTGACTACAAGGGTAAGAAAAAATTTTCAATAGTACAATGATTCATCTGTATGGAGTTGGAACACTACGTGAACCAATGATCAAGTCATTAGAGTATGAACCAAATGATGCTATTTGATAATAATAATAATGTTATGATACAACTACATATGAGCAGTAATGATTAGATTTCTTATATTTTTATTAAAGAATTATGTCATTTGAGTATTGTATCAATGGTGTACTGGTTATAATAATTATGGAGCATATAAGGATTGTACTGCAGTACTATTTCATTAAGGACTTGAGATTGTGTGGAATAAAGAAAAGGGACTCAAAACAAGGTTAAATATTTGGAAACTATATGGTTGAGAGAGAGATAAAACAAAATTTGGTTCTGATACTAGGGTAGTGATTTTGGAATAATACATGTTTGATTTGGATAAATTATAAGGGATATTATTGACTACCATGAAACTAATTAATGATTAGTATATTCCTTCATTTTTGGATTTTACTACATTTTTGGATGGAAGAAGTATATCCAATATTTTATAAGGAATAAGGGAGAATGAATGTAATCAATAAGGTTTTATTGTAATTCTAGGTGTTACCATGTTTAAAAAAAATAAATGATGAAGGTGTTCAAATGTTATTACATGGAAAAAAGGATCTTCATAGTGTTTGACATCCATATAAATTTTGGGCTGTTAGTTTAGATAGATGTATTTTGGATAAGTCTAAAGCTTGAAATGGATTAAGTTTGAAAGGTTATATTTGGAATTTTATAAAATGACAACACGCAGACCATGTGACTACCCGTCGCTTTGGACAAAGCTGCGGGAATCGAACCCACAACCATAGTGTGATTGGGATTTATCGCCTACCACTAGACTACATGAAGTCCCTGGATTGTATAATGTAGTTTCTTTTTTAAAGGTTCTGATATGTTAATTATAAATTCATTATTTTTAGAACCCTATTCAATTATGAAAAATAGATTTTTTTTAAAATCATTTGGAGTGAAAGATGAGTTTATGATAGGAATTAGTTGAAGGAGGAAACTCTACTTGTAAAGTATTTATATATATATATTCTTATTATTTTATGGAAAAATTAATTATTAATATTTAGGGAAGGGATCTTAAAACCAAAAATGTGTTATCCTAATACCTTATGTTTTGTTGAACTGATAATATTTTAAATCATCATAGATTGATGGCTTGGAGACGCTCAATTCTACATTTTTTTGTGACCGATGACCTCATTCACTCCCTATAAATATTTACGTTTTTTTCACAATTATGTGTTTCTAATTTCCACCAATGTTCCCCTAATCGAGATCATAATTTGATGGTGACTTTTTCATTCCCCTTTTCTCTTATTAAGATTAAATTGTATTAACCCAATTTTCGATGTGGGATTTCTGACAAATCTATTTTCTATTTTCAACCTTTTATTTTAGAAGAACAATTTCAAATTCTGAGGACTCAATTTATTGAAGGAGGTAAGAGTGTAACTTTCCAATATTTCATAGTACGTTATTTCTTCAAATTAATTCAATAACTTCCACTACACACAACACCGAGTTCAAGCGCACCACGACATAAAAAACTAGCTGTTAAAAAGCAGTTATGAATAGTATTAACCGAATTTTTAACATTATATAATCCTTATAAATTTAGAATTTATATTATGATTATTTCAAAATAATGTAATAAAAATACATTTTTTCAGATGAAAGGAGTATTTTTCAAAAAATACAATTTTACCGCATTTTTATGGCGAACCCTTTTTAAATCCAATATTTGAATCTTTTATGTACTCAATTTGAAAAAAATAAACTTATTCTTTAGAATCGGTACATAAAAATTTAGTTTCAAAATTTGTTTTTGTGTTTTTCTGATAGCTTTTATATGTGGGTGAATAGTAAAAAATACTATATTTTAACTGAAAACCACTTTTTTAATCAAAATAATTTATATTGTTGAATTATAAATTTTAATGGTTTGGAAGTATAATTTTATTATATTTTTACAATTTAATCCAATGATGGTTATTGTATGCAATTTCACTTTGAGATTGGACATAAAAAGTGTCAATCTTTTGATAGTTATTATTTCTTAAAATACGCATTTTGGTTTTGACAACAAGAATTAATTTTAAATTTATAAATGAAACTACTATTTTTTTAACTTGGTAAGATATACTTCATTTTTGAATACGTAATATCAAAATTATCTTAGGGAGAATTTTTTTTATATTTCCGAAAACGTTCAATTTTTGATGAATAGTTAAAAACACTAAGTTATAGTTTAAAAGCGATTTTTAATTTGAATAATTATTTATTTTATTTACATTTATTTTAGGTCAAAATAGACACATAATACCTATTAAAGTTAAATGTAATTCATTGGAGTTAGTTTATAATAATTTTATATATATAAAAATTTTATTGAACTTTTCTCCATATTTTACCCATCTCATAGGAGAATTTGAAAATTCACATTAAACTTAATTTTACAACTTCTATGAGTAGAATTTAGAAAATCCGAGAGACAAGGTTCATATCAAGGAGGAAACTTTGGTTCAATAAGATAAAAATAATTTTTGGTGAATAATAACTTTTTACGTTTATTTAACACGGTTAAAAGTAAATAGGGTAATTAAGCTTAAAAATGATATTATTATTACCCTAAAACATGTACTAATTATATTGGATAAGTATTATTCGACAAAAAACAACTTTAATAATAATAAATGAACATATTTGGTCCACATGGATTAGATTAGGACATTTATTTTTATTTAATTCAAAGAAGATTTAAAAGAGTTAAAATCAAAGTTTAATAACTAAAATATTATTAATATAGTGTTATAAATAAGATAAATTATATTATAAATATTCATTAGAAAGATAAAATTACTTTATACATAATTTTATTTTATTTATAGTTTTTAAACATTAAATAAGTTAATTTATTTATGACACAATGGTGATGCAGTAATTACCTAATTAAAGAAATACTAAATTAATTGACATTATAAATATCCAAATAAATGTAATTTGAAACTTTTTATGTATTAAACTAATTTTATATTTTAATATGACATATGATATTAGGTTAGATGAATTTTTTTTGAAGTAATAATGTGGTTATGAATTTAGAAAAATCAAAATACCTAATAGTGTCAAAAGTGACATAAAAGAGTTTTAAAAAAATGTTATATTATTAATTGATATTCTATTCTTAAAAGACTATATTTTGGCCAAAGGACATATATAATGATAGGTTTATCCTTAATTAAATACTTTGGGTTCTCATGGAAGTATATAGTAATATTGTTAACCATATAATATAAAAATACAAAGAGACATGGTAAATGTCAAACTATTTAACAAAGAGTTAAATCGAAATGATAACGTTAATATAGTGACCCAAACCAATATAAAACCAATTGGTTGAGTGTTTTTCAACCCATACCCACCTTATCCTTTAAATAATATTTTATTTAGCCATTAGAAAACGAAAATTATTTTATTATAAATAATATTTCTAGCTTTTCCTAAGGTTTCCCTCAACCCTCTTATAAAAGGGAACTCCCCCTTCTCTCTAATTTACACCTTCAATGCCTTTTAGATCTGCCAAACCCTACCCAAATATCCTCTAAAATTAAATCAATTCATCCTAGAGGCATTCCATTAGTCATAAATCCAACTTAAGGATCCCATTTGATCAAATCAAAAGAAGGAACCTGAAGAAGAGATAATAATTTCACCACTCTCTTTCATGTTCATTTCTTCTTCCGCTTCTTCCTTCTTTGTTATTTCCATTCTAATATAACAACTATAGTATCTTCTATATTCTGTGATGTTATTATAAATATGGTACATCCATATTCATTATTATATCAATCCTTTTACTGACATGTCACCATACGTGCGTACATACCAATTACTTTCTGCACGTCGTGGTGTAATTGTTATTCAATAAATTATTACATGGATGAGTATAATAATGATGTGTAATTAATGTAAATAATTAATATAACCTGATAATAATTATTTATATATGATATACCATCCAACTATATGATATTTTAATATCCAAAAAAATGACATTGTCGCTCGTGCGTACATACGGATTACTGTCCCCACGAACGTGATGGGATTCCTTCCCCATCGTATCCATTCAAGACTGATTTTCATTAGATTATTAACAATAATGTTTAAAGACTTGATATAATTCTTGATATGAAAAAGACACATATCATCCATAATAAATAGTACTCACATAACAATGAATATAAAGGAAAACGAATATGTTAACACCCGAAACGATGATAATACTAAGATATTATTTACAAAACAATGTTAAAAGATCATATATGATATCATATTAATGTATATGATTATTTTATAATTTAATAACAAGTATTCCACCATTATACAGGATTTTAACCTACCCTATACCAAGGAAAAGTACAAGTTAAGGGTTTATTTAACAATCTCTTTATTATCCAAGGTTGTTTTTATGTAAGTATCTAATGGGACCTATTTATCATCCATATCCATGTTTCTTAAAAATGTATCTCAAAACATTCTTATTATTTTATAGACTATGGGTTGAAGTCATTTATACCCTTGTTTTACTATTTATAAGATGTTTATAAAATAATCATTCCATCATTTTCCAAACAAGGGAATTTTTGAACTTTTTGACAGAATTAAGGTAAGAATGTCTTCTTTAACTTATACAGTGGGTGCGGCTATTTTCCACCTTTATAAAATTGTCAAAGATTCCTTTACAAGCTTATAAGAATATTTTCAAAGGAAATGATTTCTTATATAATAATGGAACTTTTAAATGATTTCAAAAAAAGTAATATTTCTCTCAAATAGTTTTGATTTCATCTATGTCAACATCCTTTGATGGATTTTAAGATTATTTGAAGTTGATTTAATATGATAAAAATATTATATATAGTATTGAATGTTTTATGATATGTTTTACTATGGATGTATTATTCTTATACAATTCATGTTTTATGGAGAACGTATTTGTAACGTCCTGGTTCCGGAAGCCACCTAGAGGCGCCCCGTACCCAGTTGGTCACATGGCCTCAAGCACATTTCCCCAAATGCCAGACGCTTCCGACTAGCAGTGAGGACCTTGGGTGTGATAGTGGGGAAACTATACCCTCATTGGCAGAGTAAACAGTAGAAGAAAAACAAATGGATAACAGCAGAAACCATAACCAATTTTACCACAGTAAACAATGGATGACTGATAAATAAACAGCTGGAGTAAAAATATATGTAAATGATGCATGATACATATATGTCTAGGAAAACAACCCAACAAGTTACAATGCTAAATACATTACTAAACCGAAGTACAAAAGAAAAACATATGAACAACTCCTCGACATTTCCAGCCTCGGCTTGGTCCCATGCACTCCAGCTCCAGTGCAATCAATAACCTGAAGTAGAAGGGAGAATGCCCTTATATATACCTACAACAATATAATCTGTTTGGGCCTAAAATCATGACCCAAATTGGGTGTGAGAAAATGTCCCAATAGGAAACCACGCAAAGATCTGTGCCTAATGCTCAGTGAATATATTGAAGGTAAGGTACAGTAAGTAGTAAACAGGATAATACATAGCAATAACAATCCACAGTTTATAGAATACAATCTACAAACAAGAAACATCCCCTAAAGCAAGTAGAACAAAATGGTAACCTCTGGGTAGTTCTCACAGTCTAATCCCTAAGGATCAACCTACAAGTACTAGAAACCCTCTAGGAAGCAGACACAGTCTCTCTCCTCTGGTTTAGCTAAATAATAGACTCTCTGAGGAAGAACTCATGTTCAATTCCCCCTATAGTCTCGTATCATACTAAATGCTCTCTGGGGAATAACTCAACGTCAATACCCCATGTGGCCCGCGTCGAGGATCTACAAACTCTCTGAAGAAGCACTCAACATCAATTCCCCATGTGGTCTCGCATTGTAAATTAAAGACACTCTGTAAAATCCCTTACTTTCATTCTTTCTATGGTCCACTATACAAGGTTCTCATAGCCCTGTGTAAAAAAACATGTGTTGCGTGCGTATCGCCCCATGTAGACCTTTGTAACTACTTGGATATCATTCTAAGGCACAACATCATAACAGTACATTAGCTCCAATATCTTACAACTAGGAATGGCAACTGGCAGAACCCCAAAAAAGAAAAACAAGCATGGAAAACATCCAGAGTACAGTAAAAACTACACTATTCACAAGCAATTGCCTCTACTCAAGCAATCAAGCAATGCAGGAAAACTACAGGGCAAAACAGAAAACACGCAATACCCCGTTCAAGGGTTTTTGTGGAATTTTCTCAAAATATTCATAGACTTCCTACTAAAAGGCACAAACCACCTAACTCGATGCTGGGAGAACGATATACGTGAACCAAGATGATTGATTCTCCTTAGAATGTTCAGGATATGAGAAAATGAAAAAAAACGCTCAATCAATGATATCTAGAGATAGAGGAGTAATTGGAAAACGAAGTTCTATGAGAAGGAATAACTCACAGCTGTGGTTCCAATGCAATTGATGGCAGCTAAAACAGAGAACAGATGGAGTCTTGGGAATCCGGAGATGTTTTGTGGCCGTACGGGTTCCCTCGGATGAAGAACCTAGAGAAGGAAAGAATTTTGTTCGTCAGGCGCGACCCCGGTTCATTTAACAAAAAAAATACACGGTGTGGTCATATAGGGTACACATCCTGTAGTCTATTTTTCCATAAACTGCTTTAAGCAGCCTCCACTCCAACCCTACACACCGTGTGTGTGGCCCAGCCACGGCCAGCACATATCCTAGCGCAACAACGGAGTACATGACGTGTACTCATAAAGTACACATCGTTTACTTAAATATTTTCCAGAAACTCTTCTTCTCTCAAAAACTCCAGAAAAAGTAAAAACATACCTGAAACGAAGATTCGAGTTCTTACAAACTTTCCCCCTTAAATAAATTCATCCCAGAATTTCCCAAACAAGGCAATGAAGAAGAAACCTTGAACTGCCCCGGAAAGTATGATGGCACATCGACCTTCCTTTCCGAGGTCTTTTCCTGTACTCGACCGTGCTTCCATGGCACCCATACTAGTGGAACAGAACACCCATGGAGAACCGTTGTAGTAAGATCGATAATTTGGATAGGATTCTCCTAAAATGATGCATCCACCTCGAGCTCAACCTCCTCGAGATGAAAGACATGATATGGGTCTGAAAAGTAACGTCGGAGTTGAGATACATGGAAGACGTCATGCATGGCTCGGTACCTCTGAGGTAACTACAACAGATAGGAAACCTGACCAACCCTCTCCAATACCTCAAACGGCCCGACGTACCACGATGAAAGCTTACCCTATCTCTGAACCCTCTTGTGTCCCAACCTCGGTGTGACATGCAGGAAAACCTAATCCCCGACCTTAAACTCTAGAGGTCATCTCTACTGATCAGCATAAGACTTCTGTTGAGACTGTGCTGTAGTCATCCTCTTCCGAATCAACCTTATCTGCCTTGAGGTTTCTTGAACAAGATAAGGTCCCAATAAATATGCATCCACTGCCTCCATCCAACATAAAGGTGATCGACATGGCCTACTGTACAAAGCCTCATATGTTTCCATCTGAATAGTCACCTGAAAACTATTGTTGTAGGCGATCTCCAAAAGAGGGATATGTTTCTCCCAAGAACTGCCGAAGTCTAGAATACATGCTCAGAGAATATCCTCATGCAGCTAGATCATACACTCAGACTGGCTATCTGTCTGGGGTTGTTATGTTGTACTCAAATGTACCAGTGTACCCAAGGCCTTCTGAAGCCCCTACCAGAACCGAGAAGTAAAGCGCGCATCCCAATCTGAAACAATGGCGTACGGAACTCCATGAAGACATTCAATCTATCAAATGTACAGCCATCGCAAATCATCAACACTAAAGGTCTCCTTAATCAGTAAAAAGTTAGCAACCTTCGTAAGCCTGTCGATGACAATCCAAACAGCATCATTCCCTCGAGGTGATCTCGACAATCCAGTCATGAAGTCCATCGCAACATCGTTCGACTTCCACTCTGGAATGGGTAACTTCTGTAAAAGGCCTACTGGTTGTTGATACTCTTCCTTTACCTACAGACAAGTAGAAAACTGCAAGACGAAACTAGAAACATCCCTCTTCATACCTGGCCACCAATATTGGTGATGAAGATCCTAATACATCTTGGTGATGCCAGGATGAACTTCCCAAACCGAGGAATGAAAATCCTGCATCAGCTCTTTGTGTATGTCTGCTGGCACCCATACACGTCCCTGGTAATGCAAGATCTCATCCTCTCCCACTGTCCATCTAGGAAGAGGGTCCTATCCTTACACACTCTCCTACAGGACTTAGCATGCTATGTCTGATAGCTTCCTCATCCGTACCCAATAAATAAGTGTTGAGGTAACAAGTACAGAAGATAGGAAATCTTTTCCCTGTCTATAATGCACCTCCAAATTCATCTCAGAGAATAGATCCATAAGCTGACAGTCACTGCTAGCCCCCTGAACTGACTGAATATGAGTTCTCTTGCTCAATGCATCTGCCACTGCTTTGCCCTTTCCTGGTATATAGGCAAGCTCGAAATCAAAAGACTGAAGATATTCGACCCACCTACACTATCTCAGATTTCGATCAAACTAAGTGATGATGTACTTGAGACTCTTGTGGTTGGTGAAACCCACAAAGTTCTATCCCAGAAAGTAATGTCTCCAACAGCGTAAGGCATGAACAACAGCTGTCAGCTCTAGATCGTGCGTCAGGTAGTTCCTCTCATGTGTCTTCAACTACCGAGACCCGTATGCAACGACTCCCTCTCCCTAAATAAGCACAGCACCCAGTCCGATACCTGAAACATCTCAATAAACATTATATCTCTTTCATGGCTCTGTAAAGACTAGTATCGGTGCTGACGTCAACCTTCCCATCTACCCCAGAAAAGCTGACTCACAAGAATCTGACCATAAGAACTTCACCACCTTCTTGGTCAGACCTGTCAAAGGTGATTCTAGGTGTGAATAGTCTTGAATGAAGCGTATGTTGTATCCAGCTAGCCCTAGGAAACTCTGATCCTCAAAAACGTTCTTCAGCTGCTCCCAGGAAACTACATCTCTCACTTTCTCTGGGTCCACGGATACACCTACCTCTGAGGTGACATTACCCAAGAAGTGAATATGATCCATCCAAACATGGAACTTTGAGACTTTAACATAAAGGTGATGCTCTCTTAGTGTACTCAGAACATTCTCATGATGGGTAGAATGGTCGTGTTGAGTGTGAGAGTACAACAAGATATCATCCACGAAGACCGAGACAAAGGATTCCAAGTAAGGATTGAACACTAAGTTCATTAGTTCCATGAAAACTACTGGCACATTCGTGAGACCGAACGTCTTAACCGTATACTCATAGACACAATACATGATCTTGATAAATGTCAGAGGTATATTTGAGGGTCTAACACGCAACTGATGATAACCGGACCTCAAATAGTTCTTCGAGAACACGCGGGCTCCTAGAATCTGATATAGGAGATCATCAATCCTCAATAATGTATATCGGTAATTGATCGTCAACTAGTTAAACTTTCGATAATCCACACAGAGCCTAAGGGTACCATCTGCCTTCTTCGAAAATTGGACAGGCGATCCCCAAGGAGAAGTACTGGGTCGGATGAAACCCTTTGCCTAAAACTCCTCCAACTTCTTCTTGATCTCCTGCAACTCCGGTGTATCCATCCTATAGGGAGGAATGGACATTGGTGCCGCTCCTGGCACGATCTCAATAGAGAATTACACCTCACGCTCTAGAGTCAAACGTGAAAATTCATCTGGAAAAAAATCCATGAAGTGATCCACCACTAGAGGAAAGTACAACTGTGAAGTCCCCTAGTCATCCAGATAAAGACTAGCAATCTGGTATGTCACCCTTCCTAGCCCATGATGATCGAGTCCTGCTCAACTCACCTGAACATCCCATTCACATCTATGAAGAAGAGACTAAAACTCTAGTGAAATAAAACTCACCTTGTGGTGATAACAGTCGATGAATACCTGGAAGTGAACCAACCAGTCCATCCCAAGAATGACATCATAGACTTTCATCTCTATGACATATAGATTCCATAGGAAACGATACCATTCAACCTCGAGAGGGAACTCTCTGCACTGGCTTACACTATATTTTCTCACTCCCAAATGTGTGTCTAGTGTCAACAAGTGGGAAGAAGGAAGGATACAATTCCCAAGGCTCTCCACAACAGCAACAGAGATAAAGATATGTGTAGAACCAGTGCCTAAAAAAGCTGAAGATAAAACTGAGGATACTAAAATCGTACCTGGAATGGTAGAAGGTCCAGGATCCTGCTCCTGATAGGTCTGATCCACTGTAAAATTCTGGCCTGCCCCATAGCCCTGTAACCCTGCCTGACCACTCTGCGCTGAATCTCCATTCTGATGATGAAGGACTGGTGACTGACTGCCACGGCCTCGACCTCCACATCAGCCCGAACGGCAGGAAGAACTACAGTTCCCCGACTGGTGAGAAACTTTTGGTGTTGCTCCTGAACAAGGAGTCATAGAAGTACCCTTGTCTCCAGTTACTGGTGAGAAAACCTGACAGAAATAGTGAAGGTGACCCATCTTGTCGCAATATCGGAACTCCACTAGGTCTCTTTGGAACTGCGGCCTCGTGTGCCCTGCCCTTCTACACTGGTAGCATACTACCTGGCTACCTGATGATGTATCTCGCCTCCTCGGATCACTACGTGTAGACACCCTATGGATCTTCCTGCTGTCATCTAGAGGAACACTAGATCTAGAAGCAGTACCGCCCAGGCCCACATCTCTAGAGTCACTCAGATTGTGCTCTAAAATCAGCACCTGGTTGACGATGGAAGTGATAGAATCAACTGGAAGTGGTTTACCTGTGAGCGGATCTCCTTCCTGAGACCATCCTCAAACTTCCTTTCCAAGAAAACCCCATTTCAATCTTGGAGTGGTGTGAAATTCTACAGCTCGGTGAAACAAGAGGAATACTCCATGACAGAAAGAGTACCCTGCTCTAGACTCATGAACTCCCGGATCGATTGGCCTTTAGGGTCTCCAGATAGAAGTAGTCATAAAACACACGCTGGGACTCCTCCCAAGCCATAACCTGCTGATGACCCGCCTGTGAGATCACGTCCCACAAACTCTTTGCAGAATATCGAAGCATGTAGGTAGCGAGATTTACCCGCCTCTCTGGAGGTGTTTCCAGATGCTCAGAGAAAGTCAGCATGGCTTCTAGCCATCACTCTACAGCATGTGGTCCTCCTTCCCCCGAGAATGTAAGAGGATGCTGCTGCGGGAAAACCCATGTCAAGTATACCATAGACTATGCAGGAGGTGGTTCTCCCTGGAAGGTCTGCATAATCCTCAAAAATCCTTTACTAAACTTTTCATCAGCACTTGCAACTGGTATCATAGCCAGTGCCAAGGCTGGCCCGACCGGAGGATCGGCAGGAAGTCCCTGATCAGCCATATCTAGTGTCTGATCACCGTCTGGAAAATGTCGTACAACCGGAGGATGTCTCGGAGGCATATCTGTAAAGGATCAAAAGAATACATTAGATCAAGAAAATAAGGATAGAGAACAAAGGAGTACAAAAAGGAAATAGGAGAAGGAAACACTCATGTTTTACAAACCGTGACTACATGGTGTGTATAAACCCTACATGGCGTGTAATTAACTTTACTCCCCTGCTCGTGTCTCCTTGCACGGCTAACCCACATGGTCTTCATAAACTGCGACTACACGGCATGTTCCTGGGGGACAATACTTATAGTAGACAAGGTTTCACGATCCATGTTGTCAGTTACAGGGTCGGCTACATGGCCGAGACTACACGGCGAGTTCCGAAGAAACATGGCATGTACTTGAAGATTTTCTCGGCCCGTGTTGTAGGCGACACGACCAAGTACACAGCTGACCCTTACATGGCATGTTCTGAACAAACATGATGTGTATAGGAGGAGGTAACACCGACCCGTGTTGTTCATGACATGGAAAAGTACTGAGGACAAGGATACACCACGTGTTCCTACAAAACACGGCATGTATGACACGAGCTTCCCCGACCCGTGTTGTTAGTTACACGGTCGGGTACCAGCTCACTACTACACTGCGTGTACCTACCATACACGGCGTGTTCCTGGAGATTTTCACAACCCATGTATCTGCTCACCCAGTCAGTGACATAGTTTAAAACTAGACGACGTGTATATATAAAGTACATGCATTTTATTTTGGGTTTTACAGGCAGTAGCTCAGAAACTGCACTGAAGCCCAGAAAACACAGAAAACAAGGTAAGGATGTGCCAAATTCCGATCTGTGAGGGCCCATACCCCCCATGAATCAATTCTTGGCATCCAATATAGTAATATATAAGGAAAAAAAGTTATTGATTCGCCAATTTCTGATTCAAGAGGGCCCATAACACCTCAAGAACCACAAATTGGCATTCATTTAAACAAGGTACCAAACAAACCACCTTTCTATCAAACTGTAGAGATTCTATCAAACATCTATCACAACAACATGCATTATCTACACAATGTCTATCACAAGAAAATGCAATTGCTAATTCACCCTAGTTGGAATTGCAAGAATGCGTGGCATGTGATTTCTAACAAGTTCCTTTATGATGCATGAGATGACATACCCTCATCTCATCGGGTTATGACAGATATAGAACCACATATCAACAACAATAACAACACAAGTCATGTGAATCACTCTAGGTAAAATCATATCAATCATAAATTTTAAAATCCAGATAACTGCAATAAGCGAGGTAGATTGGCTTTTCCCTATACACGAGTCAGCTACTCCCCAGCACAGCTTAATACCAAGTACTAAATCCATCTGATCCCTGCCTAAAGGTTCCAAATAGTAATCAAGAGAATAGAAAACCTTCTAATACCACTTTGTAATGTTCTGGTCCTGGATGCCACCCAGAGGTGACCCGTACCCGGTTGGTCACATGGCCTCAAGCCCATTTCCCCAAATGCGAGACGCTGCCAACTAGTAGCGAGGGCCTTGGGTGTGATAGTGGGGAAACTATTCCCTCATTGGAAGACTACATAGTGGAAGCAAAACAAGTGGATAAAAACAAAAAACCATAACCAACCATACAAGAGTAAACAATGGAAGACTGATAAATAAACAAATGGAGCAGAAATATATGTAAATGACGCATGATACATACATGTCTAAGAAAACATCCAAACAAGTCCCAATGCTGAATACAGTACTAATCCCAAGTACAAAAAACATATGAGCAACTCCTCAGCATCGTAAGACTTGGATTGGTCCCATACTCTCCAGCTCTAGTGCAATCAAGAACCTAAAGTAGAATGATTCTTGCCCTTATCTAAACCTGCAACAATATAATCTGTTTGGGCCCAAAAGCATGATCCAAACAGGGTGTGAGACAAAGTCCCAATAGGGAATCACCCAAAGATCTGTGCCTAACAGTCAGTGAATATATGGCATGTAAGGTATAGTAAGCAGTAAACAGTAAGCAGTAAATAGGATAATACACAGTAGTAAAAATCCACAGTTTCTAGCAAACAATATACAAACAAGAAAAGCCCTTCAAGGAAGTAGAACAAAAGGGTCACCTATGGGTGGTTCTCATAGTATAACCCATAAGGTTCAACCTACAAGTACTATCAACCCTCTAGGAAGAACACAAAGTCTCACCCCTCTGGTTTAGTTAAAGAATAGACTCTCTGAGGAAGCAATCACTGTCAATTCCCCACATCTTCTCGTATCATACTAAAGGCTCTCAAGGGAAGAACTCAACGTCAATTCTCCATGTTTCCCGCGTCGAGGATCTACAGACTCTCTATGGAAGCAATCAACGTCAATTCCCCCCGTGGTCTCACATCGTAAATTAAAGACACTATGGAGAAGCCCTTACGTCCATTCTCTCTATGGTCCACTACACTAGGTTCTCACAGCCATGTGTAAAACAAACATGCATAGTGCACATATCACCCCAAGTAGACCTTATGAACTACTTGGATATCATTCTGAGGCACAACTGTATAATAGTACAACAGTTCCACCATCCTACAACTATGCATGACAACTGGAAAAACGACAAACAAGAAGAAAAATCATGGAAGACATCCAGAGTACAGTAAAAACTACCCTATTCACAAGAAATTACCTCTACTCAAGCAATCAAACAAAGCTAGAAACAATAGGTCAAAACCGAAAGCACGCAATACCATATTCAATGGTATTGGTAGAATTTGGACAAAATATTCACAGACTTCCTTCTGAAAGTCAAAAAACTCCTACCTCGATGCTAAGAGAATGATATACATGAACCATGATGATTGATTCTCTTTAAAATGCCTAGTATCTGAGATAAATTCAAAAACGGTCAACCAATCATATCTTGAGAAAGAGGAGTAATAGGAAAATGAAGCTCTAAGAGAAGGAATAACTCAGCGCTGTGGTTCCAATGCAATCATCGTCGGCTGAAATGGGGAACAGACAGAGGCTCGGGAATCTGGAGAAGTTTCGTGGGTGTACGGGTTCCCTCAGACGATGAACCTAGAGAAGGAGAGCGTTCTTTCCGTCAGGCGCGAGCCTGGTCCATTTAATGAATAAAATGAAGAAAATACACAGCATGTACTCTTGGAGTACACTGTGTGTACTCTGTTTTTCTATACTCCGATTTAAACGGCCTCCACTTCACCCCTACACATTGTGTGTGTGGCCCAGACACAACCCACACATGGCCTGGCGCGACAAAGAAGTACACGGAGTGTACAAATAAAGTACACGCCGTGTACTTCAAAATTTTCCAGAAACACCCATTTCCTCAATAACAACATAAAATGGAAAAACATACCAGAAACGAAGATCCGGGTTCTTACAGTATTGAAATTTCATATTCTCATTTTAATACGAATGATTATGTTATGTTTAGACCTGTTCATATGAGGAATTCATTGGACTTAGTAAGTGACGGGTTGAGCCCGCTATAGCTCCTCGATGCATCAGTAGGTTTCATGAGACAAACTAGTGTCTTGGAAGAAGGCCTTGAGAAAATATTATTTGTAGTTTTGGCACAAGTTCATGTCTATGTGGTTATGATAGTCTGGAATTATGAATTCCATCATTATGAAAGTGGTTATTGATGTTTCATGTGATTATTCGACTAGTAGAATAACCATGTGAATAAGTAAATGGAATTATTTAATTTTATTTTTTCCAAATTATTCTAAAGTTCAAGTTTAAAAGGATTTTGTTTTAATTATACATTGCCTTAAATATTTATTCTTATTTTTGAAAGATTCTTTTATATTTTTATCCTTACTGAGCATCTGAGCTCACCCCTTTCTGTGTTTTATTTTTCCTAAGATATGAAAAAGTATTTTATGATTGACCTGTAGGGATAGTCTGAGGGGATATGAGTGTGGACTATGGATACTATGTTGTTGTAGTTTTTCCATTTATGTTGTAATGTAATTCTTATGAATGTATCTAGTGTTTCCAAGGCTACTAAACTAATCGGTCTTTCAAGACACGAACTCTTTTGATCATGCCAATGTTATGTGATAATGCACCGACTCTGGGTAACTATGGTTGGGGTGTTTCACATGATATCAAAATAAACCATAACACTAAACATAAAAATTATATTATATTATCCAAGAAAAATATATATTTTATCCAAAAATAGATTAAGAGGGGAAAATTGTATGGAAGCTAATAATGAGATATAAGAGTGTGAGTTTACCACCCAAAACTAAATCCAATGTAAATTATAATAATTTTTACCTATATATGAGTGACACAAGGGATGACTCCCCACAATTTGATGCCTATAAACTAAATCTTAGTTACCATTAATATCCAATACTTCCAAGAGGTTCCTTACTATTACTTATGTCAATAAAAACATGATATACATACACTGAAGGTGGTATATATGATGAAATAATGACTATACTAGTAGGATCTCACTAAGTGTTCCGTGAGAAATATTATCTATAAAATACATGCATTCTAGTTTGGAAATACCACCAATAAGAACACTAATTAATTTTTAGAGACATGAAACATGTAATAAGATTCATGAAAAAGAAAGGATAAATGTGAAATCCATGATAATATGAATTTATAAAAAAAATAATCATGTTGTTTACTTTAGGGTATCTATAGATAGGGAACAATAATGTCATTATACATTCTTATGTGGAATTCCAATCATATACAACTTTGTACGGGCCACAAGAGGAGTAAAATCAAGGTGTATTGTTTAATGTCACATTCGTATTACTGTGTAATCGTAACTAATAGTGTAATCCAATGATAGGGAGTAAATCATATATTCCTAATAGGAACTTCCTCTACTGTCCCTCTCCATAAAATTAATGTTCCCAATATGTATAATCATTTCAGATATATTATAAAATCAATTCTATTGAAATTGATTTTTTATAAACAACATAACATGAAATATAAATATATATATATATATATATATATATTAAATTGGATTTATTAAACTTCTAATAACTCTTATAAAAGGATAAGTGTCTAGATTATTTATTAACATATAACCAGTCTTCATTCTGGAAGTAATAAATTTTCATCCTATTCAATTTGTCCTCACTAGTTCAATAAGGTTCTTATCAAAAATAACCATGGGAAACCCCTTATGTGTTTACATGAACCAAACTATGGAAAGTCTTGATGGGAAGTCCTAATATCTAAAGGATATTAAAAATACACTAGGGATTATTCATTCATAATTGGTAATGTTTTTTCTTAATTGCAAAATATACAATATGAGACATCCTAGTAGAAATCAACTATGGACACTCCACCAGGGCATGAATCAAAAATTATAAAAATAATATAGAATCCAACACAACCAGGGGGAACTAAAAATAAATATACGATGTTAAATAAAACATGTGGGAAGAATAAATATAAAAATAAAACATGGAAAAGAATCGGCCCATTGCCATGTAACATGCAAAAAGAAACTTTCCTTGACATTAATACCGACATACCAGAATCTAAACCCAAGATAAAACATTATTCAAACCAAATACACATTAGAACTCAAATTTAAATAGTATTGATCAGAATTTAAATAATTATTCGGTTTCCCCCATACCATGGGAATACACTTTTAAGATATGTCAATTTCATGAATGTTTATAATACAACTGTACAATATGCTTTTGTATTTATATTAAAATAATTTATAAGTAAATGTCACATTAATTTATTTTTTCTTAGTGATATAATTTAAATATCCCAACATAACCAAGAAATTGGAATTATTAATAAGTGGTGACATTTAAGGCAAGGATTCAGGTTCAAAATCATGTTGTATAAAATATAATTTTTTTGTAAATAATATAAAATTACAACATTTTAATACCCCATTTTAAATAAAATTATAGTAAGAAAAAATAAATAGGTAAATATATACATTTAAAATAGATAAAATTCATAAATAATGAAATATACAAGAAAAAACATAATAAAAACTAGTACAAATGAATATTTACTAATATTGATAAATTATTACATGAAAAAAACTAAGAAACAAAGAATAAAATAAAATAAATAAAAAATCACTAGATGAATATTTCCATTAATGCATCCAAAAAACCATGAATAAATTAATACCAAATAATAACTATAAATGGAATGACTATGTAAACTGAAAAATAAAAGAATGACATCATGGGAGAGGCCATAGGGAAACTAAAGATTGAGATATCTAAAGTCCTCATACTATCTCAGTGATCTGACCAAGTATATCCAACTATGAACAAGATGATATGTGGATCATTATTAATGTTTTAAAAAGTTACATCCCAATGAAATGGATACCTGTCCAAATATTATAAATTTTTATTTATTGTTTTTTCATAATTCAAATGCTAGGGATATCATAATCAATGACTAGTAATAATTTTATAATGTCGCTATATATATACCTGAGGTTTTCTTTGTTAGAAACATTGAAGTGAGTAATATAATTAATTTAATTAAGAACATAAAATATCAAAGACATATTTAGAACATATATAAATAATGAACCACAAAATACCCTCACCTCTAAACACCCTTCACAAAAGAATCCCATTTTAATCAATAATATTACTATATGAAACACATACCCTATCTTGAATAATTTCATAAAGTAACAGAATATAAATAGTTTACATTAACTTTTTGGAAACAATGTCAAGGGTCTCGCTTTTTAGGTCTAAATAAATATAGGGACACAACGACCCAAGACTTTACTATTTATTTTCTATAAATAATTATTTTGTGCAATATCATTCTTTACATGAAACATAGGGGTAAAATGAGAATCAAAATATTAAATTAATATTATTAATGAAAATTAACAGTAATAAAAATTATTTTACAAACAAAATTTTAATAAATTAGAAATTCATACAACATGGTATTATTTACAAATAACATATTTAAGGGAATTCTTTCAGTAAAATAATAATTTCTATATTTATGGATTTTTATCTAAAAAATAAATTTATAAAATTTTGTATTTTATATCAATAAAATGAATTTAATTTCTAAATTTATCATGTACAAATTAGTATAATTTTATTTATTTTTTGATTATTTTTTTAAATATATTATTATGAAGTGAATAGTGAAAACTATAGTTTTTACCAAAATAAACTATTTAACAAGTTGTCTAAACATGTATAGAAAGAAAATAAAACTAATTTAATTAGTAATAAAATCTAAATAGTATTATGAACACTTAATTTTAATAAAATATTTTTTCTATAAAAAAGCTTTCTCAACACATCATATGTTTTAATTTTAAAATCTTCTATTAATATATATAGAAGATAATTTATATTAAATGGTTTCTAAACAAAGAATAAAATTTCAAAACATTGTAATAAATGTTATCTTATATATTTAGATAAAAAATAATTACCACTGTTAAATTTTAACTAGGATAAGTATGTTTAAAAATTAATTTTCTAATGTAGCTCAAAATTTACTAAATCATTTTGAAACATATATATTAAACAATACCATTTCTAGAATAATATTTCGTACCTACATGTACCATAATCATTTATATTCCTAAATCACCTATCTATCATGAGATTCTATTCATACCCCTTACCTAACAATCTTTTCAAATGATTTCCCTACTTTTTATCATATAAAATGAGGTCACTTCCCCCCATGTATACCCACAACCCTAGTTCAAATTTAACTAACAAATATGTCCAATTGAAATTTTATATATCCCATATACATGTTTTTTATCAAATATAATCTACAATTTTTCTCAAGTACATTAGTTATAATCAATAATTTAAGAGAGGATTCTAACTCACAATGTATGTATTATTTACTATTTTAATTTTTTATTCTTTCTTCCCATATAACCTCCTATAATCCATGATAAATATATGTATATTACATAAAAAATATAAATAATTTATGAAAATGTTATTATACTTATGGTATGATAATAATTTAATCCTCTCCCGTTCAATTAAAAAATTGAAAATCTATCTCATATTTACATGTTGACAACCCCTTCCTAGAAGGAAACATTCCATTTTTAATAAACACTTTTCAAGAATAGTTCACAAAATGGTCTTAGTAAATGTATATGTTATTAATTTCACAATTTATATCTCAAAATAAAAAATATACTATGTATATGTAATATTAGAAATAATAATTCATTATAAAATTAATCACCTAAAACAAACATACCAAAGGTGGTAATGATTAATTTAAAAGTAAATAGTTCAAATTAATTTACATAATTATTATAAATCATCCAAATTATTTTTCTATACCATAATAAAATCTAAATAATTTCATTATAATTTTTTTAAAATGATATTATAATAAAGAATCTCTTCTATATCCCTTCTTGAATATCAAATGTAGCATGTTATTATTGGGTCAGTTTGACCACCTACATAAAAAATATTATAAATTTCTATTAAGGATGCATATGGAAGCCTAAAAGTTATTAATAATAATGAAATAAATATTTATTGGTTTTGGTTTTGTTATATAAACATTTTAATATTTAATTAAAGAACCTCCATTAATGTTATAGAAATCATTAAAACATGTCATCGCCATTTTTTTGCTTCTACAACCATAAGTAAAATAATATTAGAATTAACTAATATGATTATTAACTATCCTAAAAGATTAGTTCCATTAATTTTCTTGAACAATGATTGATTATGGGATTTGAGAGATGATTGGGGACTATCACCACTATTACAAAACCAGTTTAAAACAATCAATATTACTCATAGTTGATATTGAAAAATAGTTAAAAAATTAACATATGTACCAATAGAAAATATTTTTATTTAATTTTTATTGTCCAATATAACTTTGTATTTTTTTGTGTATCTTGAGAAGATGGTGATGTTGAAGAGGATTTCATTTTCAACACTGTATCTTAGGATCTACATTATTTTCAATCATTTCTACACCACATATTGTTGGTCATAGAGATCAAGTGATATCATATGATTTATAATACTTTAGAGACATTGATGTATCCAAGGAATAGGAATGATCCCAAGTTTTAGATCACCATAGTAATCTTGACTAGAACATAAATGGGTGGATTTTATATGGAAATAAGATCACAATTTTTCAATCCATTGTAAATTTCATGTTTCCCATTATGTATAGAGTGAACCATGATATAGTTCCTTTGAAAAATTAAGTGTCCACACCCTAACTATGCCTTATGATGTGTAGAATAAAAATTTATTATAGGAAAGGAAGGATTCCATTCCAAATCATATGTGATCATTCCTAAGTATGTTTGATGATGTATAATGATGATTGGTTTAGAGGAGATGATAAAAAATTACTCATCCAACTTTTTCGAATCTGGTCACATGAAAGTGTCCACTACACAATGATGATTTCCTCACCATAAGGATGTATGAGTTTTTTAGGGATATGATATATTCATGTTTTCCACAACATTTTATATGGGAAAAAGGTGATACTGTGACATAGTATGTTTCACCATGTCTGTGCTATAT
The DNA here is from genome assembly GCA_963277665.1 of Viscum album. Classification (NCBI taxonomy): domain Eukaryota; kingdom Viridiplantae; phylum Streptophyta; class Magnoliopsida; order Santalales; family Viscaceae; genus Viscum; species Viscum album. The sequence continues at coordinate 433,544,926 of OY728158.1, read as the reverse complement.
TATCTTTTTTCTACTATCTGTTTTATAAATAATAGGAGTTATGGATCAAAACTAGTGATGGTTGATTCCAATTTAATTTTCAATTATAAAACCATAAATTTTTAGTAACACCTTAAATAATCCCATATATACAAGAGAATATACTATTCAAATAATTTTAATTAAGGGGAATGTATCTAAGGTGTAATAATAATATAACAAAAAAAGGAAGACATAAGGAGTATTTTTTATAGAGAATATTTCTAGAGGATTTATCTTTGTCATATCTAAATGATGAAATATCAAATAAGGTGTTATTATAGTATTACTATCATCACTTTATATCATTATTTTCCTAATAATGAGATTCCCCATTCTTGGTTTATGTTCATATCATCAACATGCGAAGGAGAATGATTCAACTAGTAAATTAGTGAGTTCTTTATAGACTTAGATTTGTGAGTTCCCTAGATGTTTTAGTAATAAAAAGGAAGTGTCCCTGAGGCTACATCAAACTATAGATTAAGAAGATTGTTTTTAGTGAGTTTGGTTAAAATTCATGTTGTTTTTCATTATCCTTATTCACATCCCAGTGCAGGTGAACCAAGTCAAATCCATTATTTCTTTTACTACGTTTTTCACTCATTTAGTGAAATAGGATAGGGAAATTAAAGTATTACTCATGGTTATTTAACATGTTTCTCATCTAAGAAAGAAATTATTTAAACACAAATACCTTGATTCACCCCTGGGTGTTATGTTATATAATATTCTATCATGTGGTATTAGATTGGATTTTATGCATCTTATCTCCTAAAAAAATAGAGCTGTTATCCCCCATAAAGGTGTCCCAATATTTAAAGGTAGTAATTTCATTTTATTATAAAATAGATACAATATTATTTTAGATCTTTCTGCATTCATGTTTTCACAATATCAATCTACATATGCAATATAATTATTAAAAGTGGATCCTTGAGTAAAATTGATCATTCAGAATTGGTTATGGATTCTAAAGACCTAAATTTGATGGTAAGTTCACATTCCAATCCAATCATTACAATGTTAATTGAATTAATAATATAAAATTTTATGTCAAAAAATATTATAAACATGTTTGTAGAAGATTCAATGGTTTGGGAGGAAAAGTTGTAAGTTTTATGGAATATGTAAAATGATTTTGGAATCAATTTAAATGAGGTGATGGATTTTTATTTTTATAAAAGAAATCTCCTTTTTGGAGTTATGTGTTGTCCTGGTGAGCACCATAATTATTAATATATCATGAAGATGATCATGATAATACTACCTCTTTATTTCAATAAGAAATTTTTGGGTCTATAATAGAATTATTTTAATGAGTTTTCATTTGATAGCTTTCATAGTACACTGGTGGATTGTGAAATGAGATATGATGAAAATTCATCAAGAATAAATGATTATACTCATAGGTGGAATCTAATTCTATGAATAATATCTCAATCATAAATAATCTATAATATGAAATAGTTGAGGTGGTCATATAATTCTTTCCTCAAATATTAAAAGTGAGAGTGGAAGTTTTAAGGGTAATATTCTCCTTACTTGTTTAAATAATATAATGGTGAGGCACTATTTTACTAAATATAACAAAAAATAAAAAACAATGATGATAAAGATAAAAAAACTCAAGATAATGAAAAAATAAGGTTTCAAAAACATTATTTGGAGGTCCTTTTAATGTAAAGATCATCTATTTAGTGAAGAAGATAATTTAGAAGAAAGTAAGGAATAATAAGTTAAAATTTTTAGATATGAATGTTTATTAATGAATATTATGTTTAACCTAATAAATTATGATATTTATGGTGGGTATCGATGAGTTTTTTTAGAATGGTTGATTTGTAGGTAGAATATGAGGTGGTCCTTGAAGAACATGATATAAGGAGAGAAATAAATAAGAAAACAAATATAGTGGTTCAAGATTCTAATATCTACATGAAAAAATGAAAAGAAAAAAAATGTTTTGATGAATTTTTGTAATTGAAAAACTCAGATATGGTTGTTTTGAAAGTAGAGTGAATGAAGTTGAATTGAAACATAAAATTTAATGTAAAACTCACATTATTTGTAGTTTGAATAAATAAATCAATGATTGGGAGATCATATTTGAAGAGATGGGTGATGAAGTTGTGATTTTTTTTGGAATTTTAATGATCAATAATTATTATTAAATACCTAAATTGTGATAAAAGATATATTGGAATCTTCATCATGTTATTCCAAATATATTCATGGGGAGGAACATTTAATATTTCCTTAAGTTCATTTGTTAAATGTAAAATTAAAAAAGTTATTATTTCAAAACCTAAGGATTTGACTCATCGAAAGAGAGTATATATTTTAATAAATAGAAATAAAACTAATCATGTCTTCGAAATGAATTCTTTTTTCAAATTATTTATATTCCACTATTGAGGTAATTGGGGAACATATACTATATGTTCTCTATTTATAAGAGGTAATTCTGAGTGCAACACCAATCCAATTAAGTATGCATAATTTTAAGTAAATCTATTAATTTTAATAGAATTTAAATTTATTTAAAAATATTTGGGTAAAAGAAAATCAATTTTTCATCAAGAATTCAATAACTATCATAAAAATTCATCAAAGTGTTTGAAATAAATGTAGGAAAATTCATCCAAATGTACAGACCTAGATAAAAAAAATCAATTTCTCAAAAAGAGATAGGGTTCATGAAGATAACTATTGAGGATACACATAAATCACTAACATGGGAAGTTAAGGGTAGTTAATATAAGGCTGATATTTGATATATGTACTTAAGGGGAATACAAAATCCTAAATTGTAGATTGTGGACAGTGGATGCACATTATAAATGATTCTAAATAATGACCTCATTGTTAATTTCATGAATAATAATGATATTTTTATTCACTTACAGTATGAAGAGGTCCTTATGATTATTTTTTCTAGAAAATCTATTATTATAGGAGATTATATGGGGAAAAATAATGTTTGATTGGTTGATTGGTTAAGTAATATTATTATTAGCGTTATCCAATTGTGTAAACATAGAAATATGGTGTATTTTAACCAAATGTATTATTCAAAATATTTTAATGATGTTTCTCTTAGTTTATGTAGAAGAATAATAATGGAAAATTTATATTTGTTAGAATAAGAAAAATTCTATATGCTTTGTAAGGGATAGGAGAACATGATTTAGGATATGTGTATTTTCCATTCAATCGAAACTTCTTTGTATATGGTATTAAATAGAAATGAAGGTCACAATATTCCCAATATCACATATAATCACACTCACATATGTGATTCATGTCCATATTAGATTATTATCATAATTTCATACAATCCAAATAATATTATGGAATCAAAGTTGCTTCAAATTTTGCATGTGGAAAATTGTGGACCAATTTCACAAAATGAAATATATGGAATCATGTAATATGTTTTATTTAAAAAATATTTTAGAAATATGTTCTATATTATAAATATTACATCGAATACTGATGTTTATAAATGTTTCATTGTACATCAAACTAGAGAAAAATATATTCTTGGTCTGAAGATAAAAAAACAAACCGACAATGGGACTAAATGAAAAAAAAGCAACAGATTTTAGAATAAGTGTAAAACTATCCAATTAATCATCAAGTATCAGCTATTATAGGACCCCAAATATGGGGTTTGGAAAATAAGTAATCATATAATCAAAAAATGGATTGAAATTTTTTGACCGATATGTCTCTTCTATATTGAAAATTAGAATAGGTTGTCTTTAGTGAGGTATAAATATCGAATACAATAATTCTATGTCGACATTAAGATGTAAATACATATTAAATATGGTATGGAACATAACCTAAAAATAAATATATCTAATACTTTAGAAGTGGATTTTTTTCTCAATAAGGATAAAATATAAAAATTTGAAGAACATGGTGATAAAGGAATATTACTAGGATGTATATAAAATATTAAATATTACATTTATTAAAATAATAGGATTGATATAATGATTTAGTGCAATGATGTCATGTTTGTTTATGGTTAGAAAATGACAACAACTAATTTGAAAATCATTAATGAAAAAAAAATTATGAATATGAATGTGATAATGAAATTTAGGGTTCGTGGTGGTGTTACATGGAATAATGAGAACTCTAATGAATACTTATTTTTAATGAAGTTATTGTAATTCTAGAATGTTTTATAGTAGAATATAGATAGAAGAAATAACATAAAGTAGTGTTTTTGGAGACCATACATCCATAATCTAAACCAAAATAATGAATGTTTAGCAACAGGTTACTATAATTATAATATTAACAAAATTAAAATAACCTTTAAATGATGAGTTTTTGGTTAATAATTTTAATTATGACCTTGGACAAATATAGAAAAAACAGCTAGGATATTTTTTGAAGTAAATTTTAAAATATACCAGTGGAACTATTTTTATGTTCCGAAATAAGATAAATTAATATAAGATAAAGAATCAAAACAATGAATTCCCTTTTAAAAATGGTATTCTCAATTTGAATGAATGGATGTCATTGTGATTTTTCTCCCATTTCAAAGCATAATATTATCTAGTTATTATAATCCATAGAAATTATAAAGGTCTTCAAAATATGAGAATTGATAATGAAATATTCCTTCATGAATGGTATCCTTTATGAGAATGCATATATTTAGAATCAAATTGGGTTTCCCTTAATTATGATGAAGAAAATGTGCTTCCACTAAAGAATACCTAGTATGGACTAAAAAACACCAAATAAATGGCAGTCCATATTATACCAATGTTTAATGAAGATTAATTTTCAATGATGATGATTTGATAACAATCTTTATATCAAGATGGAATATGGCTAGGGGTTGATTATCCTTATCTGTGTTGATGACATAAATTTTGGATGCTCATATGAAAACTAAGGAATTCAGTTTTTTAAACTCACGAGTTGAAAATTCATTGTATTAAATTTGGTAAATCTCTTTTTTTTATATCAATATGGCTAGGTATTGACTTGGAAACAATCTTTTTCATTGTGTATTAAATTTGGTAAATTTGGTAAATTCACATATTAAGGTAATTTTTTAGAGTAATACTATGGAAATCATGTTTGGAATACATTTTTACCTTTTAAAATAATGGAATATATAAAATAATAATTTTTAAATAATGTTTTTCGTTTGTAAAGGATTTTAGGGCACAAGTATTATTTGTAATGTTATAATAAAAATATTAAATATATTATTTCTCATGTGTTTGATTTTTTAATGTAATGTAAAAACTCAAAAAAAATGAGTCTTATATGAGAAAACCAATAGTTCTATTAAATCCAAAATACTTGTTTTACACAAGGAATGACCTAAAATTTTTGGGAATAAGGTGATTGGCTTAATTTTGAATAAAAAAATAAATTAGATAATATATGTATTTATCAAATAGATCAACATAAATTTTTTATATTTTATCCTTATAATGGAAAATTTATAATATATGAATCATATATCTATGTATTTCAGAGGTAATATGGAGGATAGTTCTTAATGAAAAAATATAGATCATAGATTGATACTCTGGTTATTACGGAGTTTTTCTTCAGAAAATATGTTTTTGGATCTCACCAATGACAAAAACATGAAATGGTAATTGTTCATTGATTTTCATAATCTTGAGGTATGATATTATTTTGTATATTTTATCCACATTTTGATTATACCATGAAAAAATCAAATAAATCATTCTAAAAAATTGATTATAGGTCAGTAATTTGTTTATGTGTGTTGATTTATCTACCTATTATTATTAATGGACAACATTTTTATGACCCCTTTTTATTCATGGGGTTATATAGTTTGTCCTTCAGCAGATTGAGGCCAACATGAACAATATCCAAGGTCAATTCCTCAAGGTCATTCTTTGTTCCTTTCTCCCATCATTGATCATGTGTTCATCATACGTATTCCAATTGACCGATAGTTCTACAATTTATAGAAAAAGATTTTTTCGTAGTCAATATTTGGTAAAAACATTTACAAGGTTTTATGTTAGTGATTTAGAGTATTATTGAGGCTATACAAAGAGAAATGGGAGATAATACATTGATCAAAGATTGGATAATTGGATTATTGCTACCATTTGGTGATTCATCAATTTTCTATGATGGTAGGGTCTCCCAAGTGATTAGATATCCATAATCCAACCACCATTAATAAATGAGGATTAATCATCCTTAGATATTTCTTCATATGATATTTCAGGGGAATATCGAAGCCATAGGAACACAAAAATGAAGACACCTAAGAGATTTAGGGGTTCTTGGAACATTCCAACATACATAAAGTGTACTTCAGAAGGAAACAAACCATGTGGTCAAATTATTTGTTTTCTCAGGTTTCATATAGAGTTAAATTTAAAAAGCCTTCTGGGATGTCCAACCACCATGTGGCTATATTCTAGATACTCAGTATGTATCTCAAGGGTAAATGGGCACCACCGAGGTCAAGTACAAGGTCCCATCCAGTGTATTCAAGAACATACAAAGCCAGAGCACCTAGACAAAACCTAAGAAGTGAGTCATGACCATAAACCATGTGCAATATTAGAGTTCCTTGGAAAAGGATAAAATATAATGCCAAGGACCTATGGAAATGGGAATACTTTTCATGGGAAGGACATGTTGTGTGTATGATATACCAGTTATATACTTCTATATAGTTTGTTTGAGGCTCTAGTTATCTTCACTATATAAGATATTTGTAGGGTTTATTCCCTTGATCCATCTCTATATGTGAATATAAAGGATCCCCTTTAATATAAATGATGAGTAATCCTCACGATGGATTACTCTTGGATAGAGTCACACATCCCTCTACATGGCATTGAGTGTTCCACTATAACATTCATTCATATTTTTCATTGAAAATGACAATAATTACTTCTAGTGCATTTGATCACTATCCTAGTGGTTTAATATGGGTATTGTTAGGTTGTACTCATAGGCCCTTGGTCAGAAACCCTAAATATGTATCGAAATCTTTAGATTTGCAGCATGTAATTATTCATAGCGAGGATCAACTAACTTGATCTATCAAATGAGTTCTATCTATGATAGAAATACTTGAGGAGTGAGTTCTCACATATGATTTTTAACATGAATCCTCTAGTGGAATGCAAGGCTATAAAAATCTTTGTGAAATTACCTTGATAATTTGTGTCTAACATGATAATATATGGGTTATTATTAATATTTTCTAATAATATATTTTGAATACACTCTTAATAATGAGTTGATTATATCTTGATTCTTTGTGTCTGGTTATTTTGGATTATCCTATTGGGTATGTTATACTCACAAAACGTGGGATTTTAACACACGTGTCATGTCTTGTATAGAAAACATTCTTTAAGAGAGTCTTATATAGAACATGAGTAGAAAGAACATAGTTGAGCACACAAAATTCTGTTTATTTCAAGGGGTATAATTTTATAATATTCCCTTCAATTACTAGTGTTTTAAACTTTTTTTTTGATTTAATGGGATTCAATTTGTACATTTATTCCTTTATAGAGCTATTTTATACTCAGATGTGGGATTGTGATTTGTGAAATCATTTATCTATCAATTATATGTTTTCATTTGGTATTTTATGGTCCTTGAAGATGTGTGTGTGTGTGTGTGTGTGTGTGCTTGTACATTATTCAAAGGAATACCAAGCCTGTGATATGAATATATGACAATAGTACCAATCTGTTTTCATATTAGGGGTCGGTTTAGGTGTCACATTCAACATACCACCAATCAGGTGAGCCTAAGTAGGTCAGTTACCAAATCATTTTTATTTTTAGAGGATCATATTAGGACCATAATTATTAGATTGTCTAGTTAGTGAGGTTTTGTTTATGAACTAAGGAAACAATGGTAAATTGAATCATGTTCACTTCTTAATCTATAGAACTACTTGTTGGTGTGGTAGCTAACATATAAATTCACCAATAATCTGTTAAATTTATTTTTGACTCAATACATGCAGGGACATGTTGCAAGTAACAAATTGTTGCATTCATCACATAGAAAATTTTTCTGGTGTCCATGCCATTTTTGACTCATCTCCCAGGATATAATCTTTGACCATAGTATATCTTGATTTTTTAGGATTCCTTCGTGATGACAAAAGATTAGGTATCCACGATAGGATCAAGAGGATGGGTCTCCTTGTGAAGGGATTCATTTATATTGAATGTTTAATAGATTGTGCCTCCTGGTTGTCTTCCAACATTACCTCTACTCATTTAGAAGTAGGTTTCTATTGAAGAGGATATGAAAAGGATGTGTGAACCCCAAGAATTTCAATGATAGATACCTCTCAGGTTTTTGGTAATGAAATATCCCTATTAATTAGAGGACAAGATCGAGGTAGTTGGTTGATTTTTACACATTTTTAGGGACCCTCCCAGTCATATGGTGGTCCTAGGGGTGAGTCTTGTACATAGATTTGTAAAATTATGGTGGAATCTATTGACTGAGATGGATGATGATGTAATCCCTCCTTATGAGGAAATCAAACATCTCTTTCAAGAGGACTTCGACCCAACTATGTTGTGATCACTATGTATCTAAGAGTTTCTAGAACTCCAGTAGGAATCATGACAGTTTTAGAGTATGAATATGAGTTACTTAATATCTCACAATACTCAATGAATATTGTTTTTGTTGTGTTATTTCCATAACATAATAGTTATCAAGGATTTATATAAGTTATATGTGCCAGTTTCATATATCATTTCATTCGAACATTTTTTTGGGTGTTAGAGACAATATTTTTGGTTGATAGTTTCTTGAAGGAGAATACGTCCATTGTGGTTCCAGTAGTGGGTAACATGAGGATAAGGATTCATGATCAAAAAATAAATTTAAAAGTCGTGAAATTATAAATGATAGGAATATGAATTTATATAATCAAGCTAGAGGGTTTTTACTTCACTTCAATTATGAAATATTAAGTCATCCAAGGGAGAGGAAACATTACTCTTATGATGGCCAGTGATATATCATGTGGTGTTATCATATCCTCTATACTATATACATAAAAATGGTTGTTGGACCATTGAGGTTCATACATTTACTTGAGCATAGACTCCCACAGGGTTGTAGATATGGATGAGGATATTTAAGATTAGTAGGAGGTGGATTCCATTATGATCATCTTCCACTATTATCCATAGGTGATCCATCACATTCATAAGGAGTTGGTGGTCTGGGACAAGGGAAATTATATGTAGTGGAGGCCTATGAACTAGAGGATCCATGGATTATTTTACATCGGATATATAACTTCAACAATTTATCTATTCTATTGATAGAAACAGGCATGATCAAGTAATTCTTTCCCATATCCACAACTCATGATCTAGTGGTTCTAGTTGATCCTTTGTCTCAACCCTTTCCCATAGAGACACCTACAGGATGAAATTCGATGATCACATAATTTTTTAGAAATTATAACATAACAATTTGAATATTGAGCTTCCTATGGGATATTTTTATAACTATAATGAGGACTTATGATATCATTATATTTATAGAATGGATATACATATTTTATTTATTGATTAAATATTTCTAGGGGAGTATGTGGTGCATCTGAGTTGATATAATGAGGTGTTCCTCCATTAGTGAGAATGAAAAAAAAGTCAAAGATGTATGGGATCATATTCATGAGGATACAATAAATTACTCATCAATTGGATTGAATTACCATTGTAGAAATTTTTTTATGAGATTTCAGACTAATGCATTGGTGTAAGAGTATGATAAAATCGTTAATAACTATATATTAGACATAAATCCCATATAAATAGAGTGAATTAAAAATAGACTTACACATAAAGAATACGTTGATATTAACACCAGTATATCATATGAATCTCTTATAACATCAAGAGATGATTATGTAACTATATGATTTTCATTATAAGGGGTGTTTTTAACATAGTGGGTCACACTGGGTGTTCCCAATTGTGATTGATAATAAGCTGGATGAGAGTTTGAGATTATGAATGGGTTACCGTCAATAATAATTATTCAATAGCATGAATTGATGACCTCTTTGACAAGGAGAAATGGGTGACATAGTTTATGAATATTGTCCTCTGTTTTTTTTATCACCTACTCCGAGTTTGAGCAAAGGATATACCAAATATGGAAATAAAATGTCCCTATGGTCAATATTATTACTTGGTGATTCCCATTGGCATAAAAAATTCAACTAAAGTGATCATGAGACATATGAAACAGATATTAGATCCATTGATTTACTATTTCATAGTAGTGTATATAAATCATATCCTGTTGTACCCCGCATCGAAGGAGGGACACTTTAACATCCAAGTTTTGGGTGTCTCCCAATGGATCCTCGTACCTAGTTAGTCACATGGAATCATGCACATTTCCCTAAATGCCATAGGATTCCGACAAGCATTGAGGTCCTTGCGTGTGATAGTGGGGAAACTATTCCTTCATTGGTAGAATATGAATAGTGGAATGACAAATAATAATTGGTAGCGAAAGCAATAATACTATACAACAAGTAAACAACGGAATACTGAAAGTAAATAAAGAACTAGAGCACATATATAAATGATTCATGTCATATATATCTAGGAAAATAGCCAAATGCGTCACAATTCTGGAAATAATGTAATAAAACAACCTAATAAATAAAACAAATAAACTCCAGCATCATAGAAAGCCTCATCCTTGTCCCATTCCCTCCAGCTCTATAGAAATAATACTTCTGATGATGAAGGGAGATTTCCCTCATCTATAACTATAACCATATATTCTATTGGGTCTAAAATCATAACCCAAATAGGGTGTGAGACTAATCCCAGTAGGAAACTACTAGAATATTGGTGCATAACTGTCCATCAGTATATATAGAAGGTAATAATGGAAATAAAGAAAATAACTAGGAATAATAAAATTTATTAGTTTCCATTACATTCATTGTCGTTTAATGTTCATAATTTAATCAAGTAAGTATCACAAACATGCATCTCAGAAGACAACCCAACAGGATCGAATCCTATCCTGTGATTTGTGTTGAAATATTCATAATAAATATTTAATATTTTCATTAAACATCTGGGTAGCTTACATATTATTACCCCTCTGGACAAGTAATGTAATAAAATGGAAATACACTCTGAGGAATCACTCTCTGTAAATTCCCCATATAGTCTTTCCAGAAATACTAATAAATATCAGGGGAAGCACTCAATGTCAATTCCATCCTATTGTCTCATAACAAAAACTATAGATACTCTATAGAAGCACTAACCGTCAATCCCACATATGGTCTCATATCGTTAAATATAATAGACACTCTGAGGAAGCACTCAACATCAATTCCCCATGTGTTCTAACTACAATAGCTTCTCACAGCCCTGTGAAATTGAATAGTACATAAACCATATCAAGAATCCCAAATTAATCTATTATACCAAATGGAAAAAAAATTACAATGCATATCAAAAGCATTTAACATCAAATAAAATACAACCAGTTCCATCCTATCATGAAAGGTATGGAAATAAGTGTGGCCTCATAGGCATCTAGGACCAAAGGGCCCCAAACATTCAAACAAGGAAACACCACCATGGGGTGTTCTTTAAACATGTAATTCAACATAATATCACAAAAACCAACCCTTAATCCAAAAATAAATCTACGATAGATAAAAGAGGGTTAAATTTCCTTAACCTAAAATACCCAAAATCGGGATAACCGATACATTGGCATATAAAACTCAATGAAAACCGATGAATGGAAACAACCCACCTACATCGACATTTTACGAAGAAAACTTTCGAACGATGGGCCTTGAATCGGCCTATAATGTCATAGATCTAAAAAAGAATCAAAAAAATTCAACCTTGAATAACTCGATAGAGAGAAGAAAACGGGATGTGAGATTCAAGAAGAAGGAAGGATCAATAGTGGGATTCCAATGCACCCACAAAAGATCAAATCAAACCTAGGATGGAGAAACAGTGGATCAGAGAATATTTGTCTATCATGGTCACTCCTGGATGAAACAGGGAAAGAAAGAGAAGAAATTGGAGATTATATGCGACCCTAGTCCTATTAAACAAATAAAAAGAAAGGTACATTGAATTTACTATTAATAAACACCTCATGTATTTTCCAAAACCGGCCATTGACATTAGCAGTATTCCATGTCACCCCACATGACCATGTCTCAACCGTTACATACCCAGGAAATGGATGTACTTGGTAACTGGGAACAATAAATGTACTCCTAAGCCCACGGTGTGTACTTATAAAATTTCCAAAACCACCCCTTTTTCTCCAAAACACCCAAAGACATGATCCATTCCAGAAAATAATATATGTATTCCTACAAACATCCCCCCTTAAAGAAATGTGTAGCTGAAATTCCCTAACAAGGTGGTGATGAAGAATCCCCGAACAACTCTGGCCACTATGATCTCACATCAGTCTCCCTCTCTAATGTGTCATCCTGCACTTCGTCATGTTGCTACAACACCCATACCAGATGAACTGATTGGCCACGAAGAATGTTCGTGCTTCGATCACTAATACAGATAGGATGCTTCTCAAACATTACATCCACCATCAAATCAACCTCATCAGGTTGAAAAACATGAGACGATTCTAAGAATTAACTCCCTAGCTGAGTAACATGGTAGATGTCATGCATAGCCTGGTACCTCTGAGGTAACTAAAACTGATAAAAAACTGTCCCAACTCTCTCCAAAACCTCAAACATCCCAACATATCTCAGTGAAAACATTCCATGTCTCCTAATCATTCTATTTCCCAACCTCAGGGTGACATGTAGAAAAACCTAATGTCTGAACTCGAATTCACGAGTTCGACTCTATCGATCATTATAAGACTTCTGTCATGACTCTATAGTATACATCATCTTCCAAATCAACTAAACCTGCTCTGTGAACTCCTGGACAAGATGAAGTCATAGAATAGATGTCTCTCATTCCTCCAGCCAACATTGGGGTGATCAGCAGAGCCTACTGTAAAAAGCTTTATAAGGATTCATCTGAACTGTAACAGCCCAAGATTTTATAAAGAAATATTCTTTTTAATTTTATTAATGTCTTGTGTTGTACGCTACACCAAAAGGAGCTTGCACAACACACATCCTTGACTTGCCTTGCATTACACGCAATCTCGACCTTCCTCGATAGCGTGTGTAATACGCAATACTGAGTTTCATTAAACAACGATATGCTATTAAAATATTATTAAAACTAGCCGTTATGAATAGTAATAACCACTTTTTAAAATTCTATAAATCTTATTTTTCAAAATGAACTTCATTTTTGGATTCGGAGTATCGAATTTAGCCTATGGTGAAATTTTGGTACTTTTCGGATAACTTTCATATTCTGATGAATAGTGAAAATTACTAAATTATAATTAAAAACAACTTTTTTAATCGAAATAATTAATAGTGATAAATCATTAATTTGAGTGGTTGTAAAGTATATTTAGAATATATTTTTACAATTTAATACAATGTTGGTCATTGGATGTAATTTCACATTTAAACCAGTTATAAACAAGTGTCAATCTTTTGATAGTTATTATCTCTTAAAAACACGCTATTTGTTGTAACAGCGGAAATTAATTATAAAATTAATTAATGCAACTTATATGTTTGGAATTTTGTAAAATAGAAATCATTTTTGAATTCGGAATATCAATTATAGCCTAGGGTGAAATTTTGGTACTTTTCTGAAAACTTTCAATTTTTGATGAATAGTGAAACCACTAAGTGGTAGGTTAAAAACTGAATTTTGCATAAAACTTAATTTTACCGCTTCTGTGAATGGAATTTCGAAAATCCGAGAGACACGGTTAATATCAAGGACTAAAATGTGGTTCAATGAGATGAAAATAATTTTTTGGTGAATAGTAACTTTTTACTTTTTTTTACCGCGGTTATTAGTAAATTGGGTAACTAAGGGTAAATATGGTATTAATATTACCCTAACACATGTCCTAATTCTATTGGACAAGTGTAATTCGACCAAAAACAAACTTAGGAATAAAATATGACCATTTAGGCCCACTTGGATTAGATTAGGACATTTATTATAAATTTATTTAAAGAAGGGTTAAAATAGTTAAATTTAAAGTTTAATAAGTAAATAATTTTTAATATGGGGTTATACATAAGATAAATTCGATTGTAAATATTCATTAGAAAGCTAAAAAAATTTCCTACATGATGGTATTTTATTTGTAATTTTTTAGACATCAAATAATTTAATTTATTTATGACACAAAGATGATGCAGTAATTATCTTATTAATGAAATATTGACATAATTGATAATATAAATACCAAAATAAATGTAATTTAAGACTTTTTATGAATTCCACTAATTTTCTAGGTTACTATGATATATTAGTGTTGATTTAATCAACTTGGTTCGAACATATAATTCTGATATGACTTTCACAAAAATCATATATCAAATAGTGTCAAAATTGACACAAAATTGTTTTTAAAACAAATAATATATTATTAATTGTTATTTTATTCCTAAAAATCTAAGGTTCGGCCAAATGACTTAGATAAGGATATATATATTAATAATAAACAATTTGGGGTTCGTTTGGCATGTTATAGTAAGTGTATTAACCATATAGAGAAAGAAAACAAAAAGACACGGTAAAAGTTAAATTAATTAACTTAGAGTTAAATCTAATTGATAAGGTTAAAATAATACCCCAAACTTGTCTAAATCATATTGGTTGATAGGATTTCGACCCATCACCACTTCAGCTTCGAAATAAGACCCTTTGGAACCATTATAAACCGATTTTGACTTTAATATAAAATAATATTTTGAGATATTCCTAAGGTGCCCCTCTCCTCCCTTATAAAAGGGCACCTCCTCCCCCTCCTCCTCACACCAATTTGAGCACTCAAGCTCGGCCAACCCCTGCCATTTTCTCATCTCCACTTCCCTAGAATAATCGTAGAGGTCCTGGTCTTCTCCAAAGACCAATCTTAGTTCCTTAAGTGGAGGATTCAAAGAGGCGTTCCAAAGAAGAGGTAATATCCATTACCGATCTTTTCAATTTCTTTCTTCTTCAACTTCTTCTTCTTTAGTTGTTTCATGATAAAGAAATAACATCAGTATTACTTACATACTAATATGTTATTATAAATATGAAACAACCCTAATTCACCTTCTATCCATCCTACGGAAAAATGAAATCACAGCGCGTGCGTACGTACGGAATACCGTCTCCACGCCGTGGTGTAATCTATTTTCCACCATCACCTTACAAGGATGGGTATAATGGTGTAATGAGTAACTATATATGATTATTATGAAGTAATATTGATACTGAAATAATATATATATACTCCAATACAATTCCACGATCATAGGAACGATATCATCACTCGTGCGTACGTACGGAATACCGTCTCCACGATGTGATGCGACTCGTTCTACATGATCTTCATTTCATAATGATTATATAAATGAATTGAATGAATGAATATGGTATATACTACACTAATACCATTCTGGAAATGAATTATCTATAACCTAAAGATAAGAATAAGAATTTATTCAACAAAACACGCATAAGAACAAAAAGTTATAAAGACCCGAGTAACAAGTAACAATGAAATATTACTAACAAGAAGCTAATAATATGACCATATATGATCTCATATCAATATGTATGATTCTGTAATAAGTCAATAACATGATTTAAATCATTATACAGGAGGTTCGGACACGTACAAGCAAGTCGGACCTAAGGTAAGGGAAATATCACAATCTCATTTTTATCCGAGATTGTTTATTCGTAAGTATTTACTGGGGTGTATTTTATCATCCACATCCATGTTCCTTCAATATGTAATATTGTTTCCATCCACTTACAATAGTTTAAATCCAATTTTACTCTTCGGTGAGTTTTTAGTGAAGAATATGAAAGGAATCTTTTGTCGTTTTTCCGTACGAGGTACTTTTTGACTTTTCCGACAAAAGTACGAAGAATGTTTTTTTTAACTTATACGGCACGAACGGATTTTTACGGTTTTATAAAGCCTTATTTTCATGAACCTTCCTCCAAAATATTTCATGACTATTTTTAATAAAATCTCTTTCTTTTAAAATTGTATGATGTTTTGTGAAAAGAAATTGATTTTGAAGAAGAAAGGATATTTTCCTGAAGAATTCATTTCAAGTGTTTTATCAAAATTATTTTCCATCTAAGATAATAAAGGGTTCTGTTTCTATCCATATGTTTACATTGATTTGACTTTGTTGTGATGGAATTATGTTTATGAATTCCTTTATCTTATATGAATGGTTTTATGATGTCATGTTGTTTAAGAATCCCATTTTTATTACATGGGTTATGCAATGATGTATGATTTATGATTTTGTGGCACACATAAGAAAGGATTCATTAAGAGATGGGTGGGACCTATATCTCCCTCCAATGCATTGGGTAAAGATTTTATATCTCATGAGATAGACATGGCTGGAATGGTAGGTTATACCGGTTCAGTGAAACAGGACTGAAACGAGGATTACTCGATTCAGAAAGGGACTTTGTCCACTAAGATAGTCTTGGCAATGTGTCTTGACTAACAAGAAATGATTCTCTATGATTATGTGTGTATGCCACAATGAGTAATGTTTTAAGTTATGATTTCATTTCACTACTATGATTTATCCCATGTTATGAAATTATGCTCTCTTTTGCAGGTTAAGATTTCCAAAAATGTTATGTTCTTATGAAAATTATGTGATTGATATTTCCTTTGTTTACCCTTACTGAGCATTTGAGCTCACCACTTTTATGTATTCTTTTCCCCAGGATATAAAGAAAGGTTTTAGGTAAAAAAAAGGGAAGATCTTTATGGGAGATGTTGAAGATATTTCACCACGATTAGAAGATTGTAGTCCGAGTTTCCAAAGACACTAAACTATTACGGTCCTTGTGTGTGTGTTTTTGTAATGTACTAAGTATTCCGCAAAAATAATGTAATGTACATGTACGTCAAGCTTCGGGTCTCTACAGTTGGTATCAGAGGAAAGGTTTAGTCAACCTTTGGAAACTAGGATGTGAGAACGTTAGTGAGATCCCTAGAGATATTTCTAAGGTATGTCTAGGGATGTCCCTAAGGATAAGTATACGTATAGGTTATAGTAATAGAATTACGCTAACGATCATAGAATTAAACCTAAGATGTTGGATATTGAAGGTACTCCCCCTTTATTATGTTGTTTTCCCTAGCATGATTTTTGCCTCTCACACTATTCTTTTTGGGTGTTAGACGATGGCTGGAACCCGAAGGAACCGTGTTGATCAATGCAATGGACAATGCAATGATTGCCCTCCTGAACAAACAAATGTTATGGGAGATGGAGTGAAAAATCTTATTGCTATACTTACACAAGCTATGAATCATTCTGGACTTCCAAATGAGCAGAGAAGGGAACAATATTCTATTGAGTCCTTCATGAGGCAACGTCCACCTTCTTTCAGTGGGTCTTCTGATCCACTTGTGGCTGAACAATGGATCAGTACTACTGAAAAGATATTTTCAGTTCTTCAATGTTCTGAAAATGATAAAGTCATCTTAGCAGTATATCGTTTAGAAGGTGAAGCTGATCAATGGTGGAATCTTATCAAGAATACGAGGCCAAGAGATGAAATTGAGTCCATGGAATGGGACGAGTTCAAGAACTTGTTTTTCAGTAAGTACTTCCCTCGTATTCTTCGAACAAAGATGGAGAAAGAGTTTCTTGAACTGAAGCAAAGGGACGATGAATCTGTTGGTACCTATGAACCAAATTTTACAAGACTTGCAAGGTATGCTTCTGGAATTATCATCCAACCTGAAAGTAAAGTTGATCGATTTTTCAGTGGCTTAAAACCAGGTCTTCGAAGGGCATTAGCTATAAGAGACTTCAGTAGCTATGAAGAAATTGTGCGTTGTGCTATCAAGGTAGAAATGGAAGTTGGTGTTACATATCCATCTCATGGTTTTGACAAGAAACGAAAGATGGAGTTCAAGGAGAAATCTCAGAATAATGGTGAAAAGAAGATGAATGTTTCCTTATGCACAAAGTGTGGAAAGAAGCATGATGGAGATTGTCTTAAAGGGACTAGAAAATGTTTTAAGTGTGGAAAAGAAGGTCATCGAGCAGCTGAGTGTCGAAGTAATGGAAAAAGGGTTTCTAATGATGTGAATAAAGAAAACACTGCAGAGAACGCACCGCCAACACTTCAATGCTTCAAGTGCAAAGAAATGGGGCATTATGCTAATAATTGCCCTAATCCAAGGGTTAGTGATGATCAACATGAGCAACCACTGAAGGCAAAGGACAAAGGGAAATCACATGCGATCACTATGGGCAATGTTGAATATGACAACGATGTGGTGGAATGATTAAGTGTTTATGTAATGGGATTCCAAAATAATGTTGTATCATTGAGTATTGCAATATTTATTGATGTGGTATTCAAAGTGATTGAGAAATTTTTTGGAAATAAGATGATATGCGCATAATGAAGACGAGAAAATGAAATGTTTAATAGTATTCATGAGCTCATGATTAATATAAGGACTAAGTGATATCATGGTTTGAGTATATAGAATTTTGAGGATTTTGGTATGTGGAAAGTGTTAACTTTTTTCACTAAGGTATTCAAGAGAATACACGATTAAGGACTTTGAGTGTTTGGAATGTGACCAACAAGACATATCTTATGATATGTGGGGATCAACGACAGTATTAAATCTTTGGTAATCGTTGTCACTATATTATGAGAGTGGACTGCAGTATTATGTATAAGCCTAAAGATTAGACTGGATTATGTTGGACATAAGTTAGTATTGTTTAAGGATAGAAGATTTTCGATATTATTGATGGGATGTTATAGTAACGTAGTTTTAGAAAAAGGGACAACCTGCAGGATGGGCGACAGCCCATCGCTTCGGACAAGGCTGTAGGAATCGAACCCACAACCGAAGTGCGACTGGCCTTTATCGCCTACCACTGACCTACAGGAAGTCCCTGTTTAGTAGAAACTAGTTTTATTATATTAAGCAGTATGATATATGAAGTATAAGTCCATTTTAGGAACCATATATGATTAATCTCACTATAGATCGACTTATGTATATAAGTTTTGCTAACCTTTTGTTTGAGACAGATGGAATGACCTATCATTCTATCACATGATCAGCTAACACTTCACGAATAACAAATTCAACTTCATTTATTTAAGAGATGAAGTGGAAATTTTTCAAAGCACGAACAGCAGTGAGATTGTACCAAAATAAAGTAAGTATTTATTCTAATTCAAATTTTCAACTTTAGGGGAAATGATCTTGAAAACCAAAAATGTTGTCCTAGTGATCTTATACCTGATGAATCAGATGGTACCTTATATTATCACAAATCTATGGATTTGTGATTACTGGCTTTTCCATAGCCATGTTCTCTACCACTCTCCATCAGAACATGATGGTTAGATTTCTCTTCCATATCCATATTTTCACCTATGTGGAAACCCAATGATTAGTTTATTTGGGTAACCGTTGCGTTTCATACTTTTGTTTTTAAAGATTGATTTTTATATTCCTTTTTACGATGTGGGTTTCTATTAAAGAAAATTTCGAATAGTAAACCATTTATAACCCCGACGAATTTCGAGGGCGAAATTCATTTTAAGGGGGGTAGAATGTAACAGCCCCAGATTTTATAAAGAAATATTCTTTTTAATTTTATTAATGTCTTGTGTTGTACGCTACACCAAAAGGAGCTTGCACAACACACATCCTTGACTTGCCTTGCATTACACGCAATCACGACCTTCTTCGATAGCGTGTGTAATACGCAATACTGAGTTTCATTAAACAACGATATGCTATTAAAATATTATTAAAACTAGCCGTTATGAATAGTAATAACCACTTTTTAAAATTCTATAAATCTTATTTTTCAAAATGAACTTCATTTTTGGATTCGGAGTATCGAATTTAGCCTAAGGTGAAATTTTGGTACTTTTCGGATAACTTTCATATTCTGATGAATAGTGAAAATTACTAAATTATAATTAAAAACAACTTTTTTAATCGAAATAATTAATAGTGATAAATCATTAATTTGAGTGGTTGTAAAGTATATTTAGAATATATTTTTACAATTTAATACAATGTTGGTCATTGGATGTAATTTCACATTTAAACCAGTTATAAACAAGTGTCAATCTTTTGATAGTTATTATCTCTTAAAAACACGCTATTTGTTGTAACAGCGGAAATTAATTATAAAATTAATTAATGCAACTTATATGTTTGGAATTTTCTAAAATAGAAATCATTTTTGAATTCGGAATATCAATTATAGCCTAGGGTGAAATTTTGGTACTTTTCTGAAAACTTTCAATTTTTGATGAATAGTGAAACCACTAAGTGGTAGGTTAAAAACTGAATTTTGCATAAAACATAATTTTACCGCTTCTGTGAATGGAATTTCGAAAATCCGAGAGACACGGTTAATATCAAGGACTAAAATGTGGTTCAATGAGATGAAAATAATTTTTTGGTGAATAGTAACTTTTTACTTTTTTTTACCGCGGTTATTAGTAAATTGGGCAACTAAGGGTAAATATGGTATTAATATTACCCTAACACATGTCCTAATTCTATTGGACAAGTGTAATTTGACCAAAAACAAACTTAGGAATAAAATATGACCATTTAGGCCCACTTGGATTAGATTAGGACATTTATTATTAATTTATTTAAAGAAGGGTTAAAATAGTTAAATTTAAAGTTTAATAAGTAAATCATTTTTAATATGGGGTTATACATAAGATAAATTCTATTGTAAATATTCATTAGAAAGATAAACAAATTTCGTACATGATGGTAGTTTATTTGTAATTTTTTAGACATCAAATAATTTAATTTATTTATGACACAAAGATGATGCAGTAATTATCTTATTAATGAAATATTGACATAATTGATAATATAAATACCAAAATAAATGTAATTTAAGATTTTTTATGAATTCCACTAATTTTCTAGGTTACTATGATATATTAGTGTTGATTTAATCAACTTGGTTCGAACATATAATTCTGATATGACTTTCACAAAAATCATATATCAAATAGTGTCAAAATTGACACAAAATAGTTTTTAAATCAAATATTATATTATTAATTGTTATTTTATTCCTAAAAATCTAAGGTTCGGCCAAATGACTTATATAAGGATATATATATTAATAATAAATAATTTGGGGTTCGTTTGGCATGTTATAGTAAGTGTATTAACAATATAGTGAAAGAAAACAAAAAGACACGGTAAAAGTTAAATTAATTAACTTAGAGTTAAATCTAATTGATAAGGTTACAATAATACCCCAAACTTGTCTAAATCCTATTGGTTGATAGGATTTCGACCCATAACCACTTCAGATTCGAAATAAGACCCTTTGGAACCATTATAAACCGATTTTGACTTTAATATAAAATAATATTTTGAGATATTCCTAAGGTGCCCCTCTCCTCCCTTATAAAAGGGCACCTCCTCCCCCTCCTCCTCACACCAATTTGAGCACTCAAGCTCGGCCAACCCCTGCCATTTTCTCCTCTCCACTTCCCTAGAATAATCCTAGAGGTCCTGGTCTTCTCCAAAGACCAATCTTAGTTCCTTAAGTGGAGGATTCAAAGAGGCGTTCCAAAGAAGAGGTAATATCCATTACCGATCTTTTCAATTTCTTTCTTCTTCAACTTCTTCTTCTTTAGTTGTTTCATGATAAAGAAATAACATCAGTATTAATTACATACTGATATGTTATTATAAATATGAAACAACCCTAATTCACCTTCTATCCATCCTACGGAAAAATGAAATCACCGCGCGTGCGTACGTACGGAATACCGTCTCCACGCCGTGGTGTAATCTATTTTCCACCATCACCTTACAAGGATGGGTATAATGGTGTAATGAGTAACTATATATGATTATTATGAAGTAATATTGATACTGAAATAATATATATATACTCCAATACAATTCCACGATCATAGTAACGATATCATCACTCGTGCGTACGTACGGAATACCGTCTCCACGATGTGATGCGACTCGTTCTACATGATCTTCATTTCATAATGATTATATAAATGAATTGAATGAATGAATATGGTATATACTACACTAATACCATTCTGGAAATGAATTATCTATAACCTAAAGATAAGAATAAGAATTTATTCAACAAAACACGCATAAGAACAAAAAGTTATAAAGACCCGAGTAACAAGTAACAATGAAATATTACTAACAAGAAGCTAATAATATGACCATATATGATCTCATATCAATATGTATGATTCTGTAATAAGTCAATAACATGATTTAAATCATTATATAGGAGGTTCGGACACGTACAAGCAAGTCGGACCTAAGGTAAGGGAAATATCACAATCTCATTTTTATCCGAGATTGTTTATTCGTAAGTATTTACTGGGGTGTATTTTATCATCCACATCCATGTTCCTTCAATATGTAATATTGTTTCCATCCACTTACAATAGTTTAAATCCAATTTTACTCTTCGGTGAGTTTTTAGTAAAGAATATGAAAGGAATCTTTTGTCGTTTTTCCGTACGAGGTACTTTTTGACTTTTCCGACAAAAGTACGAAGAATGTTTTTTTAACTTATACGGCACGAACGGATTTTTACGGTTTTATAAAGACTTATTTTCATGAACCTTCCTCCAAAATATTTCATGACTATTTTTAATAAAATCTCTTTCTTTTAAAATTGTATGATGTTTTGTGAAAAGAAATTGATTTTGAAGAAGAAAGGATATTTTCCTGAAGAATTCATTTCAAGTGTTTTATCAAAATTATTTTCCATATAAGATAATAAAGGGTTCTGTTTCTATCCATATGTTTACATTGATTTGACTTTGTTGTGATGGAATTATGTTTATGAATTCCTTTATCTTATATGAATGGTTTTATGATGTCATGTTGTTTAAGAATCCCATTTTTATTACATGGGTTATGCAATGATGTATGATTTATGATTTTGTGGCACACATAAGAAAGGATTCATTAAGAGATGGGTGGGACCTATATCTCCCTCCAATGCATTGGGTAAAGATTTTATATCTCATGAGATAGACATGGCTGGAATGGTAGGTTATACCGGTTCAGTGAAACAGGACTGAAACGAGGATTACTCGATTCAGAAAGGGACTTTGTCCACTAAGATAGTCTTGGCAATGTGTCTTGACTAACAAGAAATGATTCT
This sequence comes from Viscum album, assembly GCA_963277665.1. Classification (NCBI taxonomy): domain Eukaryota; kingdom Viridiplantae; phylum Streptophyta; class Magnoliopsida; order Santalales; family Viscaceae; genus Viscum; species Viscum album. The sequence continues at coordinate 433,521,507 of OY728158.1, read as the reverse complement.
CTATGATTATGTGTGTATGCCACAATGAGTAATGTTTTAAGTTATGATTTCATTTCACTACTATGATTTATCCCATGTTATGAAATTATGCTCTCTTTTGCAGGTTAAGATTTCCAAAAATGTTATGTTCTTATGAAAATTATGTGATTGATATTTACTTTGTTTACCCTTACTGAGCATTTGAGCTCACCACTTTTATGTCTTCTTTTCCCCAGGATATAAAGAAAGGTTTTAGGTAAAAAAAAAGGGAAGATCTTTATGGGAGATGTTGAAGATATTTCACCACGATTAGAAGATTATAGTCCGAGTTTCCAAAGACACTAAACTATTACGGTCCTTGTGTGTGTGTTTTTGTAATGTACTAAGTATTCCGCAAAAATAATGTAATGTACATGTACGTCAAGCTTCGGGTCTCTACATGAACAGTTTCCTAAATATTATTATTGTAGGTAAACTACAGTAGAGGTATATGCTTCACCCAAGAACCACCAAAATCTTGGATGCATTCTCAATGCACGTCATCTAACACCTAAATCGTACACTTAGACTACCCATCTATATTGGGATGGTTAGTTGTACTTAGAAGTACATGTTTACCAAATTCCTTTGTAGCCCCTAACAGACATGAGAAGTAAAGCGGGCATCCCTATCTGAAATGATAGAGTGTGGAACCCCATTAAAATGTAAAATCTCTTGGATGTACACCCTTCCAAGCTCATCAACACTAAAGGTATCCTTGATCAAAAAGAAGTTAGCAACCTTTTTGAGTCTGTCAATGAAAAACCAAACTGTATCATCCCCTCGAGGTGACCTTGGTAATCCTATCAGGAAATAAATTTCGACATCATTCCATTTCCACTCAGAAATAGGTAACTATTGAAAAATTCCATCTAGAAACTAATGATCCCCCTTCACCCACAGAAAGGTTGAACACCTCATCCCAAAAACCAGCTATATCCCTCTTCATTCCTCACCACCATTACTAACAGTATAAATATCAATACATATTGGTGACACCGTATGAAATTACCTAGATGAAGTATAAATGTCTCGCATTAGATCCTATTTTATGTCTACTGACACCCATACACATCCATGACAATGCAAGATCTCATCCTTTCCTATGGTTCATCCAGGAGTTGGTTCCTCTCCTAACACACTCTTCAGTAGGATTGTGCCTTCAGAATATGATAGTTTCCTCATTTTCACATGAAAATGTAGAGTAGAGGTAAAATCTATAGAATAAAGAAACATTTTCCCTTTTCTATCATGAACCACCAAATGCATCTTAGGGAACCAAGACATTAGCTTCCACTCACTTCTGGCCTCCCGAACTGCATGTATTTGAGTCCTCCTGCTCAATGGATCAGCCACTGTATTTCTTTTTTTAGGTGTGCAGCCAAGCACAACGTCAAAATACTTAAGGTACTCAACCCACCTTTGATGTCTGAAATTATTATCATGCAAAGTAATGATATACTTTAGCCTTTTGTGGTTTTTGAAAACCACATAATGCTCTCCCCAAAGATAATGTATTCAACAACGCAAAGCATGATCAACTTCAACCATGTAGAGATCATCCATCTCATAATTCATCTCATGTGGCCTTACCGGCCGAGACCCATATGCAACAACTCATTCCCCCTACATAAGCACTGCACCCAATGAGATTGCGTTATGCAAGCTTGATAAAAATCACTGACCCTATGCTACATTAGAACTATAAATGATAATTATAGATGTCCATTTGGGATGAGAGAGATTGAGCCTCCAAAAATGATAAGCACGTGATAATCACTTGAATGAGAGGATCTCATTACGAATAATATCCTGAAACCAAAAAGAATATATTCCAATTTTGTTATGAACATTTAAATATCCCCAAAAAACTCATCCATGATAAATATTCTTCAACACATTTTATTATTCCATGTTTTTAATGATGCATGAAAGAGGATTTAATGTGGTTTAATGAGGAATTTCTCCTCTTTTATAAAAGAATAAGAAACCTTGAATAATGTGTTTATAGATAATTTTAGAGAGAACTCATTTCCAAAGACTAATAGAGACTAGAAAAGCTGTTATCTCCATAAATTGATCTCTCATTTTGATAGTTTTTCATGAAGGGGGTTGTGGATGGTTGTGTGCTTTAAAAAGGTAAAAATGTACTATTGATTTTCATCATAAAGAACATTATTTCATGAATCATTAAGGGAAAATTCATTAATGTATGTCTCTATATTTCTCAAAGGTCTGAGGTCTACAATACCTTATTTGTTTATGCTGCATGGTTGATATATCCTCAATGAAGCCTCTTGTTCCCTGTAACTCATGGAGTAAAGGGAGATATTATGTACACTAAATTATTTAACCCATTTGTGTTTTCAATATAGAATCTTAATAACCACATAGTTACATGAGAATCAATTAATGTTGAGGAAGTTCTTTTTATTATGGTCGTTCATATGTAAAATATTGTGTGTGAAGAAACACAAGGTTGGCAGGGTGTGCATTCCCCCCTTGCAGAAAGGACATGCATGAAACCCATGTAATCCCCACAATGGGAAGTGTGTGCATAATGAAAGTGTGTATTTTGAAAAGGGGGTATACACAATGATGATGTGAATTTGTGTAAAGCTAGAAATTATTATGTGGATGTGGTGAATGTATTCTTACATGCATATGTACATGAATAAATAACTACCAAGAAAAAATTTAAAAATAAATAATATAATTATTTAGGCTAAGGTCTTGGATTCCATGAAACATATGCCCGAAAAAAATTTAATTGATATTGGGAAAGAATTGTTCTTAAATAAGATAGTGAAGGATATTACATACTTAACTTTTAGACATTTTATTGCGACAGGTTCTTCATTCATAAAGAAGCATATCCTGAACATTATTGAACTAAGGGAAACGATCATTAATATTTGTCAAAATTATTAATAAAGTACACCAAAATTTACTGAAGCGATTTTTATATTACATGAATAGGTAAAAAGGAAAGCACAGTCCTACAAGATCATAAATGATGATCAACAAATCATCTTGTAGTGGATCAAGTATTTCATTAGAGGCGAAGTCTGCAGGTTGGTTTTTGGATTGGTTTATGTCTTCTAGTTGGAGTCTGAAGTAGAAAGATTATTTTGGTGGGATTCGGAGAAAGAAGCATTTTGGTTGGAGATAAATGAAATATAAGTCTCTTGGGTGCGGTTAGATCTGTTTTAATAACATTTTTATATAACTAAAACATAATTAAGTATCTGGGATGGGGGTAGTAACCACCATGGAAAGGAGATGGTCTTTATGTCGGAACATGAGAACACTCCATTCTACTCTTTTAGTTTTAATTACTACATAGAAGCTGAGTATGAGAGATAATATTTTCTGGATCAATAAGCTTAACATTTTTATGAGTTTAAATTGAATTAAAAAATTAATTAAAAAAACATTAATTCACCAATCCCCTCTTAGTGAAAAATCTATCCTAAGTATCTACTAGTGGTATCAAATCACAATTTCCATATAAAGATCCCAAAAATTCGTTATGAATTGTAGTTTAAATAAAATTATTGAACTACCTTCTATGGATATTTTTTCTATGACTAAGAATGCAGAAATAATAATATAAGAAATTAGTTTAATATGAATCATACTATTAATGTGGAATCACCTTTTATAGATGGTTATAATAAAGGTTCAAAATGAAATAATTCTTTCAATTATGATTTTTATATTGAATCCTAAAAAATATTTGATGATGATGGATCACATAGTGATCCTCAGTTTTAATCAAATAAAATCTTAAGAATATCCCTTGATATGTGGTAAAAATTTTGGTTGCAAGATTTAAGGGTCTTCAACATGAAAATTTATACGTGTAAGAAGAATATGATGCCATATAAGAGGCGTTACATAAAATTTTTGTCATATGAAACACTATCTCAAAAATACTGATAGTACAGGATGGTACAATTTCAATTTGAATTAAATGATACACTAAAGATGTTGAATAATTTAACGGTTGTTTTTATGAGAATGAATTCCCTATAATTTTGTTTATAGAATCATTCCATGAACATGAAAATGTTCTCCAAATTTGTATGATTGTAAATTCTCTTTATCTTGAATAAAACTCTAACATGGTAAAGGAGTTAGAAAATTATTTGAAAAAATCAACAAGAATGAGTGAAGAAAAAATAAATAAGACAAAGAAGATTTTAGAAGACAAAATGAGATATGTTGAAGATGATAATAACTCCCTTGAAATGAATTATTAAAAGTTAGAGGTGAGATGAAAATATCATGAATCATCGAATGTTGAATCTTCCCATATTTCTAAAATATGGGATTCGTCCACTCATGTTTTAATTAAGGATATTAATTATAAAAGTAATACGAGATCACTCTCCAGTCAAATGTCACCATCATCCAATATCAATTTATCATAAAACCCACAAATTATCTTGTGTGCTGCCAATGAGTTAATTGTAGATACATGTTTTGAAGCAAAGATTAGAAAAGTATGGGTGGTGATAAATTCTATCAAATATTCCACATCATGTGTGGATGTGAAAATAATAATATTGAAATGTTCCTCAAGAAATATTCTACTGATTGATGTTTTCACAAAGGAAAATAAAGGATCAGATTCTTTGATATCAAAAAATACTACACATCAAATGAACTGAAGATGTGTTTTATGTTATTATTTGTGTTGTTAAATTTTTGGGAAAAAGGAACTGTAATGTTTTCATAAAATTTCATTTCATGATGATAATATTAGTCATGTATTTAGGGGTGAGAAAATATAATGAATGTATAAAACATGTACTATATAAAAGTAATCTAGAAAAAATAAAAAAGGTTGAGACTCAACATTGGGAATTAAAAAATCAAGAATATTATTAAACTTACATTCATTGAGAATAAAAAAGAGAGACCCACTACTATTTATATGGGAAAAATAAATGTAAATATAGGCATAAATTCTAAACAAGTTGTAAAAATTATAAATTATTATTTTGTATTTATTCAGATGATTTGTAGAAAGTCATAATTTTAGAATAAGAACTAGAAAATATATTGCTAATGGAAAAAATGAATATTCCACATGAAGATGATATATTTCATTGGAGGTTTTCAAAATATTAAAACTCATAAATTGTTTATGTTTTTTTGTGATAGATTTAAGAAAGATGAACATAGTGCAAAATAATTTTAAAAAAAATTTCCAACATAACAATAATCCATGAATAGAAAGAAACATGCATCAAAAGATGCATATGATTTGATATCTAAATAATGACTGGTCATGCACGATGTATTGGTAGTAGTGATAAAATACCTATTACCAAAGGATAAATTATAATTTCAAATCTAATGTTGAAGCAGTAAGAGTTCATATGGTTGAAAAACTATGTGGAGAAAATTATCTCAAGCTTAATTTTCTCATTAAGGAATAGGTAAGGACCCTTTTTAGACCCCTATATATGAATAATATTCAACTAAATTGTATCGAATTTAAGGATACGTAAACATACCTTGTGGCGGTATCATTGATGATATTATACATCAATAAATATTCTAAAATCATTTAAATGGAATAAAAGTGTTCATTCATTTAAATAAAGAATCCAAGATAATAAAATGAAAAAATTGGGAAAAATCAACATTAAAATTCAAGATATATCGATTACACTTACATACCTTATTTTTAATTGTTTTATTTTATCAATTAAGGGGGACTATTTAGTTGATTAAAAAATGAGATAAAGAGGGATATTTAAAATTTCACATAAATATTCTGATGTTTGTTTGGAATTATATGATGGATTTTTAATTTCATTGAAAAATATGATTATTTACAATCCCTTGAATCATAATTAAGACATTTTGAGAATGAATTCACATGAATGGTTATTTATGGACAATATTGTGACCCTTGATTATATATCTATTATTTTCCACACCGATTTAGTCCAAGTAATCATATAGGTGATTAAACAAAGGCTCTAAAACCATGTGATATCATCCATCTATCAGAGGTATTCATGAAATAATATTAAAATAGACGAGGACTTGTTTTTGAGAAAAATACCCACTTTTTAGTTGGATTTGATTTCAAATGAGGTGGAGAGAATTTTGAGCTCACAATTTGACTCCTACACTCCTATAATGTGTGCTCAATAGGTATTGACAACAAAATAAAAAGGGGTCTAAGGCCACCCTCAATAGAGGGAACATGCGAGACCAGTGGACATAACTATTCCCAAGGTTCAACATATCTACCCATCCTAAGGCATTCATGGATGGTCACAAGATCGCGCTCGTAGTGAGGCGGCACAACCATGAGGGGCCGCACAATGGTATGATAGTGGTTCGGGCTGGTAACCGGAGGGAGATGATATTTTTAACCGGAAAATTTCATGATTTGTTTGATATACCACACCATATCCACTTAGTGGATACTATGTGGGATGTGTAGGTGCCTCAAGTATGCATCAATTATTTGAAATAATGATACAATGTGGTATACTCGATCATTTGATATTAGAAATCCATTTAATTAGGGTTTTTGTATCCTACATTCATCATACTGAGATGATATAATATTCCATTGATTTACCTATACCACAATGAAAAATAAAACGTAAATATTTTTGATGATCATGAAATAAGATTGAGTATCACAAATCACCTTGATATCATGAATTCAATTATATTATTCCTGCAAGTGATAAATCGAAGATCATAAGAAACAAATGAACTAAAAATGATAGTTAAGGAAGCCTCTTCAAGAATGAGAGATGTTGAGATTCTTTGAATGAGAAGCACATGATGATTAAAAGTATGTGATAATCACACAATGAGGAATATCACAAACTCACAATGATTGTACTCTATTTTTTTAGGGTACATCTAAATATCCCTGAATGAATTGTGTGTGAAAAATATTCCTCAACATGTAATATTATTAAATTCTTTATAGATGGCATGAAAATTAGATCTAATACATGTTAATAAAGAAATTATCTCCCTCTATGTAAGGAGAAAACCGTCAACTGAGGGCATTGTTGATATTTTAGAGAACTCTCATTTTAAATAGAAAAATCGATCATATTTAAAGAGACATATATTATGATTGGAACCCTATTCATGGTAGTGTTTCATGAAGGAGGAGGTTTGATTTCATGATCATTAAATAATAGTAAATCAATATTAAATTTCATTACAAATAACATTTCTTCATGAGGCATTAAGGGAAAATTCTGTAACACAACTTCCTAGATATCAAGATGGTGTGAGTCTCACCAAACCTTCTTGGTTCATGAGACTTGGATGATACATCCATGAAGCACTATCACATACATTTTAACTTGTTAATAAAGAGAACTTTTACACATAAAAGGATTTCACCCATTTGGTTTTTTGTGATGGAAGTAGAAGAATCCAACATTTACATGAGAAACATTACATGTTGAGGAAGTTCCTTTGAAGAGGTACTTTCACACATGAAACATTGTGTGTGAACAAATTGGAGGTGTAAAGGATGTTTACACCCACTTATAACAAAGGACACAAATGACACACATGCATAATACAAAAAAACATGGTGTGTACGAAAATAAAGTGTGTGTTGTGGAAAAGATAATTGTACAAGAAATAAGTGAAGTTTGTTTAATATGTAAAGGATAAGGTGGATGTGGTGCATACAAGGTTACATTCATACATTAAAATCGAGATAACTCCCTTGAAATAAATGAAAATAAAGAATATAAATATATTTTCAATGTCTAGGATGCTATCCATCATATGCATGATGTATATTTAACATCACATTGGTAAAATATAATTCCAAAATAATATACTGAAGGATATTGTGTTCACAAAATTCACACGATTTATTGATTTTGGGTCTTCAATCAGAAGGACGCATAGCCTGAGCAAAGATGTGATGAGGAAAATCATCATTATATGTTATCATAATTATTTCAGAAGGCCAAAAAACCTAACCAAATGATGTTGAATATCATTTAATAGCTGCATGGGAAAGTCAGAGCATACAAGTTTGTTGTGTAATATCATAGAATCATCATGAAGTAGAAAAATCCTTTCATTATAGGGGATGTCTTCTGGTTGGTGTTGGATTAGTTGAAGTCCACTAGTTGGAGCCCATAGTAGAAGGACTCTCTTGGGTAGATCTAGAATAAAAAGTCTTTTGGTTAGAGAAAAAATAGAATAGTGTCTTCTTATTGGAGACGAATACATTGTAATCACATGTGTAGATCATGAAATTATAATTAATTATCCATGTTGGGGGAATCACCAACATGGAAAGGATTTGTTCTTTATTCCAAAACACATAAATACTTTGTGATGCTCTTTTAGTTCTTATTACTATGAATGAGTAGAGTTTTTGAAATAATATTGAGTGTATTGTGAATCTAAACATGATTTAGATATTCAAATTAAAATAAAATAAATTCATAAAAAATCATTTATTTACCCCAACCCTCACATTGGTTAATCTTATATGGGATAAAAATATATCATCATTGTGTGCATTTGACTAAAATTGGAAAATATGAAAGGGTTTTTTATTACAAAATTTCACCCTAAAGTCACATTTTATATTATACTTTTTCTTTATTTCCAATTGGGTAACTACTAGATAATGAATGTATATTATCATACTCACGAGGTTTTAAGATCCATATATGTTTTCTAGTTGTATTTTATTTAATTCATGAAATTCCAATGATTAAAATGGTATTTTGATTAAATTTTTACTCAAACATTATGTTTTTTTCTAATGTTATTTCTATATAAATTTATTTTTTGGACGATAATCCATCTAGAAATATTTTTTCCTTTATAACAATACTCATTGTATATAACCCCTTTTTTTATATGTTTTTTAAAATAATATTATAATGTTGCTAAGAATGACATCCATTGTTACTAATAAAACATTATTTATGTCAATAATTTACATCCCACCAATGGTATCCTACGTTATTAGAAATATAAAAATTATCATTTCATATTATTATCATAATTCTCATTAAAAATATTTAAATGTATTTTTTAATATTCTTTTTACGATGTAGTTTTTTAGAAAATAAAATTTCAAATACATTTTAAAATGGGGATTTCTATTATTTTAAAATAAAATATTTTATAATCCATATCATATATATTTGATAATAATTATGAATTTTTAATGAGTCCTTTATATTAGTATATTTTTCAGTGATAAGATTTTTTCCAATGTTTTCAATTAATCTATTTGAAAATAAATGTTTGAGGTGACATGTAAAATATTCATTCGATGAAAATGATGAAATTGAATTCTAAAAATATAATATGTTTTTAAATATTCTATGTGTTAAAAAATTTCAATTTTTTTTTATTTTAAAAGAAACATTCATCGTTTGTTCTTAAAATTTTATTAAGAAATTATTTTTCTCTTAAATTTATAAAAAAAATTATTTACAATGATTTTTAAATATTAAGTATATTTATTAATTATGAGGTGATTATTTATAAGTTCTAAAAATATGTTATCATTTATTACATTGTGGTTTTCATATCTTTGGAATGATTGAGTCTTTATTAAAATGTAACAATTCACATTATTTATCATGGTGGAATATGTAATTTCCTTATATTTTGAAAAATTTGTACATAACTGCCTTCGACATGGATAATTATTATTTTTATATAATAATATTTCATATTCCAATGCCATTCCTCTATGAATAAACTATTTTTTATTCCTCTGATAGAAGGGTCTTCAACTAACTTTCATAACTCGAGGGATTGTTGAAAATTATTTTCTTAGTGTTGTATCATTTATCTATATTTTTAGTAACATATTCTAAATTATCTTGATTAAATAATATTTACATAGATTGTTACTTAATTTCATTGGATAGCCATTTATTTTCCAGGGGTTTATCCTATTATGATAAATGGTAGAATTGTGAAAGATATCGTTATGTGAGTAAATTTTATAAATATATGAAATCATTTTCACTCAATGGGTTCTTTATTATGTGTTGAATGAAGCCAATTTTTTTTCTATAGGATATTTATTTTATTAATGGTTAATGATCTTAATTGGGATGTTTTATGAAACCCATTCTTATTCTTTGAATTTAATAAAATGATTGATATATGTTTTTTTTGGAACACATGTTCATTGTTAATGTTTAAGGATGGGTTGGCAATATATAGCTATCTAATGCATATAGTAATGATTTGCATCTCATGATATAATGGTAAAATGGGTATTGATACTCAATCCAAAATGGGAAAAAAGTTGTGATTCTAAATCCTCAATGGGGAAAATTTAATTGATTCCTAATGAAATGAGGGAAATATGTGAGTGATTCCTACCGAAATGGGTACAATCGATTTGGGAAATAGAATGGTTTGATGGAGACTGGTCAGTACATCAACTTTAGATTGTTATAGATTTCCATAGTTTAATTCATTCATGTTAGGTTCATCCCCATAACGGTTTTCTCTTTATGAATGGTTTCCAATGGGGTTTTAAATGGAAGTGGAAACACCCAATGGTTTTGTATCCATGAGGACCATCTTTCAATAGACAGGCTCTGATTAGTTTTTTATGCCTATGATGCATAAGAACTCACATTGGTCAATATGATGGGATTTTGGGCTCATCACACCCATTTTTGGAGAATTATTTCCATCTTTGCGACTCTATAATAGATATAACATATGTTCATGAATCCTTAAATAATTCACAAGAATGATGTGAGTCATCTAAAATTAAATATAATTCATTATAATATGTTGAATTCCAAATCATTTTTCTGTATTCATGGACTTTCATTGATGGGGATATCTATATGTATCCAAGGTTGTACATCATTGGAATCCTCCCATTTACTCATAAAGGATTCGTTGTTCGTTATGACGATGACTCTTGTTTTGTTTCTACACAATGAGTAACTCTGGAGTTTATATTCAGCCATATATATAAAGGTCACTTTGGAGTTTACTTCCATCCTACTAGATGAAGGTCACACTAGAGTTTGTCAACATTTTGGGAGATATGAATTGTTTGATGTTGGGATCGAATCCATAAATTGACATCGTAAATGTCATTGTCAAAGGAATTGGATCCATTTTAGTTCAGTTCCACTTAATGGGACACATAATACCTTTTAATTTCATGTTATTAAACCCATTCATATAGTTTAACATCATGTGGCAAGGAATTCTAAGAAGAAGATTCCTAGTTAATGTATAGTCTGGGACTTACACCAAAACAACCTAATGATCATGGAAGGGATATGGGTTTCCATGTTAAATACCATACTAAGGATATTACCAAGAATAATAGGGTTGGTTTATGATTTGGTTATGAACCTTAGGGAGACTTCTTCCATATCCTAATTGGATAGGAATCAAAGCCTATATAATTTGTAGAGTATCGTAGGGGAGTATTTCCGTTTGAGAAGATTAAGTCTTATCTTTCCTCAAGAGGATTCACCAAAAAAGGACCATGTTATATAACATAACTCATAGTGGTTTGGGGGCATAACTTAGTGGTTACTCCTATGAAGGATAACTAGATAAATAAAATTGCGATTGTGGATTTTTTTTCTTAAGGTGGATGCTCATTGAACTTGAGCCATTGGTGGGATTCTTACATATCTTGGTTAACCAGAATTGGTGATTTCATAGTTTATACCTTTAGTTGGATTGTGTGGATATGATGATCCTAAATATCTTCTAATACCACTTGAGTCATGATCAGTGGAGAAGCAACATTGAGAAGAATATTTAGAAAACTATACACTTTTACTCCTTCACTAATGTAAGAGGGTGATGCTATGATTGAAAATAATGGGGCTAAAAAACATCCCTTTATTCAATTTACATTTGATGAGAGTACATGGTATGGATGGAAAGAGGGTGAAGGAGATGGAGGTGGAAAATAGAAATATTGAAACCTCCCAATGGAATGGATAATTGCTTAAACTAGAATGGATCCACTATAAATCATCCACAATAGGAGGAGGATCTCATTCCATGTTGAATAGAAAAGAAAGCGTGATCCTTGATAGCTATTTATAACCAAAGGCTCTGGGTCGTTGATACAATAAGGTTCATACATGGTCTAAAACATAATTCCCCTAACTAGGAACTCCTCAAAACTATCCCTTGGGTAAGGGTCCTCATGAAAATAGATAAGCTAATCAAAAAATTCCCCTCAGATCCTAACTATATGGTAGAAAACGTGTGGTAATCCTTTGACTGTATAAATACAAATCCAAATGGGATACACATTGATGTTATTTTCAAAATTTTTTAATGTCATGAGGTTTTATTGGTGGATTTTATTTGATCACTCTATGATAAGGGATCCAAATGAGGAGAGGGAATACCATGTATGGATTTGAAGAAGGCTCGATGAATAGTCCACAAGAACTAGAAGGTAGGGTGAACAAAGGAGGTTCGTGCAAGGGTGTTTCACATAGGTAAGAATATGAGAATTGATAAACATTAGGGAATGGGCCAACTATGTGACAACACATGGTCGAGAATTTTCACAATCCATCAAAGGAATTCAAAGGTTTTCCTAGAGGAAGTCACATAATTCACAGGTTAAAGAGGGCACCTTGTGCTAGTATTCATTAATTAAGGAGTTTGGTGAATTGATAACTTTGGTGTTTTTTTATACCATGTGACTACCTATTTTCCACTATTACCCTTTAATTACATCTTCTTTAGGTGTCATAAAACTTACATGACTATTTTGGAGGACCTGAGTGAAGCAAAAGGGTGATCATAGAAGCAATTGGCATCCAGGAAAAGTCATCTATCCAAATGAAGACCCTATGGGCCAATTTATTGTAAAATATTAGTTCTTGGGTGAAGTTTGTTTTTTCAAAAGTGGCTGGAACTCATTTATTATGCATAGGGTCTTTCACAATGATGATGATTTGAGGGACATTTGCAAACCAGCTACTCCTTAACTTGGGGGATGTGCCCCTAAACCCCACCTATAGATCACTGCATGGAAATAGTCCCAACCCTTTAATACCATCCCTGACCCCACATAAAAAATTTAGAGTCACACAACAAACTTATAGATCTCTTTCATGGTTGTTTTCTGTCACGAAACATGGAAACACAATTTTGTCCTACTTCTGGCATCAAGACTTATTCTTACTTAAACTCCACATTTGTTTTCTATATGAGGATCCAATCATCATTTTTCAGAAAACATGTATGGAAAACATTTCATGGGGTCTAAAATATCCCCCATTATAATTATATTCACTCAAAATGATAATAATCGACTTCTATTGTATCATTAGGGAACATTGATGCATTCCATAATCACATTTTGGTTTTTGTATCTATGTCATGTTTGGATGGATGATCTAATTTTTTCCTAAGATAGGAGAATAGTGGAAATATTATAAATTTTTCTAGGACCAGATAGAAATCCCCCAAAATGATTGTATCTTTTATGTCATCAGCTTAATTATTTACTATGCTCGGCATTTAAGAGACTTTGCGTGAAAGACTTGTATTTTTCTTAGGACTCGTTTTTTCGGTTTTCATCCAAAAAAGATGTCTTCCTTTGATCATGTAATCACTCAATATTCCCTAAACCATAAATATTGTTTGTCTAGAATTATAAAAATCAACTTTTTTTCTTGGGTTTTCTTTATTGGTGTTTTATCTAGTGTGTATTGTGTCAATTATTTGTGTGTAGTTTAATGTCATTCATGTAGGAACAAAAGGGCTAGTGCTTTAGGTAAAATTGATTTGGCCAAGAATTTCATGATGATAACACAAACAAGTCTTATTGAATAGTAAGGATCTAGTTTTATTAACATAATTCATTGGTGAATCTTGAGCCTTGATTATATGGGATCTAAATCTAAAACATGATATTTTATAATAGAGGAGGTCTCTTGGGATAATGAAGTTACAGTTTTTTTAAAAACCCATTATGAGGGTTTTTATGTAAGGCCAACTGGTGTAGATACAGCATGGTCAAGTAGTATAATTCATCATATAACAAGAGTGTTTTGGTGATGTATTATTCAAGGCCAACGAGGCCATGGACTGCATAGTCAGGTATAGGAGTTCCCAAGAAATATGAAATTAAATTATTGATGAAAAAAATAAGTATAATACTTAGATGTATCAAGAACATTATTTGTGGATTTTCCAAATAAAGATGTTTGAGAATAAAGGAATCATCCATACCAACATAATCCATTAATAGAAACCCACTCCTACGTGGATTCGATATGTGAAGGAGGGTACATTTTTTTATATAACTAATTTCACGGGGAGAAGGATTATTTTCTGAAAAAGGGTTGATGTTATTGTGCAGTTTAAAGTCATGAGGAAAGGGGATAATGTTGTTTAGCATAAAATTGTGTAGCAATGACATTATAATGTGAAATTTAAATTCATGCATCATGAATATTATTTTGTACTATTTAAAGTAGTGGAGTAAGGACATTAGAAGGGATATAATTTTATGTCTTTATCTTGTACCAGAAGGTATATTATTCTTCAATTCATTGTTATTTATTTTTAAATTTTCAATCATGCTTAGGAATGGAAGGAGAAAATTGAATGATTCGATTTTGGGATTCCCATATCTAAATGATGGTATGGGAAAAACGGATTATACTGTTAGAGGTGGTCTCTCCTGAGAATGATGTCACCCATAATTGAAAAACCCATTATGGGAGTCGTATTATTCAAGACCAACTAGTGCACCGATTTTAGAGTCAATAAAGAAATACATTGGTTGATAGATCCATTATGGGGGTAGATTATGCAAGGCCAAATGGGGTGCATACTGCATGGCTAGGTAAAAGATCTCTTATGAATTCTGACAGCCTATCAGCAAAACTCGATAATGTTTTATAGAGATTCGGATTTTACAAAGAATATAGTTGGGTGGGTGTAGAAATGTTCCTGAATATAGAAGAGGTATTTCATGTAATTATTTTAATAGAATTGTTGAAATGAATTCTGTAACCAGGTCAGATCCAAGCGTAGGAATTGTGGTCTATGTTGATTTATGTCATACGACTAGGACCATAATATTAGAGAAATGATGAATGGTATATGGTCAAATGGCCCAATATTATTCTAGTACGCTTTGAACATAGGTTACGGGGAAATTAAAACCATGGTCACAGAGACCTTCAAGTTAGGGTAAAGGAAATGGGACCAATATACAATACATAACCACTGATTTTGAATTGTGGGTTCAAGCATACCATCATCAAAAGATTAAAGGGATGGAAGAGGATGCTCCAATGAAAGAAGTTACCACTAGTTGAAAACCCCATTATGTTGACTATTTCATGCATAGAAATCTAGGACACATACTGTATACTCAAAAAGTGTCATCCTTTGGATGATAGGCCTGTTGTGGAGGAAATTTATTCAAGTCCAAATGGGGAATGTGCTACATGTTCAGTAAAAGGAGCTCTTGGGTAGCAAACATTCTACCATAAATAGATAAAGAAAGATTATGAATATCAGAAGGTATTCAAGATGAGGAGTTTGGTATGTGAATGGGGAGTTTTTCATTGTGTAATGGATAATTTGGATCATACTGGCCATGCTTTTGGTGTCCCTTTCAGATATTTGACTCATATGTAGAAGGGAACATCTCTTGTTTCCGTGGTGGGTTCACTAAAGAGAGGGAAAAAATAAATTCTCCAACCTAGATCTTTTTTATTATGTAAAGGATAGGGGGGTTTTTGTTTACCCCAGGAATTGGGATATGGCTTAAGGCCTATGATTCCTTATGTATCTACATGGTGTGAGAATAATTACACATGTACTTCTAGAGGTACCATGCGGTTTGATGTCATGTATAGAGGATGTTGGTTGTGGAGTTTAACATCTTATGAAAAGGGAATGGGTGGTTTTTATGTGAAAAGGAATATTGTGGCTAGGTCAGGGTGTAGATCCCAAGCATTAATATGTATGTCATCATAAAATAATCACGGAATACATAGTTCTAACATAAATAGGTTCATGCATAAAGTGATAACTCATATTGGATCTCCCCATGTATATTGACTCAGACATTAGAGATTATGGGATTTTATATGTTTTTTTGTGGTTGGGAACAATATTTAATATCTGAGAATCACTACATATCTCATATAGGTAAGAATAAATTCCTTCATATTTCATGAGATTCCCTATAGTTTAGCATCATTCAATAAAAAAGTTGGTGAGCCGACATTAATTGATGTGAACATTGCTTTTTGACCCAATATAGGAGATCTACGTGTCACTGCATATCCAATGAAAATGGGAATCAAACCATAAAATTTTCAGAACTATGATCCCTATAAAGGTATGATATTTACATAGAGTGAGGGTTTTAAATTTATGTTGGAAAGAGATAGGAGACCTGGGTGTCACTACATTTTTAAATATGATGAGAATCAAGCAAGACATTGTTTTTGAAAATGGTTTCCCACACCAATAAAACTTTCATGTAGGGAAGGGGACATTTGATAACATCCTGACTAATTGTTGGTCCTAAATAATGATGTCTAGGTGACACCATACATCTCATTTAATGAGAATCAATGAATAATTATTGTAATGGTTTTTTGTGTAGATCTGGTTCATGCATGAAGAAAAGGAAGGGTGTTTCTTTTCCAAAATTCAGTTGGACCTATGATTAGAGATTCTAGTGTCTCTATGTATATCATTGAAATGAGAATCTTGAAAAACATAGTTATTAAAAATTATACCTATTCATGTTTTACTTATGAACATAGGGGGGAAGTGGATATTTAACCATTGTAGCTAAACCTAAGATAAGAAGGTCTAGCCATCACTATGTATAATGCTAGGGAAAGAATCAAGTCACAATTAGTTATTGAAAATGTTTCCCCACATCAATTAGATTTGATATGAAGAAAGTGATTATATTTTTTCAATAATAATAATTTTTAACAATATATCAGATGGTATGGGAATCAGTTCATTTTCATGATATTCCATATAGTTTACCCATGAAGGTCTTATCAAAAAATAGAGATAAAATGGAACTCATCTGCCACAAGGGAGTGGTAACGATGTGGCTGAGTTTTATGAAAAGAAGCTACTCATATATTTAGTGACCACATGGAGTTTTTACTCACGATATATTAGGGGATTAACTGACTTCAAATGAGGGAGACAATAACGATACAGTTTAATGTCATGTGGTGAGGAAAAATAGTGCTATGTAGTTTAACATCCAAAAGCTTTGATCTCATGCCATGTAGTCTATCATCACACAATATAAATCATGATGTTACATAGTTTAATGTCATACAACATTGAAAAAATTGTTCTATGTAGTTTAATGCACTATAACTAATATGAACTCTATTTGATTTACATGAAGTATGTGTTCAGGAACCTTTCTATTGTTGGAGTTATAGTGAGTTCTAAATCCATTGATATTTTGGAATAATATCCATTAGAGTAGACCTTATGTATAAAGAAATGTCCTTCCCACATTGGATCACGCATTGAAGGATTTATTTTCTAGTATCATTGGAGTCCCAAGGGCTAATACCATTTCACCTTGGAGTAATGAATAGAGATGGACATTTTGGTTAAACACAGATTCTATATGATTCTAATATACTTCCATGTGATTAAACGTACTCAGCCTTTTTTCATCCCGTAGTTCTAGCTCCTCCCATTATTTTTAAGACTATTAATCTACATATATCTATTCACAAATGGAAATAGAGAGAAATGGAAACTAATCCACAATGGTCAAGACTGATTATGTTTAATGTAGCAATGAGTAAGGGGTGGTTCGTGTATAAGTATGGGCAATAGTCTGTTATGCCTGTAAGCCATGCAATCGCCTATCCATCAATAATTTCTTATGTTTATCCACCATAATATTTGGTATTTTTTACTGAGTCTTATTGAAATATTCTATATTTACATTGTCTGCTGCATGATAGCAAGATGAATGGTTTGGGTTGATATTGTATTCCCAATATATCGTCTCTACCTCACTCAAACCATAATTGGTGTCATTTTATGTTAATATGGTATGAGGGACACTAAATCTAGTAATGTGGTTATAATTTACACTGCTATCAATTAATTGGGATTCGACTACTTTGATGGTTATTAACTCATCCAATTTGGACAAGAAATTGGTAGATCTAAAGATGTACTTGACATACATAGTCGAAGCTAGAGGATATGATCCAACATCATCCATTACCCATGTGGAAAATTACAAGGCATATTTGGTTTTATGTAGTAACTATGGGAATTATCGAATGAATTTGGCATGCAATTGGAAGAAATGACACCTCTTAGTAAATTCATTTCAATCCTACCTCATTAAAGGTCATAAGTATCGAAGACTTTAGATTAGATCAGAGAGCCCATACCCTATTTAGTGGGGACCATAGGCTCATGAATGTACTTATTCCAAAATAGTCACAGTATATTCTCCATCAAAACATCTAAGAAGGACTCAATCAAATCCTTTTTTGTGTAAGAATGTCTAGTGATTTGGGCAATTATAAAAAGTGAAATTATCTTCACATCTCCAGATCTTCTCTCTCCCAACTATGTCTAGTGGGAGTGTCCCATCGAAGAGATATTCAATGTAGGATGTCATCCATCCTATAGTAGTACCATATGGTTTCTTGATGGGATTGATTTCATTGACCTATTCTAATTTGATTTGAACAAGAGGTGAAACCATTCGATGATGGATGATGTCGATAACTTTTTTTTATTCCCATTTGGATCTTTCAAGCTTAGTGTAGGATTTTCCAATGCATCTGCATGAGTATTCTAGGATCGAGGATCATGGGTCATGGTTGGCTCTGAGGGTAATTCTTCCATTAACCCCAATCCATAATCACATAATGGGATTATGTCTCTTTTTCAGATAGAATACTCTCCATTGATCTATTTGATTATCAATTATGAATCACCATTCACTTATAGGTCGTTCATGGGTATTCAATTTACCAAATCTAGCCCTATAATGAGAGCCTAATATTCTACCTCATTATTGGCACCACCTTTTGATAATAAGAAATTGTATGTTAAAACATCATTCTCTAGGAAGATAATAGAACTTCCAAACCTATTTTTTGTGCATAGGGTCTTCCATTCTCTTCCCTTTTGTACTTCTGGAAGCACTATCAACGATCACATCATATGTTCAAGGGATATCATGAATTGAGAAGAGTTCTTCATTAGACAGTTCAGAATTTAATGAAATATCTTATACAAATTGATGATCATATATGTAGTCTAATTTTTCTAGGAATTTAATTGATCTATGAGGCACAAACTATATGTCAAACTGCGACAGAATAACATCCCACCGTGCTAGATATCCTTTCAGCATTGGACGATTGAGGATAAATTTGAGCATGTTATTATGAGAAACCATGTGAATCTCATGGTTTTGTATGTAATACCTCATCCTATAAAGGGTAAACATAATTACATGCATCTCTTCTTGATATCAGAATAGTGTGGTTCAGTGTCAATCATGGTTTCACTGATATAATAATGGTTGTTTTCATTCCTAACATCCTTCTTTTTTTAAGGAATGATCCTAGTGATTGTTTTAAGGCCCTCAACATATAAAATAAGTGGCTTACCATCAGTAGTTATATTCAACAATAGTGGGATGAAGTGGTGTTTCTTAAGGTTATAAAATTCTTCTTGCAATCGTTGTTCTACTGATATGTGACCCCTATCTTCATCAGTTTGGTGACGGGTAAACACTTTCCTTTGAGTTTGGTTATGTAGCACTAAAAGTAAGCCAAGTTTCCATAAAGTCTTCTATACTATTTCATTTTTTGAGGAGGTGAGACTCCAAGGATTGATTTAGTCTTCTCATGGTCAACATATATTTCAATATGGTGTGTGAAGAAGAAGATATATTTTCCTATGGTTAACAAAAATAACATTTCAAGAGGTTTATATTCAGATTATGTTGTTCGAACTTGCTGAATAAAATTTCTTGATCTACAAGGCGGTCAGAACTATTCCAAAACATGACCACTAAATCCTCGTCATATAATTCAATATACATCCCCAAAATGGTTTGAAAATGTTATTCATAGCATGTTGGTTTGTGTCACCAACATTCTTCATGTGATGAAAGAAAAATACAACCTAAGGGGATCTGAAAAAAATTTCTTCTTCATCTTCATGGGGCATCTGGATTTTATTGTACCCTTATTAACCATACATGATGGAGAGGGCCTAATAACAAGCCATTTCATAAATTAGGAGTTCTATAATTGTAATTATGTCACTATATTTTGGAAAATGCGGGTAAAAATATCTAAAGACTATGGAACTCTATTTTTACCATTTTTATTTTACACAAGGACAATATTGAATATACATTTTGGTTAATAAACCTATTGGGTGAAGTCATACTTGATGAGATTTTCTAATTCAGTCTCAATTTTAGAGGCATGAGTTGGCCATTCATTCATTTCTTCTTTCTTGTATCCTTGATGAACTTCTAAAAAAACCTAGTGATGGGTTCCCACCTCAGGTTCAAGGCTTGAAATCACTTTTTTGTTCTAGGAAAACACATCTCTATGAAAATTTATTAATGACATGTATTTCCCTTGTTTAATGGGATTCATGATTTCAGTAATTGGAGTGTGGAATGGATATTCTTATATACAAAAATTTATTTCTCTGAGTTAATCTAGAGTCGTGCATATGCCTTCTTAAAATGATAGAGGGGTGTCCCTAGGATCCTTTTTTCCTCCTCTTCCTCGTGCTCCACTTTGTGTACTTTTCATGGGGAGGAATTGATAAAACATATTTTTTTAGGGAAGAGAGGAATTATCCAATGGATGTCTATAAATGAGGTTATTATTTTAGTATAACTTTTTTTCATGACTCCTTCTTGGAGTCCTGAAGGGGAAATGAGGGACTAAGAATGAGTATCATTACTTTATTCTATTATTAGAAAAGATTACTCTATCATTGATAATAGAATAAGGATTTTTTGATTCTCCGAGGATGGAATGAATTATTGGGACCAAATTGTTTATAAGGTTGTATTTGTTGTCAATTGTTGTCAATGAAGATCAATATGAAAAAGATCAAGAAGTACTCCAATGAAATGAAGTAATGGAAATTCAGATGATTAGTGTACTGCTCATAAGTTCAAAGAACACGTGTCAAAGGTGACACATTGTATACAATAGTGAAAAATGGTGAGGTATAATCCATCTGAGGATGATTAAAAAAGAATATGGATTGGATGTAGACCATTAAATTCTTCATGATTGCATGAGAACCATGAAAGAGACTTCTTGAAGAATAGTATCGTATGATTTGCATGAATTTGAGAATGATGGTTGAAGAAGAAAACAGTGTGGGATTGGAATCCTGAGATGGCTAGGAACTTCCAATTGTCTCAAAATATGATGATGCTAAAGCTGAACTATTAAAGTATAGATATCGTGATAGGGGAGTTTGTCTTTAAATTAGAAGAGTTGCTGAAGGAGGAATATCACAGAAAAGAAGTGTTTGTGAGGTGAATTTTCTTGTTGAAAAAGCACACAAATGACATAAAAATTTGTTGAGAAAGTAAATTTCATGGTGGAATGTCGAGTTTGAGGTATGTGGTTAACGATCCATATTTGATTCAAGAACGTCAAAAATGGAACAGATGATCTGGAGGGGGTACAAAAAGAGCATACATAAGGAGGTTGCATTTTCCAGTGTTTTCCACATTTTTGGGCCTGAAAATTCACAAATGAAGAAAAGTGGTTTTTGGAAAAAGTAATTACGCTCCATGTACATGAATGAGAGGAAACTTGTGCACCTATTGTTTTTCAAGATCAGAAGGTCAAAATATAGAAAAAGAATGAGAGTCGTGCAGGTATTTGTTTGGTCACGTAGGTGACCGGCGCGCCATGAAGAGACTTGCGAGTCGATGCCTTAGATGATTGAGAACTTGCACACCTGTTGTTTTTCAAGATCAGAAGATCAAAATATGGAAAAAGAAAGAGGGTAAAACATGTATTGGTTTGTTCACGCAAGTGACTTGTAGGGGAAGAGACCTGCGTGCCGAGGGTATACTTGAGCGCCACCGTGTATGGGGTCTAGTTTGCCTGTAAATAGAGGACCACCCCTCCTTATTTTCAACAAAGTTCAACACTAAGAAAAATTAGAGCTCCCGTCGCGCAGGTGTGGTAGTCGCACAAGTGGTGTGTGGTCGCACAGCTGGACATGCGTCACATATTTTAGAACCTGTGCAACAGTTGTTCGTTGCGCGCCCAAGGAGGCTTGGGAGAGAAAGAAAGTGAGTTGCGTAGGTTTAATGTTGAAATAGGTGGTGTCACGTAGGTAGTTTTTTGACACTTCCGCGCCAGTTTGGACTTGCACGTAGAATACATACGCGCTGTATTTGGACTTGCGTGCCGGTTTTGGAGTTGAATGCCAGGTGTTGTTGGAGCACGCCCGTCTTTTCGAGCAACAAGAAATTTTCCCGATACCTTTGGTGAAACAGATGATGTATTTGTTTTAGAAGATGGAAGAACAGTGAAGAATTTCATTTAATGAAGAGAAGTGGTACCGCACACACATGACTGGTGTTTAACTCGCTCGTTGTGATTTGCGATGAGAAGAATAATGGTTCATGCAACTAAACTCAGAACTACACAGAAAGGGGATAATATATCAATACACTCAGGTGTTAGTGTTAGGAATCAAAGGAAGAGAATAAGAAGATTTAGTGAATTCAGTTATTGCAATAAAGAAGAAGATTGAATACAAAAGGGCATAACCTCATTACTCTAATTCTATCATTGTCTCATGCTAACCAGGAGACAAAGATTTCAATGCAATTCTATTAAAGAGACATTCACGTCTATAAACTGAGTGGGACTTCACCAAGGTCAGTGATCCAGGGGAAGTCAACTGGAGTGACCCGAGGGATGCAGTGATCTATCCCTGAACATTGGTAACGACAGTGAGCCTAGGACAGAGTGACTATTCTCGAACCTTTGAAATCCACAGCTAGTGAAGATTAGTGTAATTTTGTATGACCAGAAACTTGTCGGCGTATGCTCCTTATATGTAGCCCTTAGTGGTGAATAAAGTGAAAATTTTTGTGTTATCTCTTTGCATATGAATATTTCATTATTGATCATATCCATCATATATGTTTAACAAGTTCCTACCAACGTGGGAACAAGGTCTTCGGTTTTAAAAAGAAAAAGTTGACACCCTAATTCACCCCTCCCCTCTCAGGGTGTCCTTGGGACCTACAATTGGTATCAAAGGAAGGTTCACATATGTTGGATACTTTATAGTAATTCTATATAGAATATTATTTGAGTTTCTTTCCTAAAGTCAAAAATGAACTGCGGTATTGATAATGATTCAGTCATTTCTATGAAAAATCCTTCATCCAGTAAGACAATGAATAATAGGAAAAAAATAGAAGAAGCAGTTGAAGAAGTCCCTAATATCCAAAGAACATGCATTATTTGGTTCTCCATGACCTTCCAATAATGAAAAAATATCAGGCTTGGAAAGTATCAAGCAGGTGGATCAGGTTACTACCATATGATATGAAGACACTTCTATCTCAAGTGGATAGGGTAAATTAACAAGTTTTCTACATGATATTCCTGAAAAAAGAGTTTCTACTATTTTTAGAATATTTTAATGCATGCAGGCTGAGATCAATCGATTGGAAAGTGAAGCTGATAATTTGGAAAAGGGCTTGGAATGTAAAATTATTGAATGCCTAAAGCTCACCAAACAGATTAGAATCTTTGAAGAAAAAAGGGAGTTAATAAGACTCTAAAAGAAAAGATCCATTCACTTGAAGTTGATCTGAAGAAGAGCATTGAAGTCAAGAGTTTTTGTTTGGAAGAAACTTCCAAGAGATTCAAGGAACTTGACTCTTGGTTACAAAACAATGTTAAGATGCATGATGATGAGGTTCAAAGATTGAGAAAGACTTGTGAAGAGAATATGATCATGATTGAAGATCAGAAGATCATCCTCAATATTTAAAGTCAAAAACTGGAAGCCCAATAGACAAATCTTGAGAAGACACACATTGAGACTTCAAAAAAGAATAAAACAGGTGACGCTTGTACTAAATGTTCATTGGAGGATTCTAAAGCTGAAATACCTTCGACATGTGATAGGAAGATTATGACAACTGTTGATTATCCATCTTGAGAAACAAAATTTGTTGTTATTCAATGCACACTAGAGGGTGCTAAAGCCAAAATATCTCCAACATGTGATAAGAAGATCATGAATTCACTCATTGATCTATCAGAAGAAACTGAGAAATTGAAGGTACCATCTAAACCATATTGTACTCATGTTCTAAATATGTTCCCACAATCAGTGAAGGCTAGAAAAAAATTCTAAACATGTATGGATGAGGAAAGGTGAGGGGAAGAAACCTATCACTATGGCTAGGGTGGATGGGAAGAAAACTGAGGATGTTGGTTCCTCTAATAGATCACAATAATTAAGATGGTCCAACAACCTCATACATAAGATACAAAGAAGAAAAGATTTGTGGGTCAATGTTGGTGCTGCAACATATTTGGGCATTGTGCACTGAATTATTGGTACAATACCTTTAATGGAAAAGCAAAAGGAAATCATGTATCAATGTGAATAAATATATAGAATAAGAAACAACATCTTCTAGTCCATAAACATCAGTTTACAGTAAATATATTAGGAATGCATGATAACACATGTGATGTATGGAATGACAGTGGTCACAAGGTAGTTACATGCCCATATCAACATACTTTCACTATTGATAAGAAAATAAGACCTCTGGTGTCATCTAAGTATGAATCAAGTACCTTGGAAAGAAATCAGTAGAATAGTGCGAACACACATTTTCCCAAGAAGATCTCAAGTAGGGAGGCTAAGAAGACCCAGGATTTTAGATCACTGAAATTGAAGGGTCAATCATCCAAAAGAAAAACTAAGTGGAATGAAACTCATATGAACCCATGTGGGAGAACAAAAACAACTTCTGCAGTTCCAAATGACTTGTTGGTCATCTGGCCAGATGATTTGAAAAGAATGAGGAATCATATAGATGAAAAGGCCTAGGCTGGTGACAATGGAAAATAAAAACTTTCATGAGATGAAGAAAGAGTGCAGTAGAGATTGAAAACCAATAGAAACACACGTTTCAAAGATGTTCTGTGTGAGAGATACAAGAAATCTGGTCACATTGAAAAAGGTTGTCTACCCTTAATACCATAGAAATAAGCAGTCCTCAAAATGATTGAGAATGCATCATTCAAGATGGTTGTTAAGAAGAATAATTCTCCATACCATGAAGAAGAAAATGTGAAGGCAAACATGCAACTTCAACACATGTTAGAACCTATGTTCAAATGTGCAGGCATGAAGACTGTGGTGAATAAAGGAACTTGGTTGAGAATGGAATCTCAACCATTCAGCTCATGTTGATGAAGTAAGGAGGAACCACCGTATTCCCTTAATAATTTGGGTATTATATTTGTGCTAATAATTCTTGGAATTTAAGGTGAAGCATGCTCTCAGGGGGAGAATATGAGAATTTGTGAATGCTATCAACTATTGATATAAAAGATAAAGAAGTATCAATCCTGGGAATATTCTTCAATTTATATTAAAAGATTTAGATGATGAAGGATCTATCTTGATGAAGATGATGAGGAGTGTTTCCCTTAAGGGGGGGGGGGATGAAGAAGCTTCCAAAATTATTTTTTCAATCATTATCAACTCCGACAAGAATAAAATTCCATTACTCTAAAGAACAAGTCATTGGAGAAGGTATGTCATTTCTCAATATCTCAACCTGGGTTACTCAGAAGAAATTTCTTGTCTCACGTGGTATCATGATCTATGCATAATGGACAACCTTGTTGTCTAAATCAAATCCTCTTTTTTTCTACATCGAGCATTGATCAAGTAGACTTAGAGTGAAATGATTAATGAAAAATTTCTTACGAATAGAATGACACCTTACCTACCATGAGCTTTCTATTTCTTGTCAATAAGTGGGAGAGAATGTGAAATGACAGTTTGAAAAGAAAAGTTGATTGAAGTGAAGATTCTTATTTTGATATTTAAGAATTCATTTCAAAAGATATGTAAGTTATTGACAACAAAATACAAAGGGGTAGAAAGTTGGGAACAATTTTTGAATAAGGTTGTATTTTTTGTCAATAGTTGTCAATGAAGATCAAGATGAATGAGATCATGAAGTACTCCAATGAAATGGTGGAATGGAAATTCAGATGATTAGTGTACTGCTCATAAGTTCAAAGAACATGTGTCAAAGGTGACACATTGTTTACAACAGTGAAAAATGGTGAGGTATAATCCATATGAGGATGATTAAAGAAGAATGGGGATTGGATGAGGACCATGCAATTCTTCATGATTGCATGAGAACCATGAATGAGTCTTCTTGATGAATAGTATTGTATGATTTTCATGAAGTAGAGAATGATGGTTGAAGAAGAAAAAAGTGTGGGATTGGAATCCTGAGATGACCAGGAACTTAAAATTGTCACCAAATATGATGATGGTAGAGCTGAACTATTAAAGGATAGATATCGCATTAGGGGAGTTTGTGTTTAAAGAAGAAGAGTTTCTAAAGGAGGAAAATCACAGAAAATAAGTGATTTTGAGGTGAATATGCGTGTTGACAAAGCACACAAATGACATACAAAAATGTTGACAAAGGGAATTTCGTGGTGGCATGTCGAGTTTGAGAGAATGGGATAACGATCCATGTTTGATTTAAGAACGTCAAAAATGTAACGGATGATCTGGAGGCGGTACAAAAGGAGCATACATAAAGTGGTGCCATTTTCCAGTGTTTTCCAAATTTTTGGGTCGGAAAATTCACAAATGATGAAAAGTGGTAAATGGAAAAAAGGACTTATGCGCCATGTACATGAAGGAGAGGAAACTTGTGCGCCTAATGTTTTTCAGGATCAGACGGTCAAAATATGGAAATGGAATGAGAGTCGGGTAGGTATTTGTTTGGTCACACTGGTGACATGCACTCCATGAAGAGACTTGCGTGTCGTTGCCTTGGATGCTTGAGAACATCTGAACATACTTTTTTTCAAGATCAAAAGATCAAAATATAGAAAAATAAAGAGGTTTACGCAAGTATTGGGTTGGTTACGCAAGTGACATTCCGGGGAAGCGACCTGCATGCCGAGACTTGCGTGCCGAGGGGAGACTTTCACACCACCACGCAGGGGGTAGAGTTTTCCTATATATAGAGGACCACCCCTCCTCATTTGTAACAGAGATCAACACTTAGAAAAATCTTAGCTCCCGTATCGCAGGTGTGGTAGTCGTTCAAGTGGTGTGTGGTTGTGCAGGTGGACTCACACGCCATATTTTAGAATCTGTGTGCCGGTTGTTGGTTGCATGCCCAAGGAGGTTTGGGTGAGAATGTAAGTGAGTCGCGTAGGTTTGAAGTTGAAAAAGGTGGTGTCACACAGGTAGTTTTGTGATACTTGCACGCTAGTTTGGACTTTCACGCTAAAGACTTTCACGCCATACTGGGACTTGCGCGCCTGGCTTGGAGATGAACGCCAGGTGTTGTTAGAGCACGCCCTTCTTTTGGAGATTCATGAAATTTTCCCGATACCTTTGGTGAAATAGATGATTTATTTGTTTGCGAAGAAAGATGAACTGTAAAAATTTTCTTTTAATGAAGAGAAGTGGTATTCCACACAAACGAATGGGGTTTAACACCCTCATTGTGCTTTGCGAAGAGAAGAAGAATGGTTCGTGAAACTAAACTCATATCTACACAGAAAGAGGAGAATATATCAATACACTACGGTGTCAATGTTGGGAATCAAAGGAAGAGAAGATGAAGTTTTAGTGCATTCAGTTATTGCACTAAATAAGAAGATTGAATACAATAGAGCATAAACACAGTACTCTAATGCAAACATTGTCTCATGCTGAACAAGAGACAAAGAATTCAATGAAAATCTATTGAATAGACCTTCACATCTATAAACTGAATGGGACTTCACCAAGGGAAGTGATCCAAGGAGAGTCAATGGGAGTGACCCGAGGGATGCAGTGAGCTATCCCTGAACTTTTGTAAAGGCAGTGAGCCTGGGATAGAGTGACTATTCCCGAAACTTTGTAATCCAAAGCTAGTAAAGATTAGTGGAATTTGGTACGGCCGACAACTTTTTGGCGTATGCTCCTCGGACGTATCCCTTAGTGGTGAACCAGGTAAAAATTGTTGTGTTATATATTGTCATGTGAATGTTTTATTATCGATCATATCCATCATATAGGTTTAACTAGTTCCTACCAACGTGGGAACAAGATCCTTGGTTTTAAAAATAAAAAGTTGACAACCTGACTCACCCCTCCCCTATTAGGGTGTCCCGGGGTCCTACATGAATACATTTTCATTATATAATTTCTTTACAAAATAGGGAGTTGACATGTTCATCATTATCATCATGATAACTACCGTGATTAACATTATGGATGTTGCTGAATGAATTCAAGAATTCTTTACCACCCCTTCAGTTTTGGAAATAGGCATCGTGTAATTTTCAATAATATTTTTAAAAGGGTTATATGGTATTTCACCAATCCATTTGGGGAATTTATTTGAGAACCATCGTCAGTCATTGCATGTTTTACCCCATTGTGATAGAACCCTACATAAATTTACTATGTCTCAAGGGATTTGAGCAGGTCCTTGTCACCAGAACATCTCACTATTTGACCATTGATAGAATAAGTTTTACACTAGTTTTATGATAAAGGAATGGTTTCCTGGTGATGTATGCAACGTCTTCCGAGCAAAACATATAAATCAATATCAATCCAGACAACAATGAATTATGAGTTGAATACAAGATCCCCTAAAAATGTTTGTTTCCTAGTATCAACATGAGTCACTTTCTCCTTATTGTTATATCCCTATAACATCAGTGTGGAGGTATACAAATGAGATTTTTTTCGACCCAGTTGATGATGTTTCGTGACATTGATGAGGTAGAATACTGAGCCATTATCAATGAAAGGTCATCAGATATCAATTTCCATAAACATTTAAGATATATGTAATTATATAACATCATCCAAATCATGGTTAGTGAAGGAGAGTACTGCATGAAATTATTGTGTTATCATTTTATGCATGATATATCACAACAGTGTAAACTTGAAATTCAAATTATTATGTTCTTAATAAGGCCTCAATAACAACTTCTCAGAGGTTGTCCGACAGACTCAGAGAATCCAGGGTTCATAACCTATCTAGAACATGGCCTGGTTTCTTCAAGACCTCATACTTCTAATATAGAGGTATGTGTTCCAAAACATTGGTATTCTATTTTGAAGACACTATATGTGTCGATGTTCCTGATGTGGATGGGTTTTCCCTTGGGGTATGAACCATAAGAGATCCTATTCATATTAAATTAGACTGATTGGGTCGACCAACCCATCAAAGTGGAAGTGTTTTATCCTATAACTAGTCTCCCATGATGTTCATATCAGGGAATACCCTATAATGTGTGTATTAATAACTCTAATGTTCCAATTAATATTTTTAGAGTTATTTCTCAGGAGTGTCAGTCATGTATATTATTAAAGTGGTGTTTTGTTGATGTAGTGGATCCAAGCATGACCACGTCTTCTCATGTATCATAAACCTCATAAAATTCTTCCTCCAATTCCCTAATCATGAATAGTAAATGAATTTCATAATAAGAATAATGTGTCATATAGTATTTTTAATGTGAATAAAATTAACAGAACTGGATATTAACCATCATCTGGTGAAGATTCTTCATGGGGGGGGGGGGTAATTCTTGTTATACCATTTGGAGGTTCGGTTCTCGTACTTTTTTGGTTATTGGAATGAGTTCTTCTTTGTTCAAGGAAAACATTGGATTTGGAACAATAACATCTTATTTTTATTTGAATATATCGTTTTTCACATGATGGCATTTTGAGGATTGGTATTCATAGGATTAGTCTTTTGATGAACCTGAGTTTTTAATAGAATAAGAGTTAGGAGACATGGTCTTTTCTTTCAAGTGTGTTATTTGAATGGCATGAGTTTGGTTGATGGTTTTTCTAATAATATCTTCAAAGAAATTCTATCCAAACAGGATTTTTACTTTATGTCATTTGACTTTGACAACCATATTGGTAATAGAAGCATATTCTACTTGGGTTGAATTTTTTGAGCTTTATTTTACTAGATTCTAACATATTTTTTAGGAAGTTGTTGTAAATATAACACAACTAGATAAAAACCCGATCATTTTATTGAAAGGTAAATAGTTTTATAGATCCTTAAAACATAATTTATTAGGCTTCTATTTATTTGGAAACTTGACTAAATTTATTTCCTAACCAGATACGATGTAACTAGGGACTTGGTCATTTTGAAAGGAATAGACCTTTCTTTTAAAATCCTAAATCTATTACCGCCTATGATATCTTTGATCATCTTGATAAGGTGGTCATTGAAATTAATTATCAGGAGGTGGATCCATATGGTACGGTGTAGTATTTAAGGTATGAACTGGTAGAGTGGCCCTCATAAGTATAGCTTTAGAAACTTAAACCATTCATGATCTCCATCCCTAAACTAATAGAGTTACTCAAGACATGGATTTGGTCTCTATGATGGATATTTCCAGATGTAGTGAAATTTTTTATATATCCCAAAAACCCTCCTGCATATTTAACAGGGATTAATGAAGTGCTCAACTCATCACAGAGATTTTCCTCATATATTGTCAAAAAAATTTCTTGGGGGAGTTGTAGGTTCAAGGAATGAGTAAATCCTTTCCATCAAGTAACTATGTTTTATACCCTTTAATTATCCATTTGTTTATAGTTACAATGATCAAAGACTACTGTATTCTAAAGTATTGAGATAAACTAGAAGAGAAATTTTTCATAATATCTTCCCATCATGTGATTAACCAGGACATCAAACCCATTTACCATATAATGGTTATCCCCTGTAATCATTAAAAAAGAATCTGAGTTTCACTACTTCTAGTTTCATAGGGGTCCCCATCATGTGATTAAAATGTGAGATGAAATGATTTAATTGATTATATAGATCTCCCAAGCTATTGAAAATTGGAAGTTTAGGATTCCTAATATTTAGTGGGGGAGGTGTCGTATCCACCCATTTAGGGAAATCCTTCTTTTCTAGTTGTACCTTTTCATGCTATCCTTCCACGGATTTCAATAGTTTAGTTAATGAATCAATGGTGTTCATAATAATTTGAGGAATATATGGTTGGGCTGAGACCTGAATTGGTTTGGAAGCTAGAGTTTGAATGGTGGCGGTGATTTGTAGGACCATTGGTGATGGCACTGCTGATATTTGACATGGGTAACCCAAAGGGGTAAGCCTTAAATGATGTGCCCGACTATGTTTTGAATGCATACCCAATGGAGGGAATTCATGATCTCTTGTTGTGGGATACAAATATATTGGTGTTTTATGTCCCATATTAAGCATATGTTCCCTATATTATTCATTTATTATGGAAAACACTATTTGTTTTGGTGTTCCAACTGGAAGTGTGAGTTTAGGGTATTCTTACAGAGAATATAATGTAATAAATCTACCTAATAGTAATTACGCAATGATTATTCTCAACTCTCTAATTTCCTCTTATTTCTGATATAATCATTCATCTAGAGAAATGGATTGACCCTCTATCGGGGGGAGTTGAGACATGGGGTGACCTTTACTTATATGTTCCCTTCGAGGAGGTAGAAGTGGATTATTTGTGGAAATACCCATGGTTTGGGTGAGTATCTTGTTTTAGGTATTCCCACCTATTACATTCATTTCAATGTGGATCTTATCATGAATATTAAATTCGTTTTTAGAATACTCTAAATTTGTATTATGTCTAGGAGGGTCTTTACTAATGGTGTCGATGATATTCACAGGTACGTAGTTCATAACCATCATTCTATTGGTATTTCTATGAGATCACCTTCTATTGCATCACAGATGAGACCTTTTCCTTGTCTTTTTCAATTCCATTGGGGTTTTTTAATGGATAGTTACCTGAGGGGAATTCTCAAAGAGTTCAGTCATTCTTGTTCCAAGTGATTGTACTGGATCATGATATGGGGTAAATTGAGAGGATTCACTCTTCAAGAATCTTCTCTAATCAGGATAAGATTGATATTCACTAAGGATGGGATTGGTGAGGTGAAGCATCCACCATCAATGAGTTTTGGGGTTATTTTTTTTCTACATTCACAACCCATCACACATGGTCATATGATCCTAAGGGTTGGGTTAAAAATCCCCCAACCCAACCGGATGGGGTTGTTCTCAAACTACTATGGTTGATATTACCGCATCCACTATTTTGATTTTATATATTCTCTTCCAAATGTGGGATGGGTGAATTATTCAGAAATAATTTAAATCTTCTTTTTTTGAAGACCAAAGTTATATTTATGGAATTTTATTAATCTAATAGATGACATACTCAAGTAGGGATTCCTGGTAAATGTTCTCATATTCTTGACACAAATGTATCTAATAGTCTACCCTCTTCCGGTCTAATGTCAATGAAATTTAGTTGAGGCATTTTTTGTTGCATGTATCATTGGTAGTGAACATATTCCAGTTCTTTTATCCTTATTAGGGAAATTAAAATTTACAATACCACCCTTGGATGGAATTTCTATCTTTCAAGAGTAGTCAAATTAAATGTCCTATTAACACTCCATCCTATGATATGAACTCTATATGGGGTTTCTACGATCATCTTTTTCAACCTCTTAAATGCCTCGAGGAATGAATGTTGGTGAGATACATGTTGTTTCTTAGTCTTGGGATGTTAGGAATCCATGAGAGATGTCAATTCAATATATATTTTTAACTCTTCTATTACCTTGGGGTGAATCCGATATTCAAAATAGGGTAATACCTTTGTATTTATGTGATTCATATTATTACATATGTTGAGGCAGATTTCATGCATACAATCATCTTCCCAAACCTCTAGAATCCAATACTGAGACGTGGTTAAAGTCCAAAAGATGACAGGTATGTTATATTTACCTAGTTGTTTCATTCTTTTTAGAAGTGATTCTTCATCTTTCACAAGAGGTTCGTCATCCCAGTCCAGCCAGATTGGATGTTTCATGATTGTTTTACGATATGATATGGGATTTCATGAGATTCCCTATACTATGTTGTGAGGAAAATTACATAAGGGTGGTTCGAAAAATGACCATCCCCTTGGTCTATTTCAATTTAAGAAAGGATTACACCTACCAATGACAAAGAATCAAATATAACTAGCATTGTATTTTCATGTTCCTTAGGATAAGAGGTAATTTTCCCCCACTACATTGTAAATGTTAGGGTTGTTTTGAAAATGTAAATCACTAATATGGATATAACATTCATACTAATCACCATCATGTGTAGGACCATCATTGTGAATTATAACATGGAGAAGACCCTCTTGCTCCTTGGTATTCTACAGACATGGATGGTTGGCGTGCGTCTCATCAAGAGATAGGCGCTTGAGATCGATTGAGTTTCCTCCATGAAGCAAGAATTCATGGTGATTTTTCTAATGAGTACATTCAAAATTACAACTACTACTCCAATAATTTGTAAACGGGAGGGTAGGATCTCGATCAACGATAGATAAACAACTAAGGGATTCACGAAATCTAGTGTCAAGAGATGCATGATCCTTAAAATACTACTAATTGTCTAATCTTATTTGATACGACTTCTTTTTAGATACATTTTTACAAGTGATTGGGGAAACTTACTGGCAGAAGTTGTTATCAGGGGTAGGTGAATGTGTCTTCCTTGGAGAGGCCACAAGAATAAATAGATTTCCACCATTTTTAATGGGTGCATGATCTTGGACCTATTGTCTGTTTATTGTGTGAGAGGTTTCCCTATGACCCTCTTGGATGAGTGAAAAGGTATATTTTTTCTCTGGGGCATTATGTTGATGATACACCACATTTTTGGGGACAGAGTCAAATGTCCACCCCTCGGGCACTACTATCATCACCGTGATGATGACGTGTCATGCATGTAGAATATGGGAAGGTATTTTTTTCTCCCCTTTCAAAATTTATAGGATCTTCTTGGTGAATTCATTGACTAGAACTGGGATATATTCCCAATACATATATTGAGTATGTGTTTGTGCGTGCCCCAGTCCTCCCATTCTTATTAGTGGTTATAAAAAGTACTCTTGTGTGGTTGATTAGATTTGAGTATGCCCTTTAATTGTCATTAGGGTTTTTTAATTACTTTTCTCTGTGATTCTAAATCAGACTTCTGGTAGGCTTGATGGATGCTGTCAGTTGTGTGTGTGTGTGTGTAAGCTCGTTTTTTTCTACCATACATGGTCTGCAGACTTCATTGAGTACTTACAGACAAGTCTGCTAGTAGGATAGGTTGATGTAGGTTGGTCTATGTTCCTACACATATGTTGTAGTTGTATTT
Organism: Viscum album; assembly: GCA_963277665.1. Classification (NCBI taxonomy): domain Eukaryota; kingdom Viridiplantae; phylum Streptophyta; class Magnoliopsida; order Santalales; family Viscaceae; genus Viscum; species Viscum album. The sequence continues at coordinate 433,486,892 of OY728158.1, read as the reverse complement.
GGTTGGTGGGATTCTTTGAATTCTGCCAAGTGAGTCTACTATCCAGATGAATAATGGTGGATGGGTGTATGTGTTCGCTCGATGTTTTCCCCTAACTACGATGGTGGGTTTCTCCGTAGGGGGGGGGCATGTGTAAAATGATCCATGTTGGTTGGATCTTGTCCCCAATTGGCCATATTGCGTAACTGTAATTGAATAACCTAGGCCGACCGTCTGAGGATAACATCCCCATAATGATATGTTTTTTCTTTGGAGTGGTGTTGGTAGAAACGATTACTTGCGGGTGCCCTTGAAAATGACATATGTGTCTCTAGGATGAGGCTGTAGGCAACCTCCTGATCTAACTCCCTAATGTATGGGAGTGGTCGGTTGTAAAGATATGGGGATATGATCGTGAAACTGTTGAATATGATGGTTAACACAGACTATTTCTGGACAATCTATTGTCATTGAACATACTGTTGGTGATGGTGGTTCAGTTAGGGGGCCTTTCTGGTGGCCTCCATTGTCGAGATCTTACCTTTTTTAATGTACTAACGTACCAGTGATTTTGAGGCCAATCATTGAAGATGCTGAGTCAGTGATGAAATCTTTCATGCAAATGAAGATCTATACTGAGTTGTGGTCGGGTCATTCATTGGTGAAAACATGAAAGAGCCGATTGGATCGAAGAGAGTTATTGGAAATAAGTGAATGTACATATGAGAAACACAAATAATGAACTTAGGAAATGTAAAATATTGTATGAGTGAAAATATTTATGATTGATTTCCATGTTTGGTCCTCATTTACATTAAGAATTGGAGTGTCCTAACGGGAGGTGACAATATCATCTTGGTTAAGGATTCACCTTGGGTTCATCATTTTTTGTTTCCTACAAAAATAGGAACTATTGATTTGGTAAATGAATTGGTCCTATAGAGAATGATCATTAATTCCATTTTATATTTTCAAGTAGATTCCATAGTTTATTTCATTCACATCAAGTTCATCCCCATAATATTTTTTTCTCGATGGCTTCCAATGGGTTTTTTCATGGAACTTGAAACACTGAATTGTTTTGTATCCATGAGGACCTGATTTAAAAAGGAAAGAACACATTAGGTGTTTTTACCTACGAGTCTTATAAACTCACATTAGTTTAGAGGTTAGGACTTCAAGCTCATCACACCCTTTTGGGGGGAATTATATCTTAGTCTAAGACTCTCTTGAAGATTTATTATATGTTAATGAATGCTTCATTAATTCTCATGTAAGATGTTGGTCATCCAAAATTAAGAATCTATCATTAAAATGCGTGTAATTCATAATCATATATATGTATTTGAGGATATTAATTTATGGAGATATATTTATGTATCCAAATTTATACATCAATGGTATCCTCTCATATACTACATATATATTATTTGGTCATTATTATGATGATGTTGATTTTCTAGCCACACAGAGAGTCCCTTTGGGATTTTTAACAATCAAATATGGTGAAAGACACTTAGGATTTATTTTCATCCATATAGATGAAGGATACTCTGGAGCTTATCATTATCTTGGGAGATGGGTATTGTTTGATGTTGGGATCAAATCCATAAATGTGCTTCCTATGTATCCTTTTGATAGGAATTATTAAACATGTTTTTCTATACTGCTTAAAAATGAACATTATTCCTTTTAAGGTCATATGTTGAGGACCCAACCATACATGTTAACATCATGTGTCAAGGACATCTAGGTGGGATATTCCTAGTCAATTTTTAATTTGGAACATAGGCAGAAACAATCCATGGAATGCGGAAGGGTGTGATTTTCAATTTGAACTGGACCCTACTAGGGGTGCGGACTAGAAGAATAGGGTTGGTTTATGAGTTTAATTTAATCCTCAGGGAGGCATCATACTTATCCCATTTGTATGGGAATCAAATCATTCATAATTCTGTGAGTCTCGCAGGGGAGTATATCCCTTCACGAGAATAGTTTTTGGGCTCTCCTAATGTTGATGCCTTTATAAAAGTACCATGATAGATATCTTAGCACATATTGGTTTGGGTGACTAAATAAGGGATTAATTTTACGAAGGATTCACAGAATTTGGTATTTCTGATTGGGACTTATTCTAATGATAGATTCACATTGATCTCGTGCCCTAGGTGGGATTGCTACATATCTTGGTTAATAAGAATCAAAGTACTCAAAGTTCAGTCCATCTTGTGGATTTTGTTGATGTCATGATCATCACTACCCTCTATGACCATGTGATTAATTCTCAGAGTGAGAGACAATTGGAAGTGAAAATTTTGACAAACCACACACTTTTCCACCTTCAATATTGAAAAAGGTCATGTATATAGTGGAATAGGTAAGATATATAGAACTTACCTCTCATAAATTTATATTGGATGAGAGTCCATGGTATGAAAGGAATGATGGTGAAGGATGTTGAGGTAGATAGAAATAATACTGCAACCTTCAGCAGGAAAGGATAGGGGCTTACACCAAAATAGCTACACCAAAATTGCTTCCCCAATGAGAGGATGAAATGATTCCTCATTGAATGGAATATAAATCATGATCCTTACCCGCTATTTGGAATAAGAGGATATGGGTCTCAATGTTGAAAATGTTTGAACATAGAACAAACCATAATCCTACATACCTAGAACCCTATAAAAATTTCTATGGGGTAAAAGTCCTCATGAACATTGATATAGATATTTAGAAAATCCTCGAGGATCCTATCCCATTTTTAGGACATGTGTGGGAATCCACTGACATTATAAATACAAATCCAAATGGGAGATACTATGATGTACCATTTTCCAATGGGTTTTATGTCAGGAGGTCTTGGGGTGGACTTTGATTTGATCCCTCCAAGACAAGGGATCCATAGGTGGAGAGGGCCTACCATTTATGGCTTTGAGGAAGGCCTGATGAATGGCTCATGTAGGTTAGAAGGTAGGGAAAACCAGAGAGGTCCGAACAAGAGTGATTCACAAAGGTACACTTTGGAGAACTAAAACACAATGGATGATGGACCACTGGGGATACTACACATTGGTGTGACTTTTCTCAATCCTTCAATGGTCTCCATAGGTTCTCCCAGAGGTAATTTGCGGAAAACCCTAGTTAAATAGGGGACCTCATACTAGTCTTTATTGATTAAATAGTTGGCTGAATTCCTCTCATAAGAATGTTTTTAACCCCATGGATGACTTAAGTAATGATTTTTTCCATTAATTACTTCTTATTTAGGGTTTATAAAAAACCTATAAGATTTTAGAGGAAATGAGAGACGCACTATGAATATCATAGAAGAAATTTGACTTTGAAAAAATTAATCCGTCCAAATAATGACACCATGAGTATATTTATAGGAAAATACAAGACCTTTGGAGAAGGAATCTTTTGATGAATGTGTATTTCGCACAAGTTCTTATACTCTAACGGTGCTTGGGGTGTCATGGGAGAGCCTCTCTTTTGGGTTTTTTGATTCTCATATTTAATCATATATTTTTTCCTTAATTTTTTAGAACTTTTCTTTTTTTTCTTCTCTTTTCATCTAGGTGATAATACGCAGTGTCAATAGTATGGGAAGCATGAAAAACAATGGGAAACACGTTAAGATGATTGATCCACTATTTTATTATTTCAATCTTATGGATGTTTAATAATTATAAATTATACCTTTTTCAATGAAATTATACATTTTCATTATGCACCATTATGATGTTCCTTGATTTATAAATTATACTTTTTCTGGAATAAAATTATTATGTATCATCATTAAACCCATTTGGTTATATTTATCTCACATGTAATAATTTTTATTATTAATGTTTACCTTTATAATAATATGAGCTTATCCCTTTAGTATTTTTCTATTTACCCATGTTATGTATGTAAAAAACATATAAAATTTCAAGAAGTGTACTTTATGTGTAGAATTCAGTGGAAGTACTAAATACTTTTTTATGTTATGATTTTTTGTATATGGTGGGAAAATGTCCATTATTTGGTAAATATATCATTTTTTAATTAGTGTTTAGTTCTATTATAATGTGAACCTAAAAGTTGATTTGTATGTATTTTAATGAAATAGTCTCATCATATCATTAAATTATACAGTCACATCTCAAGGTTGTTATTAGAGAACACTATTTAACATAATCCCAACTAGGCCTTCAGAATCAACATTAGGAAACCCCATTATGATTATATTTCTTTGAAATCTAATATATGATAAAATATTTTTAAATCAATTGAAAAAAAACTTTTCTTTTTTATTTCCACTAAACCACAACAATATATAAATATCAAATCAAAAGAAAAATTAATGTAAAAAACATTAAAACAAAATTCATCGTTAGAATAACCAAACCAAGTATGGGCATATAAATAGATTATCTAAAACATAATGTTCCTATATTTTAAAATAATAGTGATATAACATATATTTTTAGCACTGAAACCACAAAAACCCTATATGGAATTCTAATTAATACTTGAAAATGAATAAAATTGCAAATAAATTTTTTTCACAGAACATGAGGAATCGTTATAAATATTTAATACAAACTAGAAAGGATATTAATTAACATTTTAATAGATTTATATTACATATAATTTTTGAAATTAAATGAGGTTTTAAAATAACCAAAACATATGGGTTTTAAAATTTAATGAGTTGTTCATAGAGAATCCTACGTCAACCACAATGAACATGTAACACATGTGTTATTACATAAATAAGTGTAAATGATGATCCAAAAATAATAAATAAGAAAAATAAATCTCTAATAAGTAGAAAATAAATTTTCAATTTAATTAAGTATAGGATAAATATTTTATTTTCTATAAAACAATATAGGGATTTCCTTATACCAAAAAAGAAAAATCAAATTACACTGATGAGTGTCGTTCAAATAAATATCTAGTGAGATATTGATAAATGAGGATTAATTAATTGTAGACAGAGATAGATGATATATGGACGGATCTGGGAGGGGTAAATTACCCTCCTCCCAAAGTATACCTTATTCCACTATGAATACAAAATAAAATACCTTCACTTGTTTCATTATTTGATTTATAACTTTTTCATATTCCTATTTTTTTACATTCTTTAATATATATTTGTGAATTTTTTACATGTGTGGTTTTTCCCACAAATTTATCCATTTCACTTCTCATTCCATTTTTTCATTTCTTTTTTCCACTTCTGTGGAGTACGCCTTTTTGGTTCTCCAAATATCCTTTGGGATTCCCTACTACCCACCCCATGTGACATCATTTTTCCAATTAACACAATAATGATATTTTAAATAATAATAACAATACAAATAATAATCATAATAATATTCTTATTAATAAATTAGCATTTATTCTTAAAACCTCATATATATATATAAATTACTTTTTAATAAAAAAATTCATGATAAAATATAAATAATATAACTTTAGTTATTTTTATTTTTATATATAAAAATTCAATTAAAGAACAACAGGAAATAAATTATCAATTTACCCAATCTCAAAGCATTCCTTAAATTTGTGAACTAATCACATTTTCCTAATAATTCAATAACCTATAACAAAAAAGTTCTTTTGATCCTCCCAAATATAGAAATTTCTTCTCCCCAAAATTTCTCACACACATCCTAGGAAACAAACCAATTATATAAGAAGGGCCGATCCCATGTATCAGGATTATTTACACCATATCATCAAAAAACTATACATTATATCTCTATACTCATATGGGTTTATTCCAACAATAAATGCCTTTCTATTACTCCGAAAAACATCATCCGAATGAATACCAAATAAAAAAACCATGTATATAGCACATCAAAGATATGTTTTAAATTATAAAAGTATTAATTACAACAACAAAATAACCATAATTTATACATCATAAAAGTTACATTCTTTGAAAATAAAATTATTTCATAACACATTAATCATTTACACTATAAAAGAGGACTAAAAAATTACGAAACAAAAATATCGTCTTTTCATTTGAATACATTTTTACATATTTTTATAACTTGGAATTATATAAGACATAAAATATCATCTAAAAACTTTGGATTTTGATTTTACCTTACAAATGTTTAATCAATATCCGTAATGATATAAGTTAAAAACTATATGAATACTCAAGTTACATTGACCACAAAAATATATATTAAAATCAAATGTTCTCATGTAAATTTTTATTTACATGTAACATATCCATAACTATTTTCTAGAATCCACTACTCCTAAAAATTTGTGTTCATGATTAAACACATTATTGTTCATATTTTACAAAACCATAAATAATTGAGCATAATAAAAAAAATTATATCCAAATAACACATAAAATAAAACATAATACATTCATAATTTAAAAATATAGTTTTATTAAATAAACTATTAACCCATTGAAAATTTGGTTAAGGGTAATTTAATTTACCATATTCATTATTTGATTTTATGAACATCCAATAAATATAAAGAATTTCAGTTAACAAAACCAATGAAATATATTAACTCATTTTGATGTAAAAACAATTATCCCAAGAAAACACACTAATATAATTATTTTCCCATTTTAGTAAAAAAATGTTATACCAATTTAAAAAATATTAATTTTTCATATAATATCGTCACAATAATTCAAATTTTAAATATTCCCAATTTTTTTACTTCTTACTGAAATCACTTATTAAAAACATTAATAAATTATTAAAGATTTAAGGAAAGGGAAACTAAATCATTTATTTCCCATCTATGATATAAAAGATAACCTTTTCAGTAATCATGGCCTCAAAAAAATCAAAATTAATTCACATAAAAAGAAAAAACCACCATTTTTTTAATGGACATTTCCAAAATGTAAAAAATTTAAAAGAAAATTCCAAAATTACATAACATAATAAATAAATTAAATAATAATAATGTAACGACATATAATTAGAAAAATAATAATATTACATTGATTTAAATTAACCCATGTAAAATAAGTTATGTTATTTTATACAATATCAATATCGATCAAAATAGTCATATAGGATTTCTAGAAAACATAAAAATTGTTTAAAAAATCGAATGAAATGTTCCATCACACCCTTTAAAGATACACGATGCCTAAGTATATTATTTATTCCCTATAACCAACCAATGTAGTTAGTCGGTTCCTCATACAACTTCATTCAAATATTGAACTATTCCCATAATGAATGTTGAATAAAACCAAATACAAGGATAAAAAGTCCCTTATGCCCCACGAAATCTCAAGATTATATATGAATGGTGGTGTGAAAACACATACTCATGACCCATATCTTAAGTTAAAAACATTATTTCTCTGATCTATCTTTACTCCCCAAGTAACATAATCGGTATTGGGATCTGATCCCATTTTTCACGTACCAACCCAAGATCCCCTTGATTTGGGAAACCAATAAAGATATGGGAAAAAATATATTATTTTATTGATCATTATTTCATTAAAACAACTTATTTTGGGTTTGATACAATGTAATTGGGAAATTTTTAACCAAATTAATCAATAAATATCTTGAGTCTCAATCACGAAAATAGGAAAACACCCCTTCGTAAGCTGGATAATCATGCATACAAAATAAAATATTTAAAAATTTGATTCCAATAATAGTATTTTATACAAAAATATTTTTTTATTAATTAAACTCTTTATTAAAACATATATTATTATAAAAAGAAACATAACTGCCATGGTGGATGAAAATAATTTTGACTCAATGTATCCATAGTATCAAACTACTTCCATAAACACACGAGCCCTAAAAAATATGGAAAAATAATTATATCAGAAGTCAATAATACATATGTAGAAATTGATTCAACCACCATGTTATCTTATCTTCATGTTTTTGGTTATTTATTTCAATCCTATATTTTCTTTTACAAAGACCATATTATATACAAAATATAAAATTGGAAACATTGGGACTCATAAAAAATCGACAATGATAGAAGAATTTAATATAATAAATGAATTTTTATTACCTTTATCATGACATAAACTCATCCAAATAAGAATATATTTGACCTTATCTATGAAAGTTGATTATATAACATTATTTTTCCACACAACCAAACACCAATGAACCTCTCCTTTCTTGAACATCACATCATCTTATTGAATAATTATTATGAGAATTTACATAAAACATTCATCATAGGACTGGTGGGAGGGGAAGTCTAGAAGACCAATATTTGATATCAACTTCCCAATGAAGAATGAAATTGATACCCATTTATTTCTTATATGATAAAAATATGAGAACTTATTATTAGAGAACCATATTTCATCCACTCCATATGGTACACCAAACATTTGAAATAATTTATATATGAATTAAACCATAAATTTAATTTAATTTCATTGAAAATGATTTTAATAAATATTTTCCAAATTCTCTTTGTATTTTTCAATTTTGAAGAAAATATAAAAAAAATTTGATAGACACACCACTCACTCAAATTTGTTAAATATATGATTCGTAAACTTTAATTTCAAGAATCATTGATACATGTATATAGAATCCAACATTATTTCACCCCATTAGGGGGAAACATTATTTTTTAAGGAACGCCGTAAAATTTCTCATATTTTTAGACTAATTTTTTTAGAGATGAATTTATAAAAATATGAAATCCTCCCATAGACGGCTTATTTTCAGATTTTTTTTGGAATAATGAAAATTATTAATAGATAAGAAGTCATTTTTATTTGGCATGTACACAATTCCATTTTGAGTATATTAAATAAAAATAGATTTGACTATATTTATATAAGGATAATCAAGAATTACATAATGTAAATTTGGGTAAGACAATTCCACCCTAACAGCTATGATTGGATTCTGGTTTCCAAAAATGTAAAGATGAGAGTCAAGACAAGGATCCTTCCAAAAAGGCTTCTTGTCCCAAACATCCTATGTTCTTATTGAATAAATTGATGGAGTATATACACTCTCAATAATGAGCACCTCCCTCTATTGATACCCCTCTTATGTTGTAAATGATGGAAAATATATAGTGGGCTACGAAACCTACCTCTAGAAAGACACATGTTGGTGAAACGTACTGAGGTTATGTTTACATGTATATTGTGGGAATTTCCCACAAACAAATTTGATAACTAAGATAGAAGATGATAAGAAAACAAAATAAATACAAATAATAATAAATAAATAAGAAATATCAATACATAATCCAGTGAAATTAATTAGAAACAATAGAAAATACTAAAACAAATCCTTAATAGTGAACTTCAAGCTCTAATAGCTAGTCAAGAACTCTTTATGGTAGTAATGACCATATTGACCACTAACCTTCCCCAGTTAACCAATAAAATAGTGTAGATACACCTATAGTCAGCATATCGTTTATACACAAGAGTATCCTCCCTAAAAAATCTCAAAGAAATATAAAAAAATCATATAGAAGCCCAATGAGTTAATAAGTGAAACTTTCCCATCCCAAAAATTGGTAGAGTATTTTTTTACAAACTTTATCATGGCTCACAAAAACATTACACACCAATTAGTAAAAACATTATTTAGAGTGTGTATATTTATATATATTATAGTGGATGCCAACGAGCTAGTACCCAAGTGTTACAGGCTTCTTCTTGGCATCCAAAAGACCCGAGTTCTAATCCAGGCAGGGATGAATTTCTTGGCACTGTAGTAGGGTATTGTAGCAGGGCACTATAGCAGATACTGTAGAAGTGGTGGACTGTAGTGGCTGCAGCACTGTAGCGGTGGAGGAACTGTAGTAGGATACTGTAGCGGCGCTGGTACTGAAGCAGGTACTATAGCTGTGCGGGGTAGTGTAGCAGTATTGTTCATAGAGGTTTCTTTGGGCAAAAAAATGGGCTTTCTAGCCTTGTATTCAGCCCACTTGGCCTTGGGCCTTCGGGCTATGTATTGGGTCTCCCTCTACCCTCTAAAGAGGTCATTACATTAATAATAAATTGAGGCTTCAGCCCCAACCTTTAAAAAATATATATATTATAATGGATACCCTGTAATAACTTCCCCACTAGTTTATTTCTCTCACTCCCCAACATCAAACATTACAAAATCTCAACCTTTCCGAAAAATCAGGTCATTCCTAATGTGTGTTAGGCATCAATCGTATATTACCAATTCCCAAGAAGGGGACAAAATCTCTTATTAGAATCCATCCATATATCCATATGATCATCATATCCATAAAATCATTAAAAAAATGTTTCTAAAAGAAATTATGGGCCAGGTTGATTCATTCATGCGTAAATCAATCAAATTCCATTCATGTACAATATTTGGAAGATTATTCCCCATAACTAGGTATATGTATTTTCTATAACATCATTACTTCACATCCCACAACACAAATATTTGAAAAAATTCTCACATACATACCCACATGTAATACTACATCCAATGGGGGAGTAGGGGATATTGGCGTGTTGGCCATCTATATCCTCACTAACCTAACTATTGGCTAAAACACCACATAGAAGTTGGATTTTAGTTTCTCTTTTAATATGGGTGGGGTGCATATAAAAAAAAATAATAAACATAATATATTAACGTCAAAACCCCACTAATTAAAACCACCTAGCCTCAGATTCATCTACTACTATCATCTCATAAGTCACTTAACTACCTCTGTTGTGATCTAAATACCATATATGTGTACAAGAATAAAGTTCAATGTTAATTAATTCGTTATCCATTAATTAATATTATTTCATTTACATCTGATGACTAACTATTAAATACTTTAAAATATGTACTGATGTAACCATTTAATATTTCTTTGTAATCTCAAGTATGTTATCATCATAAGTGAGCATCAAGAACCTATCCCATTATTTCATTAATTCATTATCATTTCGTAAAAACTTATATATATAAGTAATAATCCTATCCAAATACATATAATATTAAACTGTAGTTCATAACATCAAAATATATCTCTCAATTTTAAAATACACATATAAATAACTGTCATCCATTATCGTCAAGTAATAGTCAAGATATATGTTTATGATGATGAAAAAACCCCAATATGAACTCATCTTAACTACCATTGTGTCCCACTCCATTGAGAAATATGTCACATCCAGAATCCCATGATAATTTGGTCACCATATATGGAACCTTGTGCCTCCACCAATATCATAACCAACCCCATATTCCAATATTAACGTCATAACATGCATAGTGTGACACCATCATAACCTCAGACATCCCCACAAACTATTAATATTGTATTCCCTCTATCCAAGGTTATCAATAATTTATTTTATAGACCCAAATACAAAATGAATAAATTCATATTTAACATATTATTAACTCCATTATTTCACAAATGTAGAAACCATTTTAAAATGTGACACGCATTATAAACAAAACATGAAGTTGGAAAACTCCACATTAAATTCTATCAATGTTTTAAAAATTTGAAACAAATTATTATTTACCAATAAATTAATAACGTAAAAAATATAAAATATCTAACATTTCAATTTCCATATTTCATAGGTTCAATAAATTATTTTCATGAGATATAAATTGACACCAACTAACATTTTTAAAGTATAACAAAATTATATGTCAATATAATTATATATTTTAATGGAAAATAAATCAATTGAACTTATCCATAAAAATGTGATATTGTCTTCATTAGGTGTAAATAAGTCAGACATGTAATTATAAAATGTATCAAAAAAAATTTTGTTGTGATGGGGGATGTTTCCTTAATATTTATACACTTTATGAAACATCACACATTAACCATATAATATTAGTACCTTATTTATATGTATGCACACAAGGATTATCCCACATCATAAACAAGGTCACCCTCAAGATCTGCAAAATATAAGGATTTAATTCACAATATATTTTTAATTTCATCTAATACCATATAAAAACTAAATTAAATAGAACTATAAAATATTTCCTTTCCTTGCACTAGGGAAAATAACATCTAGAATAAGTGAAGGGTATACTTATTTAAACGATGAAATACATACAATAATATTATCCCTGAGACCAAATATCCCCCATAACTGTTCTGAGAGAAGTGAATATGATATATATGATGATAAAAACCCTACATCCTAAAAAATTTCATCTAATATATGATCCAAATGAGAGCGTTATAGAATGATATGAAAAGGGTCATATAAACCCTCTCCCCACACCATATCTCCATATACACACTTGGTTTGAGGAATGATTAGTACATATCATTTCTAATGTTAATTAGTAATGGGTTTGAAAATTGTGCATGAAGTGGAAAAAATAATCATGGATCAAGGACATGGTATTTGGGTATCAATAAAGTGAATGATGAGGTTTTAATGTACCCATTATGAAGGGATATTAATTGAAAAAATATAATATCCTAGTCATTCAATAAAATTGGCTACAAAATTTCTTTTCAAGATCAAAATGAAATTTATTGGTTTCACCACACATCAACATTTGAAATAAAAATTTCCCTAATGATTAGAAAAAATCACATGATGAACATCTATGTTTTTCATTTAAGTAGTAATTTTTTGATGAAGAATATAATATTTGAACAACCTCATAAAATATCCAACTATAGACAAACCTTGAGGAATAAGAAAAGCTAATGTCGTGTTTCACTACTCAGAATATTCTCAGTCAATGGAACCTAGTTATTAATACATGAATTATTTAGACCCAAAAAATAATATTGTCTCCTCTAAAAAAGCAACTTCTTTGTATCCAAAATATAACCATCATACTTCTACAGACCTAGTAATTAGAACTCACACACTGTACTCCTTCAATCATTATCATCAATGACATGAACACTACATTAAATGTTGACATATATTACATAATATATTTTTAGAAAACATTATAATATAGAGACATGGATCCATTGTTAAAAATTTAAATAACATGGCACTCCTGACATATGTAAAAAATACATTTTTAGGTTAGTAAATTTAATTTATTTTTAAAATGTTTTCTATATCTTAAAATGTATAATTACATCCACATAGAAGCATGATGTGTTTCATTTCCAAAGATTATAACATGAAAGTAACAAAAATTCACTTCCAAAAGACCTGAAATTCCGTGTGTTAGATCATAAGGGAACCTAAAATCCAATATATTCTCCAGTATCCCTTAATTATATAAAGAAAAATGACCAACTGAAATTATTTTCCTACCAACAAATTCCTACCCACCAATTTATTACTAGAAACTCAACCATATATCTCAACTATAACATTTGATACCACTCTTCAACAACCCCTATACTAAAATTATGCAGATTGGATCTCCAATAATCGATGAAAATTGGAAAATAAAATAATGGAATGTGATTTTATAGTTTTGGAAAATAATAAGGCCTTCTATATATATCAATAACTAATATAATAAACATCTATTAAACTATGTTTTAATTTTATAAATTAGATATCATATTGTTGATAAAATATTAATAATTGTTCATAATTAAAATTCAACAAATGATGACTAAAACCACGATTTTTATAAAATATAACTATTAAGGACATGTAAAAATGATGTAGAAACATATCCAGGTAGAAATAATTTTTTTACATTTAAATGAATACCCTCATATATGGAGTTTTTTCTATATATGGGTAACATTATTTTACACTAACACGGCTAGATACCCATATTCCGGTATTGGATGAATAGAAAGGACCCCAACATAGAAACAAAACAACCATCACACAGCTAGTAATAAAATTAGCTTACTCATTCATAAGATTTTGACTACCATTAATCAAAGATTAGTAAATGAATTATACATTTAAAACATTCATTTGGTATCTTGAAAACCTTTAAAAATATAGATGAATGTATAAATTAGCCTTATAAAACACATAGAAGCATAGGCATACCTTTATGAAATACTTGGAAAAAATAAGATAACATTATACAACTCTAAGTATTTTTATAAATCCTTTAAAATAATAAGGGAAAAAATATATTACCTTAATGTAACTAATAAAAAACCCTCTTACCATTATGCACCTATTTGAAAACAAGTGTTATTATTATTTACATGTATGTCCATCAGTAAGTGTAAAAATAAATTTTGAGAAATATTTCATTTCCACTTACAAAATAATAAAAATAAAAAAGTAGTGAATTATTATTAATTTCATCCCCCCCCCCAAAACTCATTTAGAATATTAAAATTACATTTAAACAGCAATATTATATTCCAATTTAAATTATAACAAGTACTTCTCCTGTGTGTTCTCCTGGAGAATCGTTTGAATATAAATTAGTGATTTATTTTGAATTAATTAATACTATTTTTAAATCATAATTATTCATATTAATATTTAACATATTTTAAACATAAATAAGTGAAAATTAATAATAAAATATGAGAAATTGTTTTGAGATAATAGAGTATAAAAAATTAAGTTCAAAATTTATTGAATGAATAATTATTTTGGGGATTTATGATGAGGAATTAAATTAAATTAATGACTAAATGAATCAAATGGATATTTCATAATATGATTATTATAATAAAAAATACCAATATCACTATAGAAACGATGTGGAACTATTCACAGGTGATTTCTCACCCAATCCCATCCCCTAGATCCCACATCTATGTCATTCTTTCATCATCATAGTGAAGTGCAGGCAGATTCCCATCACCAAAAATGGATGATGCCCCTTTCCTGTGGGTCACATGCCATCATTCTTGAAGATGAACCAACCTCCACCAAACTGTGGTAAAACTATAAATTCCCTTCCATATATTGATTTCACCAATCAAAACATTCATTTAGTTAAAGGGTAAATATTTATCTAAGTCTATCAACTAAGTAATCATGTTACTAAAATGTTAATATTTATATAATTATTAAAAATCTCACTTAATAAAAAACAATAATAATAAAAAATCATAAAAATTTCACTCAAAAAAGTCATTCATATAATAAGGAAACAACACAATAAAAATGATTAATTTGATATTTACTACAATTTGTAACAATAAATAATCATTTTTATTGGTCTAATTCCAAAATAATATACAACTAAGATATAAAAATAAAAATAAATAAAGAATATAGAATGGAAAACATAATAGCATACTATCATATAATGATTAACAAATCTTCATATAATCCAAATAAAACAATCATTCATGTACAAAATAACACGTTATTAGATTTATATATCTTATTCTACAAAATTAATGAATGTTAATAAATATTAGTATTTTCCTTAAGCTGATAAATGAGAATTAAAAATTCGAAAGCACATAATAATTCATCCTTAAACATTCTAGGTATATGTATATATTGTGAAATGGTACCTAAAAAATAATACTTATTGCATACTATATCAAATAATACATATAGAATCATTTTATAATTTTTATGGAACCCATACATAATAATATGTAAAGAATTTAATTTTTTACATTCATTTATATTAAATAATACCATTCAAGAGATGGAAAAAGGCATGAAATGGGTTAATTATTTCAACAAAAATAGAGTTAGTTCCATACATGTTATAGTGACCTACAATTTTCTAGTTTCAATCATAAATCAAAGTAATTACATTAATAGTATCATCTGTAAGACAAATATGTTTAAAAATTAATGAATAAAGAAACTATAGTACCCCGAAATAGAAAAACTCCGGACTATGAATGAAGCAAAAACTATAGATTTCTAGTCAGCATATCCACATTGACATGTAAGAATTATTTCATATTACAATCCAAATTTGTAATCCATCACTATCCTTTTTGATATTACATTCTTTTCCATGTGTCTATAGTCAAAAGATTTCATACACACCCATGAACTTCATCATAACTATGGTTTCTGGATTCATTACTTTTCATGTTTGAAACAAGCTGGTCCATATATACCCTATGTACAATAATATTATGCTACATAAGCTCTATTAATGTTACATGTTAAAGGGGTAATTAGAATTGTTGAACATGTTAATTCTATACTAATTATTGAGTCTATTAAAAAAAATTTAATTAAAAATTCCTACCAATAAACCAACATTCTGCTATAAAAACTAGAGCAGATATTCTTATTATGTCTTATGGAATGTCATATGGGCCACACATTGTAACGAATCTGGGGAAAATAATTTAATGATCTGTGTGGATATAAATATGATATAAAAATATTACATACATATTCCTAAACATTATACATGAAATTCATATCTTATTAATGATGGTTATTTTGATAAAATTTATAATGTGTGTACCATAGAAATAAATATTGAGGAAAGAAAAATAGGTTCAGAAGCGGGGATTACCAATTTTGGTCAAACATAATGAATAAATAGAAAATTATATTTTTCATTCACTCAAATACAATGAATATGACATATATTTGTATATATAAAATATATATTTTGAAACAAAACTAAAATGACATGTTTATTGTATTTAAAAACAGATGATATTTAGTTATAAAAAATGAATGTTTCATAAAAAATTATGTCAACAAAATAACATTAAAATATCATACAAAATTAGAAAGAAAAATATACATTGAATGAAAGAGAAAAAAATATGGTGAAAATAAGTTATCATGGAATAGATTTTAACTAAAATATAATAGAATTATTTTAGTTGGTTAAATAAATTTTAGAATAATTAGATAATGAAAATAGAAGAGAAATAACTGACCAGTCTGATAAAACAGTGGAAAATGAAAAATAAAAATAATGTAAAATTAATCAAATAATGAGATAAGAAATTAATAAAAACAAAATATAGACAATTAAAATAGAATGTTTAGATAAAGGATATGAACTAAATAAAGTGTACCACATAACATAAATCAAATAGAGTTTTTGAAAATTTATCCATAATAGTTTGAATGGAGGATGTTGTGACATGAAAATTGAGATCCAAATACTGTATATAATTTGAGGTTGATGCCAGAACAGAATAGAGAATAGTGGAGAGTACAGGTAGGTCAACACCTGAATAATAATTGTCGGAAGGGGAAACTACATAGACAAAAAGGCATTAATAGGATGTGGCCACCGTAAAGTAAGAGAAATAACAAGTTTATTACCAAAATAATTCATATAAAACTAAGATCATAAAATAAAATCTTAGTTTTATATATCTCAATATAAAAGAAGTAATAAATAATCATAAAACCATAATTAAAATAAAATTATAGATTAATAAGACAATTATAAGAGTATTATTTCAATAAATCTCACCATCACCTCATAAAAACAACAAAAAAATTCAGTGTTTTTGATAGTATGTATAATAATGCATCATTGAAGAGGGGAACATAGTAAAAAAATTTAATACCAATAATGAACCTGAAAATAATAGTATGAAGGGAATCAAATATTTCATACATAAAATGAAATAGTTGTAGTATAACATCCTTACATGATATAATTTTATTCTAAATTATAATTTTTATGGAAGTGAAATAAGTACAAGATAATAGAAATGAATTTAGGCAATGGTAGTGGAATGCACAAACCAAAGAATTATTGACCTGAATAGTCACAAAAATTACATTAAAAATATTACTAAATAAAATCATGGATAACAGTGATCTGCATCATTCACCCATTTAGAAGAACCTCCAAATTAACATTAATAAATATTTTTTTCAAAAACTTTCCATTGAAAATAAATAGTTAAATTGTTTTTTTCAGACACTTTAAAGTAGATAAAATGAATGGTAATTATAATTTTTTTTTGATATTTATCATCATTAAATCATTAAAATAGTGACCCTAAAATACATATTGGGAAGTGGGAAACCAGGCGGTGGTGGAACCAAGAAAGAATTGATGTCAAAAAAATTAGATAATATAATGAAATTTGTTGTAGATGAAATGAATAAAAACAAACTAACCAGATTTTTCTTCATCAACGAATTCTATAAAGCATGTGATAGGGAAAAACCGATCAATAAAGGTTATAATGTATACTAACAGATGATGTAATGCATGGAAGGAGAGGGAACAAGAGGCATGGTAAGAAAAAATGGAAGACGAGGTGGATTCAGGGAGGGAGATGAGTAGATGGAGGGAGATTACGGAGGTAGATCAGGTATAGGCAGACCTGGAGATAGAGGATTAGGAAGGAGGTGGTGGACCCATTTGCGGAACAAGTGTAGATGGAGTGGCCATAATAGGATCAATTGTAGGTGGAGGAGTCTTAGGCTGAGCAGTCTTAGGGGGGATCCCGAGGAGACGGATTCAGATGTGTAGTAGGTGAAAGTAGATTAGCCAGAAGAGGATACAGTATTGGAGGAGGGATCCAAAGCAGGAACCCTTTGAGATGATGAGGGTTTCACAAGAGGGATGGGTAGGGTATGTAGGGATGGAGGGTAGTTGGAGGGGAAACAGTCTATATGATTAACGATGAGGTGACACATATAATGGAATCAACACATCTTTAGAATAGATATAGATTTTTAAAACCATTTCAAATATCTTTATTAGAACATGAGAGATATTCTGAATGGACATACACACTAAAATGAAAAAGGAAGGAGAAAGAATAGTTTTTACCTTTACACTATCTATTTTAAAACATTAGAAGTTTAAATTAAAAAATTTCAGGCCATATCCTTCC
Source organism: Viscum album (assembly GCA_963277665.1). Taxonomy (NCBI): domain Eukaryota; kingdom Viridiplantae; phylum Streptophyta; class Magnoliopsida; order Santalales; family Viscaceae; genus Viscum; species Viscum album. The sequence continues at coordinate 433,468,217 of OY728158.1, read as the reverse complement.
AAAAAATCTTTTCTTTAGATCAAGTGAAATCCAACCAAATGGAGGATCTTACCTTGTTTCCCAAGAAAACATTGTAGTGAGGGATTCCTTTGTTTCCTCTAATACAAATGAAATAACACCACACTATACCATATGAAGAGAAACATTCCTCTAACCATTCCATTTAAATCTCCTTTTTATACCACTTCCTCTGAGGAAGTCTAAAAATAGAATTTCTAACTATTAAAGGACTTATTTAGACAATAAAAATATATATTGAACATGAATTAGTAAAAAAACAAAATACTCTTAATCATAGTGATTATTATTTAAAAAGATAAAAACATATTATTACAATTTTAAAAATGAAAATTCACTTTTTAACAAATTTAATGAAAATACAAGATTTGAACTAGCTAATGGATCAAGGGATACCTATGGTATTTACATGGAAAATCTCGCATTTTAATACTAGACACCATCTCAAGATTATCAGGCCTAGTTTGATGCATGTTACCAATGATCAACAAACAATTCTTTCTATTATTATTTTTTTATCTACTCTGTATTCCATATAATTTGAGAATATTTATGCACTTGGACATAATTTTTATGATACCATTTAGGGGAAAATTGAGGTCATCTATAGAAAGAAGGTGGAAATGACCCAAGAACCTGTACAAGAATAAATCATCCCATAATTAATTAATCCAGGTACTCATAAAATTTTATACTCAAATATTTATGATTATTGATTAAAAGATTTTGAGAGATATGGAATCATTGTAAAATACGTCTTATTAACTTGATGACATCATAATTACAACCCATAAGAGATATAAATTTTATGGATAATAAACAAATATAAATATTTAATAACAATTATGAGTATTGAGATCTATAATTCACAAAGATATATGTTTGAAATCCCATTCCATTTTTCATAATCATTATCCTTATCAATTTATACAATCACATTACCTCCTCAAATATTCTAATATAACCATAACATCATTTCTTATTCTATAAATATTTCCCTTCAAATTTATTCATCCATGAAAGAATCTATGATTTTCATCCAAAACAATATAGGGGAATGGATGAGATATCATATTATTATGAATAGTAATTGTAACATTATAATAAATTTTCATGGAATGACCAAATTAAAGTGATGAAAATTAAAAATATTGTCAACCTTAATAATAAATACTATATTAGTATATTACATAACATTTTGAATCACCCAACGTTTGATGAATTCTATAATAATATTAATAACATCAACATCGATAATATCAAATGATAACAGATAGGGAGTGCCTTGAAATCAAGATAGATTGGGATTTTTATCCACTCACACAACTTTAGATCCTTCAAATATCCTTCATTCCAAGGTAACCTAGTAATTGAATCACTATAAACATCCTGAATTATATTCAATGTACTTCAATAAAATCTCTACCCCTCAATATACCTTGGATATAAATACGATTCAAAACTATGGTCAGTAAGAAAACTGTCAAAGCCATTCACTTCTAACCTACTCATAGTGTCGAAATTTTACCCATAAGTTTGATCTTATTTAAATCATTTGGTAATTCTATGAATAAACTCTTATTGATGTATACATTTAAATAATTATTATTACAGTCACACATTTTATACCATAGGGACCTGAACTTCACCCTTACCTCATAAAACACCAAGTATTTTTGAATTTTTCTTTACAAATTATTGAATTTTATTTGAGTTATTTCACTTAACTCCACACTAATTCAAAATTTCATTAAATTGTATAAAAATTTACTATTTTTCTACATGTAACACCTACATTTCTTGCGTTACACACGACACTGCGTTTTAACATGACAACATTTTATAATATAATTATTTAAATAAGATAGTTATAACATTTCCATTAAACGTAATAACATCGATATTAATAATTATATATAAAATATTTTATATAATTAATTAATACATATATATCATATTGATAATAACCCGTACAATTTTTATAAAAGTATTTATATGTTTGAAAATACTATTTTCCTAAAATAATAGATTTTTATGTCCTTCTATATAAAATAATAAAATTAATATTAGAAAATTTTTAGAATTCAATTTGATAAATGAAACTTAATTTTTTTAATTCATAATTTTATTTAAAAAAACATGTGGTAAAATTTTTAAATTTTTTTGACAATTTTTTTTGGATAAATAATTAAAAATATTGTATTTTAATTCAAAACATGTTTTTCAACTAATTTATTTAAATAGATAAATTATTAATTTAATTTTTTTAATGTGTAATGATATTAATTGTAAATTTATTCATCTAATTTAGGAAATTTTTTCAAATTTCTCATTTAAATTGGATATTAGAACATTCTGAACTTTTAAACCTTTTTTCTTAAAAACCCGATGTTGTGAACCATTTTACAAGATTAACTTGAAACTAACTTTTGAAACATATGTGATTTTAATTTTAGAAAAATTATTCCTTATTTGGATCATAATAATTAATAATTTATAATAATAAAAACATCATTTTTTACAAAAATATTATTAATTAATTTCTATATAATTTTATAAATTAGCAAAGAGAAAAATTAGCATAACAAATGGCTAAACCTTAATATAAAAGAATAAAATAACCTAAAACCCCTTCCAAAATACATTTTACGGCCATAGTTTTATCTTAAAAATTCTTAGTATCCCAATGTGTCCTTTATCCCATTGTAAACAAGTAAAATGTTAGGAGAACTCAAACCTTTTCAGAAATACCCAATGTGTCCTTCACCCACTTATAAAAGGAATGGTCCCACCACTATCTTTACATATATAAATAACATTTTTATTATCCAAAAACTACCAAAATATAATCCAAAAATACATATATGCAACCTAGAATCTCCCCTTTGAACATAAATCCACCCTAGTAATCCCTTTGGTCCAAACCAAAAGGATTTACCCAATGAAGAGGTAACATCCTTCCTTAATCTATTTTATTTTATTTTCAATATCCACCCCTAAGATATTAATATTACATGATTATATAATGAACTCTGTATCCAGAATATAATTATATGTTTTAAATCAATGTATTTTACCCACACTTAAACATACTTCTATAAAAGGGGGAATGAATTTACCGTTATTATGTATGTCGAACTCCCACCTCAAAAAACGAAGTTGTTTTTTTTACTCTACCACTTCTCGTGGTTAGGAATTATGGTGGAAAATATATTTTTATATGATATTTATTATATTTATGATGTATTTATTATTATATAAGTATTATATAACACATACAATTATGATTTCTATTTTGTGAAATTATGATTATTTCATTTGGGGAAATGTGGACTACTGCCTCCTCAATGTGATGTGATTCATTCAAAACCTAAATGGAATGTATTAAGGATGTGTTTATTAAATTTCTATGATATATATGGAAAATTTATTCTTGTGTTATTATTATATATGAATATATATATTTCATTTTCTCTATTTCATTCAATAAAATAATAAAATGGAAACAACATTCATGTGTATGTATGACATATTATCTCCAAGAATGGTGTATTTAATTTTATATTTATATATTTCAAATATTATTATTGAAACATTTATACATAATATAAATGATATTTATATCATTTTTATAGTCTATAAATCATGTTATAATTATGAGGACCAAACATATTAGAATTTATGTCACATGCTGAAAAGAAAGTGTATATTACTAAAAACGTTACCTTAACAGGGAGGTGTTAATAGGCGGGTAATATAAAGAAATATATAGTATTAGTTATAAAAATATGGTTCTATATTAGATTTAAAATAAAATTATATTTATTATATAGTAATTTTTAACAAGTATGATGAGAGTCATGAAATACGGTAACTGGATTTCAAGTCTGGCTTTTATTTCTATAAGATTTCTGCATTATTCTCCACTTGTTTCTTTTTTTACTGAATATACTGACTGGTAATATATACTATTATTATTAATATAAAATTGTAAGTTATTTATATATCCATTTTATGATCTATTTTAATTTTTTTATTTATAAATAGTTTTGAAATTTGTAAAGTATTTTTTATCTTAATTTTCCTTCATTGAGACACATGCCATGAATTTCGAAAACCTTCTTTTAAGAAACAAATCCAAAAAAAGTATATTTTTTTAAAAATGTTTTTTAAAAATGTTATTTTAATATCATATCTACAGAAAAAAGATTTTATAGTAGTTTTAGGGTTTCAAATGTTCCTTTATAAGTTTCTAAATATATTTTCATTGAAAAATGTATTCGAAAATGAGTTTTTAAAAAAAATATTTCAAATAAATAAGAATATTTTCATGATGAAATATTTTTAAAAAAACATACCAAATAATTTTCTACCTATGATAGCATCCATTAAATTTAATCATTCCATTGTGGGGAAATAATCTAAAGGATAAATTCATATTATTTCTTTGAATATTTTATTTTTTAAAGGTATGTTTTATATGAAACATGTTTCCAATTCACATGTTATATGATTATAAACCACGATTACTTTCATGGGTTATTATTTAATTAAATGATTATGAAAACATTAGTTTTTTCACACGATAATATAGGATTATATTTATATGAAACCCTTTTCATATCAGGGGTTATGATTTTTTTGTTTATGAATTTTTGGCCCATGTATTTGTGATTTCATTTTGAGATGGGTCAGATCTATATCTCCCCCCAATCAAGTGGGTAATTATTTATATCTCATGAGATAAATATGGGATTCATTTCGAAGGTATTGATCTACTTTGTAATATGTGGTAACCTGATCCACTCTGGGATGATGGGGAAACTCTATCAACTATGTGAATATGGAGAAAATGAATCCACTCTTGGGATATGGGGACACTTGGTCTTCTATGCGAAGATAGGGAAACCCGGTCCCTTGGGAAGAAAATACTATAAATGGGTATGGTGGTGTGTCCTAAATAGTTGGTGTAGTATCCATAAAGTGGCATATTCTACTTTGGTTGGGTTCCTTGAATTATAGAGAATGATAATACATTTTATAATTTCCTAAAATTAATTATATAATTAATATGCTATGATTTCATGGCTTACGATCTTGATTACCTTATGATCTATGTCCTATTAACTACAAATACTTATTCCATTATTAATGTCTATGATTTATATATTCTTTGTATGATCGTATAATGTCCTGATCACATTCTTATACCCTAATTACAATTATTAGGCTTACCTATCTTCTTTTTTTAACATAATGGGCATATGAGCTCACCCATTTTTATATCTCCACTTCCACGATTATGAATATATGTATTATAATTATTCTTTTTATGATGGGTACTGATCATTAATAACCTAGTGGGAGATAATTTAGCTCACTTATGTACATGTTTTATTGTTCCCATGTTTCCAAATCCACTAAACTAATACGGTCTTTGTGGATCTGTTTGTGTAACAGATTATATATTAAAAATTGATATAATGTTAATGTGTGAAAAGTGAGGGTTGCTAAATTTTATTTAAAATATAATTTTTAGTTAAATGTTGGAAACTATTATGATAAAACTATAGTGAGAAGTCTTAGTACATTTCAACAAATATGTCAAAGAAAATGTAAAAGTAATTGAAAATGTCATAGAATATTGTCAATGGATTGAGTGAGTTGTTTCCTATAAATACATCCATATCTTGATACTGCATGTGGATGTGGAACTAGCACAAATGTACCTAAGAGTAACACCAATGATAATATGTGTCAGGCCTGACTTGAGCATTACCAAGTATATAATAATGGGTGTTACTATTCATTTCGTTTGACACTCCTTGGGGAAATGCTTTGGGAATTCAAAAACACTTCAAGAAATATCTTGGTGGATTTAAAAAATAATTTAGTTATAAATGACCTAGGATAAACCTATTTTTTAAAATGTTATGTAAGGGTTCATAATTTACTCATTATGTAAGTGGGTTTTCATCATTATGGGGTTCCACACTATGAAATTGTTTCATGCTCTATGATTTTTAGATTTAGTAATTGAATGGGACTTGAAGGACCCACATTAAAGGTGACTACAGGTGAAAATTCAACAATTATTCTCCTTAGAATCAGAATACTATGGGAGATAAAATGTAAACCCTCATTGTTATTCTCACACTAATTTCTCAAGCTATGAATCACAGTGATATTCAAAATTATAAAAAGAGGAAACAAAATTTCTTTTGTTCCTTCAAGATGAATTATCCACCTTATTTTAGAACGTCTTATAATCAACATTTTGTTTAACACTGGATCAATACCACTGAAAATATATTTTCTGTTCACCTGTTTTTAGATGATGATAAATTCATTCTGGCTATTTATCGATTAGATGAACAATCAGACTAGTTGTACAATCTAATCAACAATATGTGTAAGATATATAAATTTTAATTCATATATTGTTACATGTTAAATAATATGATCTTCAATAGGTATATTCTTCATGTTCTTAATATGACGATTGGAAAGGAGTTCCTTGAGTGGATGAAAAAGGATGATGAGTCCATCGATTCATATGAGGCTAATTTCATAATAATTGAGAAGTACACTTTTGGTATTATCATCCAACCAAAACATAAAGTCGATTGGTTCTTCAATGGATTAAAATGAAGTCTTATAGGGAGTTGAACATAATATAATTTAGAAACAATGTGGTGATAGTGAATTGTGCAATCAATGATGAATTCGAGGTTGGAGTAACGTATCAATCTCATGGTTTTAACATGAAAAAAAATATAGAGTAAAAAGTAAAATCTAGAATCCATGGAACAAAGAATACAAGCCTTCCCTTACGTTATAAGGGTGGTATGATGTAAGGAGGGAATTTTATAATGGGGTATAATAAGTGTTATATGTGTATAAGTGATTTCTATTTTGGAAGTCATTTCAACACTAATGGGAATAATTTATCCAATATTGTATATAGAAAAAAATCTATATAGAATTAAACTCCCACACATCAGCATTTCAGGAGTTAGGACGATGATGATTATGTAAACTATTGAACAAACCCATGGATTGGTGATGATGATCGGCATTATAATCCTATTATATCATGATATAAGGGAAAATATAATTCAAAAAATACTTCTGATGAGGAATTCAATAACGACTTGGTGAAAGGTACATTTTCCATCAACTCTGGAACTATTAATGCCTTATTTGATTCTAGATCTACCAAAAAATCTATAACTAATGATGTTTGTAAGGGTATTATGATTCAACCCAAATGATTAAATGGGGAATTAGTTTTGAAAACCCTTAATGGTATGATTATTTCATCTCAGGTCTATGATTACTTTCAGGTTGACGTTTGTAGGAATGCACTATAATCAAATCACTTCATTCCTCCCCTGGTTGAATTTGTTATCATCATATGTGTGGATTGAATTTCTCTATATAAATACAGCATCAATTAAATAGCACAAGATGTTATATCTGGTATCTCAAACCATTATAAGATCTTCTATCAGTGTAATGAAATGTATGAACAACCTATGGAGATTAAATACAGTGTATGGTTCATAATTCCCATTCATAAGGGTTGTTTGTCTCAAACTATTGGGTTGAAACTAGGCATCAATGATATTAATATTATTGAGAAATTTTTGGATATGTTTCCCAGAAGAGTTTCTATCCTTCTTTCAAAACCTATTGTTGAGTTCTCGATAGAAATCATACCATATTCCATATCAATTTTGATGGCTCCTCATATAATGTCTCTATTTTTTTATAAGAATTAAAGAATAAACTCTAATAAAACCATTATAAGTGATTAATTCCACCATGTGTGTCACCTTGGGGTACACCAATTCACTTCATAAAAATAATACAGATCAATGCGACTCTGAAAATAATATTGAGATCTAAAAAATCAAAATATCAAGAAAAATTATCATCTTCCCCATATTAATGATTTGTTTGATCATCTATGTGGAGCTCAATAAACTTATGTGATTGAAAATTATTCTACAAATCATAAATTTATGGTTATAAAGGTGGATATAACCAAGATGGCACTCCATATGAGATATTCACACTAAGAATATATAGTGATGCTTTTTTGTCCTAATAATGTCAATACTATCTTCATGGATTTGATGAATATTGTATTTATAGATTTAATTAATTAGATTGTGTTTGTATTAATATATTATATGATTATATACTCAAAGATAAATAAATAAAAGGAAGACCACTTGAGAATTGTACTAAAGACCCTAAATAAAGATAAACTGTTTGAAAAAATTACAAAGTTTCAATTTGGATATTAAATGTTTCATTCTTTTGAAACATAATCTAAATAGATAGTGTAGATGTAGATCCATCAAAGTATGAGGCGACTTAATGTTGGCCTAGATGGATCATGATGACTAGGATCCATAGTTTTCTTTGATTTGGTGGATACTATCGATGGTTTGTGGATAATTTCTCATGAATATCCAATCCATTGACCTAGTTAACTTGGAATGGTTCTATGTTCCTCTAGATAAATTTATGTGAGAACCATTTCCTAGAATTAAGGAGACTTTTGGTTTGTTCCACTATACATACATTACCATATACAAAATAAGGGTTTTTAATCGACAATGATGTTTATAATAGGGTATTGGGTTTTTTTCTTTGGCCTAATAACATGGGTTTCGCTAAAACCTCATGACAGTTGATGATCCATGAGAAATATTACCCAACTAATGATTTGGATTTATCACCCGTAATATTATGATTAAAGATATGGATGCACTATATTTATGTATAAAATTGTGACATATTTAATAATTATAATAGTATAAAATATATTATCACACAAGAGTTGTTAAGCATGCATAATAATATGTGGTTAGAGATGATAAATGATTATCAATGAATAATAAATTACCAACCATGGAAAGGGAACAATGCTACATATAGTTTGAGTCAAAAGGATCACTCTATATGATCCATGATGAAGATAAAACAAGATCCAATATTTATGGATATACAAAGGATGGATCTATAAATCCAAAAGGAATTGTATAAATCTTATCTCAATCTATTTAATGTTCAACCATGTATCTAATTAATGATTAAAGAGAAGTATATGGAATATTTAATGCTAAAAAAGAATGTTTGAAATGTTCATGAGTTTAACCTAGATAACGAAAAAATGATATGGTTCGGGAACCATATATGTGTTCCTTCAATACCGGATTTGAATAAAGGTATTTTTTAAGATTCTAATTGTTCATTATTATCCATTCATCCTAAATGTGTGATGGTGCACATAGATTTGAAGGAATACTTCTAGAGGGATGGAATATAGTGGCATATCATGAAGTTTGTATCCAAATTCATGGTATTTCATCCTGTTAAAGTAGAAAAATTTGTATATGTTGATCATGCATACATTAACCATACCTGATTGGAAATGGGGGATCATCAGTGGGTATTTTGTTGTATTACTCCCCACAACCTCTAATGGTTTTTATTATATATGTTCTGTAGTCGGTATCCAAACAAATTCCTCCCACATCATTACAATAAAAAAAGTAATATCTATAAATAACCATTCTTTGATATACATTAATGATGTTTTAAGGTTGCATGGAGTACCATTTTACATTGTAAAATATCTTACATATGATTTACCATGAGTTTTTTTTGAATTCATTAGCAGGAACATCAGGAAGAAATGATTTTTTCTACTACCTATCATCTTAAAATAGATAGTCAGTATGAATGGACAATTCAAACCCTACAGTATTTTTTATGATCTTGTTTTTTGGATTTCAAACATGATTGGAATCCAAAACTTCATATAGGAGAGTGTTATTACAATAAAATCTTCACTCGAGAATTTTTATGGGTTCTTATGGATCCCTATATGGGAATAAATATTGAGATACACCTTTCTAGGACGTAGTTGGATAATAAAAGATAATGGGGTCTATGATAGATGAAGAAATATAAGATAATGTTAGAACTATTCAGCATCATATAAAGGTAGTTCAAATTTGGAGGAAATGTTATGCTGATAATCATCAGTGTGACCTAGAATTTAAATTATTATAGAATGTGTTTCTAGGAATTTAACTATGGAGGAAGTTTATGTGGTTCTAGAGGAAATGGAATCAAACCCTAAGGTATCATGGTCCCTTTGAGATTCATGATCTTATTGAAATAGTGGGCTTTAAATTGAATATTAAATCTAATCACTCTCAAGTCCATGATGTGTTCCATTATGATCTCATGAGGAAGTACATAAATTACCCTTTACATGTACTGAACTCATAAGTCATACCGTTAGGGAATGATCATTATTATAAGGAACAACCAGTTGGAATTTTGGATAATACATAGGATGTTATACAAAACAAAACCATTCTCTTGTTCATTTTTTTTGGAGAAATCACCTTTTACAAGAAGTTATGTGGAACCTGATGATATTATCTGACAGATGTATCCTCATTTTTTATTCCTAATGATGAATTTCGATGGAGATATTAATTTTAGGGTGGTATAATATAATGCCCAGAATTTTTATTAAAATTTTCTTGAATAAATTAATTATTCATTATGTGTTTAATTTGAATCCACACTATGTCAAACATTATTTATACACTATAAAATGTTATCCTTTTTCAACACACAACACCAACATGGATTTTGTTACAAATAGCACTAACATTCTATGGAAAGATTATTATTATAATTATTTAAAAAGGATAGTTATAACAGAACAGTTAAACAGAGTAATATGAATAGTGATAAAAAAATTTAATTATTATTTTTATGTATATATAAATCATATTGATAAGAATACATACAATTTTTAGTACAATCATTATAGTTTTAAATATAATATATTCTTAAAATAATGGATTTTTATGTCTCTATATAAACAACACTAAAATAAATTTTAGACACATTCGAAAATTTAATTTGATAAAATAAAATTCATTATTTTATTTAGAATGTTAAAAATATCTTTGTGTGATTTTTTGAGATATTTTTGAAAAAAAACATTAATTTTTTATAAATATTGAAAATACTGAAATTTAATTCAAAACATATTTCTCATCTAATTTATTTATATAGTTAAATTATATTTGAATTTGGTTTTAAAGTGTAATTATATTTATTTTACATAATGTAATATAATTTAGGTAATTAAAACCAATTTCAAGATGAAATTGGACATCAATACATTCTAATCATTTTTACCATTTTTTCATAAAAACTCCCAATTTCGAACCATCTATGGGATTATATTTAAATTGATTTTTGACGCATTTATGATTTGAATTTCAAAAACTGGATAAAAAAAATTGTAATCAGATTATTTTTTAATTTTTAATAATTTCAACTTAGTTTCTGGTAAAAATTATTTTCGAAAGTGATTGAAATTAATTACAGTAATTATGAAAATATTATCCTAACAAAGGAAAAAACATTAAAAAGAAGGCCCAAATGATATAGAAAATTTTATAAAATATATTCCATGGAAGTAGTTTGACCAATAAACCTATAAGGATACAAAAGTATCCATTGTAACCCTTCTGGGACAAGTAAAATTTGGGCATCACTAAAACCTTTTAAAGAATACCCAATGTGTCCTTTTCACCACATATAAAAGACCCCTACCTCCCCATATATTTACACCTATCAAGTAATTTTTTATTAAAAATCAGGCCTATATATCCTCCTGAAATCCTTAAATTTAATCTATAATACTACGTTTTTTCTGAAATCCATTATTAGTAACTATTTGGTGCAAAACAAATAGAGTTACCTAAAAAAGAGCTAACATCCTTACTCAAGATCCTTTTGTTTTATTTTCATTACTCATCACTTAGATATTTATATTCCATTATTATATTATAATCTATGTTTAATCACTATACACATATATTTTTATTGTAATATTCCAAGCTATACTGTCACACACATCTATCCAATGGGTAATGAACACATATTTCTTGTGTACAGTAAACTATCACCTCATGAAATGATTTTGTTCGAATTTTCAATTACCACCTCTCATGGTTGTGAATAATGATGGATACTATTTTTATATGATATATATTATATTTATGATTCATTTATTCTTTTTAAATTATTATATAACACATTATTTTATTCTTTACATTTTGGTTAAATACGACAATTGCATTTGGGGAAGTGTGGACTACTGCCTCCTCAAGTTGATATGATTCGTTCAAAGTATACATGGAATATATTAATGATGAGTATAGTAAATATAAAATTATAAAAATTAAATAAAAATTAAATAATTATTATTATATATGAATATATTATTTAGTTTCATTATTTTCATAAGATAAGAAAATTGAAACAACGTTCATGTGTACGTACTACCTACCTTCTCCATGAATAGTGTATTTAATTTAATATTTTAAAAAATAATAGATTATATTAAATAAATATATACTGAATATAAATTATATTTATATCATATTTTATATTCAGGGAATAACTATAAAATTATTAAGACAAAAAATGTAACAAATTAGGACACACGTGAAATACAAAGCAGATATTACCAGAAACATGAACATAATAAAGAAGTGTTAGTAAGAGATTATTATAAATACATATATGGTATTAGATATCCGAATATTGTTTTTTCTTATATTTATAATAAACATATATTTACGATATATGATTTTTAAATGAGGGTGATGTGATTCAAGACATAAGATAAGTGGATTTCTAGTCTCACTTTTATTTATTGGTGATTTACATCTTATCCACCACTTGTTTGTTTTTTGTGGTGTATATACTTCTGAGGAATATAATCTATGATAATTAAACATATATTTATGGTTATTTTTAATATCCATTTTATGATTTATATTTCATGGGTTTTATGTTCAAAAGTCACAAAATCTATGAAGTTGTTTTGTCTCAATTTTCGTTCATTCACACACATACCATGAATTTCAAAAACCATGTTTTAAAAAAATAATCAAAAAAATTAGAAAATGATTTAAAAAATAAATATTATATTTAAAGTTGATTTTCAATGAAAAATTATTTTAATATTTTTTTAGGGTTTCCAATCATTATTTAAATTTTTTAAAAACTATTTTCCAAGCAAATGGTTTTCAAAAATGGTTTATTATTTAAAAATAATTTTTCAAAGAGGAAATGATATGTTCCTAGAGAAATGTTTTCAAATTATAGTCCCAAATTATTTACCATCTAAGATAAAATTCATTATTTTTTATCATGACTTTATATGAAAATGATCTAACAATTTGACACATATCCTTTCTCTTAATGTTTTATGTTTTGATGGCATGATATTTAGGAGATTAGTTTCTATTTGATGGGTAATATTCTTATGAAACCCTCTTATTTTCCTAGGTTGTTATTTGATTAAATGAATATGAAACCTATATTATTTTAAAAGTTATTATATTATTACATTATTATTACACCCATTTCATTTCATGGGTTATGATATGATTATTTATGGATTTTTGTAACATGTATGTATGATTTTATTATGAGATGGGTGGGACTTATATCTCCATCTAATTCAATGGGAAATGTTTTATATCACATGAGATTGTAATCAGATTAATGTTGATAGGATTTATCCACTATGGAAGATGGAGAAACCTGTTCCACTATGCTAATATGGGGAATCCCAATCCTCTATGGGAAGATGGGGAAAACCAATCCACTATTGAAATATGGGGAAACATGACCCCTTAAAAAATGATTGATAAAAATTATAGTGTTGTATCCCACCAAGTAGGTTTAATACCCATGAGTTTCCATGTTATTTTTTTCAACTACCCTAAACCTATATCGAATGATATTACATGTTTATGTTTCTTACAATATTCAATGTCTTATTCATATGTTATTATTTCATGGATTATGTTCTTCATTCCCTTATGATTCATGTCTTATGAACTAAAAAACATTATTCCATAATTCATGTTTATGAACATTGATGTGAATGGTAAGATCTTAAAATGTAATGATAACATTCACATAACTGTATGTTCCTATTTATTCATACATATCTCCCTAGTTTACCCTTATTGAGAATTTGAGCCCACCCATTTAAATGATTTAATTCCCACAATTATGATGATATTAATTATGTATGATGTGTCTAATAAGGTTTTTAGTCATGAAGAACCTATTGGGAGATAATTTATCTCTCCTATGCACTTGGTTTTTTACATTTTTACAAATCCACTATATTATAATGGTCTTTGTGAAACCATTTTTTCAATGTTTTATGTATTATGAAAATATGTGGTAATGTTAATGTGTTCAATGTGAGGGTATATATAAACCTCATAATATTCTTTCAATAATAATTATTTTAACAAATTTTATTTATTAGAGACATCCTTGTTAAAATTATTGTCTATTTAATTGATAAAAGTACATCAATAAGATTCAATTTCATTTGATAAGACTTAAATATCAACCACATTTTATCCTATTCCTCTCTCTTCTTATATCATTACAATTTGGGATTCCATAACATACCATATATCCAAGACATGATAATAACATCAGTATTTTCATTCCTATAATAACTAATAAACATTCTAATCACATCAAATTTAGTCCATTAATGATTGAAAAAATCTTTTTTTGAAAATAGAAATATCAACAAACGTAATAACAAATACAGAGTGATAAAATAATAAATGGGAAATATTGGTCACATTTACTCTAAAAAAATCATTATCCTCAAGATAATTAACCAAAAAATATTGAAGTGATTACATTCCATCCTATTTAACTTAATTTATTTACAGCACATTATAGTATATCAATAAAATACTTCATCCTTTATATGAGAATTGACCATAGATGATATAAAACCATACATCAACATTATAGAGAAATGATACCCACTTTTATTATCCAATGATTTCTCTATAATGTTAAATTCCAACTAAAAAATAGATGAATCCAAGGATTTATGGTATATAGATCCATCCATATAAATAGCCCTTCCACAAATACATATTTCACATACCAAATAGTGAAACAAAAATTTCATTTATCATAGATACATTATATGTGAAATAATGGTCTGTCGTATATTTTATATCTAGAATAATAGGTTACTTATATTGAATCAAGATATAATGTTTTATCAGGAAATAATTTTGGAAGTTCAAATATAATATATTATTTTGGAAAACTATATTTTACGTGTAAATGTGCTCCATTTCAAGGATTGGTTTATAGTTGAAGGAATACACATCGAGCTAAATCTTATTAAAATTTACTCCACTTAAAATCACATAAATTTTCTAAATAAGGATATAATTCATATATATTTATCATAGTTTTTTATCTCAATTGTCTCCCATCATTCACCATAATAGGAATAAAATTGATAAGTCCATAACCCCTCATCCTTATACAGGGTTCATATTTGGATCCTACTTTGAGACTTATCACATTCCAAAACATGCTTTATTAATGTTTTTTTCATAATTTTTTCCAGTTAGTAATCCATTTTATAATTTAAGGTCCATTATTTATTTGAAAAATATTTTATAGTTGCAACTCCCATCAGAGATTATGGAAAACCGTACCTCTTATAAACCAACAAAAGTTCACTATCATTCTTTACCTTTTAGATGAAATAATTAAAGGTTCATATGGTAATGGGGATAAAAATAATCAATACCCTTATGGACATGAAAAATGGTTGTCGTAAATATAAACCATATTAGATACATGATTCATATTTAATTCATCTCAATGAAAATACATCATCACTAATTTGTAATTGAATCTTCATTGAAGATAGTTTGATACATCCATATCTAAACAAATATATGGTTAAATTGGGAATAATAGATACAGTTCCATTTTTTATTCTTATTTAGAAAGGCTAAAAAGAAGTACCATAACCCTGTTAACTTATTGATATTGAAATAAAAATGGGAGAGCTATATGTCAAAGCCATGTCACAGTTGTTGATGATGTATTTTTCATGTGAAAAAAATAGGGTCCACCAAAAACACGGAAACTTATCATAGATAATGATCTAAGATATAGCGACCCAACTTTTTATTACATTAATATTACATCATTTTAAAGATAAAAAACACAATATTATTACACATAGAGCATTCAAAGGTTTAGTGTCTTGGGAAAACTAGGACCATATATAACAATTACAATATCAAGCACAAACATTTATTTAATTTCTTCTTCTCTAGAATCTTATTATAACAAGACATCTCCTTAGTATATGTAGACACTTGAGAATATACATAAAAAGGGGTGAGCTAAAATCCAAGTAAGAGGATAGATACGAACAATATAGTATGCGGTGGGCATAATAATTACATGTGAAAAAGATCATGAACATGAGAGGAGGCATAAATATAAGACATGAAATGTGGCAATGCATAAAAAATGAAACATCATGTATTAGTGGTTAACTACCACACATAAAATCTTTTTTGCACATAATTTCACATTTACTCATGAGATTCATTACGTTACCCAATGCATTGGAGTGCTGTATAATTCTGGGCGCACCCATCACTCTGAAACAGTCATATTGCGTTATATAATTCCAGGCGCACCCGTCACATCATAACATTATCATCATCATGCTTTCCACATGGAACATATATTAAAAGTGATCAAAACTAACCCATGGAATGTAATGGGTTAAATCTCATAATAACACATTTATAAATATTGGGTTCCCAAAACAAAGAGGGAATAACATACTTGATACAAAAACCATCAACCTTGAATGAGAAGAAATAGTTGAGTTCTTAAAAGAAGAGTTCTTTTGGAATACATTTTGTTTGACATATTAAGTAGTGGTGAACATGTATATCCTAGAAAAGGTAAGAAAATTATGAAAAAATGGACTTTATGAAGTAACCATATCAAAAATGGAGATAAAGATGGAGAACCTGAAGAAAAAAAATTAGGTTAGAGGTTTTCCCCTTACCTTGTATCTGAATGCTTCCTTCTCTTTAATGTCTTGTATAATGATATTATATTCATTTATTAGAAATCCAGAAACTTCTGTACATTAATATGGTTCATTATGGTATCATTAAGTGATTTTATCTGCCTTTTGATGAGTTATAGAGTTTAAAAATATTGTTCGGGAATGTTTGTTTTTTTGGTATTCTTGAGTGGTTCACTTGTATTCTTAAATTGATCTTCGGGTAGAACATGGGAAAACATCCAGAACTAATTTTACATATTATTAATGATATTATAGGATATTTAATTATTTTATAATGAATTATATTAGATTCATGTGGGTGAATTATTAGATAATAATTAAATGATGATTGTTTTGGTTAATTTGGGCGGTTTTTCGGTCAAAACGAACTTGTTTTAATTTATCAGATAGTAATATTGCCAAAAGTTATTTCCTAAACATTAAATAAGAAATAATACATATAAAAAATTCTATCTAAACCATAAAAATGGTTTCATGACCATATCTGAAGTTAGAAATGGAAGAAGAAATCATGTCTTTCTTGAAGGTGATAAATTAACACCTCACGAACAACATTCTCTATAATAAAATATAATAAAGAGGGAAAGGGGGGTGAATGATGAAAAATCCCATTAGCATAATAATATTTCATTACATGTATAATAATTGCGTTAAAATACCATTGGAATGATGATAGGTGGGGAGAGAGCATGAAATTAACTTGACCTTGAAAAGAAATTAAAGGAGAAGAGGGAGAGAAATTACCTCCTAAATCATCCTCTTGAGATCCTCCTTAAAGAGGCTAGGCATGGTTTTTTCATGATACCTGTAGCTCTTGAAAGTGGGTTAGGGGATAGGGAGCACTTTTGGTTAGAGTGTAGTGAATTCTTGGAGCATGATAGGTGTGCGGAAATGAGGGTATGAAGGGTGGTTTTTATAGTGGAGGGGAGAGATGTTTCCTTAATATAACATTATTTAGTTTATTAATTTCCCCTAAGACAAGGAATAGTGAGTCATACATGACCAAGAATATTAAATAATTCATGTGAGTTCGATATTTGGGAGCTTTCATCACTTTTGATGTCAGGAATAGTGGGTTTTAATTATAATGTATTTATATGTTAAATTAATGTATTTTGCTATTCACCAAAAATTCAAGTGTTTTAGAGAAATCCCAAATTTTTACCCGAACCATTTTTTGACCTGTAGAATCCAATAATGATGTCCATTTTTTAAAACTAAATTTCTAAATATGATTAATTTAATATTTAATTAAAATCACTGTTTATTACTTAAAAACATTTATTTACTTATTCTAAAATATAGGCACATCATACATTCACTTGAATATTATTTTTATACTAACATAGGTAAGGTTAATATTAATTATATTATATCACTATTCATAAGGGTATGTTACTATTCATAAGAGTAGGTTACTATTCACCAAAAAATATTTTTTTATTATACTCCAAAAAATCATCTTAAACACAACTATGTTTGTTAGATTTTTAAAATTCCAAACACAGAAGTGACAAACTTATATTTAAAGGTCACTTATCACTTAGTAGTTTAATATATTGTGTTTTCATGTTATTTTATAAAAAAAAAATATGAAGGGAATTTCCTTAGAAAAACTTTTGGTTGTTACATTCTTCTCCCCTTAAGAAATTCCGCCCCCAAAATTTCACTTTACAAAAATAGGTGAGGGTGTTTCTCCTTCATTGCCTCTTTTAGTCCCCATGTTGTTTCATAAATCTTATGGTTCCTCCATAACAATTTGACAGGATGGGTTGTTTTGTTGTGTAGAACCTTATCTCTCTGATCCAGGATATTTACTAGCTACTCCTCATAAGAGACATCATTTTCCAGCTGCACCACCTCTAAGTTTAGAACATGCGAGGGGTCTGGTATGTACTTCCTCAGTAGTGTTACATGAAACCCATCCTGAACTTGATCCATATTCGGTGGAAGTGCAAGACGATAGGCCACTGATCCTATGCGGTCAAGGATCTCAAAGGGGCCAACATACATTGGGCTTAGCTTCCCATTCCTCCTGAATCGCATGACTCTCTTCCATGGATATATTTGAAGGAAGCCATTACCTCCAATGTCGAACTCCATGTCCCTTCAATGGTTATTAGCATTTCTCTTTTGTGG
This sequence comes from Viscum album, assembly GCA_963277665.1. NCBI lineage: Eukaryota > Viridiplantae > Streptophyta > Magnoliopsida > Santalales > Viscaceae > Viscum > Viscum album. The sequence continues at coordinate 433,449,025 of OY728158.1, read as the reverse complement.
ATTTTGATCATCATTGATGTGTTTCTGGATGTCTTGAACCTTCTCTGTCATCTCTTGAAGAAGATTGGGTCTGATTAGCATTCTTTCTCCACCTTCATCCCAACAAGATGGAGTTATACTTCATTTTCCATACAGGGCTTCATAAGGAGCCATCTGAATACTCGAGTGGAAGAAATTGTTTTATAAGAACTCAACCAATGGGATGTGCTGATCCCATCCACCTTTGAATTCTAGAGAGCGGGCTCTTAGCATATCTTAAATCGTATGAATTGTTCTTTTAGACTGGCCATAAAATGGGTAGTCTTGGTGAGTCAGTCAACCACAACCCATATCGCATTATTTCCCAATGACTTATTCAGGAGACCCATGGCAAAGTCCATAGTAACATTTTCAGATTTCCACATGGGTATAGGAAATGGCTGCATCATACCTTTCGACTTATGTCACTCAGATTTAACTTTCTAACATACCAATAACCTTGATATATATTCTGCAATCTCTATTTTCATGTTTTTCCACTAGAAGTGTCCTCGGAGATCACAGTACATTTTGGTACTCCCAAGATGGATAGATAATTTTGAGCTATGTTCATTGTCCAAAATTTCCTTCTTTATCCTAGGTGATGAAGGCACACAAAGCCTCATTACAAACTAAATCACACCATCATCATTGATATGGAACTCTTGCATCTTCCCTCCCATTACTGCATTCACCCTCTTTTGTATCTCCACATCTTCTCTTTGTGCTTCCTTAATCTTCTCCTGGACAGATGGTTAAGCAATTATCTGGGAAAGGTAGGATGTATCCCGTGCCCTTTTGATTTCCAAATCAATTTTTTTCATATCAAAGAAGATAGGGTCTTTATCTATCCATAGTATAGAGAGCATAGCAGGTTCTTTTCTACATAGAGCATCAGCTACCTTGTTCGCCTATCCAGGATGATAGTGAATAGAGCAATAATAATCCTTGACTATCTCTAACAATATCCTTTGACACATGTTGAGATCCTTTTGTGTGAATATATACTTTAGGATCTTGTGGTTGGTGTATATGTCACACTTCTCGCCATAAAGGTAGTGGCATCATATTTTCAAGGAAAAAATCATGGATGCCAGCTCTATATCTTGTGTCGGGTAGTTCTGGTCATGGATCTTCAATTGTCATGAGGCATATGCGATAAAATTTTCATTTTTCATGAGTACTCAACCCAAGCCCTTCTTTGAAGCATCACTATATATCACAATACTTTATCTCCACTTTTTGGTAGTCTGAGTACATGTGTAGTGATCAGACTTCTCTTTAGATCTTTGATGCTTCCCTCACATTCTTCCATCCAGACACACTTTACCCCATGTCCTTATTAACTTAGTTAGCGGACTTGACAATCGTGAGAAGTTTCTCACAAAACGTCAGTAGTACCAATCTAATCCATGAAAACTATGGATTAATGTGACACTAGAGGGTCTGGGCCATTCCTCAATCACCTTTTTTTGAAGGATCCACAAGAATTCCATTACATGTGATCACATGTCCCACAAACATGAATTGCTTCATCCAAAAGTCACACTTTCGAAACATGGCATACAACTTCTCCATTTTCAATTTCACCAACACAAGTCTTATATGTTCTTCAAGTTCCTCATTTCTCTTTGAGTAGATGATAATATCATCAATAAACACTACCACAAATTTGTCAAGGTAATGCTTAAAGACTATATTCATCAAATCCATGAATATTTCAGGGGAATTAGTAATTCTAAAGGGCATCACCAAAAACTCATAGTGCCCATACCTTATTCGGAAGGAATCCTTTTGAATATATTCCTTCTTCACCATTACCTGATGATATCCCGAATGAAGACTCATCTTTGAGAAGTATTAAGCACCTCTTAACTGATCAAACAAGTCATCAATCCTTGGGAAAGGATACTTGTTCTTTATGGTGATCTTGTTGAGTTCCTGATAATCAATACACATCCACATTGTTCCATCCTTCTTCACAAAGATCACTGGTGCACCCCAAGGTCATGCACTAGGGCATATGAACCCTTTCTACAGATGCTCTTGCAGATACTTCTTTAACATCTCCAGTTGGAAAGGATCAATCCTATAGGGACACTTTGAGATAAGAGTAGCGCTGGGTAAGAGTGCAATTGAGAACTCTACCACATGATCCGGGAGAATTCTGGGTAACTCTTCGAGAAATACATCGTCGTATTCCATCATGATGGGAATTTCCTCAAGGATGGATGTTTCCTTCAAGTCAACCATATGGGTGAGGTATGATTTTTCATAGAGAATCAACACCCACACCATTGAAGGATTTTTCAAAGTAGATTCATGATATTCCTTGAACTTTTAGAGGAGCATGGAATGGTTTGGAATATTAAAAGATATTTCCTTTTCCCGACAGTTGATATGTGCTATATAACGAGAGACAATTCATTCCCATTATAGTGTTGAATTCCACCAAAGGAAGTATTACGAGATTTTCTGGAAGAATCTTCTCACATATGCCAACAGGTGAAGAGTCAAACACTTGGGTTGCAATGATTTCACCACATGGTGTTTTTACAGATATCTCTACATCAAGGTTTTGGGGCTTCTATTTTATAGTTCTAGAAAACATTCAAGTTATAAAGAAATGCATAGAACCAGAATCAAATAATACTTTTCCCATTCATGAGTCAATAGAAAGTGTACCCTATATGACTTCATTATCATGCTCCACCTCCGCAGTAGTGATTTCATAAGCCTTCCCTTGTTCCTTTGGATTTGGTGGCTGCTGACGCTGATTACCCTTCAGAACTCGAGGTATAGTGCACCGGTTTCCATAGTGCCCTAACTCCTTACAATTGTAGCATTGAACCATGAGTGGTTCTATATTTTTATCGGCTACATTCTTCTTCATTTTCATGTCTTTCTGACACTCTAGAGAACGGTTTCCTTTCCCACACATGAAGAATTTCACCGTCCCATTGAGGCTATTCCCATGGTGCAACTTTCAAAATTTTTGGCATGTGGGTCGTTGAGTTTTCTTCCCACATTTATCAATAGATACACTGTCATGAAACTCCATATTTCATTTATTATCACCATAGCCATGGGACCATTATCCAAACTCCATCCCCACTTTGAGGGAACATCGTAAACTTCTTCATAACTCCCAAATTCTCGGATTGCAAGATCCATTCGAAGGTTTGGTTTTAATCCACTAAAGAATCTACAAATGTTTCAATCATTGATCATAACAAAATCGGAAGCGTACATTACAGGACTAGTGAAATTTGTTTCATAGGTTGTGACAGATTCTTCTTCATTATTCTTGAGAACTTTGAATTCTCTCTCCATATTCGTGGGAAGATTTATTGGGAAATACTTGTTAAGAAACATTATCATTAAGTCTTCATATTCCATCTCTTCAATTTCCTCCATTGGATTTGTGTTCTTAATAAAATCCCACCATTGATTGGCTTCTCCATCTAGATGATAAACAAATAGAGTCACTTTCTCCGTCTCAGAACATTGAAGCAACAAAATGATCTTCTCCATGGATTTGACCAACTATTCCACAACTAGTGGATCAGAAGATCCATTAATCGTTGATGTTCATTTCCCTATAAAACATTTGATAGCCATTTTCTCCCTCTATGGTGAAGGAGGACATTCCCCATTATTAGGGTTATTTTTTATAACCTGAGATAATTGGGTAATCATCACCATGATGTTTTGAACTCCACCTCCCAAATCATTGGGGATGTCGTTCGGGTAATCGTTGCATTGGCCCTCGAACAAGTTATTGGCCCGATTTTTCCTAGTTCCCACCATATTTTAAAATATTAAAGGTTAGAACATAGGTAAAAAATTCATGAATAGATTATTAATTTAAACAATTTATACCAAAAACATATCATATGGGATCCCTATGTAAATATTCTTGTGTGAATATTTGTACTTAGTCTCATGCTATAGGCTTTTTCTAGGGTTCACTAATCATAATTCCCAAGTTAACTGAACCTTTCCTCGAAAACTAACTATAGAGACCCATACATTTATTACATTACTATTACATCATTTTAAAGATAAAAAAATAATAGTATTACACATAGTGGATCCAAATGTTTAGTGTCTTGGAAAAACTAGGACAATGCATAACAATTACAACCTCAAGCTTAAACATTTATTTAATTTCTTCTTCTCTAGATTCTTATAGGAACTTGTCATATCCATAGTATATGTAGCCACCTGAAGATATACATAAAAAGGGGTGAGAAAATGCCCAGTAAGAGGACAGATAAGAACAATATAGCATGGGGTGAGCATAATCATAACATGGGAAAAAGTTCATGAACATGAGAGGAAGCATAGATATAAGACTTGAAATGTGGAAGTGCATAACAAATGAAACATCATGTCTTAGTGGTTAACTACCACACATAATTTTTAATCAATCTAGAATCCTTTTCACACATCATTTCACATTTACTCATGATATTAATCACTTTACCCAATGCATTGGAATACTGTATAATTCTGGGCACACCCGTCCCTTTGAAACATTCATATTGCACTATATAATTCCGGGCACACCCGTCACATCATAACATTATCATCATCCTTCTTACCAAGTAGAACATATATCAAAAGTGAACATAATTAACCCATTGAAATTAATGGGTTACATCTCATAAGAACACATTCATAAACATTGTGTTCCCAAAACAAAGGGGGAATAACATACTTGATACAAGAACCATCAACCTTGAATGAGAAGTAAAAGATGAGTTATTAAAAGAAGAGTTCTTTTGGAAAACATTTTGTTTGACATAAAAATTTGTGGTAAACATTTATATTCAATAAAAGGAAAGACAATGATTTAAAAATTTTCTTTAAGAAGTAACCATATAAAAAATGGAGTGAAAGAGGGTGAACCCGAAGGAAAGAAAATTAGGTTTGAGATTTTCCCCTTACCTTGTGTCTGAATGATTCCTTCTCTTTAACGTCTTGTATAATGACATTATAATATTTAATTAGAAATAAAGAACCTTGTGTACATTAATATGGTTAATTATGGTTTCATTAGGTGATTTTATGTGCCTTTGGATGAGTTATAGTGTTTAAAAACATTATTCAGATATGTTTGTTTTTATGGTTTTCTTGAGTGGATCACTTGTATTCTTAAATTGGTGTTCAGGTATAACATGGTTAAACATCCAGAACAGATATTACATGTTATTAATGATATTACAGGATATTTGATGATCTAGTAATTTATTATATTATATCCATGTGGATGAATCATTAGATAAGAATGAAATGATGATTGTTTGGGTTAATTTTGGCGGTTTTTTGATCACAACAAAGTTGTTTTAATTTATAACTTAGTAATATTTCCATAAGTTATTTCCATAACATTAAATAAGAAATAATACATATAAAAAATTCTGGTTCAACTATAAAAATGGTTTCATGACCAGATCTGAATGTAGAAATTGAAGAATAAATCATGTCATTCTTGAAGGTGATAAATTAACACCTCACGAACAACGTTCTCTTTAATAAAATATAAGGAATATGGAATGGGGGTTGGATGATATAATATCCCATTAGCATCATAAAATTTCGGTACATGTATAATACTGGAGTTACAATACCATTTGAAGGAAGATAGTTGGGTAGAGATCAAGAAATGAACTTGAACATGAAAGGAAATTAAAGGAGATGAGGCAGAGAAGTTACCTCTTAAATCATTATCTTGAAATCCTAATTAAAGAGTCTAGGCTTGGTATTTTGATGAGACCAGTAGCTCTCGAACATTGGATATGGGCTTGGGAGGATGATTGGGAAGATTTTAGAGATGTCTTGAAGCTTGAGAGATTTTAGGAAATTAGGGTATGAAGGGTGGTTTTTATAGTGTAGGGGAGAGGGGTTTCCTTAATATAAAATTCATTAGTTTATTAATTTCCCCTAAGACAATGAATAGTGAGTCATCCATGACCAAGAATATTAAATAGGTTATTTGAGTTCTATATTTGGGTGCTTACATCACTTTTGATGTCGGGAATAGTGGGTTTTATTTACAATGTATTTATACGGTAAATTGATGTATTTTACTAATCACCAAAAATTCAAGTATTTTAGAAAATTCCCAAAATTTTACCACAACTATTTTTCGACGTGTAGAATCCAAAAATGAAGTCCATTTTTCAAAAATAATTTTCTAAATATGATTAATATAATATTTAATAAAAATCATATTATATTAATAAAAAAACATTCATTTACTTATTCTAAAATATAGGTACATCGTACATTCACTTTAATTTTATTTTTATACTAACATATGTATGGTTACTATTAATTTGGGTATATCACTATTCATACGGGTTTGTTATTATTCATTAGGGTTGGTTAATATTATCCAAAAATAATTTTTGTATTATTAGACTCCAAAAATTATCTTGAACACAACCGTGTATGTCAGATTTACAAAATTCCAAACACAAAAGTGACAAAATTATGTTTAAAGTTTACTTATAAATTAGTAGTTAATTATGTTGTGTTTTCATGTTATTTTATGAAAAAAATTATAAGAAGTGAATTTCCATTGAAAAACATTGGGTTGTTACATAAGAACCCCAAGACCATCCATTTCCAAAATTCTCATTTGAGAATAGATAGATGAAAAGATGTCTACAATCCATGTAACTAACATAATCCAATCATAAATGTAAATAGAAATGACAATGAAATAAATAACTGAAAATAACATACTAGATATATTACATTATAACGTCTCTTAAAATATAAATAAATAATAATAAAATTATATGAAACCATCTCACCACATAGATAAGGAAAATTTAAATTAATAATTCATGGTAATGGACCTGGGAAAATTTTATAATGTAAATCTTTGATCCTAATACTATATTAGTTATCATTCCATTTAAATCCAACTATGCACAATGATTCTTGGGTGAGCATCATCCATTCCTAGTGGGTATCATAATAATGTTTTTTACTATTGAATTATAATTTTAAGAAAAATGTATGTATAACTAATTCATAAAGATACCTATCCTATGTCTCTGCCTAAGTACCTAGGTCCCCTTGATAAACATGTTGGAGGTTAGTATCCACAATCGAATAATAAATCACAACAAATACCAAAGACATATTTACAATATAATATCCATGATTCATTATATTACTTTACCAATGAAAACCCTTCATAGAAGAATACATTTTTAGAAGAATAATAATTTAGGAAAAGCATCCGTTATTTCGGATAATCCAACCAACTCACATAGTGTCAACACCTCACTTTAGATTTTATAAAACAAAACATGGGATAATATATTAGCATTACATAAACTATGATATCCCTACTTAATTATGTTCTAACTATGTATCTGGGGTAACATTTAGGAAAATAAAATTATGAATAAATTTCCTAGAAAAACCCACGTTCTAAAATATATTAAAATCAATTGAAAATAAAATTTTCATTTAATAATTTCATTCATCCGTAATCAAATCAAAAAATATAATAAACGTCAAATACATGCCAACCATTATAAAATATATAAAAACCTTATAAATCACAATACTCATTATGAGCTTCTTAAATCATCTTCCAAAAAAAGTGGCTCCTATGTTTTTAAAAACATTATGATGTAAACACACCTTTTAAACAAAAAACCCCTTAAAAATAACCTCCAACTATTTATAATAATGTTGTTTAAAATGAACAATTTATATAAAAAGAAATATTATATCAAGACCAAGGGGGATCATATCTTTTCATCTAATAAAAATTTAAAAGACAGTAATATTCATATAAAAGGAGATATATATATATATAGTAAATATTATGATATTTAATTCATGTGATAATGGTTGATAAACAATCTATGTTTTTAAATTTAAAATGTTTTACATGCAAAATACTACTTCGATATATTTTAAATCACAACATGTTTATTCTCCCACACCTAGGAATATATTTCAATTGATAATTAAATCATAAAAATACCAATCTATGACATATAGAACAATAAAATTATTTAATTAAATCCAGAAAAAAAAAACGTTGATGGCTCCGAAAAAAATCGGTTTATCCTTTCACTCACCAGCACGATTCCAATTTCTCCAATGGAGGGTAATTTACATAAATATCTTATTAAATAAGAATGGAATCATATTTTATAATTATAGAATGATATATAGAGGAATTAAAAGGGTGAGGGAGCAAGAGGGAGGTAAATTTCCACAGCTCCCCATGCATGCCATGTTTTAATGGGAATTTCCCATCAACTACCCTCCATTTTATTTATTCAATTTAAAAAATATTACTTTATTTTTTAATTTATTATTAAATATTTTATCTTCCTTCTCATGAATGGTGTGATAAATTTATTTCCCTATTTCAATTTTGTTTTACTTTATCCCCTTGTCTTCATTACTCTACTATGTCATTGCATCTCTTCTAATAGGCCACACTCTCTTTCTCCCATAAAATCATATTTTTCATTAACACAAAAAAAAACAAAATATTTAATAATTATATTATTATTATTATTCTTGTTATTATTGTTATTATACAATTATTATTATCATCAATAAAGAAATAATAATTCCTAAATCCTCAAATATATATATATATATAATTATACAATAACTATGTCTTCATCATTTTTCAAATCATAAATAAAAAATATAACTTTCTTCAATGCCCATACCCTAGTTACGCAGAGTTGGTGAATTATTAATAAACATTGGAATTATCACAATATACCATGTCTTGAATGGCCGATTAGTTTAGTAGTCTTGGAAGTACTAGATACATACATAAGTTTAACATTACATAATGAAATGGATAAAAAACAAAAATATTGTTCCCCCTTTGATTCCAGTCACATCACTTATAATATTCTTCTAGGAAAATAATAATTTACTTCTTCTAATCCTATAAAAAATAAAACATAGAAAGGGGTGAGATCCAATGCTCAGTTAGGATAATAATATAGAATAAACTACCATAAATAAGCATAAACATTTAAGGATATGTATAAGACTAAAACACAAGCCTTTTAAACATAACATTGATCATAATATGGAAAGGATAAATCAAACAATTCAATTTCATAATTCAAAAGTATATTTTACTAGTCTAATAATAACATGTAATATCAATAGATAATTTTATAATGATAGATTTCATAATACTGGATATCGTAACCACATAGTCCAGGCCTCATGTCACGACTACAAATAAGATTTTTTCAAGGCCTTTTTCCAAGACACTAGTTTGTCTCAAGAGACATATCGATGCATCGAGGAGATATAGTGGGCTTCACCCATCTCTTAAAAAGTACAATGCATTTCTCATATGAAAATTCTTAAACATAACATAAACATTCCTATTAAAAATATCATACAAAATATTAATACTTTAACCATAAACCATGAATGGAATAAAAATAACACATCCAAAGTCAAACATATCACAAATCCTTCAATACAATATGGAAGATTGTATCATAATAAATCAACTTCAAACAAGTGTAAAATAAATCAAATGATGTTTACATAGATGAAAACAAAACTATTGGAGATAAATATCTCTTTCTATTATGAAATTATTAAAAATTCACATAATTATAAAAGAAAATATTTAATTTGAAAATTTTCTCATAATATTTTAAGGGAAGCATTGAAGGTGTTATAAAAGAGGAAAAAATCCACACCCTCCATATAAGCTAAAAAAATCTTACCACAATCTTAAAAAAAGGTTATAAAGTTCCCTATTTGGAAAGTAATGGAAAATTCCTTTCAAAACATTTTGGGTGTTAACTGATTCATTTTCCATTATATGTTTTGTTACTTAAGTCATTTTTGATATGGATTATATGAATTAGATTGATATCCTTAATGATATTATCTTCTTAAAAATTATTTTTTAATCATAAAAAAAATTAATCTTGAATGGTTGTGATGTAGAATTAGTATCATCACGTTCGTGGATACAGTAATCAGTACGTACGCACAACTGACAATACCATTCTATTGATCCCTGAATCATTTTTAATTGGATTTTATATCATATATAATGAATAATAAACACGCTAAATTTTTTATTTACATCAATTATACTCATTATTATACCCTTCCAAATAATTAAGTGTTGAATAACAAACTACACCACGACGTGGAGACTATATGACGTACGTACGCATGTATGGTGACTTTGTCATTCATAGGATAGATAGAATAATTAATATGGTTGTAACCTATTTCTAATAACATCACAGTATGTACAATTTACTGCTGTTTTAATTTTGGTAAGGAAACAATAAGGAAAGAGGTCATGGAAGAAGATAATAACTTTGAAAGAGGTGATGAAAAAATCACCTCCTCTTTTGGTTATTCCTTTTGATTTGAACAAAAGATCTCCATGGGTTGTCTTTATAATCAAGGCATGGCCTATAGGATGAAGTAACTATAGTTGGGAGTATATTTGAGCTAGGTTTGGCCGAGAAAAATGGCTTTAGAGGTGTGATATTGAGAGAAGGGGAAGTTACCTTTATAAGAGAGGTGAGGGTCAACTTAGGAAAATCTCGAAATATTAATTTATTATACAATAATTTTCAGTTTCTAATGGATCCAAAAGGATTTATTTTTAGGAAATGGTCAGGATGGGTAGAAAACCACTCAACCGGTAGGTTTTAGAAAGGCTTAGGTCACTATATTAACCTTATCTTATCAATTTAACTCTTAATTAAGTAGTTTAACTTTTACCATGAATTCTTGTATTATAAGAATAAATTGTTAATAAACATACTATATAAATCCAAGAGAACCCCAAAGTGGTTCATTATTGATATATCTAAGCTTTTCTAATTACTTTGTCCGATCCATTGATTTTTAGGAATATTATATCATTTAATAATATAGTATTTGATTTAAAAGCTCATTTATGTCAATTTTTACATTATTTTGTATTTTTTTGTGAAAGTCATAAAAAATTTATCACATGAAAAAATTTATTTAATCCACACTAACATGTCATATTCACCTATAAAATTAGTGGAATGCCTCAAAAGTATCAATTTACTTTTATTTAAATATTTATAATATTAATTATTTTAATCATTCATTAATAAGATAAGTATTGCATCATCACTGTGTCATAAATAAATTTAATTAGGTAATGTATCAAAATTATAAATAAAATACCATTATATAAAATTTATTTATAATTTTTAATTAATATATATAATCAAATTTTTCTTAACTATAACCCTATATTAAAAATGTTTTAATTATTAAAATTTGAATTTAATCATTTTAACTCTTCTTTATAAAAAATAATAATAAATGTCCTAATCTAATACAAGTGGATAAAAAGGGATCATATTTTATTTCTATGGTTAATTTAGGGAAAAATACACTTATCTAATAGAATTGGGACATGTTTTAGGGTAATTATAATACCCATTTTATAATTTACTACCCAATTTACTTTTAACCGTGGTAAATAAAATTCAAAATTTATTGTTCACCAAAAATTATTTTAATATTATTAAACAACATTTTACTAACTGCTTTCAACCATGTCTCTTGTATAATTGAAATTCAATTCATAGAATTGTTAAAATTACATTTTATGAAAATTTGCAAATGTGCCTAGAATGTGGGTAAAAGATGTTACAATGTTAAATAAACTCTTATACATCTAATTTTATTATAAAATGACTCCAATGAATTACATTGAACTTATTTAGGTATTATTTATCTATTTTGACCTAACATAAATTTAACTAAATAAATAATTATTTAAATAAAAAGTAGGTTTTAAATAATAATGGAGTGTTTTCACTATTAAATAAAAATTTAAAGTTTTCAAAAAAAATATCAAAAATTCACCCTAAACTAATTTTGATATTAAGAATCTAAAAATGAAGTCATTTTTGAAAAACACAATTTATAAAATTTAAAAGGTTTTTATTACTATTCATAATAGCATGTTTTATTGGTTGTGGGGTGTTAAAACTCAATGATGCGTACAGTGAAAGCTATTGTATTCTTCAAAGAGAAATATATCGTAGAAGATTGGGGTGTTAAATTCTCCCCTCCTTCAAAATATTTCTTCCTAGAAATTTTATGAATACTTCATCATGAAAATATTTGGGTGGTTCATTATCATAAGTTCATTGGGTTCTCGTGTTGCCTCTTCCATATTATGGTTTCTCCATAGAAATTTTACCAGATGAGTCGTCCAGTTTCACAACACTTGTTCTCTAGTATCAAGAATCTTGATAGGATCTTCACAATAAGATAAGCTAGGTTCCAGTTCTATTTATTTATATATGAGTACAAGCATTGGGTCAGGTATAAATTATCTCAATAGTGATTCGCAAAACACATCATGAACTTTTTGAGATACTTGGAGGCATTTCCCATTATTAAGCTATAAATCCAATTCGTTATAGATTTTAAAAAGGAGCGATGTACTAGGAGATTAATTTCCCCTTCTTACCAAATCGTACAACACACTTCTAGAGAGGTACCTTCAGGAAAACATGATCTCCTACTTGGAATTCCAAATCCTTCCTTCGGTTATTAGAGTAGCTCTTTTGCGTACTTTTAGATACTTTGATATGGGTTTGGATAATCTTCACCATTTCCACTATTTCTTCAACAAGTTCTAGGAATATGAGTTTTCGCTCACCAATGTCTTCCCAACATGTTTGTGTGTGACATCTATTTCAACATAATGAGTCATATGGTGCCATTGAAATACTTGAATAGGAGATATTTTTGTTGGAAAATTCTACCAGAGGTAAAAAATGATTCCACATACCTTGAAAGTCCAGTGAGGAATATATCAACATGTATTCTATGGATTAAATTGTCCATTCTGATTTTCCATCAGTTTAAGGGTTATAGGAAGTGCTCAAATGAAGATCAGTATCTAGGGAATTCCGAATACTTTTCCAAAATCTTTATGTAAAATATGAATCACATTCAGAAACAATCGATAGGGGTACTCCATGATGTCTTACAACATCATTAATATATATTTTTTATAAATGTTCAAGTGGTAAATACTATATTATAGCCTGAAAATTTATTAACATGGTAATATGATCAACAATGACCCATATTGCATCATTCCTTCAAGGAGTCTTTGGTATCCCCTTGAAAATATCCACTGTAATATCATCCAATTTATTCTCAGGTTTGGGAAGAGGTTTCATGACTCGTCCAAGATGTTGTCTTCTATCCTTAACCTATTGAAAAACCATACATCTTGACACATAATCAGAAATCACCCTCTTCATGTTTTCCCACAAAAAATGTTCATTCAAATCTCTATACATATTAGTGATACCAGGGTGTACAGAGAAATTTGAGCTATGATAATCATCAAACAATTCCATTTTTAGATAAGGTATATCATGAACACAAAGCCTCTACTAAAATTTCAAATTTCATTCTTTATATACGAAGCCAATCAATATCCCATCATTCACAACATTAATTTTCATTGAAACTCCCCATAATTAGTCGGAGAACTATTTATCCTTTCAAATAATTATGGGTTTTCTACCATTTAAAAAATTATTCAAGTTTCACCTACCATGATTATTCCCATATCTATCTATACTAGTTCAATGAACATAGGATCCCTTTCTACTCTCATCTTGTTCAAAACTCCAAGATCCTTTCTACTCAAAGCATCAACCACTTTATTTTCCTTCCAAGGGTGGTAGTGTATATTGCAATTATAATATTTGAGTTTTTTAAGCTATTGTCTTTTCCTTATGTTTAGTTCATTCTTATAGAAAATATACTATAAATTCTTGTGATCGGTATATATCTCACATCATTCACCATAGAGATATTATATCCATATCATAAAAAAAATATTACAGCTAATAACTCAAGATCATGAGTGGGATAGTTTATTTCATAAATTTCTAGCTGTCGTGATGCATAGGCAATAAATCTACCATTCTGCATAAGGAAAAAAGAAAGTCGGTTCTTTAAAGCATCACTATAAAGAACAAACCCATCACTCCCCGATGGTAGAGTCACGATTGGAGCATTGAAAAATCATCTCTTAAGTTCTTCAAAACATTCATCACACTCTTTTTCTTCTAAAAAATTCAACCCATTTATGTGTGATCTTGGATAATGGGGTAGCCAAACAGGAAATATTATGGACAAAAAGCCAATAATAACCAGCTAAACCAATAAAACTGTGTACATCAGTTATACTCGCCGGTTCTTTCCATTCGTGTATTTCTCTTGTCATAGATGAGTCAATAAATATTCAATCCATATATAATAGGGAAGAAAAGAAATATCTTTAATCCAAAATTAACACTTTCTAAACTTACCATATAATTCATTTCTCCTAAGAGTCCTTAGAATAGTGTGCAAGTGATTTTCATTACCTTTGTAATATTTTGAGTATAGCAAGATATAATCAATAAATACCACTAAATTTTCATCATGATATTCCTTAACAAATCTATTCATTAGATCCATGAAGACAGAGGGTGCACTAGCCAATAAAAAAGTCATTATTGTAAACTCCTAATGCCCATACCTTGTACAAGATGTCGTCTTGGGAATGTCTTCCTTATTCAGATGAAACTGATGATATCTAGATCGAAGGCCAATCATTGAAAAATATTTATATCCATGATGTTGATCAAATAAATCATTAATGTGAGGTAGGGGATACTTGTTTATTTTTGTTATAGCATTGATCCCCCTGTAGTCAATGCACAATGTCATGGATCCATCTTTCTTATTAACAAAAATAATAGGGGATCCCCATGGAGAAACACTATGGAGAATAAATCATTTATTACTCAATTACACTAGATTATTATTTAGTTCCACTAATTCAACAGTGGCCATTCTATAAGGGGTCTTCGATATGGGCCTTTAACCATGAATCAAATAAATGGAAAACTAAATTTTTCATTATAGAATATGTCTAGGTAAATCTTCTATAATCACATCATCATATTATTTTACAAAAGTTACGTCCTCTATATGATCATTCCATTCCTCACCCATAGTTATTTCAATCTCTTCCTCCCTAATAATTGAATTTATTAGAGTGAATGGGTGTGGATCTAGATAAGAATCAGATAGTGATGTTTCTAATCTAATGATAAGGTACTCCTTATCATTATTTAAAATTGTAACCTCCTTCTTCTTATAATAAATTTTTGCATCATGGTATGAAATACAATCCATAGCGAGTATTATATCAAATTCAATCTTGGGTATGATGATGATATCTGCAGATAAAGAACTTTTATATTCTATAATGGGAACTGATTCACAAAACATTGTTGCAATGATACATCCCATTGGAGTTTTGACTGACAAATACCTTATTAAAAAAAATTGTAAATGACTAATTTTTGTTGCAATCTAGGATGATAGAAAACAATGTGATGATCTAGAATAAAATAATGAATTGCCTAATTTTGAGAAAAACATTAAATTACCTACCACCACATCATTTGGAGCTTCAAACTCATTAGTATTGACCACATAATATTGGCATTACTCCCATGGCCTTTAATGAGGTATGTTTTATTTAACATATAGGAAATTCATTTTCATAATTTCCTATTTCTCTATAATTTTTGTATTAAACATTGACATCATCTTCCTTTCCCATGAAATCACGAGCTTAGTGGCCTTTTTCACCACAAATGTAATAGAATCTCATCCCATTTACGCAAATACTAGGTCATTTCTTCCAACATTTACTATAGGATAAAAATTAAACAATTCCCATCTTCCCCTTATTTCCATATCTATAGTTATCAACATATGTCTTCTTCTCCTTCTTTTCTTTAAAGTCATAAGATATAGAAATTTTTTTTTCTATCATGATATCACATGATACAATATTTTCATATTATGAGAAGGATTGTGAGACTAATGCTTGACATAGAAATGTTTTTAACCCATAATAGAAAAAATCAATCATACTTCTTGGGTTATGTATATAATCTGTTCCATGACTTGATAACATTGTAATGTTGGACACATACTTTGTGACATTATCTTCCTCCTTTTGCCTCAGACTCAAAAATATTTATTCCATATCCACTAGATGTTCAGACAGAATGTATTTTTTTATTAAA
The DNA here is from genome assembly GCA_963277665.1 of Viscum album. NCBI lineage: Eukaryota > Viridiplantae > Streptophyta > Magnoliopsida > Santalales > Viscaceae > Viscum > Viscum album. Next base: position 433,432,835 of record OY728158.1, on the reverse strand, counting down.
AGTTCTTTAAACTCCATCCTTTCCATATTTGATACTTCTTCATCCTATTTTGTGTTCTGAATTAATGGCCACTATTGATATGAATCTCCCATTAGGCAATAAATTTCCATGAAAACATTTTACCTTTTACTACTCTCCAAAGCATGAAATATTTTCTCAAAGGAACTTATACATTGCATAGCTACAAATGGATTTGTAGTTGCATTTAATGTTTGTGGTTGTTGCCTCATGATGCTGTCTAAATTTGATCCTATGTGTTGTGGATCAGGGTGCTCTATTCGGGTAAGGTTATTATTCCTAAACTGAGTGTGTTTTCCCAATATGGTTACAAGTAGTTCATCACTGATTGCGTCAACAGCTCCACTATAATTATCATGATTATGATGGAAATCCAAACATGGATTATGTGCGTTGATATGGTTTCCATTCCTTCCACTTATCCATTTCTAAACATGGGCATACACTATATTAGTTTTTGAATCGTAAAACATAATTCTAAACTAGTTAAATATATAAAAAATTTGTGCAGGTTATTCATATAATAAATAATCATAAAAAATTGATTTCCATGAGGAGGTATTTACTCATAAATCATTCATAATGGTTTTCAAAGAAAATGTGAATTATCCAAAGCATATCCCCAGAGAGTGTCATAACCATGAGTGCAGTAAGGCCCGTTGTCGTGTACCAAGATGCCCTGGGTCAAGCCCATAACTGGTTGTCAGAGTTTTAACTCCTAGGTACATAAATACCAGAGCCTCATATACCTTATCATATACATACATGGATGTATGTCTTGTAAAACTCCAAAAATATCGTCATTTCCAAAATTATAGGAAGTTCTTCTATACTAATCCTCAAAGTCTATCTTAGGGTAATGTTCTCTAATTAGAGATTCTCTAAATATAGTTTCCATGTTTTTTAATAACATATCTTTGATACCAACTATTATTCCTTGATCCTAGTTACCCAGAGCCGGTGCATTATTACAAAACATTGGCATGATAACAAGAGATCATGTCTCGAATGACCAATCAATTTAGAAGCCTTGACATACTAGATACATATATATGTTTTACATTAAATCATGAAATGGTGAAAACAACAACATTATGTAACCTTATAACACACTCATATCACATAGAATATTCCTATAGATTAATCATAATATACTTTTTTTGCATCCTGGGAAGAATAAAAAATAATAAGGTGTCATCTAAGATGCTCAGTAAGGATAATGATATTTCACAAACTATCATAAATTAGAATAAATATTTAAGGAAACGTATAAGACTAAAACAAAATAATATTAAACATAAACTTAAACCTAATATTGAAAAGATAAATCAAATAATTCCATTAACTTATTCACATGGATATTCTACTAGTCGAATAATAACATGTAATATCAATAGTTAATTTTATAATGATGGAACGCGTAATGCCAAACAGCATAACCACATAGTCAAGGCCTCATTCTGAGACAACAAAAAATATGTTTTCAAGGCCTTGTGCCAAGACACTACTTTTTCTCATGAGACCCACATATGCATCAAGAAGCGATAACGGGATCCACCCATCACTTACAAAGTCTAATGCATTCCTCATATGAAAAGGATGAAACATAACATAAATATTCGTATTAAAACTAGCATAAGAAATGATAATACTTTAATAATAAACCATGAAAGGTATAAAGATAACCCATCCATAGTAAAATATATCCCCAAACCTTCAATACTATATAGAAGATTGTATCATAACGAAACAACTTCAAAAAAGTGTAAAATCCATCATAGGATGTTGACATAGATAAAATCGAAACTATTTGAGAGAAATATCTCTTTCCATATTGAAGTCATTTAAAATTCAAATTTTTATTGAAGAAAACATTAATTTTGAAAATATAATTATAATATTTTAAGGGAATATTCAAAGTTGTCATAATGGAATAAAATAGCCACACCCACCATACAAGTTAAAAAAACATTCCTACCATAATTTTCTGAAAAGGTCATAACGTTCCTTGAATGGAAAACTACAAAAAGATTCATTTCAAAATATTTTATAAAAATTAAATTATGGGTATAAAAGAAATTATCTAATATTATAGGAAATATTAAAAATATTTTGAAAAACATTTTTATGAAACATGGATGTGGATCATAAAGAAGTCCTATTATATACTTACGTATAAACAACCTCGGATAAATAATGATATTCTAAAATTAACCCTTACCTTGTAATTTTACATGGTAGAGGTTACGTTAACCTCCTATAATATACTTAAATCATTTTTATTAAATTATAAAAGAACCACATACATAAATATGATATCATATATGATCTTATAATATTGCTTTGTTAATAATATTTCTGTAATATCATTGTTTCGGGTGTAAACTGATTTGGTTCTGTTATATGTTTTGTTATTAAAGTCATGTGTGTTATATATATGATGCATTTGATTCATATCTATAATTATATTATGTTATTAAACATTATTTTTAATCATAAAATGAAATTTACTCATGAATGGTTACAATGGGGAATGAATCTCATCGCGTTCTTGGATACGGTATTCTGTATGTACGCACGGGAAACAATACCATTTTATTTAGGGAATAATCATATGTAATTGTATGTTATATCATATATATAAAATAATTAACATGTTATATTTATCATTTAAATAAATTGTACTCATTATAATACCCATTCAAACAATTATGTGTTGAATGACAAACTACACCACGATGTGGAGATGGTAAGTCGTACGTACACACTATTTGTGACATTGTAATTTATATGATAGAAATAATAATGAACATGGTTGTACCATATTTGAAATAAAATTAAAATATTTATAAGGTACTAGGTTTATTCTTTGGTTACGGAAACAACAAAGAACAAGGAAGTGGAAGAAGAAAATAACTTTGATAGAGGTGATGAATTTATCACCTCTTACTCAGGTGATTCCTTTTGATTTGATCAAAAGGGCTCCCTTGGATGGATTTATGACCAATGTAAGGTGTATAGGATGAATTTAGAGAATTTTGGAGTTTATTTGAGAAGGTTTTTACTGAGCCAAATAATTTTGGATGTGTGATTTTGAGAGAAGGGTAAGTACCCTATTATAAGAGAGGTGAGGGTCACTTTAGGAAAAGTATGAAATATTAATTTATTATATTATAATAAGATGTTTATAATGGCATAAAAATGATTTATTTAGAGGATAAGTTGGGGGGGTTAAAATAATCTAAACCAATAGAATTTAGATAGGTTTATGTCCCTATAGTAACCTTATCATTTAGATTTAACTCTTAGTTAAATATTCTAACTTTTAACTTTATTCTTGTATTATTATAATAAATGATTAATAAACATACTATAAAATTCATAAAGAACCCCAAGTGATTAATTATATATATATCTAACCATATATAATTAATTTATCTAGTACTTATATTTTCATGAGTATTATATTATTTAACAATATAGTATTTGTTTTAAAAACACATTAATGTCAATTTTGACACTATTTGGTATTTTCTTTTTGTGAAAGTCATAACAACGTTATCACTTTAAAAAAACTATTTAATGAACCCTAACATGTAATATTTAACTATAAAATTATTTTAATGCATCAAAAGTCTCAATTTACATTTATTTGGATATTTATAATATCAACTATTTTAATCATTCATAAATAAGATAATTAATGCATCATCATTGAGCCATAAATAAACATACTTATTTAATATCAAAAAATTATAAATAAAATACCACTATTTAGTAAATATTTTTTATCTTTATAATTAAGATTTATAGTCAAATATATCTTATATATAACCCAATATTTAAAATCTTTTTAGTTATTAAAATTTGAATTTAACACTTTTAACTCTTCTTGAAATAAAATAACAATAAATATCATAATCTAGTCCAAGTTGATCAAAGAGGATCATATTTTATTCATAAGTATGATTATGATTGAAATATATGTATCCAATAGATTTAGTACATGTGGTAGGGTAATTATAATATCATTTTACCTTTTATTACCCTATTTACTTTTAACCATTGTAAATAAAATTCAGAAATTACTATTCACCGAAAATTATTTTCCACTTTTTGAACCAAATTTTACTTACTATTTTCAACTATGTATCTCTTATTTTTGAAATTAAATTCATATATGAAGTAAAATTATGTTTTATGAAAATTTGTAAATGTGCCTATAAGATGGGTAAAAGACCATAAAATGTTCAATATAATTTTATATATCTAATTTTATAATAAAATGAGTCCAATAAATTACATTGAACATATAAATGTATTATGTATCTATTTTGACATAAATTAAATTTAAATAAAATAAATAATTATCTAAAAATACTAGGTTTTAAACAACAACGCAGTATTTTTCACTATTCATCAAAAATTGAATGTTTTTTGGAAAATAAAAAAAATACACAGTAAGATAATTTTGATATTCTGGATCCAAAAATAATTCCTATTTTGAAAAATAAAATTTATAAAATTTCAAAAAGTGGGTATAACTATTCATATTGGCTAGTTCGATTTGTCGTGCTATGATAGAACATAATATTTTGTACAACACAAGCTATTGTATTATTCATAGAGAAACCTACCATGGAAGCTTAGGGTGTTACATTCTCCCCTCCTTCAAAAAATTTCTTCCTCTAAATTTATCGAATACTACTGGATAAAAATATTTTGGTGGTTCTTCATCATATGTTCCTTGGGTTCCCATGTTTCCTCTTCTATCTTATAGTTTCTCCATAGAACTTTTACCAGATGAGTCATCTGGTTTCTCGACACCTGTTATTTGGTATCAAGAATCTTTGAATGATCTTCACAATAAGATAGACCATTATCTAGTTATATTTCTTTATAGGTGACTACATGTCTAGGGTTAGGCATGATCTTTCTCAATACTGATATGTATAACACATCATGATCTTTTGAGATACATGGAGGCATTACCAAATGGTAATCATCAACTCCAATTCATTCTAGAATTTTGAACGTTATGATTTACCTAGGACTTAATTTACCCTTTATACTAAAACTTACAACACCCTTCCATGGAGATACCTTCAAGAAAACATAATCTCCTACTTGAAATTTCAAATCCATCCTTCAGTTATCCGCATAGCTCTTTTTCCTATGTTGAGCTTCTTTGATGTGGGTTTGGTTAATCTTCACATTTTATATTATTTCATCAACATGTTATAGGCCTTCGTGTTTTTTTCACCAACATCATCCCAACAAGTTGGTGTGTGACATCTCTTTCCATATAACACTTCATATGGTACCATCTGAAAATTAAATAGAAGATATTTTCATAGGAAAATTCTACCATTGGTAAATATTGATCCCATGTACCTTGAAAGTCAAGTGATGAAGATATCAACTTCTTTTCTATGGATTGAATAGTCCATTCTGATTGTCCATCAGTTTGAATTCTGTAGAAAGTGTTCAAACAAAGTTCAGTATCTAGGGCCATCTAAAGACTTTTCCAGAATCTTGATGTACAATGAGGAACACGATCACAAATAATAGATAGGGGTACTCAAAAATGTCTTACAACTTCATTAATATATATTATATCTAAACGTTATAGTTGTAAATCATCTCTTATACCATGAAAATGTGCTGATTTGGTAAGACAATCAACAACGATCCATGTTAATTTATTCATTCTAGGAGTATTCATTATCCCCATGAAAAATCCCATAATAACAACATCCCATTTAAAATTAGGTATGGGGTGAGGTTGCATGACTCCTCTAGGATTTTGTTTTCTAGAAATAACCTTTTTACAAACCATACATCTTGACACATAATCAACAATATTCTTCTTTATGTTTTCCCAACAAAAATGTTCCTTCAAATCTCTATACATTTTAGTGCTACTAGGGTGTATTGATAAATTTGAGCTATGATCATCATCCCAAAATTCCCTTTTTAGATAAGGTATATCATGAACACAATGCCTCCTCAAAAATTTCAAAATTCCATCTTCATATACGATGTCAATCAATCTCCTATCATTCACAACTTTTATTTTCTTTTTAAACACTATACCATCTATCTATGAAATTTTTATTATTACTAGTAATGGTAGTTTTGAAATCATTTGAAAAAGTATTGTTATTTCACCTTCCATGATAATTCCCATATCCATATTTGCTAGATACATGAATATAAGATCCCTTTCAACTCCCATAGTGATTAAAACTCCGTGATTGTTTCTGCTTAAAGCATCTGCCACTTTATTTTCCTTCCCTAGGTGGTAGTGTATAGTGCCATCATAATCGTTGAGTAGTTCAAGCCATCATATTTGCCTCATGTTGATTTATTAATGTGAGAAACTATTTTCAAATTCTTGTGATCAGTATATATCTCACATTTTTTCACCACATAGATTGTGTATCCATATGCCCAAAGTAAAGATTACTGATGCTAACTCAATATCAAGAGTGGGATAATTTTTGTCATGAATTTTTAGCTGTCATGATGCATAAAAAGTGAAACTATCGTTCCACATAAGGACACAACCATGTCCTTTCTTTGAATCATCACTATAATTAACAAACCCATCATTCCCTGATGGTAGAGTCACGATAAGAGAATTGACTAATATTCTCTCTCGTAATTCAAAACATTATTCACACTCTTTTGTCCAATAAAATTTAACCCCTTTACGTGTGAGCTTGGTTAATGGGTTAGCTAATAGAGAAAAATTCTTGACGAAACACCTATAATAGCCTCCTAAAACTATAAAACCGTTCCTTATTTATACTCATCGGTGCTATAAAAAAAAATTATTTCTCTTGTCTTAGAAGGATTAATAGAGATTCCATCCTTAGAGACAATATGACCCATAAAATAAATCTCTTGAATCCATAATTCACTTGGTAAAGATCCCATATAATTCATTTCTTCTAAGAGTCTTTAGAATAGCACACAAGTGATATTCATGATATTTGTTACATTGGGAATATACCAAGATATCATTAATAAATACCACTATAATTTCATATAGATATTCCTTGAAAAATCTATTCATTAGATCCATGGAGATTGAGGGTTCATTATTTTGTCCAAAAGGCATTATTATAAACTCATAATGCCCATACCTAGTACGAAATTTTGTCTTCAGAATGTCTTCCTTCATCACACACAACTGATGATATCCATATCAAAGAGAAATATTTGAATATATTTATAACCATGAAGTTTATAAATAAATAATCAATTTGAGGTAAGGTATAATTGTTCTTTGTTGTTATAACATTGATCTCCATATAGTCAATGCACGACCTCATAGACCCGTCATTCTTATAAACAAAAATGAACAGGGGCTCTCCATGGAGAAACACTAGGGGGAATAAATCCATTATTACTCAATTTCAATAGTGGTATATTTGGTTCCACTAATTCCATAGTGGAAATTCTATAAGGGTTTTTTGATATGGGCCTAGAACTAGGATATAAATCATTAGAAAACTCAATTACCCATTCTGGAGGATGTCCAAGTAAATCCTCTTAAAACACCTCAACATATTCATGAATAAATGGTAACTCCTCTAATTGAACATTCAATTCATGACCCATAGTTATTTCACTCTTTTCCTCCATAATAATTGAATTTAGTAAAGCTACTAGGGGTGGATCTAGGTAAGAATCAGATGGTGATGTTTCTACTCTAATGAGAAGGTGCTCTTTATCATTATCAAAAATTGTTAACTTGTTCTTCTTAAAAAATTTATTTTCATCAGGCTCCAAAATACAATCCATATTGCTAATTATATGAATGTAAATAATTGTCATGATGATGAGATCAGCAGATAATGAACATTTATATGCTCTAATGGGAATTGATTCAAAAAAAACATTATTGCAATGAATCTTCCCTTAATATTTTTGGCTTAAAACACCCTTGTTAAATCAAACAAGATATATTTAATTTTCTTATAAAAAATATAAGACATCAAACAATGAAATGATCTAGAATCCAATAAATCATTTTCTAAATTTGAGGAAACTATTAAATTACATTCCACCACGTCATTCGGATCTTCAACCTCAACAGTAGTGATTGTGTAAGATTAATTTATCTCCCTTGGCCTTTTCTGAGGTATGTTTCCTTGGTTCGTAGAACATTAATTTCCATAATAACCCATTTATCTACAATTTAAGCATTCAACATTGACACCCAATTTCTTTCCCTTTCAATCACGAGCTTCGTGTTGTTTTTCACCACACTCGTAACAGACTCCCATTCCCTCTAGGAAATTACATGGGTGTTTCTTACCATATTTACTATAGGATGGAAATTCAACTTTTTCCTTCTTCCCCTTATTTCAATTTCTAGAGTGTTCAGTAGATCTATTCTTCTCTTGCTTTGATTTAAAGTCATAAGACATAGAGAATTACTTTTCTATCTTGGTAGCACATGAGACAATATCTTCGTATGATGATAAGGATAGTGAGACTATTTCTATCTTGAGAAATGGTTTTATCCCATCAAAGAAATGATCAATTTTACTCCTTTGGTTACATATATAATTTTCATCATTCCATTCTATCCATGTAAATTTAGCCTCATACTTAGTGATATTCTCATCCTCTTTTTTCCCCAGACTCAGAAATTGTGTTCCCTTATCCGCTCAATGGTTATGAAAAATGTATTTTTCTAAACAAAGTTCTTTAAACTCACTCTATTCCATATTTGATACTTCTTCATCTTCCTTTGTGTTTTGAATTAATGACCACCATTGATCTGCATCTCACATGAGGAGATAACATGCAATGAAAACTTCTTCCCTTTCGCTACTCCGCAAAGCTTGAAATACTTTCACTAAGGAACTTATCCATCTCTCAATTATAAATGGATTTTTAGTCACATTGCATGTTGGTGGATTTTTCCTCATTAAGAGCTCTAACATTGATCTTTGATGTTGTGGATCAGGGAGCTCCATACGGGTAATGTTATTATTCATATCCTGAGTGAGTTGTCCTGGTATGGTCATAAGGTGTTCAGCACTGATTGCATCACCAGCTCCACTATAATTATCTTGATTAGTAAGTAAATTCCTACACAGATTATGTAAATTGATACAGTTTCCTTTCCTTCCACTAGGATCCATTTCTAAACAATGGCATGAACTTGATTAATTTATGAATCGTAATACATAATTCAATAATTGTAAAATACTGGACATAAATTGAACAGCTTATGCATATAATCCAGAATCATAAAGAAATTCTTTGAGGATATATTTACTCATAAATCATTTATAATGTTTTGTAATGATAATTTGAATTTTCCTAAGCATATCCCCTATGAGTGTCATAACCAAGAGTGTAGCTAGGCCCAGTTTCGTGTACTAGAATACATGGGGTTAAGCCCGAAACTCCTTGTCGGAGTGTTCACTCCGAGTTACATCTTTTCCAGAGATGCCTTTACCTTCTCGTATCCAGACTGGGTTGTATTGCTTGGAATATTCAAAAAATATATACATTACTAAAATTCAATGAAAATATTCTATGACAATCCTCAAAGTCTATCATAGGGTAATGTTCCCTAATCCGAGTTTTTCTAAATCTAGATTCCTAGTCTAGTACAATCCTTCCTATGATATCAGATGTAACTCCCTGACCCTAGTTACATAGATTTTGTGCATTATTATATGACATATGCATTATAACAATAGATCATGTATCGAAAGACCGATTAGTTTAGTAGCCTTTGAAGTACTAGATACATACATAAGTTTTAAATTACAACATGAAATAGATAAAACAACATTTTTCCCCTTTAAACAAACTCATATCCATTTACTATTCCTAAAGGTGAATTGTATTATACCTAACCACATCCTAGGAAAAATAGAACACCGAAATGGTTGAGCTCAGATGATCATTAATGATAAAAATATACATAAACTATAATAAATACGGATAATCATTTAATGAAATGTGTAAGACTAAAATAAAAGCCTTTTAAACATAAACATCAGCATAATATGGCCAAATTAAATCAAATAATTCCATTTACATATTCACATGAATATTCTACTAGTCGAATAATCACTTGTAATATCAATATCTAGTTTTATAATGATGGAATGCATAATGATAGACATCATATCCACTTAGTCTAGGACTCGTTTTAAGACTTCAAATAAGATTTTTTCAAGGTCTTATGAAAAGATAGTAGTTTTACCAAGTGTAAGATCCCAGACCTTCTTTTCAGGTATGTTTTCCCTTTCTGGCCGTTTTTGAGAAAAAGAGGAGAATCTGGAAATTTTGTAAGTACACGCCGTGTACTTTTCTTCCGCTCGAGGCCGTGTGCTGGCCGTGTCCGGGCCAGTCACACGGGGTGTAGCGATGAGGTGGATCCCGATTAATATGGTGTACAGAAATGGGTACTACACGCTGTGTACTCAAGATGTACACGTCGTGTACTTTAAATTTTATTTCACTAATCGGACCGGGGCCGTGCCTAATCACTGTTTTCATATTCTTCTCTGCCTGATTACGTCCAGAGCGACCTAGAGAGCCGATTCTTCTCTGAGCCACCGATTCTTCACCGGTTGTCCGAATCAAACTTCGTCGGGTGCAATAGAATCACAGCGGTGAGTTCTTGGTTCTTCTTTTGCCATGTTTCCTGATTCCTCCTCTTGTGAGAGTTATCTGAGGTTGAACATTTTAGACGTTTTTGCAGATTTACTGCATTATAAGATGATTCATATTCCAAGGATCAAGAATATCAATCTCCTAGGATTGAGGTAGTAGGTTTGTTGCCCTACGTTGAACGACTTTGAGTTTTTGGTGCAAAAGTTCTAGATACCCATGTATCGGGTATCTCGGGTTAGGGTTTTGATTCTGTTTTGTTATCTTCCTTAGATTTCATTAAATCTTGAGGATATTATATGATTAATAATTGCTTGTTAGCATGTTTGAGGAACACCCTATGGGTGTTTCCCTTGTTTTCACTATTGATTGTCGTTTGGAACGATTGCCTATGAGGCAACCGTTTTTCACATTGCCAGTATGCCTATTGACTTGATTGTATGTACTGCATACTGTTTATATGCTTGTGGATGAATTTGTAGATATTAGCCATGTAGTTTTTGAACATACTTAGGCTGCTAACAGTTGATTACGCATGACTAAACTGCTCAGGGCTGAGTGATCCGGGTGTGGTAGACTAAAGGGGGAATTGACGATTAGGGCATCCCTATAGAGTCTTTTATAATTATTATCAATCTCAGGACCTATGGGAATGAGACTTTGTGCTTCCTCAGAGGGTCCTTAGTTACGTAGCGAGACTATAGGGGGAATTTGACATAAGTGCTTCTTCAGAGAGTCTATATCTTTCGTTGCAAGACCACAGGGGAATTGACAGTGAGAGATTCTCAGAGAGTCTGTGCCTTTGTAAGTTTACTTGACTAGAGGGGTCTGCTAGTAGGATCCACCCAGAGAGTCAGAGTTTTATTTGTTGGCTAGTTGGTTCAGACAAGTCCACCAAGCCAAAGAACAAGCTTGGGTTTGTACTGCTTGCTGTTAGGTAGACTGCTGAGTTACATGTTGTGATTACTTGCTTGCCTTGGGAATGTACAGCTGTTGTTAGGTTCCTCGGTCGATAGTTAAATGATTGTACTGAACTGCTAAATAAATGTGAATAGAGATTTGTAAGTTGATTACTTTAGTATATTTCTGTTTCTCTGTTGCATTTATTTCCTTTACTTTTTTCTATATTACTCACTAACAGTCGGGCATGGATATCGAGTTGATTTCCTACTGGGATTAGTCTCACACCCTGTTTGGGTCTAGCTTTTCAGCCCAAAAATGTTATATGGTTGTATGTGTGGATAGGGATTGTGGCCCTTCTACTCCGGGTACGTGATTGTTGGTTGGAGCTGGAGAGCATAGGACCGAGCATAGGCTTGCGATGCTGCTGGAGTTGCTGTTACTTTAGTACTTTGTTTTCAGTTGTATTTCGGTACGTATTTGTGTTTGCTACTTTCCTTAAATACTTGTACCTGGTGTATCATTATCATAATCATTATGTGTTCATTGCTTCCGACTTTTAGTTTCAGTGTTTGTATGTTGTTTACTACTTCCGCTATTGACTGTTGTTTTTTTTCCTTGTTAACCTTACCAAATGAGGGCATAGTTTCCCCAATAACATACCAAGCCCATCGCTACTAGTCGGCAGCCTCTGGTGTTTGGGGAAATTCACTTGAGGTCATGTGGTGAACCAGGTATGGGGAACTAGTGGAAGGGCTCCGGATTCAGGTTTTTACAAAGTGGTATCAGAGGAACTCTTCCTTTTCTATTGACATTCATTTTAGTGACATTAGACAGGGATATGAAAGAATAGGTAAATGGTAAATAGCTATGCCAGGGCGTTTTAGGACCCGTGTACAGGGAAAAAGCCAAATTACCTCGATTATTTCAGGTTTTGAGTTTTGCGAATGTTTCAGTTTAATTGATTTCACCGTCGAATGATGCACTTGTTTTGTGTTGTTACTGTTTATATGATTGAGGTTCTATTTTGTTGTAACCCGATGAGATGAGGGTATTCCATCTCATGCATCATATAAGCACATGTTGGAAGATCAATTTCCATATATTTTTCTATGCCATCTAGGTTGCATTAGAGATTTCATGCTATTGTGATATGATTTGTGATAGATAATGCATACTGTTGTGATAACTGTTGTGATAGAATACCTGCTATGTAGATAGGGTATCATTGTTTGGATATTTCTTATCACGGATGCCAAACATTGATCTTAGAGGTCTTATGGGACCTAGAGGATCGAGTCCTGAGTTCTTATATTGTTTTCTTGTTATATGCACTGTTAGGATGCAAATATTTGATTCGCGGGAAGTATGGGCCACCATGGATCAGAATTTGGCACCTTAACTCCTTTTTTTCTGTGTTTTCTGGGCTCCGGTGCAGTTCCGAGGTTACTGTCTGGAAAAACCCAGAATACACGACGTGTACAGTATAAATACACACCGTGTAGTTTTTGTCCGTGTTACTGACCATGTGGACAGGGACATGGATCTGTAAATGGTTTTCAGGAATATGTCGTGTACAGTAGGTATAGCCATGTAGAGGTTAACAAGGAGCCCGACTGTGTAACTAACAACACAGGACATTTAATGCATGTTTAGTAAACGCCATGTTCGGTATGTGCACGCCGTGTATCCTTTCATAGGTACTCGACCATGTCTTGAAAGACACGGGTCGGTGTTATCTTCTCTTATACACGCCGTTTTTGTTCGGAACACACCGTGTAAGGATCAGTCTGGTACCTGGCCGTGTCACGAACAACACGGGCCGAGGTTTCCCTTCAAGTTCATGTCGCGTCTCTTAGGAACATGCCGTGTAGTGTCGACCGTGTGTCAGACCATGTCGCTAACAACACGGGCCAGGTAAGGCGTGTCCAACACAGGCCGTATCTGCCTCAAAGCACGCCGGGTAGTCTTCGGCTGGGACAATCCGTGTGACTTAGTCGTGTAATAGTAACCGGGAAGGGAAAATGGGTATGTACACACCGTGTAGTTTAAGATCACGCCGTGTAGCCAGGTAGTTTACACAGCCATGTATGGCCAATGTACATGCCCTGGGTAAAGTTTTAAGAAACACGCCGCGTAGTGGTACTACACGCTGTGTAGTCATGTATTTCCAAGATTTAAAGGTTTTTCCCTCCTGTTCCGTTTTACTCTCCTATGATGAAACTGTTTTCGTATTTAATAAAGGTGTGTTTTGGTCTATCAGAGCTATTGCACCGAGACGTCCTCCTATTGCACGCCTGGAACTAGGTAGCGATCGTACGCCTGATACGCCTGATCAGGGACTACCAGTAGTTCCTCCCATCGTTCTAGACATGGAACCTACAGTGATTCCAGAAACTGGTACCAACGCTCAATTTAGAGAGGGTTTCATGAGATTCATGCAGACCTTCCAGGGATTTCAGCATCCTGCCCCGACCATGGAAGAGCTGACGCTGGTCTTCCAACAACAACATCCTCCAACTTTCACAGTGGATGGAGGGCCTCAGGGTGCAGAGTCATGGATGGAAGACATGTTATCCATATTCAAGCATCTGGAGATGCCACCAGAGAGGAGGGTGAACCTCGCGACGTAAATACTGTGAGATTCCGCCAAAATATGGTGGGATGTAGTCTCTGAGATGTGGTGTCAGTAGGCTATGGTTTGGGATGAGTTTCAACATACATTTTACAACTACTTCTACCCAGTGATGTTGAGGACTGATAGAGATAGAGAGTTCATGATCCTACAGAAGGGTACTCTCTCATTTATGGAATATTCCTCCTACTTCACTGTGTTACAGTGATTCACTCTTGTTCTGGGGATTGACGAGCTGTTAATAGAAAAGAAGTTTGAGGAAGGCCTCAGACCGGAGATCAGATCGTAGGGGAATGTCTTTCGGTTGACTTCTATTACTCTAATAGCCAACCAGGAACTCATCACGGATAGGAACCTGAGGGATACTAGAGCTGTGGACCAGGTCAGGTCAACATCCAAAGTTGATTCCCTCCGAACAGACAGTAGGAAGCGCCACCGAGAGTCTACCCGAGGCGACCCGAGGAAGCGGGGTATTCCTTCTGGTAGACGAGATCTCTCTTCTGGCACCCAAGTGGTGTGTTATCAGTGTGGGAGGAATGGGAATAATAAGACCCAATGCCCGAGGGACCCAGTGGAGTGTCGATCCTGTGGCAAGATTGTTCATTTGCAGCGTTTCTGCAAGGTTTCCCTTCCAGCGGCTAGTGAAGGAGGATCAGTTTCGACCCAATGTGCAGGAGTAGGATTACCATCTCCGCAGCAGACTGGGGGCTGGAGTTCTGCAGGACATTCAGGTCATGGTAGAGTCTAGGAATGCAGTTGTCAGGCTAAGGGGGGAGCAGCTCAGGGTTTTCAGGCTGCTACATAGGGCCACAGTACAGGACAGACTTTTCCTATAGAGCATATTCATCAAGAGAAGGATCCCAAACCCTCTACAGTTCGAGGTACGATCTTAGTAGCATCAGTTTTATCTTCATCCCTTTTTGATACTAGTTCTTCACATAGATATATCTCTGTTGCTTTCATAGAATGCCATGATCTCTGTGTCTTTTTGTCTGCTGACATACTGACTCTCGACACGCCCTTGGGAACGAGGATATGTAGCGTATGTCAGTGCAAGGGGTTCCCTCTCGAGGTTGCATGGTATCGTTTATTATGGTACCTCTATGTCCTGGAGATGATGGGTTATGATTTCATTCTAGGTATGGACTGGTTGGTTCCCTTCCAAGCAGTCGTCGATTTCTATCGCCGCAGGGTGAGTTTCGTATCACCAGAGTGTGAATCTTTCCTTCATAATGGCGGGGGGGGGGATGTTTAAGAGAGTCGAGAGAAATCGAGCATCATTAGCTAGGAGGAGTTATGGCCAAGACGTCTAGTCTTTATCTAGATGACTAGGGGGATTCTCAGTTAGATTTTCCTCCAGTGGTTGACCGCTTTCCGAATGTCTTTCCAGAAGACTTTTCAGGGTTTCTTCTAGAGTGTGAGTTAGACTTCTCGATTGAGCTCATGCCAGGAGCAGAACCAGTGTCCATTACTCCCTATCGAGTTGCTACACCTGGGCTGCATGAGCTCAAGAAGCAGTTGGAGGAGTTGCAGGCAATGTGTTTCATATGACCCAGTAATTATCTTTTGGGTTCACCTGTCCTGTTCACGAAGAATGCAGACGGTACCCTTAGGCTTTGCGTGGATTAACGGAAGATGAACCAGTTGACGGTCGAGAACCAATATCCCTTGTCGACGATTGTTGATATCTTCGATCAGATTCGAGGATCATGGGTGTTCTCGAAGATCAGTTTGAGGTCCGGTTATCATCAGCTGCGCGTTAGACCTTCAGATATACCTCTGATAGCCTTCAGGAGCAGGTATGGCCTCTATGAGTATACGGTTATGTCGTTCAGTCTTACGAATGCACCAACAGTTTTCATGGAACTAATGAATCGAGTTTTCCATTGTTACATGGATTCCTTCATCGTGGTCTTTGGGGACGATATCTTGGTGTACTCTTACACTCGACACGACCATGAAACCCATATTGAGATCGTTTTGAGTACACTGAGGGAGCATCGGCTTTATGCTAAACTCTCGAATTACCACTTTTGGATGGATGAGATTCACTTCTTGGGTCATGTCATCTCTGAGATATGAGTATCAGTAGACCCAGAGAAGGTGGGAGGAGTTGTTCCCTGGGAGCAGCCGAAGAACTTCTTTGAGGTACAAAGATTATTGGGGCTGGCGGGTTACTACAAGCAATTTATACAGGACTTCTCACGCCTAACAACACCTTTGACGACCATGAATAAGAAGGGGGTGATGTTTTTTTAGTCAGAAGCCTATGACTCAGCATTCCAAGAGCTAATGGGGAGATTGATTTCAGCACTGATCCTAGTTTTTTCGTAGTCGAGCAAGAGCTATACATTTTTCTGTGATCTAGATGCCATCAGACATGAGTAGTGCTTATGCAGGAGGATCGAGTGGTTGCATATAGATATCAGCAGTTGAGGCCTCATGAGAGGAATTATCCTATGCACGACCTATAGTTGGCTGTGGTTGTTCATGCTCTACGTTTCTGGATACATTACCTTCTGGGAGAGTATTTTGTGGTATACACTGACCAAAAAAGTCTCAACTACATCTTCATGCACCGTGACCTGAATCTGACATAGCGGAGGTGGGTTGAGTATCTCCAGTCCTTTGATTTCGAGCTTTCCTATATTCCTGGGAAAGGAAATGAAGTGGCTAATGCACTAAGCATGAGAACATATATACAAGAAGTTTAGGAGGCCAGCGATGAGTGGCAACTGATGGCTCTTTTCTCTAAGATGCTTCTGGAGCTGCATGATTGGCAGGGGCAGACATTCATATCTTCTATGGCTTTTACCTCTGTACTTCTGGACCGAGTTCGAATGAGGATGCTTGAAGATTTAGAAGGGCTAGTCCTATGGGAAATCATGTCAGGAGACGACCCTCTTCCCTGGTGGACTTTTGGTGAGGATGAGATCTTGTGTTTCTAGGGACGTGTATGGGTTCCACCAGATATACGCGAGGAGCTGATGTGAGACTTCCATTCCTCAGTTTGGGCAGTTTATCCTGGCATCACCAAGAAGTATCGGGATCTTCATCGCCAGTACTGGTGGCCAGGTATGAAGAAGGATGTTGCTGGTTTCGTCATGAGATTTTCTACTTGTCAGCAGGTGAATGCAGAGCATCAGCGACCAACGAGGAATTTGCAGTAGTTACCCATTCCAGAGTGGAAGTGGAATGATGTCGCGATGGACTTCTTGACTGGTTTTCTAAGATCGTAAAGTGGAAACGATGTGGTGTGGTTCGTCGTCAACAGGATTACAAACGTTTCTCACTTCTTTCCAATCAAAGAGAATTTCAGTGTCGATGATCTGGGATGACATTACATCCGGGAGATCATTCGTCTGCATTGAGTTCCACACTCCATTATTTCAGACTAGGATGCATGTTTTACCTCTCGGTTCTGGCAGGGACTCTAGAAGGCCATGGGTACATAGGTACCTTAGAGTACAACATACCATCCCCAGACTGATGGCCAGTCCGAGCGTATGATACAGGTGCTTGAGGATATGCTCCGAGCTTTCATCCTAGACTTTGACGGTTCTTGGGAGAAGCATATTCCTCTGGTGGAGTTATCCTACAACAACAGTTTACATAAGACCATTAAAATGGTTCCATATGAGGATTTGTACGGTAGGACATGCTGTTCACCTTTATGCTGGCTGGAGGCAGGAGAGGCAGCTTTGCTGGGACCTCGTCTTGTTCAGGAGACTTTATAGCAGATAGAGATGATTCAGAAGAGGATGGCTACTGCACAGTCTCGTCAGAAATCTTATGCTGATCAGCAGAGGTGACCTCTGCAGTTCGGGGTCGGAGACCAGGATTTCTTACGTGTTACCCCAAGGTTGGGACACAATAGGATCAGAAGACAGGGTAAGCTTTCACCGTGATACGTCGGGTCGTTCGAGGTTCTGGAGAGAGTCGGGCTGATTGCTTATAGGTTGTAGTAACCTCAGAGATATCAGGCTATACACGACGTCTTCCATGTTTATTAGCTTCGACGCTATTTCTCGGACTCGTCTCACGTTTTTCGACCCAAGGAGGTTGAGATGGAGCAGGATGCATCGTTCTAGGAGCATCCTATAAGAATTGTTGATCATAACACAAAGGTATTCCATGGACGGTCTGTTCCTCTGGTACGGGTGCTTTGGCAGCATGTTCATGTGCAGGATGAGACTTGGGAGAAGGAGGCCGATATGCGATTAATTCGGAAAGAGTTGTTTGAGGTTTCTTCTTCACAACCTTTCTAGGAAATTCGGGGACGAATTTCATTAATGAGGGACGTTTGTAAGGACCCAGACTTTCTTTTCAGGTATGTTTTCCCATTCTGACAGTTTTTGAGAAAAAGAGGAGAATCTGTAAATTTTGTAAGTACACACCGTGTACTTTACCACTACACAACGTGTACTTTTCTTCCACTCAAGGCCGTGTGCTAGCCATGTCTGGTCCAGTCACACAGGGTGTATTGATGAGGTGGAGCCCAATTAATACATCCTACGGAAAAGGGTACTGAACACCATGTACTCAAGAAGTACACGCCGTGTACTTTTCTTTTTCTTTCATTAATCGGACCGGGGTCGTGCCTAATCCCCATTTTCATCTTCTTCTCTGCCTAATTATGTCCAGACGAACTAGAGAGATGATTCTTCTCCAAGCCACTGATTCTTCACCGGTTGTCCGAATCGAACGTCGTCGGGTGCAATAGAATTGTAGCGGTGAGTTCTCGGTTCGTCTTTGGCCATGTTTCCTGATTTCTCCTCTTGTGAGAGTTATCTGAGGTTGAACGTTTTAGACATTTTTGCAGATTTACTACATTCTAGGCTGATTCATAGTCTGAGGTTCAAGAATATCAATCTCCTAGGATTGAGTTAGGTGGTTTGTTGCCCTGCGTTGAATGTCTTTGAGTTTTTGGTGCAAAAGTGCTAGATACACATGTATCGGGTATCTCGGGTTAGGGTTTTGATTCTGTTTTTTTATCTTCCTTAGATTGCTTGTATTCTTGAGGTTATTAGATGATTAATAATTTCTTGTTAGAATGTTTTAGGATCACCCCATGGGTGTTTCCCCAGTTTTGGCCATTGATTGTCGTTTGGAACGGTTGCCTACAAGGCAACCCTGTTTGAACATTTCTAGTATGCATGTTGACTTGATTGCATGTATTTACTGCTGTTTATATGCTTGTGGATGAATTTTTAGCTATTAGACAAGTATTTTCTGAACTTACTTAGGCTGCTAACAGTGGATTACGCACGACTAAACTGCTCAGGGCTGAGTGAACCTGGTGTGGTAGACTAAAGGGGGAATTGACGATTAGGGATTCCCTAGAGAGTCTGTTATAATTAGTATCGATTGTAGGACCTATGGGAATTTGACTTTGTGCTTCCTCAGAGTGGACTTAGTTACATAGCGAGACTATAGGGGGAATTAGACACAAGTACTTCCTCAGAGAGTCTATATCTTTCATTGCAAGACCACAGGGGAATTGACGGTGAGAGCTTCCCAGAGTGTCTGTGCCTTTGTATGTTTACATTACTAGAGGGGTCTTCTAGTAGAAGCCACCCAGAGAGTTAGTGTTTTATTTGTTGGCTGGATGGTTCTGAAAAGTCCATCAAGCCAAAGAACAAGCTTGGGTTTGTACTACTTGTTGTTTGGTAGACTGCTGAGTTACCTGTTGTGATTACTTGCTTGCCTTGGGAATGTAGAGTTGTTTTTAGGTTCCTTGGTTGATAGCTAAATGATTGTACAAAACTGCTAAATAAATGTGAATGGAGATTTTTATGTTGCTTACTTTAGTGTATTTATTTTTCTCTACTTCCTTTATTTCGTTTACTTTTGCTATATTACCCACTGACAGTAGGGCACGAATCTCGTGGTGATTGCCTACTGGGATTAGTCTCACACCCTGTTTGGGTCCTGCTTTTTGGCCCAAACATGTTATATGGTTGCAGGTGTGGATATGGATTGTGGCCCCTCTACTTCGTGTACGTGATTGCTGGTTGGAGCTGGAGAGCATAGGACCGAGCTTAGGCATGCGATGCTGCTGGAGTTGCTGTTACTTTAGTACTTTGTTTTTAGTTGTATTCCAGCACATTGTTGTGTTTGCTGCTTTCCTTAGATACTTTTAGCAGCCACATCATTATCATTATCATTATGTGTTCATTTCTTCCGATGTTTAGTTTCAGTGTTTGTATATTGTTTACTGCTTCCGCTATTGATTATTGTTTTCTTGCCTTTTATACCTTACCAAATGAGGGCGTAGTTTCCCCAATAACTTACCAAGGCCCTCACTACTAGTCGACAGCCTCTTGCATTTGGGGAAATGCGCTTGAGGTCATGTGGTGAACCGGGAACGGTGCACCAGTGGAAGGGCTCCGGATTTAGGTCGTTACACTAAGAAGACCTACGAAAGCATGATGAACTATAGTGGGCTCCACCCGTCACTTACTAAGCCCAATGAATTCCACTTATGAAAAGGTTGAAACATAACCAGAACATTCATATTAAAAATGGAATATGAAATGTTAATACTTTAACCATAGACCATAATTGGTATAAAAATTTCAAATTCACAATCAAACATATCACAAAACCTTTAATACAATATAGAAGATTGTATCATAATAAATCAACTTCATACATGGTTAAAATTCACCAATGATGTTGACATAGATGAAATAAAAAACTTTTTGATAGAAATATCTTCTTCTATTTTGATATCATTTAAATTCAACTAATTTTAAAAGAAAACATTTATTTTAATAATATACATATAATCTTGTAAGGTAATATTTTAAGGTGTTAAAATGGTGAAAAGTGACGCACCTCTCATATAAGTTAAAAAACATCTTACCACAATCTTCCAAAAAGGTTATAAAGTACCCTATTTAGAAAACTACTAAAAATCACATTCAAATTTTTTAGAAAAATTCATACAAGGGTATAAATGAATTTAACCCATATTCTAGAAAATAGAAAAAATGTATTGAAATTAATTTTTAAGAAACATAGATGTGAATGATAATGAAGTCCATAATATACTTCTGTATAAACAACCTCGAATAAATAAAGAAATTATAAAATTAACCGTTACCTTGTACTTTTCCTAGGTTGAGGGTATGTTAAACTCTGTTATAATAGATAAATCATTGTTATTAAATTATAAAATAACCACATACATTAATATGATATCATATATTATCTTTTAATATTTCTTTGTTAATAATATTTCAGTACTATCATTACTTCAGGTGTTAACTGATTCATTTTCCATTATATATATTGTTATGTAAGTAATGTTTTTATAGATAGGATGTATCAGATTGATATCTAGAATGATATTAAGTTATTAAACATTATTTTTTAATCATCAAATGAAATTTATTCTTGAATGGTTATGATGGGGAAATAATCTCATCGCATTCGTGGAGACGGTAATCCATACAAATGAACAAATGACAATACCACTATTGATGGTGGAATCGTATGTAATTGGATGGTATATAATATATAAATAATCATGGAAATGTAGTATTTATCATTTAAATCAATTATACTAATTATTATACCCATCCAAATAATTATGTGTAGAATAACAAACTACACCACAATGTGTAGACGGTAAGTGGTACGTATGCACGTCTGGTAAAATTGTCATTCATAGGATGGATATAATAATTAATATCATTGTACCATAATATAATAACTTCATAGTATTTATAAGGTACTCAAGTTATTATTTTGGAATGAAAAAAAACAAATTAGTAGGAAGTGGAAGAAGAAAAGAACTTTGAAAGAGGTGATAAAATTTTTACCTCTTCTTCGAGTGATTCCTTTTGATTTGATCAAAAGGGGTCCTTAAGTTGGTTTTTTGATCAATGTAAATCCTATACGTATAATTTAGGGTATTTTTAATGATATTTGATCAGGTTTTGGCAGATTCAAATGAATTTTGTGGTGTGATTTTGAGGGAAGGGGATGTACCCTTTTATAAGAGAAGTGAGGGTCATTTTAGGAAAAGCAAGAAATATTAATTAATTATAAAATAATTTTCGGTTTCTAATGGCTCCAAATTGATTTTTTTAGATGATAATGTGGGTATGGGTCTAAAAACTCTCAACCAATAGGTTTCATACTTGTTTAAGTCACTATATTAACCTTATAATATAGATTTAACTCTTAGTTATATAGTTTAACCTTCACAATGTATTATAATATTATTATAATAAATGGTTAATAAACATACTATAAAAATCCTAGAGAACCTCAAGTGGTTAATTATTGATATATGTAACCTTATCTATGTACTTTATCTAATAAATTGATTTTTATGATTTTTATATCATTTAATAATATATTATTTGTTTTAAAAATTCATTTGTGTCAACTCTAGCACTATTTAGCATTTTGTTTTTGTGATAGTCATAACAACTTTTTCACATTGAAAAAATTTATTTAATAAACCCTAACATGTAATATTAACCTATAGAATTATTCTGATTCATAAAAATTATCAATTTAAATTTATTTTTATATTTATAATATCAATTATTTTAAACATTAATTAATAATATAATTACTGCATCATCATTGTGTCATTAATAAATTTAATTATTTAATGCCTAAAAAGCATAAATAAAATACTATTATGTAGGAAATATTTTTATCTTTCTAATTAATATTTTTATTCGAATCTATCATATGTATATCTCAACATAAAAATATTTTAATTAATAAAATTTGAATTTAACAAAATTAACCATTTTTTAAACAAAATAATAATAAATGTACTAATTTAATCTAAGTGGATCAAATAGGATCATATTTTTTTCCAAAGCTTGATTTTGGTCGAAATAAACTTATAAAATAGAATTATAAAATGATTTAGTGCAAATACAATATCATTTTTACCATTAATTACCCTAATTACTTTTAACCGTGGTAAATAAAATTCAAAAGTTACTATTCATCAAAAATTATTTTCATCTTACTGAAGAAAATTTTACATACTGATGTAAACCGTGTCTCTTGGATTTTTGAAATTCAGTTCATTGAAGAATTCAAATTACATTTTACTCAAATTTTCAAATATACCTTGAAGGTGGGTAAAAGATGTTAAAATGCTCATTAATATTTTATACATCTAATTTTATTATAAAATGACACTAGTTAATTACAATTAACTTTTATAGGAATTCTATATCTATTTTGACCCAAAATAAACTTAAATAAAATAAATAATTATTTATATAAATGTACCTTTTAGACAATAACACAATGCTTTTCACTATTCCTCAAAAATTGTCTGTTTTTCAATAAATAAAGAAATTCACCCTAAGTTAATTTTTATATTACGAATCGAAAACTTAATTCCATTATGAATATTAAAATTTATAAAATTTTAAAATGTGGGTATTACAATTCGTAACGGCTAGTTTGATTGGTCGTGGTGTGCTAGAACTCAATGTCGTGTACAATGCAAGCTATTATATTATTCAAAGATAAATGTACCGTGGAAGACTGGGGTGTTACAATGTCTTTTTAATTATACACCCAAATAATATGAAAACAAAATATGACATAAATTATTAGTTTCAACAATATCAATATATTATTAAAAATTATAACTCAATCAAATTTTCAAGGAATCTCACCAACCTGTAAAGATGTGGTTTTTAATAGTTTTCAAAAAAAACTTACTCATAAAATCACCTCACATAAATTGATTAAATCATTATATAATGATTGTTTTCTAAAAATATAGGGGTAAATCATTAAGATGTGAGATAATTCTATAAAATAAAAAACCATTCACTTATTTCAATAAAAAACATTGTACACTATGTCTCCTAGGGTGGAATAATACCATCAGAAATAAGGGGAAAACCAATTAAAATAAATAAATACACTTATATGGGTATTTCTTAAATAATAATGATAAAAATACATGTGTTATTGATCTAATTAAATTTCATATCAATGTTAATTGAGTAGGAATCTTATAGGGTATCAAAAATGATATAATATTTTCTTGAGGTGTAAAATAAAAAGAATGTCAGAAGGTTATTACAAATTTTTAATCACACTATCCATGCTACACTGTTTAGCCCCATGATTTGTAAAAACACATTATAATAATAAAAATGAATCTTGATAATCTGAGGTGAGATTCACAATTTTCTAAACTATTTGAAAACAAATAAAAGTTCTTTTAAAAGAGTTTTGGTCTCTTTAAATGTTGGGTTAAATTGTTTTTATAAACTGTAATCTAATTATGAAACATTTCAAAATTCAACATTTCTCCAAAAATTCAAAGGAAGCAGACCAAAAAATGAATAGTAAATTTAATAATAAATAATTAATAAATTATATACCTTAAAATAAAAATTTGGGCATGGTGCTTACTATATTTTATATCCAATTATTCAACTCACTAATTGGATGTTGGGTAATTCTCCTAAAACCTCTCTCATATGGTGGTGTGATGAATTGTGAATAGAACTCCAATCATTGAAAAAACCCATGATAAAAAATAATGTATATAATACTATCTCTATAATTGAAACAAATCGATAAAATATCCACATAATTTTTTTTTCATTGTCATTTTCCAATTCACTAATCTATAATAGAACAGACACATAAACCAAAAAGATCTTAAATAAAAGATGATGTAAACTATCTTAAAAAAATTTAGATTATCCCACTAAGACACTACCATTAAACCAAGAAGACCCATCTCTGGGGAAGCTGTCTATAAATAATATCTAGTGTATAATTTTTGGGGAAAAATATTGTAACTAAACACATTCCATAGAAATATAATTTCTATACAAATCTAAACCCACTATATGGTTACATGTCATAAAATCATTTCATTTGATTGAATTATTAATCTCATCTGATATTCATATACGTTCATTGAAGATATAAGTTCAATAGGAAATGACCTTTTAGATCTTATTTATTGATGAATTCATTTGATTTCGAATATAGACACTAATTTCTAAATTTTCATTCCATGAAATTAATGTAGTAGGATTTCTAAAAAACTCCAAAAAAGTAACCATTTCCTTATATATGATAAATTCGATAAATAGGGTCTATTAAGATCTTGTCCATCATCAATTTTCCTTCCCAATAATTTTGAATGAAAAAAAAAATTTCTAATAAACAATCACATCAGATTTGATGTTTTCAATGTCGTGATTTACAATGAAAAAGATTAAAATTAACTATATATTTTTCCAAAAATGGAATCTATAGAGAAAAAAATTCAAATTTTTTCTAATATTTAGAATATAAATGAGGTTTCTTCTAAATGTAATAGAATGTGAGCCATGTGAAATTTATAATATTAAAAGAAGTTAATAAAACGTATGGTTATATAAGTTGTAGTCATATATCAAGGTTGGGGTTTGTTCTGCCTTACCTAACCAAACCCCATGGTACGTAGGCTATATATCCTCTTTAAAAAACTACCATCCTTTAGTTTATCTGAATATTGTTACCTATAAAGTCATTTCTCACTCTACAAGAAACATCACAAGTTTCCTTCTTAGGAACCCTTCTATCAATGCACATCCCATTGTGGGTTGACCCATTACGATTCTATCCCTTTGAACATAAATTTTTCATATCTTATCATGGTTTTATAATTAATCATATTATAATCATCATGTATCCCTTATATAGATACATCTTCCCATGGAAACAAAGGTGTTGTTTGACCCCAAACCACCACCAACCTCTTGCCTGACTGTGTCCTATCAATTTCTATATGTCATTGAGTATTATATTAATACCTTGATTTATAATTGAGATGTTGGTTATATATTCCAAATCTTGTAATTATTCTTCATTACATATGTATCTCCATCAAATCCCCCTTATTTATTATAATAATAACAACTTAAAATAAAGTGGGAGGAATTTTGATACTAACTGACTACGTTAATTGAATTCCATGGCGGTATACGGTTATTGTGACATAAAATACGATGATGGTGGTTGATTTACAATTATGTGACCATCTAATAGTAACTATTAAAATATGAATAATAGTTCACAAAATTTTAGAATAAACATTTAAAATCATCAGAAAGGCATAAAATGAATTATAATTGAACTATGATTAATAAATGTTATAATTTAGAAAAAATTTCATAGTTCCTAAATTACAGACCATTGGGGATTATTATGATTCCAAAATCCATAAATTTGATCCACTACAAAGAAATTTATGATGTGGATTTAGTGTTAATTAAATTTTCGTCGAAAAAGAATCATTACAAACTTGGATCTCAGATTTAACTTAATTAACTCCAAAATAAAATACCACATCTTGATTAATACAATCATGATTTATTTTTAACAATAGAAATTGATTATATAATCTTTCCATACTAAATCCTTATAATGAAAAAATGAAAATTTATTCCAATGTGTGTCAAATAAACAAAATTCCATTATAATGTTTTAAAATACTTGATTGATTATTTCTTTAAATCTATAAAATTTATACATTTAAAACTTATTATTCTCAAAACCCAAAATATCATCCTTACAACGCCTTATAACCTCATTACCTTAAGACCATAGACATCAATAATGATTTCATCTTAAAAATTAATTCTATATTTACATGAATGGAATAAAAGAAACATAAAAATTAAGTAAAATATATAAATTTCATTTAATTGAAAACATATACTATCAAATGTTAATAACTAACAAAATATAGATATTACACCCTCATATTAGAATCTGTCTCCTAAGTTCTGACCTATGTGCTCCATGTCTCTATCATACACTAACTGTGGGTGTAATAAACCCCTTTGAGATCTTATCTAAATGGACATGTATCTCAATTTAACCCTCTACTAGTATCTCATTCCCTTATAGTTATATAATTACCAAATAAATGACATGATTATGATCATAATAATACTTCCTTGACTATGGATCATATAAAACCTCATACACCAACTACAACTTTGAATGTACTTTTAATCGGAATGATACATCATCAATCTTATAAAATTCCTTTATGCGTCCAGTGAATCATTGGTAATTCTAATTATTTATACGAAACCATGGTTTCTAAAACCATAAAAAAGTAAAAATTAAACATGCTCATCAATCATAAATTCTATAAGTAATTTCATCAAATTGATAATGAAATTTTTTATCCTCTGTGTTATCCTCAATGTGCTCAATAATAGAAAACAACCACTCTATGACAGATTGCAAAAAATAATTTATAATAATGTATGAATCTAAAATATATATATATAAAAATAAGTAACTAAAACTATATCTACACTAATCCATATATATTTCCATCTCAATAATTTAATTAACTCTATTTTTTTTAATTAATTATTTTTCACAAAATATGTTAATACTATGATCCACCATTGATAAAAATAAATTACCATAAGATTTCATGATGATTTTGAAAGTTCATCTTAGTAAAATGACATAAATATAGATAAAATAATGAATATAGGACCAACTGTGATTAAAAATATTCATAAAAACTGATCAATATATTAAATGTGAACTAAATATCATGATCATATATAATAGTCTGGGGACCACTATGAATCGTCAATATTAATAATACATAGATTTTTTCAATGGAATATAATGAATTATACACCCTGATAGGAATTAACTTCATTGGATTTAACAACAATATAATTATTAATATGATATTTTCATGACCTTAAGTTGTACGAGTAAAACTGGTCAGGATTTCTATAGTCATAAAATTACATTTTCTCTAAGGATCTTTAGACCATTTGAAGAACCCTAATAGAATGTAATGTTCCTAATTTTCCTATCGATAAGTTAGAAACCTCATATGAAAATCATCCAATAACCTTATAAAACCAGAACATCAAAAATACTACCTTAATTCATGGTAAATATTCTTATCACATGGGTATTAAACTAAAAATTAATAATTAAATTCATGGGAAATTATTTATTAGATCTATTAATGATCAAAAAACGAATTAATATCTTACGTCATTCTCTTTATACTTTTACCAAAATAGTGTGGAATATGTATGAACTATAATATCTTTTATTTGTCCCATATATATATTTAACAAAAGTGAATCTAAATTCTATCCACCAAGGAATCATAAACTAATGTATAATCTTGGAAATCATTATAATGAAATAATTCAATAGAAACTTTTTATTATATAATGTTTTTAACTACTATATCATCATATATGCATCAATAAAATATATAAAAAAATAACAATATTAATATTTAATCTAGGCATAAAAAAACACATTACTCATCCTTATGGTATATAGGATCACAATGTTTTAGTCCTATAGAAACTAGACCAACCTCATTCTATTTATTTTAAAATATCTCTTGGAAATAATATGTCATCAAATTTTTTGATTAAAGTAGGTCATGTAATTCATACCCAAGAGATAATTCCACAATAATTTGAAAATAAAAAATAAATAATTTTTGTCCAATATCCCGATTAGCACTATTATTCTAATGAAGGAGTGACTATATATACCGATTGGTGATAAAAAATCACTTATAAGTATAAAAATAGACTAGAAAATTATGTTAGGAAATAAATTAAACATGATTAGATTATCCTCCCTATAGTAAGTTGATAATTGGTAAAATATTAAATAGTTATATTAAACAATAAGTTACTAAATAAAACTAATATATCGAAACAATATTTTATACCATTTTCATGAAAATTGATAAAGGTGTAGTAATATGAGAGAAGTCAGAAAGGACCACGTATAATATATTTCCAACCCAAGGAAAATTTATATATCTGTAACACTATTTGGCCTTCCCTAAGTTAAAACTTACTAAATTTTCTCTAAATATATGATGAAAAAACTCTCTATGATTGTGTGTCCTAGAAAGTGAAAATATCAATTCAAAAATTAAAAACTAGAAAACATTTCTTATAGCTAATGATTGTATAATAACTATAGATAAATTATCAATTAGTAAACATTCTCATTAACCAATTTTGAATATACCAATATTTTTTTGATAATGAAATCAATAAACAAGTTAAGATAATAATAGACGATTGGATATATAAACCTCATGTAGTCTTACATGGTCTTATTTAATTCCAATGTTATCAAAACATACTCATAATGTAAATATATATATATCAAAAAAAATTCATCAGAAAATACCCATTCCAAATCCCTATATATGAGAAATAAATTTAATTAATTGATCATTAGGAACAAAATTTTAGTACTAAAAATTTATATAAGTTAATTTATCATTGATAAATGATAGAAATTATTTACATTGTCCATGACCTAAACCACTAGGGCCAACTTTCCTCGTGGTAATATGATTGAGACACACCGAGCCGACCCATAATAGGCATGGGGATGGAGATAGAACTGGATATGAAATACTAAAATCGTAGTCCATAGATTGGTTACCTGTAGACATGCACAAAAAAAAATTATGTAGTTTTGAATATATATAATAAAAATACGGATCATCTAGAGTGTAAAAATATAATATAATAACCTCTATAAAATAATTAATGTATATGAGTATAATAGAAAATTTATCAAGGTGAAAAATACATTTGCAACTAGAAAGAGTTCCCACCCTTCTCATGAACTAAAATATGGAGACTGAAGAAATCCTAAATCTCACTCTAAGGGTGACATTAAAACATTCTTAGTTTTATGATCCTCCATGATCCCCTGAATTTGGGTCAACCAGTATCAATGTCGATCTTTATGTTCCCTTCATAGGACACAATATGTATTGAAAACCCACTATAGAGGTGAGTATATACATACCCAATAGGTATAAAAAAACTAAAATAGGAGTAATATAAATACACAATAGTAATCTAATCACATAATCAATATTATAAAGATAAACCCAATATATAATATCATATGAACCCCAAGATGGAGATAAATTGGATATCCATCTCTGCAACCCAGCTTTGAATGAAGAGTTATCTTGCAGTACAATGGGTATTATCACTAATTCCGAAAATGTAATGTCTCTAAAAAAGCAACAGTGTAGAGGTCCTACTCCTCGCAATTATACATAAAAACCTAAGGGGATCTTGAATCAACCCATTAATCTCACATAACCTTTCATTAACTAGGGTGGAGGGCCCATACCACGCCACTATGATCTATATCAATGGGGGGGGACTTCTAGTAGAGGTCACAATCCCCTCTAGAGATAAAAATCAAGAGTCCACTCCATAAATAGAATACCTACACCCTACGTAGTATTGGGGTTTTCATGTTTTGATGTGTAAAGTTTATGGGGGACCACACCCTAGTATGATATGGGGTTTCTAACTATAGTAACACTCTGATGATCACAACTAATTATTGTCGGAATCTATGAATAGAAGTAAGAATAATACCACTTTAATCGCCTAATTTTGTATCTATGATGTTAATTCCAAGGCCACCATCACATTAAATAGGTATCCCAACATTGGAGAGGCTACTCATAGGGCCAAATCTGAGGCATTGATAAAGAGATAAAAAGGGAAAGTGTCTCATAGAAATGTACCAGATGTGTATATAGGGTATATAGTGTTTAAGCTCACCCTAACACATAGGTGTATCTTTACATGAAATGGTTTTTCTATCCATGATTTTATACACAATGTGTACATCAATAACATAATGTGTATTTCAAGGATGAGGTATGCTTGTATGTTCTATCTCATTCCCATGTATATCTTCCTGTACTTTTGTACATGGCCATGTATGGGTACCCTAGTTTTATTAGAGTATATGGTCATGCCTATGTACTCATGTGGTCTAGTCATGTACTACAACCTAACCATGTATATTTTATATGGTCTTTCTTCCCATGTACTCGACACATGGCCACATCCCAATACATGATGTGTACATCAATTATGTGATGTGAAGTACCCCAAACTCTTACTTCCACCAACAAGAATAACACATGGTTTGGTCTCCTAAAACACAAGTTTTTTGATCGTGATTCTTGATTGATAAATCCATACAAAACATTTAAATCCCCAGTCCCCCCCCCCCCCCAGATTGAACCCAGATCAATCCTCTTTGAGTCCATAGTAGTCCTAAAAGACATTTAAAAGTCTTAAACAATACATATTTTTGATCAGGGTGTAAAATTAAAAATATACCTACATAGTGAAATAAATAATAATTATTCTAGTCCAATTCCTTGTTTCAAAAGCATTGCAACTTGATCTTGTCTTGATTTCATTTACAAAATAATTCTGGTAGCACCTCCACACATCCTCTCAGTTCAACTATCATGTAAGGTGAAATCCTTCACAATTATTACAATCATGTCTAGGATTCCAAATGTAATGTTGGGTAGAGTAATTTATTTATTATATTTAATTAAATAAAGATAACTATTAATTAACTTCCATATTTGAGAACAAATTCTTTGCACCAAATGACTGATATCGACCAACCATATTTTGTTCCTATTGTAGACCCCACGTCCTAGAAAAAAACATGGTCTCAGACATCCAATATGAGTTCTTTTTCAAAATAAATACCATTTATTCAAAAAAATATAATAAAATATGATTTATTATATATTAATATATTGATTTTATTAATTTTATGGTCTTGTAGCACCCATACACATCATCAAACAAAGAAGAAAGATTATTATTATATATATATATATATATATAAACGAGTAAAATGACAAATCCAATTTCTTTACAATCACCCATCGTTCATGGAATTTCACCATGAAAATCCAAGGATACAAAAAATGGTTGGTGAACTGACTTTTCATCTGAGTATCATTCTCTATAGATATCCACTACACATTTATGTGCTACCGAAACACTCTAACCGAAGGGATAGTTCATAATTGAAGGTTATTATCTTTTCAGTCAATGATCACCTTTGGGTACTCTGAAAAGGCAGATTCGTCCTCAATTTCAATCTCACCCCAGTCAATAATGTGTGTTCTTCCATGCACATGCCTCTTTTGCTATAACACATGGAAGATAGAATGCAATCAATCTAACATCTGGGGTATCATAATGTTTTATGAAACCTCACCAACCCCCAATGATCTGGAATGATCCAATCAACCTCATATATAATGTGCCTACCCTATGAATTTATCATAATCCTCATTGTGGTTGAATAATATTGAAACGTGGTCTCCCTTCTCAAACTCCAAAAGACTAAAATGTCAATATGTGTAACATGCCTATTGGATATGGTCTGTACTTATATTCATATGTACAACCAAAACCTACTCTTTAATTTCCAACACAAGATATAGCCTTACATGAGTTGTCTCACAATTCTTAGTCCAGCATAAGGGTGACCTTTTAGGTCTCCCATACAGGGCCCTGAAAGGTTCGATGCTGAGTATAATGCGATAGTTGTTATTTTTAGAAAACTATACCACTATAATACTATCCTCACATATCCAAACGAAGTATACCACACTGTTTATTAGTATATAATAGAACACATGGACATGCCACTCAGACTCCTCCTAAATTATGATGTAAATTTTAAATCATGGTCAGATATGGTCATCATGTGTATCCCATGAAATTGGGTACCCCCTATACAAAAAAAAATCCCCATACTCTCAACCGATTTATACTCTCAAATGGAAAATAAGTCTGTCAAATTATTCATTCGATTAGTAGTAACCCAGATATCATTATCGTCTCTTTTTTCCTCATAATTCCCATCACAACATTAATTAATATTTCATCCCACATTCATTCCATCATATCTAGGGTTTGATTCAGAACCATTGGAACCTGATGTTCAACCAAACCAACTAATATGTGGGATGCTAAGGAAAAAATTGAAGATATGTTTCCTCATTCACACCCAAACTACATATTACAAACATCAACAAGTACATCTAACAGTGAAGTACAAAACTCCATCAAAAAATTCCATTGGAAACATGAATAGAAGCACTGTCAGTCCCCGAACAATTAATAACATCCCCCTTAATTTAGAAACATATTATTCCATATCATCTTAGAATATATAGTTATATATAACATGATATTTTATGTCTCCAAATAGATACTCTATCATAAAATTAACAACAAATGGATTGACCAAAATTGGATAATGATAAATTGCACACCTCTCGTCCAAGAGGGATTGTTATAATGAAGGAAACTAATCAAACACCTCCTTCAATAAAAAAGAATGGGTCTTCCTCTTAAGGGATCATACAACCATATTTCCTTTCATAAGATTATATATCATTTTGAATTCATATTCATATAGGAACACTAGATAGTTCCTCTATATTAATTTCATATTTATCTAAGAGAATATGTACTTAAGACTCTGATGGTATGTGTATACAAAACAAATGTAATGTCAGATGACTGTGCCCTTAAATATTCATAGAAACGAAAAAAAATCGATAATATATATTGTGAATCACCAAGTTTTTATCATCATACCTTGAATTCCAAGAACCATAACTTATCACTATATACCTATATATTGACAGAAAACCAAGCCCTATTGCATCAGAATTAATACTCAATATGAACTCAATTACCTCCCCTAGTATTCTCTACCTAAGAGAACCAATGGACCTCAACTGAAACTCCTAAAAAGATCTCTAAATCTAATTAGTTCAAATAAATGTATTCATATTCGGTATCAAGGTGGTAAATGGGAAATCTATCTTAGAAATTTCTAACATGAACGTCATATAATACCCTACAAAACCAGGGAGACACCACACCATTGTCACACTTTTAGAAGGTTCCCAAAAATAACAGTATCAATATTTGTAGAGTCTAAAACTAATCTATATAAAATGATAAAATTATCAAGAACTGAACTTAATTTTTCAGAAAATAACACATCAAGAGATTAACATAAATTTGGTTTTCTTGAATAAATCCTAAGAACATCCTCAAATTTAAATCACGATCCAATTATGATTTAGATTCAATGATAATTTCATAGATAAGGAAAACTATGAATAATTCCATGTATAGTTGGATGATATAGTACATAAGGTCCATGCATAGTGTGGTGGAATTAGTCACCCACAAATTCATCACCAAGAACTCATAGTGTTTACAACAATATCTGAATACCATCATTAGAATATCATCCACATGAACCATCAACTTTTTCTAACTAGACCTGATATCAATCTTTAAGAACACACTCACACCACTAAATTGGTTAAATGGGGTATCAATACTCAAATAGGAGAACCCTTTCTACATAATTACCTTATCCAGGTGATGATTTTCATTATATACCGTCAAACTCCAATCTACATTTTTTCATAAAGAAAAATTGAGCATCCAAGTGGGTAAACATGGTATTATATAAATTTTATCTTGATGGCCCTCCAACTACACCTTCAAATCCCATAGATCGATGGGGTGATCTAATAATCCATAGAAGTTATTGGTTCAATTTTGGATTGAAAGATGATACAAAACACTATCTTCTAAAAAATAGGTAGTCTTGGGAAATATTAAATGATGGTCTCCATATATGTATGCAGTACCACTAGAATATATATGACTGAAGATCCATATTCACCAAGGGATAACCTCCCTAATATATGGTTGGTTGTTTTCTAATTCCTAGTCACATGACATATCCACTCTATCATAATATCTCTCGTTTCTATGAAGGATAACCTCATCCCAGCTATAAAAGAAATCTAACATTCATGGTATGGAAGTCAATTTAGGAACAAATTGTGGATAACCATTGCAAAACCAATATGATACCATTAGGTTTCATTATTATGACCAACATGTCCTAGGAAAAAAAATCTCCATCAAACTCTAACTCACACTATCTAAAAATATGTGATATAAAATAATATCTTTATATAAGAACAACTAGCCCTTAGTTTTAGGATTTACACTCAAAGGGATTCTTTAAAATATTTATAAGGGATATGAGAAAAAGTAATTAATCACTAATTTTTTAACATGTATGTAGAATTAGTATAAAATACACATATTGTAACTCTAAATATCTCATGAGATGCTTGGTTATACCCCTCCATAACCTTCAATTTCCCACTGCAATACCACCATCTCTATGATCTTGGTATCATCAAACTGGAGATAAGGATGGAGGTAGGACATAGTGTCTCCCTCCAATAACATATCCTCCATCCAGATCAACACATTTTTATCTCTCAATATATCCTCCCTTAGAGGTGCCTGGACTATGCTTGGGACATCCCTTATCATGGAGATACATATATTTTGTGATCCACAAACTATCTTCCTACTATCCTCTTCACATTGGTTTTGGAAATTTCATGTTATGTGACTTTCCAGTCACAAGAATAACCTCTTCTGTATCTAGGATAACTAGACCCTCTAAACAAACCATACACTATAGACCCTTGTGTCATATCTTATGCTTGAGATGTTTTATTACACCAATATTATGAAGAATAATGTAAACCATATATTTTAGATGACTCAAAAAAATATTGAATAGAACATAATCAAGAAACCTGGAATCCCTATGCCAGGATTCTAACAATAATTAGAGTCTACACCAAAATACCAGTATATGTCGGTAAGAATTTGGAGACCAAACTAGCATTGATGTTTCTATGATGGTAAAAATCAATCCTCCATGCCCAGAGGGATCAATAAAACTATATATTGAAGGATAAACATGTGATGTTAGTGAAAGTCATAGAGTACTCATTAAAAAACATATCAACATAATGTATCATGAGAATCTCAAAAGTTAGAAAAAAGTGAATGAATAAAGGGGAATACTGATCATGTAACAATTTATTACAGTCTAACCATGTCAGCATCATCTTTGCATGGTTTTGAAAAATTATAATCCACTAGATCCATGCTTCTCCAAGATGAAGGATGGACAAAAACATAACTGTTTGATTATATGGGGTTTGATCATGTCTAAAAACATGGAACCCTGCCACAATCCAATCATATGATATATTAGGGTATTTCTAGTAATGGTACCTGAGTAGTATGTGAAAGTAGAACTCACATAATATAGTCATCATGTGTGCATTATTTTCCTATGATATTGGATCTCTATGATATCTAATAAGAAGTTAATCATCAACCCAAACCACCATAAGTGGATCCATGCACTATTCAAAAGTTATCAGAACATATCTATGTCTTCTTTGGGGAAAAGAATCATTGGCGGGTCTTTGAACTGAGTCCTTATTTCTCCATAAATATTTTTAATGATTCTGTAGAGTATTCCAGTCTAGCTATCACTAGGGGTGAATCCATAAATATTTCAGCATGTATCATATTTAGATGAGAATAATAAGGGATATGTCTCAAGAAGGACATGGAAATTAAAATATATAATTATATATGATTGATATAACACTGGTTATTCGCAACGATATCACAGTATAACAAATTTAGAAGTAGGTTGTAGGAATCCTACTATATGGATAGGTTTATATCCACCACTACACTGGGCTCTCCATCATGAGAGACAAACTTGACACACTACAACACCATTTCTGTAATGTATGAAATTAATCCTCATAATATGCTCTTGATACAAACAATAATTCTTTGAAAAACATTTCATAACACCTCACTATCATGAACCGATGAACCAAGACCAACCTGGCTACTGGTAAGTTGATTGATACCCCCAAGATACCTCTTACAGGATAACGGATGGTAAAAAAAATAATGAAATACGAAAACCGAAGACCTTATCCGTGTTTCCTATACAGACACACACATATACATAAAATAATCTCTATATAATGTTCTTGGAAATAATAAAATTAATTAACATTTATTGTGTAAGACATGTATGCAACAACTCTTATGAAATCATCAATGTGTAACAACATAGAAAAAATATATAATGGGGAAAATACATTCTAATGAAAAATGAAGTCACATCCTAACAATGATAGGACAGAGGGAGAATAAAGATAGTTAAGGTTTCAATCCATTGCTGACCACCAAACAAGGTCATTTCCAAGAGCCACAAAGCTCATCTGAAACTTGGTCCACCAATATTGAAACGGATCTATCATTCATCTTTATAAGATATAACATGTATGGGAAAACCTCGGGTAGGGGTGATTATAGACATCAATAATTGTTACCCCAAAATCCAAAAAAGGGAAACATAGAAAGACAAAAAATAATAAATTCAATCAATAAGTATGATGGTTTGGAGAAACAAAATATATATACTCATAAAAATACAATAAAGGGAGAAAGGGGATATATTACCTTAAAACCATGCATAGAATGGAGAGTAAGGCTAAATATTTATGTGTCCTATCACTAATTTTTAAGAATTCATGTGTCCACATAATATATAGTGTCGAGGGACAGATCCTCACCACTATGTGTCATATATGAGGTGGAAATTTATCTAAGACATCCATCTAAAAAACCCCTAATGAAACTATATGGATGTCCCCTACATTGAAACATTGTTTCATAGCTGATTGGAAAAATATCTGGTGTAGGACCTACTCTATACTGGAGATCAAAAACAAGGGTGATAATTCGTACATATAGGACCCACATCTAATGTAGTATTGTGGTGTCCTTCTCAACCTCTATAAAGAGTATGTGGGACACATGAAATAGTGAAATATATGGGTTTTCCACCACGTAAACACTCTGATGATAGAATTTGATTATTGTCATTATCCATACATTATTGAAAGAATCATCCCACATGAATCACCTTGTGTTTTATCATTCATTCCAAAACAAATAACAACATCCTTTTTACATGTAAAATGGATTAGGATAGTCTACTCACAAGACCAAATATGATTCCGAGTGAAGGATATATGAATGTTATAAGCCTCGTAGAAATGTAAAAATTGTGTTTATAAGTTATCTACCGGGTATCCTAACCATGACCATGTGGTGTGTATTCACCTACACACATCTGGGATAGATACAGAGATATACATGAAATTTACTTTGAGTACACATCTTGCATTGGAACCTATGTTATTTTATTATTTTGGATCATTTTTATATATGTCTTATCATTACCATGTACTTATTTTTTACTGGATACACCTTCTAAATCAATGTATGTTTGACTCTAACACGTTTTATAGGGCCTTCATCAATGTGTTAATGTGAAATGTAATTCTTGTAATAATGCATTCCCACTATCCAAAGTCAGTATGATTCCATTAAATTCATTTTATATCTCTCTTCCTTGATTGAAATGGGATGATTGGATGTTGGTTCCTCCTTCCATGGATTCCTACTTAGAAATTTGTTCCTAGACCCGATATCACTCCTAGAGTTATGCCATGTTCTCGTAACTCATTCATGATTCCATATCTTGTGGGAATCTAGTTAACTACAATTACTTTTCAAGAAATTTATTTTTTCATGACTAGATGGCATCCTTCGGTCAGTATAGTAGTCACATTGTGCATCACTAACATGTCTGGATACTAGAAACATTGGTCCCCTATATTCTTCCTCTAGGGAGAGAATCTCATGGAGGCATCTTTAGAATGGGACCCAAGGAATCCCATATCAATAAAAAGGTTTCTAAAACTGATGGAATGTATCATACAATGATTTTACCTAATTAATACCATGTTTTAAATCAGGTAGTTGGCATTATACACCCATATCTTCCATTGAATTCACTTCAAGTATCCCACTGTTTTTTATGAGGTAGATGACATCGTGGGTGCATATCATTCAATTATTTCCCCACGGGAAACCTATGTTTTTAATGAGATATATATTTGGGTTCAAGATTTTAACATCTTATGGATTTGGGGTTGATTGATAAAAATTCCCCATGATGGCGGATCAAAGAGGTGTGTCAATAGCAGGGAAGATGTCGCACTATAATTTTTATAGATGAATTGATTTGAATTCCCCATGGAGGTGGATCCAGATGTGTTACCCATAAGGGTAATACATCACACCATGTATTTTGATCAGAATACCCATTAATATGGATCAGGGCTGTTCATCCATAGGAGGTATCACCTTAAAGGTTTACCGATAAATTGTTCAGAATTCCCCATGGAGGAGGATCTGGGTGGTTCCCCATAAATGAATGATGTAAGACCATTGATTTTTCTAGGAAAAAACATTGGGGTGGACATAGGAGGTACATATTGATGAGGGAGAACCTGAAAGGATTTAAAAAAATGGATTTCAACACCCCATACAGGCAGATCTGTAGGGTGTGTCCAATAAAGGGAAGATTTCACATAATGGAGGATGATCGAAACACCCCTTAGTGTGGATTAGGGAGTAACATTCATAATATGTAATTTAGACACCTGGAAGTTCACTAATGGATGGATCAGGATGCCTCATGGAGGTGGATTTAAAGGTTGTGTCTCAAAAAGGGAATATGTCATAACATAGAGGTTGATCAGAACACTACATGGGGTGGAGATGGGAGGTACATCCCTGGGATGGAGAAATGTGGTTTTCCATTATTCATGATTGAAACAAAAAATATATGTCATAAATAAATTATTTAGAAAATTTGGATCAAAACCCATATAGTTTTATGTCACATTTTCAGGTCATATGATAAGACTGATACATGCAGTTTAACGTCCTTTGGTAAGGACGCTTGCATCATGATGGGAGTGTAAATGAGGGATGGTGTGGGGATTAAATGTGAGTCTTTTATATTAAAAAATTATATCTCTTGGCTGTATTTGGGTTATGGATTCTCCATTGAGATCATTGAGGGGACTAGAGAAGATTTGTTCTCCCATGTGACGGGCATGATCTTACCGGTTATGTGGCCTAGAGAAATTCTATATGGATGCAGTTTCCTGGTTTGGACCTCATGGAGGATTATTATGTATATATGTTAGTTGGAAATAAAATCTCACACAGTTGGGAATTGTCATGGTATTATACCAATGAAAAATTCACATTGGGTATATGTGATCACGGATTATACAATATAGGAGGCTCATAAGGTGGAGGTTGGGTATATGACATGATCACTACAATACTATATGTCCATGTGAATTATGATCAGTGTGAAAAACCAGACGAACAGGTAGACCAAATGCTCATGTAACGAAATAAGAAACAATAAGAGATGGTATGTTACTTACATGTAGAATATGGAAGAGTAGGATCACATTTCATGTGAATGGGGTCAACACATTGAATTTTCTCGATACAATAGGATCACTCAACAGTGAGTGATAAGGTATCATCACATGATTATGGTACATGGGGATTCATGATTTCATCAAATAGGTAAAAGAAATAGTTTAACAACTTTTTTGAGGATGTTTGTACTAGGATTTTTTATGTTATATAGCTACGATGTGGATAGGCTCACTCCCCATCATATAGGCTTACATAACCATGGTTTAGGTTCCTCTAGGTGGGGTATGGATCTGTTACTTCTATGTTATAATTAAGAGAGGATAGTCCAGTGCTTATTTCCATGTTAAGGTCCCTCTGTTGAGAATAAATATGGGTTATAATACCTATGATGGGAAGAAAAAGTATGGAAAGGTATTCACTTATGTCATGGGGGACCTCACACAATGGACCATGAAATTATTTCTCACAATCATTCATAGTTCCGTCCAAGGAACGTATATTTCATGAAAATGTTTCTCAGGCATGGTGCTCTAACACAAGGGAAATTTATGGAGTTTCAAAGAGGGGATGTATGAAAAATTGAGTTTTGAACACATGGTAAGGGTTTCATGTAGTTGGATACATTTAACGTAACTAACATGGGTTGAAAGAAGGCTGGGATGGATTAAACTACTCTAGTACAAGTCCATCATAGACCCATAGAGAACCTTTCATGTAAAAGTCTCTACCCTGAGTGTTCAATGATTTCATGACATCATGGAAGAATGGTCTTACATGCAGTAGAGCGATATTTTTTAATTTGTATAGTCACCTCAAAGTAGGGGTGAGAATATATTTATAGATGAAGTCATTAGTGATGGTGGAAAATTTTTATGGTCATGGAAGATGACTTATGTGTAGCTTCATTATTTTCTATGGTGATTGGAAGTGCAAGGTGATGATTTTACATCGTATTTGGAATGTAATAGGTTCTTTCAAGGATTTTACTCTTGTGTGAATCATTGATTTCTGGCACTCATGCTTTATTCCATGAACATGGTTTCATTTTTTATCCTTTTGGCCTTTTGTGAAGGATTGATAAATCACTTTTTATTTGGCATGAAAGGATTTTGTTCACGGAACCCGATATTGCTTTCAAGATCTAAAACATGCATTCACCCCCCCCCCCCTCGGTCATTCATGGAATGGTCCTTCAAGCCATATTGTGGCTTTAGTATTCGACAAACTGATCATGTGTGACTTTATGTCTAATTTAACCATAAAATATTATCCCCCATTATAATCTAAGCTAAAAGGAGAAAAAAATGATTGGTTCTAAGGTGAGTGCTGAAGATAGGGATTTTTTTCTATGGTTTCACACAGAATCATCATTCTGATGTGTATGACACTTACAAATATGTTTAATTCCATGGTCCATGCCTATAAATAGTTGAAGTGGGGATTTATAAAAACTAATCATTTACCGCTTCATTCAAATATAATATCTCTTTCCCATAACTAATTCCACAATCAGACCCCCATCTTCCATTCCTATTGACATACATATGTGAACCAATATCTATTTCATGCTGAGCCAACTTTCATAAGGTCAACATCCTAGAAAATATATAATTCATCC
The DNA here is from genome assembly GCA_963277665.1 of Viscum album. Classification (NCBI taxonomy): domain Eukaryota; kingdom Viridiplantae; phylum Streptophyta; class Magnoliopsida; order Santalales; family Viscaceae; genus Viscum; species Viscum album. Next base: position 433,390,849 of record OY728158.1, on the reverse strand, counting down.
ATAATTTCCAACCAATATAACCCATATATTGATGTATCTACTATTGTTTAGAGAGATTAAATGGTATGAAATAGTCATTTCCATCATTCTAGGAGGTTTGTGTGAGAAAATCCAGTTCATATGGCCATTCCAATAGAAGAATAAAAGAGTTATCCACTGAGAAAGAATATTTTTCGGTGGAATTTCATGGTGATGAATGAGGTCGTCATCCTTACTCTCAAATTTATCATGTTAGAGTCATATTTCACCTGAAAAGATGATCTCAACCACTAGAAGATAATTATTCACAACCATTATACCAAATCGTATAGGGATATCACTTTTGATGCACTAAACATGTGAACCAAGATGTTCATGGGGGAGGATCTAGAGGTAGAATAATTCCAATCCCACTTTTACACTATTTTTTAAGAGCATCATGAGGGAAAATTTCTTGGGCTGACATATGAGTTTTTACCTTTGATCTGAAAGAAACATCATTAGTGAACAGGAATGGAATTAAAAGGTATGTTTCATGTTCCTATAGTACAGGGAGGAGTAACAACATTTATGGTTTTATGAAGTGTTGTGGATGTCGTAGTTCCACATTTAACCTTCATAGGAGTTGGTGGAATATATCCTCAACTGATGGTCCCTAGACCTGAAAAATTTCTATCTTTATCATGGGAATGTTTTCATAAACCAAATGGTGTATCCAATTAATTAATGGCATTACACTGGATGGTTTCTATTATGATGAGTTCCATCTTCCATAGATCCCTTGGAATTATTGGATGAAGACTCGTCTCTAGAATTTCAATACCATCTATGGGTGAAAGGGAAAAATATAGTTCATGCATTCTTTATTCATAGAGATATCCTATTCAGGGCATGGTTTGATTGGATTCTAAATTAAGACCCAACGTGAGGATGTTGGAACAGTGAAAAAAGTGCCCAAAATCACTGCATAGGAAGATTAAAGGATCATACACATTAATCCTAGAAGAATGAATGTTTCAGAAATGTGGGTACAATATAGTGGGAGCTGGCTACTACACTGAATTTCTAGCAATGTTTTTGAAATGTTCTCTGTTTGAAGTCAAGGAGACATAGATGGCACTATACCTAGATACATTGGTGATGTCGATGATTCTAGTAGCCGGCAACAGAGTCAATAAGGGGGTACTCATGTTTTCCTAGATCTACAACCTACTGAGACATGTTTTAGTTGGAATCATGTCGAGGAGTATCTCCAAAACATTCTAGTTATTACTTGGATAGATTATAGTGCACCTTAGTGGTTGTGAATTCTAGAATTTTTTGACCCTCCCAACACCAATTTTCAGTCATCTATATCAAATATTGTTGATTTTTGGCCAACGGCACTTGATGAGGCCTAGATCATTATTTGGATTGGTAAATATGTTCAATTCAACATCCACCCCTACTAAAATATGGTTTTTCAAATTATGGACAACAATTAAGGACCATGGGAACATAAAGAGTACCTACAGAGTTTCATAGGTGGAGTTCTATTATCTAAGATCAATGATCATTTATAAAGATATTCACATACACCATCCCTCTTTTACATTGAATTTGGGTGCCTCTAGTGAGTGATGAAGATAGACTACATAGGGCTCCATGATTGGTTGCAACCATTAATCCTTTATCAATTATGGTGTATGGTGGTGAATTCAAAAAAAGGGGAAAAATTATTCTTCTTCAACCAACATAAATGATAGAATATTGACGGTCTATACTAGAAAAATCATGGAATTATATCTAGAGGCAATCTATTGAAAGCACATTCAAGTGTCCAGGTAGGCGAACAAGGATATGAAACAGTGTGGAGGTTGATGGGATGCTCCTTAAGGTGAAATATCTGTAATATAGGTCCCTCAAGCTCGAGCTGTGGTGGGGATGGTGAAAGCTGTAGTTGCATTGTCGCCTCTTAGAGTAAAAGGTTTTCAGAAGAGGCATTTGGGGTATGAAAGTGGCTTCCATAATAAAATGAGTATGGCTAAAGAGGATCCTATGAATAATCTGATGTTAGTTCTATAATCAGAATTTGATTCCACATTTCTATATTTCCGGACACATTAGAGGATTATTTAGATGTTACCTTCAATAGAAGACCTATGGGGAATGCTGAAATGAAATGGAATCAAACTAGAAGTTCAGCACATTCAGATCATGTTCTGGTTGTGCTTCAACTAGAGGAGCTTATATATAATGGTTTATATACATAAGCATGTTATTGGAGGAGTATAAACCTCCTACCACACCTATGTGATGTATACATAGTGACAAGTCATAATGGGAGGAGATTCCAACAATTGGTGTATAATTATCTAAGAAGGAATATACTGATGACGAGGTATGTGAAACTACTAATAAAGAATCTTGTGGATAAATATCTCATAAGGCATTCCTTGAAAAAGTGGTCACATTTTAATCTATAAAGATGTGTTATCTGATTTTCCCAAGGTAATCCTAAACTCTTTTTCCATACATGAGACTTCCCCTATCAATATCTATATTCTCTTATGGAAGATTTTCCAGTATAAGAGAATCTTGAATATGGGAAAGGGGCCCCTGTAGAATGGTGTGAAGGTGCCCCTATGGTTATTAAAAGTAAATTATTTGGGGTCTTGTCATAAATATTAAGTGGCTAGTGGGCTAGTTGATGAGGTCCGGGTGACTACCTCAAAGCCCCAGGATCTTCAGTTAATCTATGGAATACCATGTCATGGAATTTTAGTGGTGTAATCCAATGATGAGGTAGCGACACACCCATGTATACTTATAAAAAACATCCCTCTTCTTTAAGGTAAGGACAAATTTCAAGTCACTTGGTTGTCATATTTTCATGTTGCCTTTACATTAAGGTGTTTGTCTATTTAATGAATCACATACTCAGTTGATACAAGTTGTGACAATGTTGGTCATTGATGTACTAACTAGGGTCAAAGGCATTCTTATGGTAGACCTCCCCACTGAGACCTAGGGACATAACTTAACAATTCTTAGCTTCAATAGGATTCATGATATTTTGTAAATTCTAATATCCATTTTCTCATTCAAATGCATGAAAAATTTCCATTTCTGAAAGAGCTAAAAATACGATCTTCCTAGAAAGAATGTTAATTCATAATATCATGGGTCCCTTCTCTTATAGTCATGCCGGCTCATGGGGATCTAGTCATTCAATCAGACCAAACCATATCCTCTTGAGAATAGTTTATGGTAGCAATGAGTGATTCCACTTATGTGGAGGAACTGAAGGTTTGTGGGGGAGAATATAATTAGGAATAGTTGATTGGGGATGAATAATCTCAACATCCAGATCCCAACTAATCGAAGATGATGCATAAGGAGTGCCCAATTGCCATCATTTTTCTGGCACTCCCCATATATGAAACAATACTCATGAAGATCAATATAATTCTATGTCTAAAGATTCTAAATAATGTGATATAGCATAGTGTAGAGTGTGGAGGCCCATAATGTGGGCCATAACCCATAGCCAATAACCCTACCTGCTGAGTCATATGGGGTCCCTCTTCCACAATATGAATAACCTGAGAACTGGAGGGGACACTCGCTCTCCCTGATATAGTCTAAAAATAAATTTATATAAGGGTTCATAAAGGAATCCATAATTTAGATATTTTTTGGCTCAAAAAAATGTCTACAAATTTTCAAAATCTACAGGAATTCAATCAAAAAATCTAGTGTCTATAGGGGGAAACTTGTGATAATGATTCCTTTCTTAATGCTCAATCAGAGTTTTTCTACAAATTGAGGGCTCGTGTGGATGAAGCTGAGAGGTGGATGAGGTATGAGGCACTTCATGTATCTTCTTTAGAGGATGAGTGAGACCTAATACCAAATAACAGATGACGATATTATCTCTATGGAGGACAAAGTGTAACTGGATCTCATAAGTTCAACATAGTTTCTCAAGTATACTCTCCAATATTTGGAGGAGCGACATCAATCAACTATTGTGGATGATCTATATGCGCAATTTTTTCTGGACTCAAGTGAGTCTCCAACTTGTGGAGGACTCTTTATAATTCTATAGCATGCTTGGATGTTTTTTAACCCATTTATGCGTGAATTGATATATTTTCATTTCTACTCTTAATTAATATACATCAATCATATTCATGAAACAACGAATGACCAATCCCGAAGCTCACATGAGTCATGTTAAGCATGGGAAACAAGGTACAACCATATGATTTCTAATTTTTATATGTGTGGCAGATAAACATCGAACACTCAAGGTCTAATATTATTTTTTTATCACTAATTATGGTTAGGCCGAGAGAGGCTGAAACTATATTAAAAAATATAAATTGTTTTTTCCATGTTCTATTATGCGTGAATGGGATAAATCTCGGGGAATTAGATTCTATCATAGAAAAGTATAATGAACAATGGGAATCACAATTCCCAAAATTTGGAACACAATGAGTGTGGAATTAACGTAGAAGATAATTTTTTACCTTGTTGGAAACACTACATCCATATTTCTAAGCCTCAGATAGGGAAAAACAAACAAGGATTGACTGTTGAACATAATTGAAACATGGAACCTATCTCATATTTTCATCCAAAATCTTCTGTGGAATTGTCTTAGGATTATAGGTGAGCCATAGATAGTCACAATGGAGTTAGGGGGTCTATTAAAACATGAAAAAATGATGACGATCCAAACATGGGGTGCATGATGTATAGATATAGAGTGATGGAATGTTTTAATGGATTCAAAAACTATTTCAATTATAACACCATGGATTAAAGAACATTGGTGTTTGAATATTTGTCTAAAATAAGGTAAAACACATCTTCAAGGGGAGCTTCATCTTGGATTCCAAATGATTGATGAAAATTTTGAATGATGTGGTAGATAGAAAACACTAGAGGAAAGGAACTCTCAGGTGAATTCCTAGGATGATTTGTAGTTTTACGCCAATCAATGAGGATGATAGTAACATATTTTAACATCATATGTAATAAAGGTTCAAGGTATAGTTTAACATCATATGATCAGGATATGTCACACATATTAATGTCATGTGACTGGGATGTTTCACACAGTTTAATGTTGTACATATTGAACCATGTAAAATAGTTTAAAGTATTTTTTCACAGGCTATGATTCTTATTTTAAGGACATAAAATTTAGAATGTGGGCTCTTAGATTAAGGTCATGGATATTTGAAACTAGGATTTGTCCCAAAATATGGATATGCATAATTTTTCAGAGTGAAAAAATTGATGTGAATTAGGATAAGAAGGCTCATGTACCAAAAACACTCCATAAGTAGAACTGAATATGGTTCAAGGTCATAATGTTTGGACCATAACAGTAGATAAGGGGACACAAGATTAATGAACTAGTAGCTAGACCTAGATATGAGTATTCAAGGTGTCGCTACATATTCTGTTAGGATGGGAATCCAGCCACCCTTTGTTTTGGATCACAACGTGGTAGTAGACAACACATATGGGTGTTATCCTCTATGACATGGGAATTTAAATAATCCCATGGTTATTATGGGGAATCTCAGGTTCAGGGAATGGGGGTAATAGTCATTAACAGTCCAATACATATCATATGAGTAATATTGATTAAAAATGGAGTAAAAATCATCTCATATTAAGAGGCATCCTGATTTCTGATATGGTAGAATCACGGTTCCATTTCTTTTGTTGTGGATATCATGCTTTTGGTTTTAACGTTTTAAAACTCATACTATATGGGCTCAATATTATATAAAGTCCTAAATTATATACCTTCTAAAAACATTTTAATATCATGTCATCTGGACTATATGATCTCATTTATGGTCATAGATTCCAAAAAAATGAATGGGGAGTTCCTCAAGATAATATGTATAGTGTGTTGTCATGAAAAACCTAATATGAATGAGTGACTAAGAGGAATACCTACATGCAACAATTTACTGATAGAACCTCTCATACAGTTTAACATCCTTATACTTATAGATTCTATAAATAGTTTAAGGGCATGTTTCCTAGACCATGGGCTCATTGTTTAAGGTAATAGAGTTCAGAATATTAGTTATATTATTTATTGTACATAGAGTTTTTGATTTATGACATGGTATTACCTCAACCTAATGGGATATGTGTGGCATGAAAAGCATAACTTTTCAATATTTATAACTAAAGAGGACCACATTGTACTACACGTTCCTAGGGTGACTCACAAATAGATTAAATTCATGATGCGGGGAATTTAACTCACTGTTTACAGACATGGATTTCAAACCTAAAAAAGAAAAAATTATTCAATTAAATACAATAATGGTGGTGGAGTAAAAATACCTATATTAATGAGGCCTGGAAGGCCAACTACCACACAAAACACCCCAAATAAAACCCCCATAAAATATAAAGTCATGATTTCTGGAATGATATTTCTTGTTTCAACTCATGGATCATGGTACTTTTGTAAACAGTTTAAGGGAATGTTTTATAGACCACTAGATCTTAGTTCAATGTTGTAGACTTTGGACAGGGTGCATAGATGATCATATTTTTTCTGGGATGTAGACATTTATTTTTCTATCATATGGTGGGTAGTATGGTTGTTACACAGTTTACCATCATGAAACTAGGATTCATGGTTTCCTTACATGATGTACAATTTCAGAATAATAGAATTCATTGAGAATTAATGCTCTATCCTTCCATTTTATTCAATGAGAACTCACTATTGGAATAGACCTTATGAATTATCAACGGTTCTTCCCACATGAGATCCTACATTATGCATTCTTTCTAGGTATCATTAGAGTTTTGAGGGTTAGTACCATGTCACCTTGGAATAAGGATTATAAGAAAAAACTTCATGGTAAATTATCTTACTATCATGTTGTGGTGTCTTTAATGATTATTCAAGTCTTGGATAATTTTCTCATTGAAGGGATCCATCAATGTTAGATGGACTTATACCATTTTATCTAGTGTTTTTTGTTCATAGTTGGTTGTTTAGTGTGATGGAAATGGAACGTAAATGGGAAACACTACCTTTTTCCAACACTAGGGAATAATGAGTCACTTGGGTTGAATTAGGAGTAATATTTTGATATACCCAAATGGAATTGTGGATATTTCCCATACAACTCTAATTTTTATGTTCCTCTATCATCTAAAAATGTTATAGATCATCTTTTGGAATTCCTCAACCTGTCCATCTTCCAACACATGATATCGAGAAGCATGGTTTGAACTATTATTGTACATGTTTTATAACCTCTTAAACTTATTATCCTAATGGTTTAATCCATTGATGGTTAGAAGGTAATGGAGAACTCTGATTTGGTGTATGATATGAGAGATCAAAAAATCAATCATACATTAGGCCTACACTTAATTAGAATCAATTCTTTCCACATGGAGAAGAAATATAATATAGTTAGAATGAAATTCTACTAGTGAAAAATTTCTATAAGATTGGGTCCTACAACACTCAATCCCTATACTAAAAAGGCCCAAGAATACTTGTTGGTGTGGAGGAGATCTGGTGTTCGATCAATAATGTAGACATGATTTGAAATGCACGGTACCTCTTGTTAAACATGATACAATCATGGACCATGGTGGGCTATAAATTTTTTAGCCTCGTGAAATAGCGAGGGAACTTCATTCCTTCATAATGGGAACCACATGACCTAACACGAGCTTCTTTAATAACCTAGGGAATCTGAAATATAGGAATGTATTAGTGAAAAATTCCATCAAATCCATGTTTATAGAGATTTTTCTTGAATTTAGGGCCACTGTAGAGGTTAAATATGTGTATAAACTAATGGATTCGGTCACATTTTGTTCTATACTATGAAAGGATACCATACTGGAGATACTCAATGAAATGGGTTATCTAATATAGGGTTTCTACTACTATAGTGGGACTCGGAAGTCCTGATGTGGAAACATCTGTTGTCAAATAGTTTATCAGATGGATGGCGTCATTATCAAGACGGATGGAAGAAATAACTATTTTATTCACCAAGATAATGAATATATCTTCATAGTTAGTCTTTTTATGAGAGTTGTATGGACTCAAAAAGGCATATTCCTAACCATTCTGCAATCGGGGAACACGAGTCACCTCTGGTTGAGAGTGGAACTACTCCACCAATTTTTGAGTGTGCACTAGTAGGAGAATGAGCTCCATATTTTTGAAGTTATATTTACTATTAATATATTGATGATTAACTTAGAGTATCCCTTCTCATGAATAATTGGTGATCAATTTTGAGGGATGAATCAAGGCAAGAAATGGGATCCTGAAACATTATCGAATTGCTGGTGTATCCATATGACAATAGGAATGTGTTATGAAGAACTTCATGTTCATGAGTAATGATGATGATCCTCAACTCTACTCTATTGATCTTGGGATCATTTATCCTTATACATATTGGATTCTAGGAAGAAACGTTTAAGTGCATATTCTATAATGATGTTGCATATTCCACTAAGAGGATGGAATTTCCTAGGAAATTCACATCCAGGGGAAATTCTTCATGATATGGATGGGAATCCCAAAATCCAACCAACACCCATTCAATGATTATTTTTTGTTGAAAGAATCTAATTTACAACATATGAGGAATTACAACCCAGTTTTTTATTCTTCGTGACAACATGCGGTGATTCAGTAAATACATTAGTAGGCCTACATGGGAAAATGTCTATATCTCTTGATGCTTCAAGTAATGTCGCAACATCTTCCATAAAAACCCATAACAATGAATAACATATTGATATGAGAGTATCTAGAATTTGTGTCAAGAATAATGTGATTGAGATAGAATAAAATTTTCTCTCTACCATTATTATTCTTATTAGAGAGAAGGATATTGATGGATCATTCAAGTGTGGTCGTGTATAAGACCAAAAGATTCTTAGATATGTGTGGCATCAAAAACAAATCTATTAGAAGATACTTCTCCATTTCCTTGAAGGAATCCTATCCCGCTATATCACACTGGGACACAGTACCTTTATACATAATCCTCATCAATGGATTATACATTCCTTCCAGACTCATGATGAATCGGCATATGTAAGACAAGTTTCCTGAAAGGCCTTAGAGATCATGGAGGTTTCTCAAATGAGGAGTCTATATGAAGGCCTTTATCTTCTTTTGGATGAATTCAATGCATCTGTATGAAATGAAAAATCCCAGAAATATTATATAGGTAACCCTAAATTCACACTTGATGTTGTTCATCATCAAATTTTTGGATCAAATGAAGAAAAATACTCTCTCAATGTATCTAAGATGGTATTTACAATGGAGGTATTTTACAAAAAAATCATCAACATAGTATTCCAATAGAATACCAATAATTGGAATGAAGATGTACTTCATGGATCACTGATAATTGGCTCATACATCATTAAAACTAAAAGGAATTACATGATAGACAACGGCGTGTGGTGGATCATTGAATGTTGTAAGCTCCTTATCCATGGGGTCCATTCAGATATAGTTGTATCTAGAGTATTAATACATGAATGTTAAGATCTAAAACCAAGATATGGAAACAATCAACACCTCTATTACAATAAGGGGTGAATCATCTTTCATACAATGTAATTTGATATCATAGAAATTGATATAGACTTTTGTCTTCATGTTCTTCTAACTGAATGAAATCATCTTGGAAAGACACATGGGGAATTTAAAATCCCATATTAAGTTAACCTTGATAGTCTTATCAACCTCCTCCATTACCTTATCATAAACATCAATGTTCCACTTTATGGGATGAAAAATGAACCAATGATGACTTATTGGGAGACAACGACAGTTGAAGGGGTCCTGAGGGTTTATCCCTGGCATATCATAAAAAATCTAGGTGGAGACATCATGGTGAAACATCATGAAATCCACATACTAATAATATTCTTCTAGAGGAATGGATTCATAATTTATCATTGGATTTGGATCTATATAAATGGTGAGGTTCACTTAAATCAACTCAATGACGGTGGTGGAGACACCCTCTACAAATGATGATGGAGATTGTTCCAAATCCTCTTCACAGTATGAAGTTATAGAATCATTGGTAGGAGGTTTATCCAGGATAACTGGTTTTGGAGGATCACTACTGCCTAGTTGTGTAGATATATAATCTTTTATTGGAGACTCTTGATCATCTGAAACAATGGTAATAAATCTCGTTGATCCAACCCCATCAGGCCATTTACCATGTGGTCCATGGTTTATGTCAAACCAATAGTGGTGGGGAGGCTTTTGTCGACTCCAACCAGCTTGATGGTATATGATGTAATTTTATACAATGGTTTCCATAGGGATAAACTCTTGATACATCACCGGGGTAGTGTATTCTAGAATCACTAGGGCTAATACTATGTAGTAGTATGAAGAAATATTCTAACACTCCCTGTAAATTGAGACGCAACACCCTTCCCCCTAGAAAAGAAAAAAGAATATTCCATAGTGTATTATTATGGCTTCAAACTGGTGAATCAGTAGTATGATAATAGAAGAAATTTATTTCCATAGACTATATCAGTTAATTTTTTTCAAACTCATTAGTTTGAAACTTATTTTCCTAGATCATATAATACTCACAATTCAGTTAGGATTCTTAATAAGAATCAAAAGGATATACATCATCATTAATCAAAATGAATCGACAATTGAGGGAGTAATTGAGGAATTGGTGATACAATGTGAGGACTGTAGAATATAGATGAATCCATGTCCAACCAATCAATGTGTTATATATGGTAACTAGTGAGATAACCGTGAATTAATCAATTGATATCAAGTATACGAATTAGGACTTCAACAAAATCTGACCACATAGTTTTCACATGGTAGGGTCATAACCCAAAATATTTAAGACTGGGGTACTCATGTGTAATTCAGTGAGCCCCATATTATGGAGTGTTTAGGTTAGGATAAGTTTGTTCATTTAACCTCTTTTGAATAGAAAGTGATGAATATCAATGTCATCGAACTAACTGATGATGTACATAGGGTGAATATTCCCCTATATGAGATCACCTTTATCCAATGAAGATAATGAGATGGTGGATATTAATTATTGTTTCTCCACATCCCTTACATAGTAGGTTTCTATGGTAGCTAATTCTTCTTCAAACTAGGGGAGCTTTTCGATGATTCTATGAGGACCTCACACATTTCCTTAGAAAAGTGGAGGGCCTTAGGAATTGATATCCATGTAGGTACTCTAGTGAGGTGCTTTAGCAATAAGTAATATCTTCCCAAATGAACATTTCATCCCACACGGGATCTCTCTTTGGTTAGGATAATAATAGGTGTTGTCAGTTGTATCACTAGGTTATAAATAGTGCTATAAATAACTTGATGCTCATCATCTATATCACCCAAAACCACTATATGATGAATTTTAGTTGTATTTGGTCAGAAATTAGATATACATAGATAATCATGATGTTGCTGTAGTTATTATTCCTATTCAGTTAACACAATATGTTGTTGCAGCATGCTAGATGATGTAATTTGGGAGGACTATGTCTACCAAGATTTGCGTAAAACCTTATTATGGCTATGGTTTCATGCACAGTTCAGTTTTTGGTGTTCACATGAATATATTTTTCTTGTATTAATTCATCCATTTTTTCAATTGTTTCTCCCAGAGTAATCCATGGGGAATTTATGATATTCTGCATCATCGCTTAGTGTGGAGCGGTGTTTTAACTTGATGATGTTCACGAGGAAATTCTACTTATCATTACAGGGTTCTTCTTGTTCTAGTTGGACATTGTGAGATGTTTCCCAGCTATGGAGGCATAAAATCGGTGAGAGTGCATGATGTCTTTAGAGCTGGTGGTGGACTATTATTAACATTGAACAATAGGTGCCTACTGGACATAGATTTAGATGTTTGTGACATGAATGCTGATGCATCTTCTAGAGAATGGGATACTTCATGATGATATTTTCATCCTAAATAGGCATGGATGAAATTATGTTCATGATAACATAACTTTTGGTATATATAGAAATCATAATTCATTTTATTTTAGTTGAAAACATACTTCCATTCTCATTCATTATCATTGTCATGCTCGGTGGAGATATGTTCCACATACATCAAGATATTTCTCAAATGGAATATACTATTATCCACTTATTGTCGGAGACGATCAATAAATACATATATTTTTTGATGAAATTTACAAGGATCCTATTTTAATGATATTGGTAAGGGTGATCAGTATGCACATCTTATCGAGGATTCCTATATTATGACAGCATTAAAATTCCCTACTTCAGGGAATATGAGAAATACTTCGAAACCTATGTTTCCTTATAAGAATAATTCAACTTCCTCTTATCTATTAAGGGAACTCTGGAATAATATCCCTAAAATGTTTCTAGAGACACATTATCTCATTTATAAAGATATTCTTGGTGGTGTGGTTCATTCCAATTCTATGTTGCGAAAGGCTGGGCATGATGAGATTGATTCACTAGGTGAGGATCCTCTGAAAAAGGTTCTAACAGATCTAATGTGTCAGGGCCCTCTACATGTACTATGGGACAAATCTATACTTAGGAATCATTTTTAATGGGAGAAATCGGAGGAAATGGATGTGATTTCTTAGCCTATTTTATGGATTCTTCCAAATTATGTACCTTTTAAGAGAAATCCCAAAATCCACCTAGGAAGTTCTGTGGGATAAGGGCCAAGAAATACCTTCTCTTGAAATTACCACACAGATCGACAGTAGTTTATCATTATTCAATGTCATATGAATTCAATATGTGAGACCCTTCGCCTAGGTGATGGAGAATGTGATGTGCTCATCAGGTGGATTCTTACACTTGAATTTGTCATCAATTCTTGTATTGTGCACGGTGGAGTCGAACTGGTAGAGGAACTACCTACGATGATCTTCCTAATTAGGGATGGAACAAATGGGAACTAAATATACAAGAAAAATATAGGTATATCTATTGTCTGAATAAATCATTAAATCATGGTGGCCTCATGCTTCCCATTTCATCCAAATATGGCCCCACATGACAATATAATGTGGGGAAAATTCTGCAGTGGGTTGTTCATCCCATTAAACTAGGTGAACCTGGGGTTCCCAAAATCTAGGAGTTCTTACATGTCATCAACCCATGTGAGGTAAAACTAGATATCTGGGGTGGGGTTGTAACCGGTATCATTTATGGGGCTTCAAGATGAGCAGTGAGAGTGTCCATCATATTATCTTGGTAGGGATCTTGGTCTATATGTGTATTTCTAACCACCAACGTGTTAACAGGATCATCAACCTTATATGAGGCTTCAGCAGCTCATGGTGCGACATGAAATAGAACCCAAACAGGGTGGTTAAACTATTTGGGTACGTTTTTATACTCATATCTCAGTCACTTTCCATATATTCCCACCTCTTATCTATTTAGATATGTGGGATCATTGAATTCATCTTGGGGAAAGTGTTCATAGAGGGCATGGTTCTTCCCTGGTGGAGGAAGAATTGGATACCCACATAGAAATCCATAATATGGGTACCAATTAGTAATGATCTCACCGATGATCCTTTTAATATCTACAAACTTCTAGAATATAAGTTAAGTCACATGATTAACCTCTATCATTTGGATAATATGCGATAGATCGAAAGGCTCAAGATGTCCCTTTCCATTGCTGATGTTTCAACCAAAGGTTAATGATAAAGAGGGGTCCCTTAGCCTGAGTCTCTACCTTTTCAAGTGAGTGTGAACATCTATATGAGGGAATCTTTGATTTTGTGCTGCCTTGGGGGTTTTCTCATTTTTCAGTACATCAGAGACCCTATCCTTATGGGTTTTCGGATGGTTGAGGATTACCATGATTATAGTGACTATCCTTCAATGCATCTTTATTATTTTAAAAAACACATTCATGGTAAAAGTGGTAAACCATTATGTTCATGCATCATGAAAAACTACATAACAATTGAAAAGAAATTTGAGCCTACTAGAAGCATTATCCCTAAAATGTTTCTAAGAGATAGAGGATACATGTGTGTCTTGAACATCCTCTAACAGGTCTTCAAAATGAGTTTCCATATTGCCCCAAGTTTTCATGTGCTCGTCTTGATTAATATTTTCTTAATTGTATCTCTTTATCTATATAAGGTCTTGCATGTAAATCCAAGAACTTTTCGCATCATTGGTTGCTACTTTAAGAAAATTTCCCATTATCTTGTTAGCTTCTTCATCAGAGGCATTGATCACCAAAATACTTCCCACTATCTATTCATCTGAATGTATATTAAGCACTAAGGATTAATCATGGGCCACACCTGACTCCCGCAGTATATCTGTAGCCTCATCATGGCCACCAGAGACTTTGTAATCACCTGCAATCATCATGTCCTTTAAATTTTAGGAACACCATGTTTCCATTAGAATAGGTAAGTATGAATAGTCCTTTTCCTGTTCCCCTTCATTCTTTTCCTCCTCCTTGGGCTATGAGGCCCTCTATCATGAAGGTCATCATTAGTATCAATTACTGAGAATTCAATAGACTAATCATTTGACACCCCTACTCTTCATTCTAGGATGCATCAAAGTCCAGAACATGATCATCATTCACTAACCCTTCAAAGTGGTTGCCTAGCTTAATTGTTGGAACATCCCTTTTTAGAATAGAATTGATCGGTAGACCACCACATGTGACCTGCTCCTATCCCATGAAACCTAATAAGTATCCCTCTCTTATAATCATCTGAGAGATACCTCTTTCCCTAGAACCACTTCTTTCTCACACTGCCTCTACATAAGAAGAAGTCAAGGGATTCCTAGAGAATACATCACTTGACGTCACTATCTCAACATCCAGAAAATTACCAATATCACCTTGCACAACCCCTCCTTCATTACCATCCATCATCACATCAAATCCCACCTTCTTTGAAATGTCATTCATAGGAACCATTGGACTCAGGTCCTTGCGCATGTATTTGAGTAATTCAGCAACCAATGGGTTTCCCCACTATGAACCACATTGAACCTCCTTAGCACCAATTGGAATAGATAATTGACTCTAGTTAGACACACCCTCACCAAAACCCAACCACTTAATGTTACCCCTTGAACTTGAATCCTTTTCATGGGAAATTTCATTCCTTCCAAGTCGGTAGACTTCCACAGAGTGTCCCATCTTTTTACAGAATCTTCAGAAGTTGAACCATGACTCAAAACCAACCAGTTGCTTGTAAAGACACTCTTCTTCCACTTTAATCCACTCAAAATTAATAATAATTTTGGATACATCAATTTCCACACATATCTGATAATAAACAAGTTGACAGAGAGATTTTGTTCTAGAATCAACACACATAAATATACCGACAATGTTTCCTAACATTCTAAAAATCGCTGGGTTTTGAAATAGTAAGAGGAGTTCTGGGAAACTCAACCAAATCACATCTGTAGAGTATTCACGATTCATGTGGAAATTGCAAGACCATCAGAAGAGGTTGAACTGAAAACCATTGAATCTATGCAGCGCACTGGACGAGGCCTTCAACAAATCATCCACTGATGCGAATCGAATCAGAATGTGTCTACAGTTAATCAAACACATTGTTTCTCTATCCTGTAATCCCTAGGAACCAATGATACATCTATCAAATGCATCCATGAAATGATTCCACTGTTTGAGACATGCTATGAGGGAATGATTTAGATGGCCTAAAGTCTCATTGAACTCAGTGGTCAAGAGTGAATGGTTGAAAAATCCATTAATCAGATCATGTACTTTTGGTAAAAGTTAATTTTGATGATAGGGGGTACAAATATAGGGTTTAAATAAGGTGATATGGATGGAGGTGCTCTCACAAAGAACGTCAAAGGTCCCTCCCATGATGAGGGAGGACAGACCGGATCTATAGCCACTATCGTCACCAAAGGGGGAGAACCACTACGACCTTTCAAACCCCCCGCCAAATACGGTCTCTTCTATATAGTTGGACATGGATCATTTATTGTAACTATAGTGGGAGGTAAATCTTGATATCATAGGGTATGTTTGGATAATTTAGGATATGGAATAAATGGATAGTGTCATACTGTCCCGAGCATTGATTTTTCACATTTCAAGATACCTCTTAAAAGATTCTATGAAGCATAATGATTCTCAAGATGCGTGACTTTTGGAGGGTCTAATGGAATCCAGATGACACATGGTGCTGAACCACTGGGAGTGCTTCTAATAAACCATTTTAACATTTTATTAATGTAATTTAAGTGATTTAATCTTCCTTATTTGATCAATTGAGGGTGATGGGGTTGATGAAGCATCTCCCTGATGGTACGGTAGAAACATATGGCCTCCCCCATAGTGAGGGACACTCGAATGTTAAAGTCAGAAGTCATGTTTAGAAAAAACGCCCAACAATTGATATGAATCTAGAGTATCCCACTTTATTTATCTCACATACAAAATAGGATTCATTTATAGATGATTGAGATATGGGAGGTAGCGATGATGTAGAGTGGTGGGATGGTTAATGGGGGGGTCGTTATGTGGGTAAACTCTTCACTATCCAGTGGAATGTATCTTGGGGGTTTCTCCCACAACAACAACACACACTTATATGACTATTTGTTCACCACTAACTCATGTTAAAGGAATGTGGAATCCTTTAAAAAATTCCCCACCTTCTCATACATATAAAGGGATTTGGGGATCTTATGGATTTCATCTTCTAGGATGGTGATCCAAACCTCTCAGGAACATTCCCCAGAAACTGATGTTGATGACTAGGGTGAGTGATCAATCATTAAGTCCCTTCCCCTCTTAAATACAAGGATTTTGAGGGAAATGACATTTACTTTCCACTTCCCTGGATTTTTGCTTCAGTTGAGGAAGTTCTCCCTTCTGCCTCCGGAGGATTGTTCTCAGAAGGTTAGTTCATTTCCATGTTGAGGTACTCCATGATGGTTATTATGGAATAGGGGAGGAACTCCAATATATTTATTTGGGATATGGGGATGGACTCTTGATTTGTTTTCTTCAATGAAGGGAGGACCTCAACATTGACTAGTGAACGAGCGGGGAGGACCTCCACTCTGATTGGTGGGGATATGTAGAAGACCACCATACTGAATGGTAGTAATGGAAAGAGGAGGACCTTCATACTGATAAAGGTGGGAATTAGTTGCAACACCACGTTATGGTTTGGGAATATATAGAAGGCATATGTACAGACTGATAAAATGTGTTGGGGGGGAGGACATCCACATTAGATGGTGGAAACATGGGGAGGGCCTATATGTTTTCTGTTGAAGGATTTCTAAGGACTTATACTCTATATTTTTGTGACATGGGGATGACCACCTTGATGGAAGATGGTTATAACAAGGGGATAACCACTGCACTATTTTCTTATGGTGTAGATAGAAGCCCCTCTTTGATTGATACAAGAGGATTGAATGGAATGAGGAGGACCTACAAGATACATGGATACGACACTAGGAGGAACTCAGTGTAGGAAATCAGAATCACATTAAGCACCTCTATACCGAATCTCATCATAATGTCTCATTCTATAATGGATGTTGGAAGTTCAATTGATTACTAGAGTAAATCCAGATTACCTGTGATGTGGATAAGGGCTTGATGCCAACCTGGTGAACATGGGTCACTGCTCATCGGACATAGGGATCATGAAAAATGTGTTAGTGGTGGTAGGGCCCACTAGAGCTAGGGAAGATAATTCTTCTTCTAATTCATTATATTTACCATGTTTTTGAAATTATTGTCAGTTGGTGTGGATGGAGGTTTTATGATAAGGGGTAAACACACTTGTTCTTCATCTTGAAAGAATGGTCATTTTTTGTGACAATGTGGCATAGTGGGAGCCTTATGTAATAGATCAAAGGTATTATTCTTGGATTGGGTGACTCAGTAACCCACACCTCCTCATCTCAGTGGAGGGGAGTCATAGGATTGCTCATGTGAGAGGCTCCAAGAGTGATTAGATATTCAAATGCAGACTTTTTTCTCCATGGGTGTCCCTTAGGGGCAGCGGTGTCAGAATGGAATTTATGTCTTCGGTTTCTAGTGGTCCATGTCCCTTGCAAGAATAACCCCTTCTTTATCATAAACATATACATGGGTGTCCATCACCCACCTCTAGATGATGTTTGAGGGTGATTTTGGGCATGTGCACCCAGTAGAAGAGGACGTATATGAAGTCATGAGGCAGATTGTGTTATGTGGGACTGAAACATTTACATTTCTTCTTTCCTGGAACCTATGGGTTTTGGGTATTTGGTTTACAATGGCCATATACCTCTAAAACTAGTGTATTGACCCATAATTACATGTGTATGGTGATTTGTGTTCCATTTCATAGCATCATCCAAGATTCTAAAGACGAAGACGGAACATCATAGACAATTTCATAGATGGTGGAATGCCCAATGTTTACAGAACCAATTTTTGTTGAGCTCCATGATTGGATCACCTTTTTTTAGGGTGGGACATAGGGCCTGATATCTAAATCCAGTGGCATGTTAATATATTGATTCCTATAAATCTACTACTTCTCATATTTATAAGAAGTGTTACACATCAGGTTCACCATATCTATTTCCAATGATTTCATTGCGGATACCGCTTGAGTGTTAATATGATATGACATGCTTGTTAGCATGATTCCCACATTATAATGGTGGTAATATTTCATCACTTTTTCATCATGTTCTACTATATTTAAACATGATGATGGGATGGTAGTTTCTCCTTCCATCAATTTCATCTCATAACATGTTTCCTAATCTAGGTCTCTCTCATAGAGTTATGTATTGTTAGTGGAACTCATTATCAGAGACTTATCATTGTGGAAGTTAGTTAATTATACTTCTCAAGTCTATAAATTATAGTTGTTCTTGATAGAGAAACAGACTTCTATTAGGAGAGTATTCACTTTGAGCAACACTGACATGTCTGGAAGCTGGGAACATTGGTCACCATTATTCGTCCACCTGGTAGGGCATCTCATAGAGGTAACATAGCCATAGAACATAAGACATCCCATGTCAATCATGATATATATAATAATGACGGTTTATATCTTACATGGCATTCACCTCATTCATACAATGTTATTCACGAGGTAGCTGACATAGTAGGCACATATCCTTCATGTCTAACATCTCAGGCATCCCAGGATTTACGTGAGTAGTGGAAATCATAAGAACATATTTCTGATGTATTTCACCTTAGTAATACCATGTTTTAAATTAGTTATATATTTTGTGTCCCAAGTTTAACAATGTTTGGAGACAATGTTGGTTGATCAAAACGCCCCACAGAGGATGATCTAGGAGGTGTGCCCCTAGATGAGAGATAACACACCTATAAGTTTACTGATGGATGGATCCGGATGCACTATGGAGGAAAATTCATGGGGGGTCCCACAAAGGGAATATTTCAAACCATGGATTGTGATTGAAACATCCATTGTGGTGGATCTAGGAGGTTCAACCATAGGATGGAGAACCTGAAATGTTTACTTATGGATGGATCAGAATTACATATAGAGTAGAATCTATGGGGTGTTCTATAAAGGGAATATGTCAAACCATGGAGGTTGACCGGAACACCCACTGGGGTCGATCATGGAGCAACACCCCTATGGGGGAGTGGCTGAAAGGTTTACCAATGGTTGGATCAAAACTCTCTACAGAGGAGGATCCAGGGGTGTGTCCCGTAAAGGGAAGATATCAAACCATGTAGGATGATCAAAAAACCCGTTTGGGTGAATCTAGGTGGTACATAATTTAAAGGGAAGAGGTCACATATTGATTTTTACCAATAGGTGGAACCAGATGATCCATGGATGTAGATCTAGGGGTGTGTCCAATAATGGGATGATTTCATACCATCGAGAGAGATTGAAACATCCAATGGGGTGGATGAAGGGTGTATTTCCTAATGAGGGAGAACCATGGATTTTCGTTTGTCAGGATTGAACCTCAAAGAGGCATCCTACTTACCCTTTTTTGAAGATAACATTCAAAATATACATTCTTATATGCCTCATTTTAATGTTTTTTGGTTGGACTAGTCTAATTAGTTTAACATTGTGCGGTATGGACACTCAAATCTTGAAGGGATCGTTGATGAGGTATGGTATGAGTCTTACAGGACAAATATTATCTATACAAGAGGATCTATCTTCATTGTAGATGGTGTTTATCTTACACGTTGAGCTCTTAGAGGGACCTCAACGTGATCTGGTCTCCCATGTGAGGAGATTGATCTTACTGGGTATGTGTCCCATAGAAAGTCAAGTTGTATGTGGTTGTTGAGATTGAACCATGGAATGGATTCCTACATATCCAATATTTTTGGGAATAAAATCCAAAATAATATAGAATGGTTTTGAGATTATACCTAAGGATGAGGCCCATGAAGCAGATGTTATTGGATCTTATACCATATAGGTAGTATATAAGGTAATGTTTTGGTGGATTTCATGATATCTACTATCCATTAAGCCCACATGAGTCATGATAAGTGTGAGAAAAATTAAGAAGTAGCAGACATGACACTCATGTCACAAAAGATGCACCAATGAGATATGTTGGGGGTTATATTCTGGGATGATTCTTGAGGGGGGTCTCATTCCATGAAAGTGGGGATTATGCATTAAATATTCTCGATGTAAGAGAATCACTCAGTGGTGAAGGATATGGTGGCATCCCATGATGATCCCACATGGGTTATCTTTTATTAGTCATATAAGGTAATTCCATTTTTTCATGTCTTCTATTGACAATTTAGGGAATATATAGGTTTACACCATGCCCATTAAATGTAGAGGGTCTCACTCAAAATTATGTGGGCTTACGTAACTGTAGCTCATGTGGCTTTGGGTGTGGAATCGATTTGGCAATGTATGAGAGCTGTGTCCAGTGACATGTACCACATTATAGTCCCTATGAAAAGAAGAAATTTGGGTTACAATACCAATGGTGAGAATAAAATGGTATGTAAAGGCAGGCACTAGTGTCATAGGGTACATCACATTATGGTCTGTGAAATATTTTCGAGCAAGATTTGAGGGATCCTTGCAAGAGTTGTGTGTAAGATATATATTTTCGTATAGAAGTTACTCAATCTTGGTAATATAATATAAGGGTATTCCATGGAGTGTCAAAGAGGTTTTGCACACAATATTTGGGGTTTTTCTGCAAGGTATGGTTTACATGTATGAGAATCCTTTATGTGCACCCTAAAAGGGTTAAAAGATGCTAGGAGAGGATTACTCAAATGTGTGCCCAATCTATCAAGGACCCATAATGATCATTTCATTAAAATGTTTCCGTCTTGGTTTTTTGATGATTTCTAGTTGTCATGAAATATTGGTCTTATGAGTAGTAGAATGAAAATTCATCTCCCAAAGATTATACCTAGAGAAGGGTGATTAACACCTATTTTTAATTGAAATATTATGTGATGGGAACTAAAGGTTATAGTCATGGAAGATTAGTTACATGTATCATAATACTTTTTCAATGTAATTTTATGTTCAAGGCAATAATTTTATGTCTTATTTTTCTTGGAAAAGGTTTTAAAACAAATTTTCCTCTTCTACACACCAACGATTTATTGGGGGAATCGCTTCTTCGTTACAAATTATTTCCTTGTCATTTTTATTTTCCTTTGGGGAAGAAATATGAAATCTCATCTTATTTGGTATGAAAGGATTTTTCATGTGAAGACAAATTTTCTACACACACAATTTAAAAATTTTGTGCACATCCCTTTTCAATCTAAGAATACTCCATCAAGATAGATGGGGTATTTAGTTTTCCCAATGGTGGATGTGTGCATATTTAGATGGAATTTTAGCACAGAAAATGTTTATATTTCCATGTACTCTTAATATCTTATTGTTTACTACTACATTACCATAACCCATTTGTATTGTATGTTTTTCAATGTACTCCTCCACATGGTCATGTCCCACTATAAGATTTGTTATTTGATGATGTGACATGTAGTAAAAAAATCTATTTCTTGCCCAATGGAAATTACACATGGTATTAGATCTTGAAACACACATCTTGTTATTTGGAAATTACACAAGGTATTAGATCTTGAAACACACATCTTGACACATGTAGACCCCATGGGGTTCCTTAGTTGTCATAAAAGATATTTAAAACTACAATTGAAGAAATCTATCAGGATTATTTTCTAAAACTCTAAATCCACCAAAATCATAAAAAAAAATAAATGATTCATGTCCAAATATACACATAGAATCCAATTCACCTCAACCCATTCTTGGTCACCATTATGGTTGAATTATAGTGGAACCTCCTCCCTTCATCTTGGATTGGTCATCATGTAGTGGATAAACCCTCTCCCTTCTTCCTACTACTCATAATAATTCTATTAGGATGGGGAATATTGTACACCTTTTGATTAATTAAATGGACTTAATTATTTAATTACCTTTCTCATCCACAAATGGAATCCTTCCTCTGAATGATCAACATCAACCAACCTTCTATTTTTTCTCGTGTAAACCCCATGTACACGAGACAACTGCAGTCTCTGATTTCCCGTATGAGGTCTTAATCAATGGGGAAACCATTTATTCTAAATAGATGAACGTATTTTCCTTCAAATATTTCAATATTTATAATATATTAATATTTGGATCCCAAAACACCCAAAAACAATTCTGACTCCAATGAAAAACCTATATATATATTTATATATTAAATGGATGAAACTTTACAAACTAGAGTCGTTACAAACATTAACTAATTGAATTAATTAAAATTTATGAAAAACATTATGTTGTTACCCAAAATCTTTTTGAAAAACACTGGAACAAAAAAAAATTATAATAGGTTGAATGAATCCATTATTTAATGAATAATGGTCATGGATCAATACCTCATAGATATTGAACTATTAAATATATTATACATCTAGTTAGAATGACTGTGTACCTAAATATAACTCAGTACATAAATCCACATATCATTATAGATGTATTTTCATCACCTACTACTTAAAAAACAATATATATCTATCAAGAAAACTATGAAACTCATTATTCCATACATCTATTTTATACAACATCAAACACGCAAAAAATATTGATTACAGATCCACCAAGAACATGAATATCAATCTCATTTTCCCATGAAAACATTAAGTAACCTTTAAGAATAATGGTGATAACACTGAATTAATAAAATTTATTTAAATCTATCAATAAAAACCATTCCATGTTAATAATGACAAAATATGCTCACATTTATAATATAATAAAATCGTAAAATATATGATCCAACCCAACCCCCAACTTCAAAAGATGAAAAATCTCCAAAATCCTTGAAAGTCTGCCAACAATCATAGATTTCCCAAATAATAATTGAAACATGTCACCCCTCACATATTAGATTAGAAAGATGTATCAGACTTTAATAGCACACGTGTCATCCATTGGACACCAAAGGTTGGTAATAAATTCCACAGGGTTTATAAAAAATCTGTGATGATAACCTCTTTGAAGATAAATCAACAAAACCCAGAAAACCATAAAAACCAAACCACAATATAATACATAACAAAAGTAAAACTAAAAAAACCATACCTTACCCAAACCATATCAGATTAATAATTAAAAACTACGTGACAAAAGCCAAGGAATTAAGAGACCAAAAATATCTAAATACCCAAAAGACATCAAACCAAAAATACCAAACATCTCCATGCTCAAAATAAAAAAGTCATGCACATGGATTAAATAAGAATCACTAAAGAAATTATATACCTTGGATTTACCTATGTCTCTATAGATAACATAAGTTATCAAAAAATATTGACCAAGTAGGAGATGAATCTAAACATATCATAACTTCCCCCAATGACTTCCAAACTCATGCCACTATGAAAACGCGTTTTAGCACATATATAAAAAAAATTTGAATTCAATTTATAGTGTTTTATAATAACCATAAATAGTTTTTAAAAAATTATTATTTTTTTCATGAAGAGCAATCAAAACTAGCCTTCAAACCCTTTCTCAAATTCTATTTGGTATACCCATTCCATGATTCCTCACACACCCACACGTGCATGCTTATGTGATAGTTCCATATTCATTATTGGTCTCTCATCCGTCAACTATAGAATCAGTAGGTATCCAATATTCTTTTTCCCCAATTAAACATACCTCTTATATAAGATCAAATCTCTTGTACCCCAATTCTACACCAACCTTATCTAGAATCACATCAAAATCATGAACTCACACAATCCATGGATTCCCAAATTCCAAGCTTAGAAACTTTAGATAAATTTTTAATTATTAAAAATATATTAATAATCATATTCCATGAATCAATACTAATCCCTAAATTTAAAACAATCATTGTAAAATTATCATGGAAGTTATTTTTTTAAAAAACAAACCCTCCAATGTCGACCATTTCACAAAACCAATAATAAATAAGTTTCCATCCAAAATCATACATTAATTTCACATAATATTTTTTAATGATATTTATATAAAACATATATTTCAAGTTCTAATCTTTTGGAATCATGAGAGGAGACACTTATCTCAAAAATTTTGGTGAAAATGAAGAATAATACATAAAGCTTCTAGATCTACTCAATAATTACCCTTGATTCAATAGATAAATCCACAAAACATCATAATTATCATCATAGAAGAGGGATCAATCCACGTAATAATTTATATATGGTTTTAGTATATTTAAGATGGAGATGTTAGTGAATACTTTCCATGAACTAAGGATTATAGGTGAATTAGGATCTTTGAAAACCTTTAATTCACCTTTGCATCACTCCCAGATCAAAGGAAAATGTATCTAACGCATTGGTAGATAAATGAATTCATGTTATGGGAGAATTAGTTGAGAACTATGTTACCTAGGGATAAAATAAAATTATATCCCCATTTTTTAGAGGGATAAATTTATGTCACATAATTAGGCAGCAAAATTTGGAAATATATATGCCAAATATGTGATTTCTATTATATCAAGACAACACCCCACACAGTTTTCATGAATGGTTTGAAAAAACGTGCTTCAAATGATTGTTTTCAACCATCCCAATGATTTTTTATGACATTGTTTATAATGGTAATGCATAGTGTTGGGCCAATCCATGCTCCAACTATTCACCTTCATAGTGACCAATGTTTTCCCAAGCATGTTTTTAGGAGTTTCTTCATAAATTCTACCAACCATTTACAAAAAATGAACCTCCATAAAAGGTTCTAAAACACTCAATAAAACCTCTGATCTTCAAAAAACCCAACCCATTAATTTTATATATGTAATATAAAAAAGTAAAGGGTCATCTATGTGGAAAAAATGATTTTAAATTCTCCCCACCATTGGTATTTCCATCCCCAAAAGTAGAAATATTGTGTTCTACTAGGAGTGTTTGATACATTTCTCCAACATTTCCTTTTCAAACTCCAATGTTTCTTCTTTAATGTGATTATGTTTCAATAAATCTCACACTAGACTAATTATTTTCCCACTCTGGACATTTTATTTCCTATCCAAATTATTTAACATCATATGAAATAATTTTTCTTCTAGCTCTAGGCTAATGTGATATCATCAAATTACATGATTAGGACCAGGCTGTAACTTCATCAGTTTAAATATATGAAAATTTTTATTCACAAAACAGAAATATGGTTAAAAAGAAAAGTGATATCCTACCTCACCATCAATTTCAAGTATCTCAAAAGGGTATATGTATTAATGATATACCATTAAATTAATTCCAAAATTGAAATTTGAAAGCATTTTAGACATTCTCAAGAACACATTATCACTCACCTAAAATAACAATGGGAGTCATCGATGATCCACATATGATTTTTGATGGTATTGCGCAGTCTATATGATTTTTCTAATAAAATAAATTTATTTCTATCTCTTAAAAAATTATTGGTCCAATCAAAGAACACTCAACTATTTACATTGAAAATAAGGGTAATGATAAGGATCAAAATTAAATGATTCATAAGGATCCATTTTTATCATGTCCTAGAAACTATTATTTTATAAGAACTCAACTAATAGTATGTTATTCTTTTGTGAACCACTAAAATATATTACACCAACACAAATGATGTACTGAAACATTTAGAAAATCAACTAATATTTTCTATCCATTTAAGGAATATTCAAAATTCCCAAATTCAACTAAGTCCCAAGGGGTTTCTATAAGGAAATCAAAAATTGAAATGTTTTCTTGGAGTTCTTATCCATTAAAATAAGAACAGTAATGTAATTACTCTTTAAAAATTATCAGACATAGATTTTGGATAGGTCCTCCACCATATGGGATTCACAAATAAGGATAAAATGATCCATCATAATGAAATGATGCATAATGACCCATATGAAATCATGTTTCCATACCATTCAAGGTAAACATGTCAAAAATCAATTTATATTTACACCCACTTCCACGTGATAATTAGTAAGGATTTCTTTAAGCATGTTGGTCATTGTTTTTTCTCCTTAACATACAAACATGTGTTATATGTCATAACATATTCCTCCATTACACATTTTATCCCATACCACCAAAATTATGCTTCCAGCATTGTATACATATTTTGAATTCCTAGGTGAATGTCACATTTTGAATGGTAGTGATATTTAATATTATTTTCATGAAAAAACTATGTTTCCATTATAAAATATTGAATCCTCAAAACCAAAAACGCCTCCAACTTCCATCCCTCAGTGGTCTCCCAAAAATTGATATTCACCTAATAGAAAAACATTCATAATCATATATCTGATCCTCCATCAAGTGATGAACCACATCAAGAACAAAAAAACTAGGCAGTACACCCCAACATCAGTAGGGTTTGTAAAATCCATGTTCATGTAGAGTGTCACCAACACCTTTTTCTATTGATCTAATTCTTACATATCCAATTGAGCATTTGAATTCCTTCTTAATTCATCAACCCTAAAACATCCTTTACCTAGTGTATACATCATATCAAAGTCAAATATTTTAAGGTATTCCATCTATATTTTTTCCCTTAGATTCAAATATCATTATGAGAAAATGTTCTTCAAGTTGTTATGGTATGTAAAAAATGTTATTTTTTAATGAAAAAAATAACGAACCCATGATTCGAATTAATAGAATATTGTAACTAATTACAAATCATGTGTTGGGAAGATATTATCATGAACTTGTAAAACTGATGAATGATAAGAAATAATATGATCTAGCTACATGAGAACACTTCCCAACCAAATTCCTAATATGTTACAATTAACTACATTACCTTGCCCAGACTCTAGAAATGTACAAATAGGTGTAGATGTGAGTCTAAACATGATCTTATAAAATGATTTTTTACATTCATCATTTAATTTTAATGGAGAATTATTTCTTGTAAATGATATCATGGGTTTTTACATGCATGAAAAGTAAAGTAAAAATATTTTTAGTTACCCTCCATTCTACAGAAATTATGTATCTCAATGAAATTATTCTGTTGTTTCCTAGTGGTAATAGATTTTATCACATTCGAATATATATAAATTAATATTTCATAAATGATAATTCCAAGGAAAAATAACAATTATATCATTAAATCACACTTTGAAAACATGGCATATAGATGACTCACTTGAAGGATAACCAACAATATTGCCAAGTGTTTCTCATTATCCACGTTTGTCCTATAATACACCAATATATCATCCAAAAAAATTACCATAAAGGAATCTAAATGTATTTTAAATATCCAATTAATCAATGACATAAATATATATAGTGCACTCTTAATACATAATGGTATCAAAATGATCTCATAATGTCCATATCTTATTTTGAATTCAATCATTAGGATATCCTCTTTCTAAATCAAATATTGGCGATATCCTAGAAAAAGTGAATTTTATAGAACAATTTAGATCCCCTTAGTAGATTGAATTGATCATCGATGTGTGGATGAAAATATATATTAATTATCATATCATGGTAAATATTAAGATAATATACACAAATAATAAGAGTTCCACCCCCCTGATTAACAAAAAATACATGCACTGTGGATAATAAACAAAGAAGGCGCAGGACTAAGCCGAGTGCCTAGTCCCCCAGAAATATATTAATAAAAAATGAGAGAAAGTACAGAGTATAGAGGAGATAAACAAACCACACAACATACCTCACAATATCATATATAAGAACGCATCAATGATGTCACCACCAACCCCTTTTGAGAACTCATCTAGATCTGACGACTACCATTCAGAATGCGGAGCGTATTGACTTAACATTTGAGTGTATTGCTCCCTCCAATGTAAATGAATTGGGGACATGGGTTCAATGGTCTTTCTTCATCCCCTCATTTTACCTTTGTCTTCCACTATTCCGTTTTTTGTAGAAGACATGGTGGATATGGTCCTCGGCATGTTGGAGAAATATTTTCTGGGTTTCCTCTTTGGTGGAGCGGTAGAAGCTCCATTACATTAGGTCCTTTTCACCCCATTCATGAGAATCTGACTATATGATTCCTTCATATGACCCTTTGGATAGTATCATTGTTTCTCCTTCCCCTCATACACCATTTGAGAGCTCTCGTGCACCAAGGAGGTTGTACCCCGGGATGGTTCCCTGTTACCATCAACAGGTGTCAAATACAGAGAATACTGCCCATTGTTCTAATTCATTCCTCTTGCCTCTAGGCATTCATGCCTATACAATGATATCTCCTCGACATCATGCTGCTCCAAAGTAGAATTCTCATTCAGAACTTCCCCAAATGAGTTTCCAGCTTCTGTTTTAAGAACCTCTTTCATCAGATTCATAAGTTCACACTTTTTTGGCCCACTAAATCCCTCATTTGGTTCTTCGTGTATCAGGACAGCCGGGTCCCCAGTAGCTTCCCCCATTCCCTTATTATCACCATGATCAGACTTATCATATTCTACTGCGATCATATCCCTAGGTGAGTGTTGTGCTTCATGAGCATTGAAATCTAGATCAGACAACTCTTCAATGTGATTACTTAAAGATATTATGCTACCTTTATTTAGGCCAACATCATAGTTCCCCTTACACATCACCCTATTTCCACATTCAGAATCTGAAATCTCCTTCACCCTACCTGACTCAGCAGCGGCACTGTAATTGAGATCGTACATCAATCTGTCAAAAACCTCTCTACCTGATGGATTGACGCCTCAATTAGACTCCTTCCTCGGAGGAGGAGCATCATCACCTGATGCCTCCAAGCTTGCCTCTCTAGTAGTTGCATCAATAACATCATCCTTAGGTACACATGCCTCTGATGTAGTGTGAAACACTAGAGCAGCAGGAGGTTTTATTGCGTCGTCCTCTCTATGGTGAGGAATGCGGCGATAGAGGGTAACCGAGTGACCAAGGCAACAAGAGTTCGCACAGAAGGGTGTCCATGAATCAAAGCATACATATTGGTACCACCGGAGATCGCCCTCAACCTCAACACACACAGATTCAATTGAAACCTTTACATTACAACTCTTCTAATGGATCCTAAAACTCTATAAATTCTATTGGTTACAATTTATAAGATTTAATTGAGATAAGACTAGTCCCCAATCAGATATCAGGTGAAAACTCCATAACTCTGTTGGGTGGGAACCCAAACAAATTCTGGGAAAACATCAAGAACTTGTCCACTTGGTTGGAAAATTGGTATTCTTGATCTTTTAAACTAAATCCAAAGATGTTTTTGCCAACTAGTAATAAATATTTCCAATAATGGTTACCCATGGTCCTAATCTTCTTTCATTGACTACCCAATCGTCTTTAAAGATATTTCTATCAACATCATAGGATTTTAATCTAACATGTCATGAATTTTAATATATATGGGTCTCATATTTCATCATCCAATCTATTTATAGAATTATGTTATATACATCCATCTCTGTTAAGGAGGAACCCTATACCAACTCAGTCCAACTAATTGTAATAAAAAACAGTACAATTTTCGTGGCATGACACATCCATTTTCTTAAAGGTGTTTGGTGTTTCCAAATGGAAGGCATTAAGAAAACATGTAAACACATCATATCAATGACATAAGAGGAAATGAATGAATTAGATGTTCCCATATCAAATAAATCATTCATGAGGGTAGAATTTAAAATAATCATGACTCTCATGGTTGTGGGTCTTGATTTTTCATCTATGATCACTTTCATAGCTCCATACAATTTATTACAAGGTTCACATTTCTCTTTGTTATCATATTGAGATTGTGCTGGTTGAAGAATCATGGGGTCCCTAGAATCACCACATATTTCTTTGTTCTACTAACATATTATATTCTGATACACTTTTTTCGTCGAAGCATACAATGCATGAGAAGCATAATATTTGTTTCTAGAACCTGAAAATGGGGAACTATGAAAATATAGTTGAATATGTGTCATATTATTGCTGTTCATACATGCTCTAGGTGGCGTGGTATTGTATCTCTTCATTTGGATGAATTTACCATATTGAATACATCTTATATTATAATTCAGTTGAGGAGGATTATTTACTTATCTCATCATTTCATTTTGAGATATATAACCCCATTGATATTATTTTTTAGTTTTTTGGTTGTTTTTTGCATTCAAGTTCCCACTAATTCCCGTAGGAATAAACATTCATCCTCCAAAATTGTTTTCTGAGATATCCCTTTCTTCTATCGTTAGTCTATTGACCGTTACTATATAACCCATTATATTAATAATTACAATCATTGAGTGAATTTTTGGTTTCCACCCTTCTAAAAATGTGTGACATCAATGACATAATTGCTTCAATTTCTATAGAAAATGGAACTAAAATCATAAATCTAGGCACATGATCTGTTACTAAGATATTCTAAGGCTCCAAAATAAAAAATTTCATTACTCTTTAAATGATACAAAAGTGATAAATGAATTTTTTTTTTCATTTTTTTAAAATCCTCTGATACCCTACCTCGGGTTAATATATCCTGAATTACAAAATAACACCACTAGGGTTCTCAATCCACCATCATATACATTTCAAACATTGATTTCAACTCTACCAGTCTACCTAAGATATTCATGATTCAATTCATCATATTTTTCCAACTTTCATTTTTTTCTAGATATAAATCACATTAAAATATGGGTGGATTTGGTTTTTAGAACATATAAGAATGATGAAATTTTTATAGATAATCCTTCGAGTTACCTATATTAATGGACAAATAATCCTAGAAAATAATATAGACTGACTGTTGGTTCACATATGGCTCAGATGAAACCACATCCGAAGAAACCTCTTCTAGTTGGTTTATATGGTTCCTACTCGGTACCATTCACTATACCAAAAGAATTTCATTTAGAGTCTCTCACTAGAAAATGTAGACATAAATAATTCAATTAACCAAATTTTAGCATAATATCACATAAAATTACACCATCATGTTTATTCATAATAAACAATTTTAGTCATTTTAAAAATAACACCATTAAGCCTTCAAAAAATTCCATTTTCTGAAAACTTTTTCAACACGTATAAAAAATTCTTACATTTTACATTTTTTATAATTCATTAATTTAATAATGCTAATGAAATCATTGTGGGAAGTCATAATATCAATTTAGATCATGAAACTCAAGTCAACTATACACTTTCTTATGAAGTGAAAATTTACCTAGATGTATCTAAAAACACTAATGTACCTGAAATACCTAGAAACATGGTGTTCAACATAAATTGGTTTACTATTAATTTTTATGATCTACATTTAATTTAATGGAAGTACAAAACCTCAATACAATCCCATGGATATAAAAACATATTCAAACTGATACTCACATATAAAAAAACTACTTCCATTTGTAACATCCTTCTCTTCACCCATTGGTTATGGAAGAGGCTATGGGTGTTATGGTCCATATGTGACATCCTTGAGAAGACAATTGCCTGAAATAAATGAAAAGTTATTAATAAATAATTGTGGGATTATCTTCTATTCGTATAAAAAACAACCAAACCCTGATAGTCACAACAACCAAACCTATTTGTGATTCATGAGTAAAAATTATCCCACAAATAAAACCAAACCAAATCACTAACATATAAGAATAAAATGTAGAAACAAAGTGAAATTACTAAAGGATTTAAATTATATCATGATAAAAATACACTAGAGACATCAAACCAGGAACACAAAACCTTCTCAAAACTCCAACATGACAAGACATTCCCCAGTTTCAAGAAGTGTCCTTAATGGGCTATGATAACATGCCTTTACCTTTTTATTGATAGATAATATATACAAATTCACACTGATTACCAAGAGTAGGGTGATTATATAATCAGGAGTATTTCCCAAATGACATCCCAACTCACGCCACAAGGAAAAAACATGTAATCAAATGTATATAAAATAGATAAAAATCAATTAAAAATAATATATAACAAGACAATAACAATTTTACAAAACACAATAATTTTCTAGGGACTAAAAGAAAAAAACCCATTAAATACCTTTCTCAAATTATATTTGGCGTAGCCATTCCATGATTCCACACACACTCACACATGCATGCTTAGGTGATAGTTAGATAATCAGGAGCAATCTCTTGTGTATTCTTCAAGTTATCACTAGGTTTCCAATCTCCTTGTGCCCCAATTTAATATTCCCCTTATCTAGGGTCACATCTCATGTGCAGTAATGGTACAATCCCCTTACAAAGGGTCACATCAAAAATTTAAACTCAAATCGACCAAAAATGTCAAAAATCCATGCCGAGACATTTTACATAAATCGTTAATTATTTGAAACATTTGACCATATAATTTCAATGAATAAAAACAATTAAATAATTTTAAAATATTAATTTTAAAACTATCATTGAAGTTGATTTTCCACAAAACCATCCAATTTACACCATTTCCAAAAACTATACCTAATTATTTTTCAAACAACAATCATTCATCGATTTCATAGTCAATATTTGTACAAAATATATTTCAAACTAATCCTTCAATTTTTAGTCACCCAGAATCAATAGATAAGACACCAAACTCCTATATATTGTGTAATATGTAGAACATTTCATAAAAAGTATATATCTAATCACAAATTACCCTTCCATCCCACAATACGGAAAAAAATATCACATTTCCCATCATGGAAAATGGATTTATCAACATATGATTAGATATAAGGATCTGAGAATGATATTGAGAATAGATCAATAGAGGATGAAGAAGAATGAAGGATTACTAGAAAATCAGGATTTATAAGTAAAATTAATTCACATATTTATCACTTATTTATTTTAGGGAAATGTCTCCAACATCATATGATAAAAATGACATCATGGTATAAGATAATTTGGATAAAACTGAGTTCTTAAGGATTTATATCAAATTTCATCCCCCATTTTTAGTGGGATGACTATATGAAACATGTATAGGTCTAATGGTTTGGGAAACTATGTGCCAACCAAGTGGTTTATTGGTTGATGTTGTATCAAGACAACGCCTTACACAGTTGGATCAAACTGTTATACAAACTGTGTACCAACCATGCATTTAACCCTGTCCCAATAATAGTAGGATCTCACCATATCTCCTCAGTGTCTTTAGGATTTTTCCAACAATTCCCCAATAGTTCACCTACCTAGTGAAAATGGATTTTTATTTCACCATTTTCTGGAGGTAATAATTTGTTTTTAATAACCATTCTAAAACCATGCTCCTCAAAACAACCTCTAAAATATGCAAAAAAAACTCATCTAATCCTCTTAAAACAAGATCTGATCATTTTATTTACTTAATATACATAAACAAATTTTAAAATAACTTAAACTAAGGGATTTAAAATCTATGAAATACCTCAATGTAGAAGATTAATAATACGATAAAAGGGAGTGATGAAATATTATTTTCCCCCGTGGAGGGACTCACCATATTCATGTATTGTGTTGATGGAAATATAGGACACCGTTTATTACAGTGAAAATATTATGGGAGACATACCTTATTCAATTATTATTGTTATAATGTTTCATAAAAGTTTGAATTAAAGGTAAATGTGACAACATGATATTTTATGATAAGTATTCTTTTTAGTTGATGTCATTTGTTTTATGCTACAACAGGATTATCTTGTTCTATAAGCAACACCGTAATATCTTGCAGTATACACAACACTATTCTTAGATTGTGTTACACACAATTTCAAGTTCGTTTTATAATATTCATTCTACGCAACATTGAGTGTATATATATATATATATTCAATGTATAAATGAAATATGGTTGTATTCTGTTATACGAAACAACGAAGGATTCTTGAACAACACGCAACCCTTACTTGGCTTGCATTACACGTAATCACGACTTTCCTCGATAGCGTGTGTTGTACGCAATATCAGGTTCTACTAAACAATGATATATGGTTATAATATTATTATGAACTAGCCGTTATGAATAGTATTAACTAAATTTTGAATGTTATAACATTATTATTTCATCTTACACATTTTCTAGAACACGGAATGTGAACAAAATAAATTTTTCAGGTAAAATAAGTATTTTTCAAAAAATGCAGTTTTTCCACCTTTTAATGGCTCACCCACTTTAAATCTTGTTTTTGACATGTTTATATGATCAATTTGAAAAAATAAAATTCTCCTTTGGAATCAAGAAATAAAAATTTACTTTGGATAAATTTTTCATATTATTCTGTTAACTTTTATATTTTGATGAATAGTAAAAACACGTTATATTTTAATTAAAAACAACTTTTTTCCTCGCTATAATTTATATGGATAAATTATAATATTTAAGGTTTTAAAGTATAAATAGAAAATATTTTTACCATTTAATATAATTTATGTCATTAACATTAATTTTACATTGAATTCATAGGTAAAAATATTTCAATCTTTTGCAATGTCATAACTTTTAAAACACGTTTTCTTGACAACGAGATTAATTTTAAATTAATTTCTGCATCATTTGTGTAATGAATTTATAAAAATGGATTCCATATTTGGAATCATTGGGACCAAATTGTATTAATAAGCTACTTTTTATTTTTGGGCATTATGAATTGTAACTACGGTAAATTTTATTTACCATAGTAAAAGGTAAATCAGGTAATTAAGGGTAAATATAATATTATAAAATTAACCTAACACTTGTCTTAACATAATTTGATTCTTATATTTTTTCCTAAGACATATTTGGGTTGAAATGGAATCCATTGGAACCCACTTGGAGGTGATTAAGACCTTTAGTTTATTTTATTTAAAGGAAAGTGAAATATGTCTCACTCAACTTTAATAATTAAAGTATTTTTAATATAAACTTATACTGAATATAAATTCAGTTATAAATACTCATTTTAAAGATAAAATGTTTTTCTTTATGATAGTAATTTATTTGTTATTTTTAAGAGTTATTTAATTACATTATTATCTTATACATTAATGATGTATAAATTATTTATTTAGTGAAAAATCATTAATATAGTTTTTAGTAAAATAGTAATACATTTCAAAAGGCCAATAAATCGGCACGAAACTTATTATTAGTGTTTATATAAACCTTAATCATCCACTGGCCGAATTGTTCACCATTTGGATTCTTATTAATATGATTATGACACTTATAATATTTTGTTTTAAATGATTCCAATGTTTTCACTTTCATAATTTAGTAAAGATAACAATTTACATGTTGTTATTTTAAGATGATAAATTCGAGTAAAATTATTATTATAAAATATTTGATATTTATCTTCATCAAAGGATTTTATTTTTAATTATTTTGCAACAAATAATTATATTAAATAATTATACAAAAATGTTGTACTAATTATCTTATTAAGATATATACCAAATAAATGGTTTTAAAAATATTAAAATAAATATTATATGAACTGTTTAATAAGCTCCACGAATTTTCTAGACAAATTTGACATGTTAGAAATTTATTAAATATTTTATTTCTAATATGACCTCTGTGAAAAATTTATTTAAAATCCAATAAATGAATAGTGTCAAAATTGACACTATTGTTATTTTGTAAAAATAACTAATTATTAAATTGTTTAAAAATCACAAAAATATTTAAAAATTATAAATTGAAATTTATATAGTCGAAGATGGCATAAATTATCCAATTATGGAAAATTATCAACACATAAGAGATTATTTATAACCATTTATAATTTATAATTTTTTTACCACAAATAAACTTAAATAGATTAAATAAGGATAAATAAAAATGATAAGGATTAAAATAAGATCAAAACATGTCTAAATTTGACTGGTTGATGAGATTACAACCCTATCTCATCTAATTTTTGAATTGAGTCATTTTTTGGAGGTTTTTATGTGGGGTTTTAATTTATATTAAACTAATATTTTTATTTTTTCCAAAGGTGCCC
Source organism: Viscum album (assembly GCA_963277665.1). Classification (NCBI taxonomy): domain Eukaryota; kingdom Viridiplantae; phylum Streptophyta; class Magnoliopsida; order Santalales; family Viscaceae; genus Viscum; species Viscum album. Next base: position 433,354,300 of record OY728158.1, on the reverse strand, counting down.
CTCTCCTCCCTTATAAAAGGGCACCTCCTCCCTCTCTTCCTCACACCACTTTGAGCCTTAATGCTCAGCCATCCCCTGCCAAATTATCTTATCCACTTCCCTGGAAACATCCTATAGGTCCTAGTCTTCTTCAAAGACGAATTCTAGTGTCCTAAGAGGAGGTCACAAAGAGGCACCTCAATGAAGGGGAGGTTTGGATATGTACGAAGCATATCAGACCTAAGGTAAGGGATCATTTTGCAAATCTCATTTTTACTTGAGATTGATTATACGTAAGTATTTACTGGGTTTATTGTTATCATGCATGTCCATGTTTTATAAAAGTGTTTTTATGTATGTTTAATGTCCTTTTTACCCATTTTGACTTTTACTACATGGTATGTAAGGAATCATTCTTTTGTTTACGTATGAGGCACTTTTTGGCTTTTCTGACAAAAGTACGAGGAGAATGTTTTTTTATATTATACGGCATGAAAGGATTTTTACAGTTTTATAAAGCCTTATTTTAATGAATCTTCCTCCAAATTATTTCATGACTATTTTAAACAAAATCCTATTCTTTTAAAATTGCATGGCATTTTGTGAAAAGAATATGATTTTGAAGAAGAAAGGATATTTTCCTCAAGAATTCATTTCAAGTGTTTTATCAAAAACCTTTTTCATCTATGATAAAATTATTTCATATGTGTATGTTTCAAGTATAATTTCTCTATGATTTACATGGTTTCAGATTTCTTATTATGAAATGATATCCATTTCTTTTATATAGATTATGTGATGATGGAATGATGTTTATGAAACCCATTTTATTTATTGGGTTTTTATGAATGATGTATGTTTATTTTGTGGCACAAGTAAGAATGATTTCATTATGATATGGGTGGGACCTATATCTCCCTTCAATGCATTTGGTAAAGATTTATATCTCATGAGATAAACATGGCTGGAATGGTAAGTTAATCCGGTTCAGTATTACTGGACTGGAACGAGGAGTGAACTAGATTCAGAAAGGGACTTTGTCCACTAAGATGGACTTGGAAGTAATGCCTTGGATACTATGTAAATCATTATATGTGATTAATGGATGGCACAATTACATGTTTTATTCCCATTATATTTTATCATGATTTATGTTCCATTATGATCTATGCCTTATGTACTTCCATGTTTTATGTCATTGCTCAAGATTTTGATGTTTAAACATTATGTTCATGTTTTTTAGTTCAAATTTATATGGTATGTTTTATTTTATCCATGCTTACCCTTACTGAGCATTTGAGCTCACCCTTTTTATGTTTTATTTTCCCCTAGGATTAAAATAATGGTTTTAGGCAAGGAAACAAAAAGGGGAAGATCTTTATGGGAGATGTTGAAGATCTTCCACCACAATTAGAAGATTACGTTCCAAGTTTCCCAAGACACTAAACTATTACGGTCCTTGTGTTTAAGTTTTTGTTATGTATTAAGTATTCCTCAAAAGTAATGTAATGTCCATGTACGTCAATCTTCGGGTCTCTACAGTTGGTATCAGAGGAAAGGCTTAGTTACCCTTTGGAAACTAGGATTCGAAAACTTTAGTGATATCCCTAGAGATATTTCAATGGTATGACTAGGGATGTCCCTATGTTTAAGTATTAGTATAGTTTATAGTCCTAGAATTGCGCTAAAGATCGTAGAATTAAACCTATGATGTTAGATGTCGAAGGTACTCCCCCTTGATTATGTTATTTTCCTTGTATGATTTTTGCCTCTCAAAGAAATTTTTTTTTGTTTTAGTCATTGGAGGGAAACGGAAGGAATTCGGTTAACATTGAATCCAATGGACAAATTGGTGACTATGAGCAAATAAATTGGGTAATGCCTATAGAGAAAGATATTTTGATTATGTCGAATCATTCATCGTGATATATGATTAATAAGGTGAAATTTTGTGGTATTCCTAATTCATCAAATAAGAGGAACATATACTTTTATGCATGTTTGCATGTTGAGGAGCATAAAGAAATGAATATTGAGATTTCTGATGAAGGGAAGAAGAACCTTGTGGAATACCTCAAATGGAGGGAAAGATGTTATCTGTGTGGAAAAAACGTTAATAGAGTGACAGACTGTTATGGAGTTCAATGTCTTTTTTGTGGAGAATATGGGCATTACCCAACTCAATTCCCTGACCTAAGAAGTTACTTCTAAATCAAGGAATTATATATTCCATTAAAATAATTGAAGAGGATGGATTGAAGTTTTTATGTATTAGTATTCAAGAATAATTTTTTTGAGGTACTTTTATGGTGTATTGGAATATATTTTTTTAGTCTATTGTGGTTTTCAATAATTTTATGGTACCGGTAACCATGAAAAGTGATTCAAATATTTTGTAAAGCAGATGATATGGGTATAATGAAGGGATAGGGAGAAAATGAAAATTTTCATAGTATTCCTGAGATCATTACTGATATAAGGTCTTAGTGATATTATGGTTTGATTATATAGATTTTTTGGGATTTTGGTATGTGGAAAGTGTTAAAATTTAACAACATTCAAGTTTTCACTAAGGTTAAATGGGAATTCATTCTTTAAGGGAATACATGATTAAGGTATTCACATGTTTGTAATTTGACAAACAAGATATATCTTATGATATATGGGGGATAAATGATGGCATTCACGTTATTGTTATGTGACATTTCAAGTAATCATTTTCTTTATACTATGATCTTGGACCGAAGTATTTTAGATAAGCCTAAATATTGGAATGGATTATGTTGGAAATAAGTTATTATTGTTTAAGGATAAAACCTTTTTTGATATTATTGAGAGGATGTTATAGTAATGTAGTTTTAGAAAAAGGGACAACCTGCCGGACATGCGACAACCCATCTCGTCGGACAAGTTTGTGGGAATTGAACCCACAACTGAAGTGCGACTGGCCTTTATCGCCTACCACTGCCCCATAAAAAGTCCCAGTTTAGTAGAAACTAGTTATATTTTATTAAGGGGTATGATATATGAAGTATAAGTTCATTTTTGGAATCGTATATGATTAACCTCACCATATATGGACATATATATATTTGATAACTTTTTCTAAACTTTTGTTTGAAACAGATTGAAAGACACATCATTCTATCACATGATCTGTTAACACTTCACAAATAACAAATTCAACTTCATTGTTTTTAGAGATGAAGTGGAAATTGATCAAAGTAGGAACAACCGTGAGATTGTACCAAAATCAAGGAAGTATTTATTCTAATTCAAATTTTTTCAACTTTAGGGAAATGATATTGAAAACCAAAAATGTTTTCCTAGTACTCTTATATCTAATGAATCAGATGGTACCTTAAATCATCACAAATTTATGGCTTTGTGATTGATGGATTTTTCATAGCCATGTTCTCTACCACTCTCCAAAAAAACATGATGGTTAGATTTTTCTTCCATATCCATATTTTCACCTATGTTCTACTATATGGAAACCCAGTAATGAGTTACTTTGGGTAATCGTTACGTTTCATACTTTATTTTTTAACATTATGTTTTAGTATTCCTTTTTACGATGTGGGTTTCTATAAATAGTAAACGATATATAACCGCGACGAATTTCGAGGGCGAAATTCAATTTAAGGGGGGTAGAATGTAACAACCTGATATTTTATGATAAGTATTTTTTTAATTGATGTCATGTGTTTTATGCTACAACAGGATTATCTTGTGCTATACACAACACCGTATTAGCTTGCAGTATACGCAACATTATTCTTAGATTGTGTTACACACAATTTCAAGTTCATTTTATAATAGTCATTCTACGCAACATTGAGTGTATATATATATATATATTCAATGTATAAATGAAATATGGTTGGATTCTATTATACGACACAACGAAATATTCTTGCACAACACGCAACCCTAAGTTGGCTTGCATTACACGTAATTGTGACTTTCCTCGATAGTGTGTGTTGTACGCAATATCAGGTTTCACTAAACAATGATATATGGTTACAATATTGTTATGAAGTAGCCATTATGAATAGTATTGACTATATTTTGAATGTTATAAAATTATTATTTCATCTTACACATTTTCTAGAACACGGTATGTGAACAAAATAAATTTTTCGGGTAAAATAAGTATTTTTCAAAAAAATTACAGTTTTGCCGCCTTTTAATGGTGCACACACTTTAAATATATTTTTTGACATGTTTATAAGTTCAATTTGACAAAATAAAATTCTTATATGGAATCAAGAAATAAGAATTTACTTTGGATAAAATTTTCATATTATTCTGGTAACTTTCATATTTTGATGAATAGTAAAAACACGCTATATTTTAATTAATAACAAATTTTTTCATCGAAATAATTAATATGGTTAAATAATAATATTTAATGGTATCAAAGTATAAATAGAATATATTTTTACCATTTAATATAATGTAAGTCATTAACATTAATTTTACATTGAATTCATAGGTAAAAATATTTCAATCTTTTGCAATGTTATAACTTTTAAAACATGTTTTCTTAACAGCGAGATTAATTTTAAATTTATTTCTGCAACATTTCTATATTGAATTTAGAAAATTGGATTCCATGTTTGAATCAGTGGGTCCAAATTGTATTAATAAGCTACTTTTTATTTTTGGGCATTATGAATAGTAACTACGGTAAATTTTATTTACCATAGTAAAAGGTAAATCGGGTAATTAAGGGTAAATATAATATTATAAAATTACCCTAACACTTGTATTAATATAATTGGATGATTATATTTTTTCCTAAGACATATTTGGGTCTAAATGGAATCCATTGGAACCCACTTGGAGGTGATTAAGACCTTTAGTTTATTTTATTTAAAGGAAAGTGAAATATATCTCACTCAACTTTAATAATTAATGTATTTTTAATGTAAATTTATACTGAATATAAATTCGGTTATAAATAATCATTTGAAATATAAAATGTTTTTCTTTATCATGGTAATTTATTTGTAATTTTTATGAGTTATTTAATTACCTTATTATATTATACATTAATGATGCAGAAATTATTTATTTAGTGAAAAATCAATAATATAGATTTTATTAATATAGTAATACGTTTAAAAAGGCCCATAAATCTGCACAAAACTTATTATTAGTGTATATATAAACCCTAATCATCCATTGGCCGAATATTTAACCATTTGGATCCTTATTAAGGCGATTATGACCCTTATAATATTTTATTTCAAATGATTCCAAAGTTGCCACTTTCATAATTTAGTAAAGATAACAATTTTCATGTTGTTATTTTAAGACGATAAATTCGAGTAAAACTATTATTATAAAATATTTGATATTTATCTTCATAAAAGGATTTTATTTTTAATTTTTATGCAACAAATAAGTATATTAAATAATTATACAAAAATGTTGTACTAATTATTTTATTAAGAGATATACCAAATAATTGGTTTTAAAAATATTAAAATAAATATTATATGAGCTGTTTAATGTGCTCCAAGAATTTTCTAGACAAATTTGACATGTTATGAATCTATTAAATATTATAGTTAGAATATATCCCCTGTGTAGATTTTATTTAAATTCAAATAAATGAATATTGTCAAAATTGACACTATTATTATTTTGTAAAAATAACATATTATTATATTGTTTAAAAATCACAAAAATATTTAAAAATTATAAATTGTAATTTATATAGTCGAGAATGGCATAAATTATCCAATTATGGAAAATTAACAACACATAAGAGATTATTTATAACCATTTAAAATTTACAATTTTATTACAACAAATAAACTTAAATAGATTAAATAAGGATAAATCAAAATGATAAGGATTAAAATAAGATCAAAACATGTCTAAATTTGATTGGATGATGCGATTAAAACTTTATCTCATCTAATATTTGAATTGAGTAATTTTTGGAAATTTTTATGTGGGGTTTGAATTTATATTAAACTATTATTTTCTGTTTTTCCAAAGGTGCCCCTCTCCTCCCTTATAAAAGGGCACCTCCTCCCTCTCTACCTCACACCACTATGAGCCTTCAAGCTCTGCCAACCCCTGCCAAATTCTCTTTTACACTTCTCTAGAAACATCCTAGAGGTCCTGGTCATCTTCAAAGACCAATTTTAGTGTCCTAAGAGGAGGTCTCAAAGAGGCGCTTCAAAGAAGAGGAGGTTTGGATATGTACGAAGCATATCAGACCTAAGGTAAGGGATAATTTTGAAAATCTCATTTTTATCCGAGATTTCTTATTTGTAATTATTTACTGGGGTTATTGTTATCATCCATTTACTTGTTTTCTAAAAGTGTTTTTATGTATGTTTAATGTCCTTTTTACACTTTTTTACTTTTACTGCATGGTATGTAAGGAATCATACTTTTGTTTATGTATGAGGATGTTTTTGACTTTTCTGACAAAAGTACAAGGAGAATGTTTTTTTTTAATTTATATGGCATGAAAGTATTTTTATAGTTTTATAAAGCCTTATTTTCATGAATCCTCATCCAAATGATTTCATTATTATTTTAAACAAAATCCTATTATTTTAAAATTTCATGGAATTTTGTGAAAAGAAAATGATTTTGAAGAAGAAAGGATATTTTCCTCAAGAATTCATTTCAAGTATTTTATCAAAACCATTTTTCATCTATGTTAACATTATTTAATATGTGTATGTTTCAAGTATAATTTCTCTATGATTTACATGGTTTCACATTTCATATTATTAAATGATATCCATTTCTTTTATATGGATTATGTGATGATGGGATGATGTTTATGAAACCCATTTTATTTATTCGATTTTTCTGAATGATGTATGTTTATTTTGTGGAACAAGTAAGAATGATTTCATTGTGATATGGGTGGGACATATAACCCCCTCCAATGCATTGGGTAAAGATTTATATCTCATGAGATAGACATTGCTGGAATGGTAAGTTAATCTGATTCAGTATTACAGGACTGGAACGAGGAGTGAACTCGATTCAGAAATGGACTTTGTCCACTAAGATGGTCTTGGCAGCAATGTCATGGCTACTATGGAAATCATTACATGTTCTTAATGGATGCCACAATTACATGTTTTTTCCCATTCTATTTTATCATGATTTATGTTCCATTATGATCTATGCCTTATGTACTTCATTGTTTTATGTCGTTGCTCAAGATTTTTATGTTTAAACATTATTTTCATGTTTTTAAGTTCATATTTATATATTATGTTTTATTTTATCCATTCTTACCCTTACTAATAATTTGAGCTCACCCTTTTAATGTTTTATTTTCCCTAGGATTAAAAGAAAGGTTTTAGGTAAGGAAAAAAAGGGGAAGATCTTTATGGGAGATGTTGAATGTCTTCCACCACGATTAGAAGATTACGTTCCAAGTATCCAAAGACACTAAAATATTATGGTCCTTGTGTGTCTGTTTTTTTTATGTATTAAGTATTCCGCAAAATTAATGTAATGTCCATGTACGTCATCCTTCGGGTCTCTACAGTAAATTAGAAAAAATGTTAATACGGTGAATGCTATAATTTCATGACAGATAAGAGATTATTCATCATAGACAATGTCAATTAGTATTTTCATCCTAATTCATATCAATATATAAATAGTATCATATATTCTTAAAAATAAACCATTTCGGTGAAACATTAAACTATATAACTTTATGGGGATCTTAGGTTTCCAATATTCTAAATATTAGTCATTTCAAACCAGCCCCGAATTCTGGAATTATTTGATACAACATAAGTATGAAGCATGACTCTTAATATCCCAACATTATTCTAGAAAAATGTTTATTATTCCTATCATGTAAAAGATATTATAAATTTAAGTGGGTAAGAAAAAACATTTTAATTGATTTTTTTTATAAGTGTGTTCATGTGAGGGAAAGTTCTTCATGTTTCATGACTAATCAGTCTGTTTAGCCATTAATAAGAATTTTTTTGAGTTGTTACCACATTATAAATGTTAATGAATTTTTTACTCCAAATTGAAAACTCTTTTTTATACAATTTTTGTGCCCTTTAAGACATAAAGATGGTTAATTAATGTCACATGATATGAAAATGTGATTCCACTCATTTCTCAGGTAATTTATATATAAAAAGTAATCTGAATCGATAATGGTGAGGTTTTGTATTTTATCTGAAATTGGTTGTGAAATCCATACCTTAAAATGATGATAAAGTATTACCTTTCATGTCAATATGGTGTATCATATTTATACATTATTTTATTTTATTTTAGATTATTTTTAAATAGATAAATTAACATTGGAATAAAAATTATAATTGGAAAAAAAATTCAATGGGGTATTAATTACACTTTAGATATATGAATCTTTTGTTACATTAATTATCAATTTGTTTTCCTTATAATAGGCACTCAATATGTGTTAAAAGAGGAATAATCTAAGGATTTCACTGTTATGTAATATGTAAATGGAATTTTATTAATGTTTTGAATGAAACATAGATGAGTTTTATTCTTCGTGGAATTCCATTGATATTTGATTATCAGAGAGATGTTTCCAATTTGAAAGACATGTTTTTCAAGAGTTTAATGTGCACTATCTATAATTTTTTTGATGGAATAGAAGATTTGGAAATACAATATACTAAAATATGTTCTGGATATATTTTATAACTCCATTTAATAACTATATAATAGGTTCAATGTGTAATTTATTTAAACCATGAATTGTAGAAAAACAATCCATTAATAACATAGCATTAAGGTTGTTTAATACTGTGTCTAACATCTATAGTATAATTTTTTAATGGTTTATATGCGATTTGAATAGTCTATGAATCCATTTTATGATGATTGAAATTTTTGAATGAAAATTGTAAATTTAAACTGTTTGAAAATCATATGACATTTGAATGATTTGAGATGATTTTCTAATTTATCTAAGAATAAAAAAGAATATCATAATTTGTTATTGATTTTGAATAAATTCATAGGTAGATCAAATGGATTCAAGTTATCTCGTTTGAATTCTAGTCAAAATTTATGACTTCAGATATCTTTTATGACTTATAAAGTATTATGAAATGATGATAGATAATTACTTATACCTAAAATTTATATAAAATGTATTCTATTGATAATATTAATCATGTTAAATCTATGTGTTACTTATAGAATACGAATTTGAGAGAGAAACTGACTCTAGTTGAAGCATATGACATTAAAAATATATGAATTTCCATAATTTTTTTTTATTATATATTCGAAAAACAAAAAAAAAATAAGATGATGATTATTCAATCCAATCGTGTTAAAACAAACATCTATATCATTAAATTAATATTAAACAAATTATTTTAGGAAAATTATTGGATAATAAATTATGGATGTCTCATTTCTTTATATTTTGGAATTTTAAATGAGAATACCTGAAATTCCGAAAATTTGATAAAAATAAGGAATATATAAATAAATGGATGTAATATTCTTATGTTTTCTAAATATAAAAAACTCATATTGGATTAAATTAAATATTTTATAAGAGTTATATTTTATTTTATTTGATAATCAAGATGAAATCTTGATCTTAATATAAGTTTTTTGGAGAATTATAGGATTTAATAAAAAAACTCAACACTCCAAGATAGTTTAATTGATCTAATTTTATATAGATTTGGATGAATATTTTATAGTGATCTATGTTTGGTATCTATTGACGAAAAGATACCATGATCATACTTTATTATATATATATAGTCATTAATATAGATAAATGTGAAATATAAATAAAAAGGTATTTTTGGGAACCTAGTGGAGACTAGCACCAAATAATTCAAAAAAAATCATGGTTTTGAAAATATTCTCATGAAAAGATATAGTTTTGGGAATGACTAGATATACCGTATACTTTTTTATATTTTATATATAGTATTAATGAGTCATAAATTAATTTGAGATTATCAATTTAACATTGATCTAGATAGATTAATAAAAATAGAGCTAAATTATAGAGATGTGTAACATACTGTACATAAGGGTGTGAGTCGAGAGGAAAAATAACTATCAAACAGAATAAGAGAATGTAGTAGAATTATTTGATGGTTTTAGTGAATAATTATTGAAATCTTTATGTATAGGATATAGAGTTACTAAATTTTTTTAATTGAAAAAAAATTTAGTGAAATATAAAAATAATGACATGTGAGAGGGGACATACAGTTTTCAAGTATTATTCATTATCGTAGATATGGGAAATTAAATAATGAAGAATGCATGGGAATTATAGAAATAAATTTTAGTCTATATAATATTTAGAGTCTATCTAATACATTAAATATTGATTATGAGGAGAAATAGAGTAGGGTTAGATGAACTATGAATAGAGTGGATAAATATTGATTGAGTTGAAATTTGTTTTCATGAAGATCAAAAAATAATTTTGTGGATCTGTTTGAGGATGTGTATTAGATTTTTAGGATAAAGATAAATCCTTAGATATATTGTGACCAAAATTTAGAGGATCAAGAATTTTCAATATCTTCTAGTGATGAAATGGGCCAAACATCTCAAAAATTTATTTTAAAAATTTTAGATGAATCATCATTTCCTTACATAAAATAAATCCTAATGATCATAATTGATTATTTCCTCTGTAGTCTAGGTAAAAAATCTTTTTATTTAATGAAATATTTTCAATGTTTTCCAAAAATATATTCCAATGTATATCTCTCCATAGATATTTCATACATAAAACCTTTCTCCAAAACATTAAGAAATAAAGAAAATAATGGGTGATCTTAGATTCCCAGTGAGGGTAAACTAAGTAATATATTTTGAAAAATAAGACCATAAGGGTATGAGAATGTAATAATAACAAAAAAATAAGATATCATACATATTAATGGTAAAAATCACGAGTCATGTCATAAATATTTTCATTTCATAATATATGAATCATAAGGATATCAAGAGACATGGTCCATGAGAGAATAACAGTAACATAACAAATGGAATTGTGGAATAAACATAAGCATAGAAAATCATTTCCATATTATACAAGTATTATTTAAATTACTATCATAGTGGAATGGGTTCACTCCCCAACCCATCATAGTAGTCAAGGTCCACCCCAAGACCATCGTAGTGGAAAAAGTACCTTTCAGAACCAAGTTCACACCCCATTCTAGTCCTATCTATACCATGAGATATAATCATTATCCAATTAAATAGAGGTAAATATAATCCACGCATGTTATATAATGAAAATCATACCTATATGTTCCATAATATAATTATACATTCGTCATATCATAACCCCTAAACTAAAATGGGTTTTATAAAAACATTATCCAATCATAACCTATCGAAAATAGAGAGGTTTCAAATAAGAAAATCATTTACTTATATCATAAAATATTAATAAAAGTGCGATGCATATTTATTTCAACATTGAATAACACATGGAATAGAAATAGGTTTCAAAAACATTATTCCATCATAATCATTAACCATTTTTAGACCAAATTAGAATAGTATCTATGAATCATATACCCTTTAAGGCATATTTAGAATCAAAAGATGTCATCTTATATGGAAACTGATTTAGTAAAAAAATTGGAACATTTTTTAAAGTATATATATCTTCATTGAAAATAGATTCTTTAAACCAATAAACTGATAAACCTTTTTTAAATGTATTTCATATAAAATAAACATCAAAACTTATAAATGAATCATTAAAAATATTTTAGCACCTATCATAGGTAAAATATACTTTTTGATTTGAAAATTAATTTTTTTAAAATAAACCATTATGAGAATAAATTTCATTAAAAATAACATAGAAAAATAATAATGTAAACTTTAATGAAAATAATTTTCATGATGGTGGGAAATTTGGTTTATTTAGTAAATGTTTAAACAATGAAAATTTTTACATTTTCAGTAAAATCCAAATGAGCATAATTTAGAAAAGGAAATTAATATTTCTTTAAAAAGTTATAAAATTTTAAACATTGGAATAAATTTATTTAATGAACCAATTTCAGATTTTATATATTTTTGGAAAACATTTTATGGGATGAAAAAAAATGTTTTTGATAGAAGAGATAAATTAAGAATATTTTTCATCAAAACATTCCTTTGAGCTCTTGAGTACCTAAAGAGTGTAAAATTAATGGAAGACATATATTATCATGAAATAAACTCAATACAAGAAAATAAATGTGTTTTATGAGAGATATATCATAATATTTTATCCCTATAATAATAAAAATAAATAATCCTGATAACGAATGAGATTGTGTCATAATCCATTATCACATTGGTTAACTTAAATCATATGACCCATGAAATAATAAAATTAAATAAATAATAAAATAAATTTTGGGTATAAAAATTAATTATTACACATTTTATAAATTTTATATATACACCTCATAAAATAATATAGCTTCATAACATAACCTAGTTCTCAATGAAGGTAAATTGAGACAAAAATACCTTTCCACTATGGTAACATTGGAACTCTAAACCCCATGAAATAGATATAATAAAAATAATTTATAAAACAAATATATTATCAAGATTATCATCATGATATTAATTCATGGTATTTTCAATCCCCTCATAAATTTAACATCGGTCGAACATAGCACGTGTCTCACAAAAGTAAATTGTGAGATGGAAATCTTGTATCATAAGTATCAAATTATTTCATTTACATTTGAAAATAGTCAGTAATAAATATATATTTATTATATATATATTAATTTAAAAAAATTATATATATTGATCCATATATAATATAATTTTTACATTTCATTACACATTTATTGACAATTCGCTGTTAAAATTTCATTTTGGGTAATAAGTACTTAATTTTTCAGGTGTGTTTTGATTTTTTATTTCCATTAATATTACATTGATAATCACTAAACAATATAAAGAATTTTAAAATGATATAAAGATAATTTATATTCAATACATATGTTTTTTATTAATCCAACCAATTTAGAGATATAAAATGAAATACATTATTCGGGGAGACTATTGGTTATACATATGCATGAACAATTTTTCCGTTTTTTAATTGAATAAAATAGAATAAGGTAAATAATATATTACCATTACATAATAAATTTCATTTCATACATATATGTATCACATATTTTTATTTAAACCTATCTATATTACCTTCCATGTAAGGTGTACATGAAGAATGAATAACTCCGCTTCACGTGGCGGCAGACCGCTATACACCCGAGTGACGTTATCGTATTTCCATGGAATGGAAATTAAGTAGGTATATGTAATTTCATAATTTTATATGTATAAATATGTTATAAATATAATATATGTTTATTTAATCAAAACATATTACCATCTAATTAAAAATATAAATTAAAAACACATCACATCGGTTCTTGAGACCATAAGCCACGATACACATGAGCGATATTATTATTATATGGAGTTAATAATTTAGAGTTTATATGTAACACCACGAGATTTTATGAAACATATTCTTTTATTATCATTCATGTCTTGTGTTTTATGCTACAACAAGATTAACTTGCGCTACACGCAACACTGTATGAGCTTGCAGTATACACAACACTATTCTTGGATCGTGTTACACACAATTTTGATAATAGTTATTCTACGCAACAATGATTATATATATATATATATTCAATGTATAAATGAAATATGGTTGGATTCTGTTATATGAAACAACGAAGGATTCTTTCACAACACACAACCCTGACTTGTCTTGCATTACACGCAATCGTGACCTTCCTCGATAGCGTGTGTTGTACGCAATACCGGGTTTTACTAAACAACGATATATTATTATAATATTATTATGACCTATCTGTTATGAATAGTATTAACTTAATTTTGAATTTTATAACATTATTATTCATAATACAAATTTTCTAGAACATGGTATAAGAACAAAATAAAATTTTCAGGTAAAATAAGTATTTTTAAAAAAATTCAGTTTTGCCGCCTTTTGATGGCGCACCCACTTTAAATCTAGTTTTTGACATGTTTATAAGTACAATTTTACAAAATAAAATTCTTCTTTGGAATCATGAAATAAAAATTTACTTTGGATAATTTTTTCATATTATTCTGGTAACTTTCATATTTTGATGAACAGTAAAAACACGCTATATTTTAATTAAAAACAACTTTTTCATCGCAATAATTTATATGGTTAAATTATAATATTGAATGGTTTTAAAGTATAAATAGAATATATATTTTTACCATTTAATATAATGTATTTCATTAGCATTGATTTTACATCAAATTCGTAGGTTAAATCAATTCAATCTTTTTCTATGTTTTAAAGAAAAACCCGTTTTCTTTCGACAACAGGATTAATTTTGATTTATTTTCTTAAACTTTTTTGTATTTAATTTGGAAAAATAGATTCCATGTTTGGAATCAGTGGGTCCAAATTATGTTAATAAGATACATTTTATTTTTGGGAATTATGAATAGTAACTACGGTAAATTTTATTTACCATAGTTAAAGGTAAATCAGGTAATTAAGGATAAATATAATATTATAAAATTACCCTAACACATGCCAAAATTATATTTTATGGCTAAAAGTAGACCCATATAACCTAAGGGTCGTATTAGATTCATTTTTTGGACTTTTGATCATGAAAATAATTTAATTATTATTAAAAACAAAGAAAGTGACAACATGTCACTCTCTTAAATCTTATAAGTATAATAATATTAATTTAGTGATAAAAATTATAAAACATCGAACATGAATAGTCTCCAGAAAGCTAATAAAATTATATACATCATGATAATTTATTTATAATTTTTAGGGATTAAATAATTGTCATTAATGGTGATACATTAATGATATGGAAATTATTTATTAAGTGGGAAATAAGTAATATAGTTTTTATTGAAATAATAATACCCATAAAAAGGCCCAAAAACATGACCAAAACTTATTTTTAGTTTATATCTACACATTAAGAATCCAATGACCTAATATATAACCATTTGGAGCCTTATAAAAGTGATTATGACACTTATATTATTTTATTTTAAATGATGCCAATGTTGTCACCTTTTTAATATAATAAATATAACAATTTAACTATTGTTATTTTAAGATGATAATTTCTAGTATAAGAATTATTGTGAAAGTTTATATATTTATATTCATCATAGGATTTTATTTTTATTTTTTTGCAAAAATAAGTATATTAATTAAATATACAAAAATGTTGTAGTAATTATTTTATTAAGAGATAAACCAAATAAATGGTTTTAAAAATAATAAATTAAATATTATATGGACTATTTAATGTGATCCACTAATTTAATAGATACATATTACCTATTATTAATCTATTAATGCTTTTATTTCGAACATATCTTCTATATATATTTTATTTAAATTCAAATAAATGAATAGTGTCAAAATTGACACTATTGTTATTTTTTAAAAATAACATATTATAAAATTGTTAAAAAATCACAGAAATATTAAAAAATTATAAATTTAAATTTATATGGTCTATAATGTTATAAAGTGACGAATTATTGAAAATTCACAACAAATAAGTAATTATTTGTCATAATTTAAAATTTAGAATTTTATTACCACAAATAAACTTAAATAGATTAAATAAGGATAAATAAAAATGATAAGGTTTAAAATAAGATCCAAACATGTCTAAATTTGATTGTTTGATGAGATTAAAACCCTATCTCATCTAAGCTTCTTATATGTGTCATTTATGCAGGTTTTTAAGTGGGGTGATATTTATTATAAATTAATATTTTTTAGAATTCCAATGGTGCCCCTCTCCTCCCTTATAAAAGGGAACCTCCTACATCTCTTCCAAACACAACATTTAGCATTCAAGCTCTGCCAATCCCTGACCATTTCCCTTATCAATTTCCCTATAAACATCCTAGAGGTCCTGGTCTTCTTCAAAGACCAATTTTAGTACCCTAAGAGGAGGATTCAAAGAGGCGTGTCAAAGAAGAGGTAATATCCGTTACCGATTCTTCCAATTTTCTTTTTTCTTAAAATTATTCTTATTTAATTGTTTCATTATGAAGTAATAACATCAGTATCACTAATATAATTATATGTTATTATAAGTATTAAACAACCATATTTCACCATCTATCCATCCTATGGAAAATGAAATCACCGCGCGTGCGTACGTACGGAATACCGTCTCCACGCTGTGGTGTAATCTATTTTCCACCACCACCTTACTTGGATGGGTATAATTTTTGTACATAATAACTATATATGATTATTGTAAAGTGATATTGATTCTGAAATAGTATACATACACTCTAATAAAATTCCATGATCATGAGAACAATATCAACGCTCGTGAGTACGTACGGACTACCGTCTCCACGACGCGATGAGATTCATTCTCCACGTTAACCATTCATGAATGATTATAAAGTATATATAATAAGTAATCATGATATATATGACATAATAATGATTCTATATTTATGTATATATATATGTATGTCATCTAATTAATTCCATTCAACTCAATAACAAAACGAAAACAGCGTTCATGCGTACGTACGGCCTACCGTCTCCATGAACGGTGTATTTCTTTCCATCTACTAATCTATTATATATATGTATATTCTGATTATATATTATATATAAATAATGTTTTATATTCTGGAATTAAGTAATCGTGATCTAAGTAGTCATATGAATAATTACAAGTCAAAACACGAACGACAAATGAAACGATTTTACCCAAAACGCTCTTTAACATGGAATTTACAAAAGAACGGGTAATATAAAGTCATAAGTGAACCATATATGATATAATAACAATAATTAGGATTCTATAATAATTCAATGAGATTATTTAAATCATTATACAAGATGTTCGAACACTTACGAAGCATATCGGACCTAAGGTAAGGGAAATATCACAATCTCATTTTTATCCGAGATTGTTTATACTTCAGAAATTACTAGGTTGTATTTTATCATCCACATCCATGTTTCCATAATATGTAATATTATTTGAATCCACCTAAAATTGTTTAAATCCAATTTTACCCTTTTTGAGTTTTTAGTAAAAGATATGAAAGGAATCTTTTGTCATTTTTCGTACAAGGTACTTTTTGACTTTTCTGACAAAAGTACGAGAAGAATGATTTTTTAACTTATATGGCATGAAAGGATTTTTACGGTTTTATAAAGCCATATTTTCATGAATCTTACTCAATAATATTTCATGACTATTTTTAAGAAAATCCATTTCTTTTAAAAATTCATGACATTTTGTGAAAAGAAAATGATTTTAAAGAAGAAAGGATATTTTCCTCAAGAATTTATTTCAAGTGTTTTATCAAAACCATTTTCCATCTAAAATGAAATTATTTCATATGTGTATGTTTTAAGTATAATGTCTCTTTTATTTACATGATTTAACTTTTCTTATTATGATATTATATCCATTTGTTTTATATAGATTATGAAATGATGGGATGATGTTTATGAAACCCATTTCATTCTTTGGGTTATGATGAATGTTTTAAGTTTATTTTGTGGCACAAGAAAGAATGATTTCACTATGAGATTGGTGGGACCTATATCTCCCTCCAATGCATTGGGTAAATATTTATATCTCATAAGATATACATGGCTGGAATGGAAAGTTAAACCATTTCAGTAATACAGGTCTGGAACGATGAGTGAAATCGATTCAGAAAGGGACTTTGTCCACTAAGATGGTCGTCGCAGCAATGCCTTGGCTACTATGGAAATAATATCATGTTCTTAATGGCTTCCACAATTACATGTTTTATTCCCATCCTATTTTATCATTCTTAATGTTTCTTTGTGATCTATGCCTTACGTACTTCTATGTTTTATGTCATTGCTCAAGCTTTTGATGTTTAAACATTATGTTCATGTTTTTAAGTTGAAATGTATATGGTATGTTTTATTTTATCCATTCTTACCCTTACTGAGCATTTGAGCACAACCTTTTTATTTTTTCTTTTCCCCAGGATATAAAGAAAGGTTTTAGGTATGAAAAAAGGGGAAGATCTTTGTGGGAGATGTTGAAGATCTTTCACCACGATTAGAAGATTACGTTCCAAGTTTCCAAAGACACTAAACTATTAGGGTCCTTGTGTGTGTGTTTTTGTTATTTACTAAGTATTCCTCAAAAGTAATTTAATGTCCATGTATGTCAAGCTTCGGGTCTCTACAGTTGGTATCAGAGGAAAGGTTTAGTCAACCTTTGGAAACTAGGATGCGAAAATGTTAGTGAGATCCCTAGAGATATTTCTATGTTATGTCTAGGGATGTCCCTAAGGATAAGTATACATATAGGATATAGTCCTATAACTACAATAATGATCTTAGATTTTAACCTAAGATGTTAGATATTGAGGGTGATCCCCCTTTACTATGTTGTTTTCCCTAGAATGATTTTTGCCTCTCACACTATTCTTTTTGGGTTTTAGAAAATGGCTGCAAACAGGAAGATTCATGATAATGGAGGATATGACGGACAATGGAATGATATTCTTCATGAGAAACCAAATGAAACATGATTTGGAAGTCCAAACATCGTTATTATGCCTAATCAGCAATCTCACAATATGATCGATAATCTCAACTTTGGTAAGTTTCCTGACTCAGATAATAAGAGAAACACGGAGTTTCATGATGATCATAGAGGAAAGAAAGTTCAATTTCCCTCATATAAATCATGTGGGAAGAGGCATTGGGGAGATTGTTTAAAGGGAACTGTAAGATGCTTTGGGTGTGGAAAAGAAGGACACAAAGCTAGTAAGTGCAAAGGAAAAGGTTCAGTTAACACCATGGATGAAGATAATGGTATTGCTACGACATCAACAGTGGTTAAATGATTTAAATGTGGAATATACGGGCATTATGAAAACCAATGCCTTAAGGGAAAGTCTCATGAAGATAATTAGTACGGTCGTATGGGTAGTATTTATGTTGATGATGATGAGGAGCCTACAAATGATATTTGAGCTGAAAGAAGTATTGATGCTCAGTCGGTTGTTTTAGATGGTAGTGGAATGATTGTATGTTTATCGAGAGTTTTGTTGTATAGTTAATGGTACTATGGAATAAATAATCATCTAAGTATTGTTACACTATTTTTTTTCCTAAAACTTTTTGAAAGTATATGTTGAATGATACCAGTAACCATGGAAGGTTATTCAGATATTTTTAAAAAGTAGATGATATGCGCATAATGAAGGAATAAGAAGATAATGAGATGGTTGATTGTATTCATGAGCTCATGATTGATATAAGGACTAAGTGATATCATGGTTTTTGTATATAGAATTTTGAGGATTTTGGTACGTGGAAAGTGTTAAATTTTAACTGCATTCATGTTTTCACTAATGTTCAATGGGTATTCATTTTTCAAGAGAATACATGATTAAGGAATTCGAATGTTTGGAATGTGACCAACAAGACATATCTTATGATATTTGGGGATCAATGATGGTATTAAATCTATGGTAATCATTTTCACTATATTATGAGAGTGGACTGCAGTATTACGGACAATCCTAAAGGTTGGAATGGATTATGTTGGACATAAGTTAGTATTGGTTAAGGATAGAAGGTTTTTTTTTATATTATTGATAGGATGTTATAGTAATATAGTTTTAGAAAAAGGATAACCTACAGGACGGGCAACATCCCATCGCGTCGGACAAGGCTGTGGGAATCGAACCCACAACCGAAGTGCGACTGGCCTTTATCGCCTACCACTATCCTACAAGAAGTCCCTGGTTGATAGAAACTAGTTTTATTTTTTTTAATAGGTATGATATATGAAGTATAAGTTAATTTTTGGAACCATATATGATTAATATAACCATAATAGAGACTTATAAATTTTTCTAACCTTTTGTTTGAAATAGATGGAATGACCCATCATTCTATCACATGATCTGCTATCACATCACGAATAACAAATTCAACTTCATTTCTTTAAGGGATGAAGTGAAAATTGTTAAATTCATGAACAACAGTGAGATTGTACAAAAATCATGTAAGTATTTCTTTTAATTCATCAACATTAGGGAAATGATCTAGAAAACTAAATATGTTGTCCTAGTTCCCTTATATCCGATGAATCAGATGGTACCTTAGATCATCACAAATCTATAGCATTGTGATTGTTGGCTTTTTCATAGCCATGTTCTCTACCACTCTCCATCAGAACATGGTGCTTAGGTTTCTCTTCCATATCCATATTTTCACCAATGTTATCCTACGTGGAAACCCAGTGATGAGTTAATTTGGGTAACCATTACATTTCATACTTTAGTTTTTAAATCTGTGTTTTGGTATTCCTTTTTATGATGTGGGTTTCTATTAAACAATCTTTCGAGTAGTAAACCATTTATAACCCCGATGAATTTCGCGGGAAAAATTCATTTTAAGGGGGGTAGAATGTAACACCCCGAGATTTAATGAAAAATATTCTTTTAATATCATTTATGTCTTGTGTTGTATGCTACAACAAGATTACCTTGCGCTACACGCAACACTGTATAAGCTTGCAGTATACACAACACTATTCTTGGATCGTGTTACACAAAATTTTGATAATAGTTATTCTACGCAACATTGAGAATATATATATATATATATTCTATGTATAAATTAAATATGGTTGGATTTTGTTATACAAAACAATGAAGGATTATTTCACAACACACAACCCTCACTTGGCTTGCATTACACGCAATCGCGACCTTCCTCGATAGCGTGTGTTGTACGCAATACCGGGTTTTACTAAACAACAATATATTATTATAATATTATTATCAACTGGATTTTATGAATATTAATAACTTAATTTTGAATTTTATAACATTATTATTCATCTTACACATTTTCTAGAACATGGTATAAGAACAAAATAAAGTTTTCGGGTAAAATAAGTATTTTTCAAAAAATGCAGTTTTGCCGCCTTTTGATGGCGCATCCACTTTAAATCTAGTTTTTGACATGTTTATAAGTAAAATTTGACAAAATAAAATTCTTCTTTGGAATCAAGAAATAAAAATTTACTTTGGATAAATTTTTCATATTATTCTGTTAACATTCATATTTTGATGAATAGTAAAAACACGCTATATTTAAATTAAAAACAACTTTTTCATTGCAATAATTTATATGGTTAAATTATAATATTGAATGGTTTTAAAGTATAAATAGAATATATTTTTACCATTTAATGTAATGTATGTCATTATCATTGATTTTACATTAAATTCGTAGGTTAAATCAATTCAATCTTTTGCAATGTTTTAAAGAAAACCCCGTTTTCTTTCGACAAAGGGATTAATTTTCATTTAATTTCTGCAACTTTTGTGTATTGAATTTGGAAAAATGGATTCCATATTTGGAATCAGTGGGTCCAAATTATGTTAATAAGATACTTTTTATTTTTGGGAATTATGAATAGTAACTACGGTAAATTTTATTTACCATAGTTAAAGGTAAATCGGGTAATTAAGGGTAAATATAATATTATAAAATTACACTAAAACATGCCAAAATTCTATTGGATGGCTAAACGTAGACCCATATAACCTAAGGTTCGGATTAGATTCATTATTTGGACTTTTGACAATAAATATAATTTAATTATTATTAAAACCAAAGAAAGTGACAACATGTCACTCTCTTAAATCTTATAGGTATAATAATTTTAATTTATTGATAAACATCATAAAACTTAGAAAATGAATAGTATAAAAAAGTCTAATAAAATTATATACATCATGATAATTTATTTAGAATTTTTAGGGATTAAATAATTGTCATTAATGGTGATACATTAATGATACAGAAATTATTTATTAAGTGGGAAATAAGTAATATAGTTTTTATTGAAATAATAATACCCATTAAAAGACCCACAAACCTGACCAAAACTTATTTTCAGTTTATATCTACACATTAAGAATACAATTACCTAATATATAATGATTTGGAGCCTTAGAAATGTTATTATGACACTTATATTATTTTATTTTAAATGATGCCAAAGTTGTCACCTTTATAATTTAATAAATATAAAAATTTAACTATTGTTATTTTAAGATGATAAATTCGAGTAAAATTATTATTGTAAAATTTAATAGATTTATATTCA
This sequence comes from Viscum album, assembly GCA_963277665.1. Taxonomy (NCBI): domain Eukaryota; kingdom Viridiplantae; phylum Streptophyta; class Magnoliopsida; order Santalales; family Viscaceae; genus Viscum; species Viscum album. The sequence goes on along the minus strand of OY728158.1, from coordinate 433,332,080 downwards.
TCATAGAATTTTAGTTTTAATTTTTATTCAACAAATAAGTATATTAAATAATTTTACAAAAATGTTTTAGAAATTATTTTATTAAGAGATAAACCAAATAAATGGTTTTAAAAATAATAAATTAAATATTATATGGACTATTTAATGTGATCCAATAATTTTATAGATACATATTACATTTTATTAATCTATTACATCTTTTAGTTCGAACAAAACTTCTGTATATATTTTATTTAAATTCAAATAAATGAATAGTGTCAAAATTGACACTATTGTTATTTTATAAAACAAACATATTATAAAATTGTTTAAAAATCAAAAAAAATATTTAAAAATTAGAAATTTAAATTTATATGGTCTATAATATTATAAAGTAACCAATTATGGAAAATTCACAACAAATAAGTAATTATTTGTCATAATGTAAAATTTAGAATTTTATTACCACAAATAAACTTAAATAGATTAAATAAGGATAAATCAAAATGATAAGGTTTAAAATAAGATCCAAACAAGTCTAAATTTGATTGGTTGATGCGATTTAAACCCTATATCATCTAATCATTGAATATGAGTCATTTTTGGAGGTTTTTAAGTGGGGTAAGATTTATTATAAATTAATATTATTAAGAATTGCAAAGGTGCCCCTCTCATACCTTATAAAAGGGCACCTCCTACCTCTCTTCCAGACACCACGTTGAGCCTTCATTATCGGCAAATACCTGCCCATTTTCCTTCTCAATTTCCCTAGAAACATCCTAGAGGTCCTGGTCTTATTCAAAGACCAATTTTAGTACCCTAAGAGGAGGATTCAAGGAGGCGTGTCAAAGAAGAGGTAATATTTGTTACCGATTCTTCCAATTTTCTTTCTTCTTTAAATTCTTCTTATTTAATTGTTTCATTATGAAGTAATAACATCAGTATCACTAATATACTTATATGTTATTATAAGTATGAAACAACCACATTTCACCATCTATCTATCCTATGGAAAATGAAATCACCGCGCGTGCGTACGTACGGAATACCGTCTCCACGCCGTGGTGTAATCTATTTTCCACCACCACCTTACTTGGATGGGTATAATGGTGTAAATAATAACTATATATGATTATTTTAAAGAGATATTGATTCTGAAATATTATTCATACACTCTAATACAATTCCATGATCATGATAACGATATCATCGCCCGTGCGTACGTACGGACTACCGTCTCCACAACGCGATGAGATTCATTCTCCACGTTAACCATTCATGAATGATTATAAAGTATATATAATAATTAATCATGAAATATATGACATAATAATGATACTGGATTTATGCGTATATATATGTATGTCATCTACTTAATTCCAGTCAACTCAATAAGAAAACGAAAACATCATTCATGCGTACGTACGGCCTACCATCTCCATGAACGATGTATTTCTTTCCATCTACTAATCTATTATATATATGTATATTTTGAATATATATTATATATAAATCATGTTTTATATTATCTAATTAAGTAATCATGATCTAAGTAATCATATGAATAATTACAAGTCAAAACATGGATGACAAATGAAAGGATTTTACCAAAAACGCTCTTTAACATGGAATTTACCAAAGAACGGGTAATATAAAGTCATAAGTGAACCATATATGATATCATAACAATATGTATGATTCTAGAATAAGTCAATGAAATTATTTAAATCATTATACAAGAGGTTCGGACACTTACGAAGCATATCAGACCTAAGGTAAGGGAAATATCACAATCTCATTTTTATCCGAGATTGTTTATACATCAGAAATTACAAGGGTGTATTTTATCATGCACATCCATGTTTCCTAAATATGTAATATTATTTCCATCCACCTACAATTTTTTAAATCCAATTTTACCCTTTGGATAGTTTTTATTAAAATATATGAAAGGAATATTTTGTCATTTTTCGTACGAGGTACTTTTTGACTTTTCCGACAAAAGTACGAGAAGAATGTTTTTTTTAACTTATACTGCATTAAAGGATTTTTACGGTTTTATAAAGCAATATTTTCATGAAGGTTCCTCAATAATATTTCATGACTATTTTCAAGAAAATCTTTTTCTTTTGAAAATTCATGACATTTTGTGAAAAGAAAATTATTTTAAAGAAGAAAGGATATTTTCCTTAAGAATTCATTTCAAGTGTTTTTTCAAAACCATTTTCCATATAAAATGAAATTATTTCATATGTGTATGTTTAAGTATAATGTCTCTTTTATATACATGGTTTCACTTTTCTTATTATGAAATTATAACCATTTGCTTTATATGGATTATGAAATGATGGGATGATGTTTATGAAACCCATTTTATTCTTTGGGTTATGATGAATGTTTTAAGTTTATTTTGTGGCACAAGTAAGAATGATTTCACTATGAGATGGTTGGGACCTATATCTCCCTTCAATGCAATGCGTAAAAATTTATATCTCATGAGATAGACATGGCTGGAATGGAAAGTTAAATCGGTTCAGTAATACAGTACTGGAATGAGGAGTGAACTCGATTCAGAAAGGGACTTTGTCCACTAATATGGTCTTGGCAGCAAGGCCTTGGCTACTATGGAAATCATATCATGTGCTTAATGGTTCCCACAATTACATGTTTTATTCCCATGCTATTTTATCATTCATAATGTTTCTTTGTGATCTATGCCTTACGTACTTCCATGTTTTATGTCATTGCTCAAGATTTTTTTGTTTAAACATTATGTTCATGTTTTTAAGTTCAAATGTATATGCTATGTATTATTTTATCCATGCTTACCCTTACTGAGCATTTGAGCTCACCATTTTTATGTTTTCTTTTCCCCAGGATATAAAGAAAGGATTTAGGTATTAAAAAAGGGGAAGATATTTATTGGAGATGTTGAAGATCTTTCACCACGATTAGAATATTACGTTCCATGTTTCCAAAGACACTAAACTATTACGGTCCTTGTCTGTGTTTTTTTTATGTACTAAGTATTCCTCAAAAGTAATGTAATCTCCATGTACGTCAAGATTCGGGTATCTACATTATATTATAATTATATAGGAATAAAAATATCATAAATATATTATAAAAACATTAAATACATTATTATAGCCTTCTGTTATAGGTGGTTATGAAAAACGAATAACATCTATTCACGAGGCAGTAGCCCAATGTAAGCATGAAAGTTTATTTCATATACCATTCGATAAAATAAGGGATGAATTTATGTCTTCTACATAACATAAAAATTAATATTATGATTTATTATACTTATTTTATTATATATTCATGCATTAATAAACAGTTAAGGAGGTTTAGGAAGAAATAATATAAAATGCTTGGATAAAGATGTTACCACTACAAAAAAAATGACCCGATTAGGGGGGGGGTTTCTTTGTTTAGTGGGGGTTATAACCCTCTGTAAATACATTAGAGGTGCTTATTGGGAGACTATATTATGTACCGACATACACATGTAAGATGTGGTTTTGAGGAACCACTAGTAATTTAATGGCTAATTTATAGGCGGTTATATTAGAGGGGGATAAAACCCCCTTTAATTTAACTACAAAATCTACATTGGGGGGGGGGGTTAACCCCCTTTAATTTATTTTACAAATTATAGGTGATTATAAACCAATAAATGTTTTTATACACATATTAGATGTGGTTTTTAAATCCACCTCCAATTAAAGCTAAATTATAGTGGATTTCACCCCCCCCCCACCAAATTAATTCAAAAGCAGCATATTTAGAGGTGGGATCAAAACATGCTCTAGAGTGATTTTTCACTTAGTTTTGATTGGTTTATAACCCACTATAAGTGAATTAGTTGTGTTTATGAGGAAACATCACTAATATCCAGGCATGATACTATTAGACACTGTTTTGAGGAAACGATGCTAAAGTAATGGATAATTTAGAGTCAATTATACTAGTGGGGGTTAAAACATCCCTCTAATTTCACCACATAATCTCAAATTTGAGGGGGGTTTAACTCCATATAATTTATCTAAACAATTATCTGAATTTTATGCTAATTGTTTTGTAAGACACATATTAGGGGTGGTTTTGGAAACTACCTCTATTTAAGGATGAATTGGATGGGGTTTTAACCCCCTATTATTGAGACACACACCACATATTTAATGTTATATTTAAACGCACTTTTGATTGTTAATTTTTATTTTTTTAAATATATTTCACATGAAAGCATCCACTCTTATTCCCCCATTCCCCTATGAACACCATCCTATTCTAGGTTGTTGATGTTCCACATATCATTCACTCTCATTCCCGAGGGTCAGTGGCTCCCTTCCCCCACCCCTCATGTTCACTTGTGATCCTCCTAATCCATTTTTAGCACCACCAATCCCTCTCAAATTAATCAAGGTTTTCCAGCCACTCACACCTTATTAAACATTCCACTGATGGGCCTCAATATTGGGGTCAACACACTACCAATATGGCACCTCAACCTCCCCTCTAATATCACCAAACAATCTCAGTTTTGAGGTGGTGTTAACCACATCTAATTTATCCAAAAAATTAGTGGTCAGTGGAAACTACTGCTAATTGATTTGTATGACACATAGTAGAGGTATATTTGGAAAATACCTATATTTAAGGATGAATTATAGGGGGTTTTAACACCATATAATTGTTACACATTCCATATATTTAAGGTAAGTTTCAAAAACCACTTTAATTATTAATTTTAATATTTTAAAATATCTCTCCCTTGTAAGACCCCCCCCCCATGTTCCCACATTCCCCTACGATCCCCCCTCCTATTTTAGGTGGTTCTTTTTCCCCATATCATTCACTCCCATTCCCGATGGTCAATGGTTCTCTTCCCCACACCACTCATGTTCTCTTGTGATCCTCCCACTCTAGTGTGAGAACCACCAATCCCCCACCAATTTATCGAGGCTTTCCACCCATTCACGCCTAATAATACATTCCCCTAGTAGGTTTTGAACCTCAAATAAATACACTATCAACCCGGCTCCTCAACCACTATGTCAAACCAATTTTGATAATATCATTACAAATTATTATATTTAGATATGTTGTGAAACTGATGGAAAGAAAACATTTTCTAATATATATTTAAATATATATATATATAATGTATATGTATTGATTTAAACAAATATATACACTTTAATATTATATATGTTTGCATTTATGTTATAATTTATTCAAAAAAATGTATTTATGTTATCATACGCTTAAATTATAATCAAAATATACATTTATATAAAATATATATTTTATATGTGTATTTTGATATATTTGATTTCATATATTTTATAATTCGATATATGATTAGTATATTCAAATATATTTCTATACTTTTAAATATATTTATTCAAATTTTTTATATACATAAATTCATCATTATATATTATGTACATCCCTATTTATGTAATATATATAAGTATTTATTTAATATATTTCTATAATTTCCTTAAAAATATATTTAATTAATGTATCTCAATACATATATTTATTACTATGTTCGTTAATATATATTTATTTGTATAGTATTATTTATAATTAGTATTATGTGAAATACAAATATATAAAAACAATTCATGTAAATATTGATGTTATATTTAATTAATATTATATGAAATAAAATTTTATATTATATATAATTAATAGGTATATTATATATAATTAATATATAGATTATATATAACTAATATGTATATATATAATATATAATTAAAAAAATATGAAATAAAATTTATACAAATATATAATTAGTATTATATAAAATAAAAATCATAAAAATAATTTATAATATACTTCAATACATATATTTATTATTATGCACATTAATATATACGAATTTCAATTAATATAATTGTATAATATTACTTGTATTACTATATATGTATTTCAATATATATAATTTTATAATACTGTGTACATTAGTATATATTTATTTCTATACATTGTATAACATAAAATATTAATTGTATATTATATAAAATTATAGACCTATTATCTAAATATATATATATTATAACTATAATTTAAACAATAAAAAGTACAGGAATGGGTTTTTATATGATATATTTTAAAAATAAATAACTTTATCTATATATTTATATAATATTTTTATGCTTCTATAATATCTATAATTAATAATATGTGGAATTCAAATTTTACAAATATATATATATAAATGCACAGAATATTATACAGTTATATATATTTATTCCTATAAATACAATTATATAAAATCATATAAATATTTTATATAAAATGTTCATATAATGTAATTAAATACATTTATATGTATTATTTTAGTTATATATATATATATTATGGGATTAGTTTTTTTAAATAGTGGGGGTCCACAACCCCTCTACTTTAAGATATTATAGGGGTTTTTGAACCCCCTCCAATTTGTGACATTAATTTGGGGTTTTGATCGCCTACTATTTTAAGATATTAGAGGTAGTTGTGAACTACCTATAATCTCATTGAATACCAGTGGATATGAACCCCATCTATTTTCATATTTAGAGGGGTTAAAACCCCCATTTAAAATCTAGTAGGACATTAAAAGAATGATGTTATAAAACATATTGCGGGTTTAAAATCCCACCTAAATAAAGAAATAATATATGGTTCGAAAATCCAATAAATTTCATAACTAGCGAGGGTTCTACGTATCCCCCTATAATTTATAAAAAAATTAATTTAGAGGGGTTTTAGAACCCCATATAAATTCTATGATTATATGTGTTTCTGAATAACCTCTTCTAATTAGATAGAAAAACGAATTTAGATGTGGTTGTTCATAAACCCCCTGAATAAAAGCCTCATGTATGTTTTTTTTGTATTTTACCTATTATTCGTGAAAATTATATTGGTTTTCACCAAATAAAATAAAATTTTGTATTTATGAAAATCTAGGGATTCAAGTATGAGAGGATGTATTTAAAGTTGTTTTTTAGAATTTTGCAAAAAGTTTGTTGAATAGGAAATAAGATTGGAGAAGCAGTGTGGTGTCTCAGACCCGGGTTCCACATAATGGGTGCCCCAACCCTGGTGGGACACATGGCCTCAAGTTAATATCCCCAAATTCTAGAGGTTTCCAACTACCATTTAGGGACTTTGGAGTGTCAGTGGGGTGATTATCCCTCATTCCAAACGTGTAGTGCAACAAATGATTATAAACATGGGTAAATAGTTGAAGCAATATAATTAAACATAAGGCAATGAAGAAAATAAATAAAAGAGTAAATATAAATGAAACAACATGAGTAACATTAAAAAATTTGTGATATTTCATCTCACAAGGAAACTAGAAATCATGGATACAAGATAGCAAGCACAATATGTTCCACCTAAGTATAAAGGAAATAAAATAATATCCCTATAATATTGAGATCTAGTTCATTAATATGTTATCAACATCTTTCCAAAGAGGCATGAAATCATGTATTTGAAGCTGTATTCTTCCCTTTTTCAGCACCATCAACCATGTAATCAACTCTAGGTACCCAACAGAACCTGGAGAAGGTGTGAGAAAATTATTTGTGGGCCACCCCCAACGGTGAATACAACATCTAGCTCGTGTAATTTAAATGTAAAAGGGTGAAAGCATACATAAATAAATCAAAAAAGTACAATTTATCTAAATACCCAAGTACATTATTTATCCCTCATCTTGCGTCTAAACATTATTAGTCCATTAGTAGGTTATTAATAGTTTATAAATAAGTCACATATTAACAATTGAAAGGGTTCTAAGTTGTAACAAAGCAACCTATAATGATATTTAATAGTGATGTCCCATGGTAATAAAAAAGGCTACGTAGACCACAAGGGTCACTAGATGAGTAATAAATATACCCCACCATGGGGAAAGAGTGTGATCCACGGAGAATTGTTCATGGAATTCCACAATGATATGCCTACTGAGTCTAAGGAGTTCATCCTTGGTAAAATAGAGATATGCAGTTATTAGGCTCGATGGGCTTTATCCATTGCACTGGCCTGTCAATAATGAATCCAATGAGTGTATCTGAGGCATCCTATGATAATATGTTAATTATCATGCAGTGTCATACTAGGAATACAAGAATACACAAGGAACATGATCTCGGAGGGTCTCATCCCATGAAAGTCATATCCTTGAATCAGAATGGGGTCTCGAGTTCTCATGGAATTCACCGATCAGAATCCAAGGAGAGATTGAGTTCGGGAATTCCTATTTGATTATGAAGTTGTTTAATATTTCATTTAATTTAATCCATTCCTTTCATTGGAGTCATAAGTTAAAGCATCATGAATCCTTTTAATCAAGTCGTAATTAATCAATAAGTCCATTAAATTCATATTCCATATTAAAGGTTCATTCTAATACCTTCCATTAATGTGTTATGTGGTTCTATATATATGCATACTACTATTCAATTACATTTAAGGCCATGTAATATACTAATTATACATTCCAATTCTCATTTCACATTTTATTATCAAACTGAACTATTTACCTTAGGTGCGTCAAGTGGTGTATAACAACACTTCTTTTAATTAGGAACATAATCATGACATATTATATAATATTTTCAAATGAAACATTATATAATATCAATATTTATAGTGTCATTGGGGCTTAAGAACATTACATAATGACGTAAAACATGAAACACAACCTTTTTATTGAAAACATCCTTTACGTGACCACTACATTCCCCCATATATAGCTTTAGATGGGAAAACCTAAGAAAATGAACAGGAAAAGATTGAGATATAAAGCCTAGTACGTTAGTAATAAAGTCATAACATTAAGAATACAATACATGTTAGGCAATAGGAATATCAATGGATTATAAAAGAAACACAAATATAAAGGCATGATAACATAGAAATGTTGCAACAACACTTAACATGGTATTAGCATGAGCCAAGGCTCATTGCACAAAAAACATGAGAAAAACATCATTGAACATTAATTAGCATGAGTAAACCCTCATTGTACTTGATGTATCATGATACTAAACAATACATAGTTCATTGGAGCACTATCACAGTGCACCCTTCTAAAACATTTCATTTCATGCATAAGTGTGCCACACGGATCTTACAACATAGAATCATAAAAAAATCATCATTTATTCCACGTTAAAGGATTGTATAATTCATAAATAAAACAAAATAATCAATAATTAAATGTGCACAAAGGGTAATACCCTTGATATATAAAAACGAATGGTATTCACTACACAATGACATTGGCTTGCAAAATCATGGTGCAATTTCAGCAGCATAACGGTGTGACATAAGAGTTCATAAAAATGGTTGATGAGAGTGGAAGAGGTGTCTAATGATATTTAAATTAAATTAAAAGTAAGGGGTTATATAGATACATGTCCCAGAATTTGTAATTTAATTGATATTTTTAATAAAAAATAATTTATTGAATGTAAATGAGGAGAGAGAATCCCATAAGGAATTTCGTCATGGTAATGAGTGCACATGGGAGACATTAATGAGATGGAATGGTGAATCTCATCACTCAAAAATAATTATGGAAGTATGGGGGAGGCGAAAAATCATACCCCAACATTATTAATTGAAAATAAAAGGGTATAATCACATAATGAAATTTGGAAAAAATTGTGAATGGAAGAAATCCTTTACATGGAAGTGTGATCCCAATGGCCTTAGAGGGGATGGAGAGAGGGTTCATGAGAGCATGTGGTGCCTTGTGAGGATTTTAGAGAGATGATGGAAGGGGTTAGTGGAGCCAAAAATTATTTTAGTGAATAAGATGTGGGATAATGGGTGGGTTGATATTGGAAAAGGGAGGTAATTGTTTATTGTTTAGGTTTGGGTCACCGCACATTAAACTAATCCAATCCACAAACCAGCCAATGGTTTTTTCATACTATGTTTGCCAATGTGGAGTGGAAAAAAATTAAAAGTCCAATTTCTGAACATATATTTCCCTAACATAATGTTTATAGTATTTTATTACATCAATATTGGGTTATTATGATCTCATAAAACATATTTTATATTTAAACGGTATTTAATTTTTACCCAAAAATTCAACTATCTCAGAAAATTATGAAAAATTAACCATTGGATACTTTTGAAATCTTGATTCAAAATATAATATTCATTTTATCTAAATTACTTTTTAAACAAGTTAATTTTTTACTTTTAAAATAAAAAACGACATTTATCGACAATTCATGTGTTTTGACAAAAATAGCATTCAGTCCTTAATAAAAATCAAAATCATATTCATAATATTTCAATGGTCATTTATATTATATAAAAATTAATCTTGTAATAATATTTAATTAAAAAATAATTTTATTCAAAAATCCATTAATTCATCAACATATATTTCTTAGTTTAATATTAACTAAAAAAAATGCAATTTGTGATTTAAAAACTATTTACAATATAACAATAATAAAATGAATTTATATTATTTATTACATACAAAATTAATTCACATAATAATAGTGCTATGGTATTGTTACATAACCCATTATAACTCATATTTTCGTGTACCATGATACCGCGGGTAAAGCCCGAAACTCCTTGTCGGAGTTTTCACTCCAAGGTACATATGTTCCAGAGCCGCCTCTACCTATTCGTATCCAGACAGGGATTTATTTTCATAAAAAACCACTTACTAAATACACACCAAAATTTAGGGATTCTTTTATTATACTTAGTCTTATCTCTAAGGCTTCACTAGGGTTTTCTAATCGTAATCCCAAAAATAACTATACTTGTCCTCTGATACCAACAATAACAACCTTGCTTTTTATTAAACACTTTGACATGATTTGTTACGTAAAACATTCACTTGAAAAACAAAGAATATAGATAGGTATAGTGTCTTTGGGACTTAGGAACATTACATAACGACTTACAACATTAAACAAAACCTCTTTTTTGAAAACATTCTCTACAATACCAATGCATTCCCTCATACATAGCATTTAATGGGATAACCTGAGAACGTTCATATGAAAAGGGTGATCAATAAAGCCTAGTAATGGATTAAAAAAGGAATAACATGATAAAATACAAAACATGTAAGTAAATAAGAATATCAAGGGAGCATAAAAGAATCAGGAACATGCTGGCATGATAACATGGAAATGTGGAAAAACACTTAACATGGTATTAGCATAATACAAGGATAATAGCAGATAGAGAATGAGTAAAAACACATTTCAATTGAATTATAATGAGTAAATACTCAATTCACTAGATGTATCATGATAATAAACATTACCCAATCCATTAGAGCGCTGTTAGGGAACACCCTTCTTAAACATTTCATTTCAAGCATTAGTGTGCCACATGGATATAGAAAATGGGATCATAAGATATCATCATTTATTCCATGATAAAGTAATTTGGAATTCATATATGAAACTATATAATCAATAATTAATTGTTCATAAGGGTGAATACCCTTGATAGATAAATGGGAATGTTATTCACTACAGAATGACTTTGTCTTGGAAAATCGTGGTTCAATTTCGGCATCATAACGGCGTAACATAAGAGTTCATAAAAATGGTTGATAAGAGTGGAAGGGGAGTCACATCATATTTAAATGAAATGGTAAGTAAGGGGTTAATATATATACATGTCCCAACATATGTAATGTAATTTATATTTGTAATACAAAACAATTTCATGAATATAAATGAGGACAGATTAATCCCTTATAAAATTTTTGCATTGTAACGGGTGTACATGGGAGGCATTGATGAGAGAGAAAGGGTTATCTCATCACTAATACAAAAGGAGGGATATTCATGGGAGGTGATAAATCATACCCCAACATTTGTAATTGAAAATAAATGGAAATAACAAGATACAGAAATTTGGAAAAAATTGAGAACGTAAGAAAACCCTTACTTGGAAGTGTGATCCCAAAGTCTTGGGTGGGGATTGAGAGAGGCTTATTGGGATATAGGCTCTCCTTGTGATGGTTCTAGAGGAAGTAGGGAAGGTTTCAGTCTAGATCCAAAGGCTTTAAGGGAAGAGGAATTGGGAGCATGTTTTGGTTTATATAGGAAAGGAATTGTAATTCTTTATTATTTAGGTTTGGGTAACCACCCATTAAACTAATCCAATCCACAAACCAACCCCTGTTTTTTGCCTGTTGTTTTTTACAAAGTGGAATGGAAAAAAATATTTTATATGTACATTGGCCTACCTTCTTAAAATAATAGGGATTCTTATGTGAAGGTGTGCCACACTCTCAAGGAAATCAATTTAAAAAGGTAAAATGTTTTATAAGTTGTGAAGGGTGCACTAAATAATTGTAAAATAAATCAAACAGAACTAAAATAACATTATTTTAAACATAAAAAAAATAATGGTCGAACATAATTTTTAGATTATTTTATTACATCACTATTGGTTCATTATGACGTCATAAAACACATTATATATTTTAACGGTTTTTAGTTTTTACCCCAAAATTTGACTATCATAGAAAATTGTGAAACATTTACAATTGGATAATATCTACATCTGGGATCCAAAAATAATATTTATTTTATCTAAATAATTTTCTAAATATTTGGATTGTTATTTTAAAATAAAAACCAACATTTATCGAAAATTCATGGGTTTTGACAAAAATAACTCTCAAACCTTAATAAAAATGACAGTCGTTTTCATAATAATTATACAGTCATTAATATTAACTGAAACATAATACGGTAATAATATTTAATTAAAATATTTTTTAATTCAAAAATCCATTAATTCATCAAAATATATTTTTTAATTGAATATTAACTAAAAATACTATTTGTTCTTTAAAAACTATTTACATCATAAAAATAATAAAATGAATGTATATTTTTTATTATATAAAAAATGCATATGATCATAGTGATGAGGTCTTGTTACTAAACCACATATAACACACCCATACGACCAAAGGGTTGGGATTGTGATGGTGACAGACTCCTGGGGTGGCTCTGATAACATCACTCAGGTGATAATAGTTATCAACTTTCACTTATCCCATAGGTGTTTTTTCTCAAGATTACTATGTTAAATCTCGTCTTGTGCTTGATCAAGAGTGAAGACTAATGACGCCACCTCTTTCCGAGCTTCGTCAAATGGGCTTCTTGTAGGGCCTGTCTACTGGATGAGGCCATCTCTTCCTTTATCTAAGTAAATTGGATTTATTAAGGCCTTATATATATACAAATCATGTGATCACTATTAAATGGATTTATTATCTATAGTAACAACTCTTAATGGTATTTTGAAATCTAGAAGAATAAATCGATGGAAGTGCATATTTTATATAACCATTTTTCATAATAATACATTTCAATAGATCGAGAGAAATTTTCATTGATAAATGTTTGGGTCTTTACATGGAGAGCATACATGGTACTTTCCATTATTCAATTCACATTGTAAACATGCCCTTTAATATATAAATACTCACCCTTAGGAATATTAATCCATGGAACACTCAAACGGTGGCTCAGACATGTCAAAACACTAAAAAGACAATTATGGTATAACATCGTACTTGGGATGAATGGAGATTTGTGCATAAACACTAACAAAAATTAAATATTTGGAAAGGGCATAAACAAATGGATATAAAGAATATAATAATGAAATATAAATTATATAAACGAAACCAGATGAAATCGATGGGCCCACACGACAATTCCAAAATCAATGAAATTGAGGGATATGTCATAGACACCCATATTAGGCTTGTATGACTCTCCTCCTCCGATATTTTCCCTTAATTTGGCACAAATCTGGGTAGATCTAAAAAATGATGAAAATCGCTCACACCTCGATAACTATGTAAAAATCAAAAGAGAAAGAGACATGCTTAAACTGAATTCTGTACGTACCATTACAAATCCTATATGATGAATGGAAGCTCGAATGGATCCCGGGTGAAGTAGATATATGGATTCCCACATTAGGTCTTAAAAAATCCTCTATTTGAGATAAAAATAGGTTAATATCACTTGTTTTAAGATTAGGGAAGGAGTAGGGATCTAATTATATTATTAAGTGAAAAAGGATAATTTAACCAGTAAAATATCATGGGAATGTTTTGTTTTCACGGTCTGAAACCCCATTCTCAAACCACACACGGTTACCTGGGAAGAAGGGTAAAATGCATAGTTAGGTCGGATGACCTTGTGCTAACCATCCAATAAGATTGTATCCGAAAATTGATCATCCACATGGTTATCGAAAATCGTGCACCAACTGTGTGCTAACCATGTGACATGGCCTATTTACCGAAAAAGATGGGTTCTCGGCTTCGAACATTACCCAGACACCCTTAATAACATTAATAACTCATTAAAATCCATATTATGTCAAAAGTATATATTTAGAATGAAATTTAAATGTTACATAACAGAGTGAAACACTCTGTTCTTACAGTCTCCCCCATTAAAAAACGCATTCCCAAATTCAACTTTGATTGGTGGAGAAACACTATCTGATAATTAATATGGCCATTAGGAATTTACGCAAGACTTCTTCTTCCTATTCTCTCCCTAAATATGGTAATACTACTATTTCACCCATACTAGAGGAACATACTAGACTCAAAGATCCATCGTTCTCTGTTCAAATATGTGTATTGAATACTCCAAAAAGTTATCATCAGCATCTAACTCAACTAAAATGTGATCAATGTTATGAGAGGGGTTTACATGATACCATTAGTGCTTTGAAACGTTTCATAGGTCTTGCATGGAACAATACCTCTAAGGTAGTATAAATCGATAGGATTTCGACCCGACTCTCTCCATTATTTCTAACAGCCCTATGTAATGGGGTGATAGATTACCTTGCTTTTGTAACTGTATATTCCATAGCATAGATGATTCTGGAAAAAAACATAATACCAAACTTCAAACTCCAGAGGACGTTGATGGCGATCAAAATATTAATTTTTTCTTGACTGTGCAGTAGCCATACATTTTCTAATTAACTGAACCTACTCTGAAGTCTTCTGAATGAGAAATGACCTTATAGGCCTACCTATCCTACATCTATCTAACATAGGGGTGAAAAAATGGTCTACAGAATAAGGCCTCAATTGGAGCCATCTTATTTTTCTCCTGGAAGATGTTATTATAGCTTAAATCAGGGAGAGGGATATGATTTTCCCAAGAACCACCAAAATCAAGGAAACATACTTAGATTATATCCTCTAGAACATGTATTGTTTATTCTGTTTCCCCATCAGTCTATGGTGGAAAATTCATTCTTATAAGGACCCATATTCCCATATCCTTTTACAAACCCTTCCAGAATCGTGATGTAGAATGAAGATCCCAACTTGAAAAAATTGTAAAAAGGACCCCATGGGGTTTAATAATCTCATAGACAAAAAATTTTCTTAGATCATCAACTGAGAAGTATCCTAAATAGGAATGAAGAGGTATGATTCGTTAGTTGGTCATTGACTATCCATATATCATCACTACCCCTCAGAGACCTAGTTATTCTACTATAAAATCCATTGTAACATCTTCCCATTTCTATCTTGGGATTGGAAGAAGCTGTAACAAGCCTACAAGTCGTTGGTTCACCACTTTCACCAGCTGATAGGTTGAACACCTAGTGATATAGCCTTATATCAAAAATTTCATTCCTGCCCTCCAATACTAGCATCGCATATCCCAAAACATCTTGTAGATTCCATGATGAACTAACCACGTATATGTGTGGGACTCTTTCATACAATCCACACTCATATTAATAGGAACCTATATACATCCATGTAGATAAAGGACACCATATCAGTCCACTACCCAATCTAGAGGAGGGTTATCTCCTGATATAGGTTCACAGAGAACCAAGATTTCATGATCTAAAAATTTTATACTATTCACATTCTCAATAAGGGAAGAGATAAATATCAAGGATGATAGATAAGACTTATCGTAACAATAATGGAACTCCATTCGATGATTAGAAAAGAGGTCCCTTAACATACACTCATCGTTAGCTTCCATGTACTTCATGTTGCTATGTTTTATATCACAACATATCTACAACTACTTTACCATTCCTAGGTGTATAGGAAAGCTCAAAATCGATGGATTGTAGATATTCAACCCATATTCACTATCTATGGTTCGTGTAACACTTAGAAAAGATATATTTGAGGCTCTTGTGTTCCGTTTACATCATCAAATTCTCACCAAAAAGATAATGTCTTCGGAACTGTAAGGATCAGATAACTATGGCTAGCTCAAGATCGTGAATCATGTAATTTCACTCTTGAGGCCTTGGCTACCGAGATATTTATGCTACAAAATTTTTATCATGCAATAGCACTGCTCATAAAACAAATCCAAATGCATCATAGA
Organism: Viscum album; assembly: GCA_963277665.1. Classification (NCBI taxonomy): domain Eukaryota; kingdom Viridiplantae; phylum Streptophyta; class Magnoliopsida; order Santalales; family Viscaceae; genus Viscum; species Viscum album. The sequence continues at coordinate 433,315,659 of OY728158.1, read as the reverse complement.
AGAGAGTATAACCTACACCTGGCTCCGAAAGACTTAGAATATGTTCGGATACATGCCTCACATTCAGCTTTAGAAAGGGTTTCTCACAAGTTTCTAACCACAGGAACTTGACTCCCTTCTTAGTAAGACAAGTGAAAGGTGAATAATGGTAGGAAAATTCCTCTATGAAATGACTATAATACCCAGACATCCCTATGAAACTCTGTATATCAAAAACGTTCATCTGATGTTCCCATGAAACTACAATAATAACCATTTCAGGTTTGATAGATACTCCAAATTCTGATATTATATTACTAGAGAAGTGAACTTTTTTATCCCAAAGTGTAACTTATTATGATTTTGATAAATCTTATGCTCTCTATAGGTACTCATAATGATCTCAAGAAGTTTGGCATGGTCTCTATGGGTGTAATAATACACCAAGATGTCGTGCACAATGACTATGACAAAAGAATCTAAATAGCGGTGGAAATCTGTATTCATCAACGAACTGGAAATGGTGAGTGCCTTCATAATACCAAATTGCATAACATGGTACTCATACTGAAAAAAAGTTATACGAAACGTTGTACGAGGTATGTCTAGAGTTCTGACTCAAAAGAAAATGATAACTAAATCTCAGGTCGATCTTGGAGAAGAACATTTCTACTCCGAGATATTCAAAGAGATCATCTATTAGAGGTAGTGGATATCAGTTCTTCATCATAAGCTAGTTCAAACTCTTTTAATCCATGCATATATGTAATATCCCATCATCCATCTTGGAAACAAGCACATGCGCACCCCATGAGGATGAACTGGGCCATATAAAACCTTCAGCATCTAAATCCTCTAACTGTCGCTTGAGCTCCTGAAGCTCTATAAGTGCCATCCTGTGTAATGGAATGAAGACTGGTTCTACTCCTAAAATATGCTTGATTGTAAACTCTACAACTATCTTAGAAGTGAGTCTATAAAAATCGTCAAGAAAGACCTCCCTGAAAGGATCCACTAATTTAGGGAAATCAACTTTTCATATACCTTGATCCTCTATGAAGTGATTTTAAATCATAGCTGCCAATCCCCAAAGACCACGATGATCTAGTCCTGATCTACCAGCTTGGACATATCACTCCCCCTTATACAGATATCCACTTCCATCTACTGACATAAATGAAACTCTGCGGTGATATAAGTCTACAAAATCATGATAGTGAATCAAATAGTTCATCCCAAGAATGGCATTGAATCATGTCATCCTGAGAATGAAGAGGTATCATAACATAGGGTAACTACCTACCTCATGGGGGAAGTCCCTACACATGAATATTGTATTTTTTTTGTACCCTTAATGGTATATCTAGTGTCACTAAATGACAATAATATTGTATATCTAGTCTGAGACATTCCAAGATAGATACAGAAAGAAAATATTTTCACGCACTTGTACCAAATAAAGCAGATACTATAGTAGCATTCCACTAGAATAGTACCTTGTACTATAGATGGTTCTGTTTCCTAATCCTTGGGTATTAGTTGTAGTGCATTCTACTGGCCCGATCCACATCCATGTGCATCTAATGTATTTCCATGATAATTACTACTTTTCTAGTGTTTTTGGTGATCAGGGGTCGAGCTACCACCACCACGACCTCCACCTCACCCAGAACTATTGGTTCTATTCCAACTACCTCCCTAACATGGTGTCAAATAACAATGTCCTAATGGTGGATCTAGTACAAATCCTTCTCTGCTGGAATATTGTGGAAAGGTCCTAAATAAATGCTGAAGATTCCCCATATAGCTAGAAGCCCATCACTCCAGTCAGTGTCAATCACACTATGGATTTGAATTCCCATGTAATCCACACTAATGACAGAATTTATATCTTTTAGAATTGGAACTATTGTTATCACTACCCTGGTGATAAACACTATTGGAATGTTTCCTACCACTAGAAGAACTATTGGCCTACTATGATACTTATCCTATATACCAGGTACTATTTTTATCCTTCAGGTTGTGCTCTATGTTAAGATACCAATTGACTATCTCATAAATATTTGGTAGGGGAAACACATTCCCCTACATAAGGATGGATTACTGGAGATAATCCTAGAAACATCTAGCACACAAACTCTCAACACCATCTACATGTGATTTAGAACATTTCAACTCCATTAAATGCGCTAGATATTCCATAATTTACATAGAACCCTACATGAGATGCATGTACTCTATGGATCTGTCACATTTCAATGTTCAGGGAATGAAATGATCATAAATGTAGTTTTGAAATCAACACAGAACAAACACTGGTGATGACTAACCTAGGATGTCGAATCCCACCAATGCTTGAACGAATCTCAAATAATGTAGGTGGTAAGATTATCCCACCACTCTGGAGTCATCTCCTAATGATCAAAGATATATAGGTTGTCCTCTATCCAATTCTCAATATCCTATGGACCACCATCCGCTATTAAAGTAGGGGGACACTGCTACTAGAACTCATGAGTCAGATCATCCATTGTATTGGCAAGACATAGAGCACCATGCATGGATTACATCAGACATTGGAAAATATCCCAAACATGGGAATCAGTTCCCAAATCAGGTACAAGAAGTCGCACCTCTAGTGGAACATCTGGAGGTAAGAGTGGTGGTTCTGGTCCCACCATGTCTAGAACATGTTCATCACCACCCTCCTTGCCTGCGATATGAGGACATCGTGGTGACATTGATATTAAATTTCCAAGAACACGCCTCAGAACAAGCTTAAAAAAATAATGTCATCACTATAGGATGCTAAAAATAAGAAAACACACTACCCAAGGTATACAACCCAATATACCCATATAGACGGCCATTTATTGGTATGTTCCCAATTATATGTTTCATTTCATTTTACATTTAATTTCGAGGTTCACATATTTACCTTTCATAAACATGAAATGGAGGGATAAGGATGTGCCACTAATTCATTGTAGATGTCATGATTCACATTATGATGGATATCCATTTCTGATTAATCAGTTCTCATATACCATATCTCAAGAAACAAAACCCATTTATTTATAGCATAATGGATTGACTCGGTAAATTACTCATCCCAGCACATGAGGGGTCATACACCTCATGAATTGAGATAAGCAATCACAGAATCACAACAAAGAGTAATACAAGCATAACCTAACCATCACATCATCACTCAACAGTCAAAATCTTGTAATGAAATGAAAAGGTATGATATTCCCCTTTATGGCATGGAAATATACATGGCATGTGAATTCTAGGAGTGTATAATGATGTTTTTAACAATTCTACTTTCCCTCATATCATCGGGTAATGGATGAAAGGAAATTCCCAAACAGAGTAATAATAAACAACACCACACAACATGTGTATCACATGATTGGAAAATAATTTCAACTACAATAGGAAAATATGAATAACAATTATAATTTAGGAAACTTGGGTTTTACCCCAAACATGGGTTCGGGATGGTAAAGAAGGGCTTCTGACCAAATCCCATGTATTTCTAATCATCAATATATTGTCTCCAAATAGTTAAGTATGAATGAAGAAACCCCTTTGATACAATTGTGTGATTTTCCGGACCTAGGTTCCATTTAATAGGATCCTCGGGCTCGGTGGCCCAAATGGCCTCAAGTGAATATCCCCAAATACCATAGGGTTCTAACTATCTGTGAGGGAATAGGGTGTGTTTTTGGGGAGACTATGAGATCATTTCCAAAATGTAGAGTAGTTGATGATTATAAAAAAGTGTATATAGTTGAAAAAAATACATGTAAACAAAAGGCATAAGGGAAATAATAAACCATAGTAGAAATAACTGAAACAACATGAATGGAATTATCCAACTGATGATATTTCATGTCACTATAAATTGGAAAACATGGAAACAAGAAAATATTAACAACATGTTCCACATAAGTATAATAGAAATCAATGAGTTTACCAATAATCATGAGCTCTAGATCGGTCATCTTCTATCAAGATCCATCCTAAACAACAATAAATAAAGTGTTTGTAGTCATTTAATTTATATTCTCCCCACATGAAACCAAGTAATATACTAAAGGTACCAAATGTAGCCCTAAGAGAGTGTGAGATAAATCTCAGTGGGCCACAACCAACGGTGTCTATGACATTTTTCGAGTGTAATGGAAATGTAATAGTGTCCATGCATGAACATATAATGTGACATAGTATAATGTGAATAAATACCCAAATACCATCATTATCGCTCAGATGGTGTCTAAACACAATCAATCCATTAATTTTTTATTACAAATTTATAAATAAGGAGAATCTTAACAACTGAAAAGGTTGCATGTTGTAGCGGGGAAACCTGTAATGTTATTTAATAGTGAATTCTCATGTTAATAACCAATGAGATGAAGACCTCAAGGGTCACAAAGTAAATAATATTTGTATATTAGAAGGGGGTAAGACTGTAATATATTGATTATAGTTCCTGGAATTCCACAATGAAATGACTATAGAGTCTAAGGAGTCCATCCAATGTAAAATAGGGATTTGTAATGACTAGGCTTGATGGGCTTTAACCATGGATCCTACTAGTCAATGGTGGATCCAAGGAGTGTATCCAAGGTAAATTATGATAATATTTAATGTATACTATAGTGTGATACCAGATATTCAAACAATAGACAAGGACTGAGATCTAGGTGGGTCTCAACCTACGAAAGATGAATCCTTATATTGGAATGGGGATCCTAATTGCTCATAGAATTCTCAGATCATAATCCAAGGAGAGATTGATTCAACCAATTATTATTTTATTATGAAGTCATGTAATATATCATTTTATTAATGTCTTTAATTCCATTTGTGTGATATGTTTATGTAACATGTAACCCTTTTATCAACTCATTAGGTTCAAGCCATTCCATTCATTAGTGTGATACAATCAAGTAGAGTGAAACCTTTTAATCAAGTCATAATTAATAAATAATTTCATTTAAGTAATGTTAAATATTCAAGGTTAAATATTCTACCTTCCATTAATGTGGTTAGGGGTGTTATAGATATGCAATGTACTATTCATTTAAATTTATGTCCAAGTCATATACTTAGTATACATGCCAATTCACATTCCACATTTTTGTGTCAAATTGAAGCACTTAACATAAGAAAATCATGTGGGGAGAATACATGGTACTTTACATTTAGAAATTAGACTTATAAATATTCCATTTAATATTGAGATTCTTACCCTTAGGAAGATCAATCCAAGGCACACCAGAACAGTGGCTCAAATGTGTCAAAACACTAAAACGACAATTGTTGAATAACATACTATATAGGATGAATGGAGATGTGGGAATAACCACTAAAAACTAATCACATATTTGTAAATATCATAACCTTATGTTTCTAGTGAGTAAAATCATGGCATTTAAATTCTATAAATAAACCCCGATGAAATTGGCCAGTGCCACATGATAATTCCTTAATCAACGGACATCAGGGTTGAGTTATAGACCAACCACCTTAGGATGGTATAAATCTCCTCTTCCTATATTTTCCACTGATTTGGATCATAGTAGATTTGATCTATGAAATGAGTAAAAATGCTCACAACTCTATAACTAGGTCAAGGGAAAAAGAGAACGACAAAGGCTTAAACATACTCAAGTACTTATCGTTGCACATTCCACATGATGAACGAATGCTTAAATTGACCCCAAATAAAGGAATCTCTAGATTAATACCTTATATATTCAGAAATATTTAATTTTAAATATAAAAATTTTAATCCGGCTGGTTCTAGGATTAGGGAAGGGTAAGGGATCTAGTTAGTTCATTAAACCGTAAAAGAAAAATTTACCTGGAAAAATAGCATGTGTGGGGTTTGTTCATACGGTCTGAAAAACCATGTGAAAACCACGCATGGTTACATGTGTATAATGTGATCATGCATGGTTAGGCCACACAACTATGTTCCCATTGTGAAATATGGTTCACTTTTAAAATTTAACATTCTCACGGTTATCCAAACCATGTGCCAACCGTGAGATAACTGTGGGACATGGCCAGTTTCCCCAAGAAGATGTGTTTTTATCTCTTATATTTCCTCGAACATCCATGATACCATAAATAACTCATTATGCATCTAAATTACGTCAAATTAATAATTTATATTGAAATCTAAAGGATTCATACCTAAGTGAAAAAAATGTGTTCATATAAGCATTGGATGTTTGTAAATGATGTGGGTTACATATAATGTCTAAAAATAAAAAATGTGTACCACTTTTTTCTTAACCCACAAGGATCCAAAATAGACTATTAATGATCTTATAAGTTATATGTTTTAAATTTGATTATAAAATGTGTTTTGAAAAAGTTTGGAAAATTTTAACTATTACCTTTTTTAGTTTATCCCTTTGTAAACCAATTTTTACCTTCATGATAGTAAATATATTTTTACTATTTTTACTATTAATTATGTTAAAATATTAATTTGACCTTAAAATTTATTTTATATTATAAAAATTTAAAATATTGAATCCATTTTTCCAAATTCTATTCGTATAAGTGTAAATTTTTTATTTAGACATAATCATACAGTCACAACGAGAAACCAGTTTTCCATAGCGAAAATTATCAAAAGTTCAAAATGATTTTATATCAATATTATATGTTAAATTGATTAAAATAAAATAAATTGGATTAATATATATATATAATTTAAAGAATATAACATTTAAAACAATTAAAAATTAATTTTTATATTATTAAATGATTTAAAAGAAATGATTTTTTTTTGAAAAACCAATATTTTTCACTAGTCATGGAAAATTTTATTATATAGGAATATTCTCAAAAATAAACCCTATGTTAATTTTGAAATGAATATTTGAGAAATATTTTTTTTTAAATATACAATTTGAATTTTTTTTCAAATAATTATAATGAATCTCACAATAATACTTTTTTCTAAAATACAACTTGAAGTGAAAAATGGATATATTCTTAACTATATTCTAAAAAACAAATAAGATGAAGGTAAAAAATTTTATTTAATATATGATACTTAAATTTCATTAAAATCATTCAAAATTTATTAAAAAAATACATTGAAAAAATACACTTTCTTCATAAAATTTGTTTTAATAAGAACATTTCCGTTAATTTAAAATTATTTGTATTTAAATTTCAACAGAGTGGTCACCAATTAATACATTTAATATAATTTTATAGGATATATATTTTTATATTTTATTAGACCCTATTTTTATCTTTTAATCTAATTTTATTGTGATATCATTCATATTAAATAATAATATTTTAATAGTATGTCACATTTCGTTTATATTTTGCGTTGTGTGTAGTGAAATATAAAATTGGTAATGAGTTTAATAAAATTAATTTTTTGTTTTATGTGTAACATAAAATAAACTGTGTGTTTACTAAATCACAAAATATGAAAATGATTAATTTTTTTAACGAAAATATTTTACTAATATGAGGGTGTTCCATTCTACCCACTAAAATAAATTGTATCCTACAAATTTAAACTTCTGTTTAGTAAATAAGGGTTCACTATTTTATTTTTTTGGAAAATACACTTTATAAAATGGTTAATAAAACATCATGTTGATAAAATAGAAAGGTATGTGTGAAAGTCATCAGAAAAAACACATATTGAGTTTCTAAAGAGGAGAACATATGTGGGAAGTGAAAACATAGACATAGAAGAAAAAATAATAACAAAATACAGATAGAGAGTGATGCATAATATGGATAGGATAATGATAATGACCATAAATCCCTAAATCCATGAACCTTGAAAATACCATTCATTCATAAAAAATGAACTAAAACATTTATCATTTTTTAGGATCATTTTATTAATGTTGAATAATTTTTAAGAAAATATATCTTAATTAATTTAATTCCATTTCAGAAAAAAAAATTCACTTCATTTGATTATTACATAATAAATTTTCACTACATCTCATAAAATAATGGATGGTTTTTTATGGTAGAATCACTAGTGGATAAAAATATCCAAAAAATTATGATAATTCATTCCTTCTATCTAGATATATTATCAAAATATAATTAATATCACAATTTATCAAATTAAATACTATGTTAAATTTAATGAGGTCCAAGAATATATAACCATGTGGTTTGACTATTCTATAAAAATTGAAATCCAAATATTTCGAAATAAAGTCACTATATTAACAAAATCAAATTTTCATTAATGTCACAAATAATTTGAAGTAGCTCTCAGTGTCACATAGCAAATATTTTAACATATTTATCATATACCCTCATGAATCATGGTAATATCCTGAATTACCATATAACCTAAATAAAACAAACATAATTACTCATTACATGAATAAAATCATAGATTTTACAATATATTCCATATATCTAATAATATTATAGAAATCATCAATGATAATGTAAATCCCTTTTCCTCAAATTATTAATCCCATCCAAGGTAATTAATAATATACAATTTAATTTATCAATATCAATTATATAATCATTCTAAATAAACACTATTTTCTAGACATCAATATCTTATTAGAGGATATCTTCACTTAACAAAAATATCACATTTCAATTACATTACTTTTATATACCATCAGCACCATTATAAATACTATTTAAACAGGTTACTGATAAAATAATATGGAAAAATCCATTATTGTTTCATGATTCTATTAACCAGAATACCACTGATTGAATTTTAATTCATTTAATCCCAATTTAAAAATAAAATTCACTCAACATTCTATATACACCATTAACTAGGATTTATCATTGTATTCAATGACACTTATTTCTATTCATATTTCCTTTATAGTCTCTTCATCATCATAAATACCACCACTAATCATACAACCATACTTATTATCTTCAAGATCAATGTCCTTACGATATTGATTTTTATAACTCCATACATTCCACATTTGAAACATCCAACTACCAATGAAATCATAGAGATACCATTACTCTAATACATAACATTAATCAAAAAAAATTCTTATGCAATTAAACCTTTTTTTCCCTAATTTTATCATGCTCAAAAAATAATTTCATTCATCTAAGACAACTATTTGGGTGATTCTTTCCAATCTTTTGACACATAAGAAACTTAATCTTCTTTCCTTCGTGATCTCCACAACCTAAGCACTCAATAAACTCTCCCCTAATCTTATTTAGTGTGTCCAAGAGTTTTATGAGGTTCTTGTTATTAATCACATCTAAAGATAACATATTATAATTAATCACAATATCCTTCACTCCAGTCATTATCCCATTTTTTTCCTCATCAACACATTTTCTATCATTTTTTATGTTCATCCATTTCCCCCTTGTTCTCCCAACTCTCTAAAACACAGAATTATAGTGTGAGTGACAATATTGATGGTGTGAAACCAAATAATCATTAAATATTACTTATATGATGTATAAATAATTACCCCATCTTTTTAATATATGAAAAATTACATTTATTCACGTTTATTCATATTTTCCCCCAACATAATTCCCTAATGATGTTTTAAATGTGTTTGTGAATTTCCAAAGCATGTCCCCTAGGAGTGTAAAACTATGTGTTTAGAAAATTTAGTTTTCATGCACTATGTGAGTATCAATTCCCAATAAATATACCCTTTTTATAGTTAGTAAACCTAGTTAACATTGTTACAGAGCCACATCAACTTGTAGTATCTAGATGGGGTTTGTATTTACTTTGAAACCACTAGTTATATACTTTAATAAAATTATAGGACATTTTTCAATAAATTAACTATTACATGGACTTATCTTTAGACATATCCTTAGTGATACCACTAAATGTTTCTCATCAATACTTCCAAAGGACAACTAAACATATTATATAATACCATCTGTAAATACCCAAACATTTCATACATATATATTACAACATTTAGGTGAATGTTCATTACAACAACCAAACACGCACATATAGATCATAATGGTTATTAACACTATAAACTAATACATAATATTAATTTTCGTTAAATATATTAAATTTTTCATAGAAATATCTTCCAATTCACATTTCATTATATACAAACCCTTCCTAAAACTTGTATTCATAGAATGGGGAAATGATACCTATGAATGGGTGAGAAAAATGTTCATTAAGGGTAAATAAATGGAAATATTTAAAAATAACCTAATAATAGTTACATGATAATTTGATCATAACATGTAAAAAACACCCTATATTAAGGATAGAAATATTGGGTCATGGAATCCATGTTGGTGGTTCATAAGACCTAAATCATGATCAAATCAATGAATATGATCCATCAGACCATAATTTTTTAATAATAAATAGATTTATGTCACACACATAAGAATATAAAATCATATTCATAGTACTCAAATATAATTTTTATAACTCTCATAGTAGATTGGGTTCACTCCACAACCATTAATAGTAGTCAAGGATCACTCCCTATACCATCTTAATGGAAAAGGTCCTTACCTAATTGGGTTCACCCAATATTATAGTAATTTCTATCTGTTGAGAGATAAATTGTTACCCAATGCATTTGAGGGAGATATAGGTTCCACCCATATCAGATTTTAAATAATACAGATGTGATGTAAGAAATAAAAAACATTCACTGTGTTATAAAAAATATAATGATATGGGTTTTATAATCATTTCATCACATCATAACATTTTGAAATGACATGGGTTTTATTATCATTTAATCATTTAATCATAGAATTACCAAGGAAAATAACATGGTTTTGTTAGAATTACTGATGGTATAACATTTTTAAGAGAAATTAGTTTCATCAAAATTATTCCATTGTAAATTTAAAGCATTGATATAATGATTAATAATTTTATACATGGATCGTATCCATTGTAAAAAATAAGTAACATCAACTAATTTCATATTAGATGGAAATGATTTAGAAAAGACACATGTAACTTTTAATGTGGAAAAAAATCTATTTTAAATAACATTTTAGAAACAGAAATTCTTAAAACAATTTTTAAATCCATTTCATTAAAAACAATATTTGAAACATACAATGTATGCTTTAAAATAATTTAAAATATTTCTTGAGGAAAATGTAATTTTATATTTTATAAAAAAAATTTAAGACATTAAACAATTTGAAAATAAATTTTTATTGAAAATATACTTGTAAAAATATAATGTAATATTTAATGAAAATCATTTTCTTGATGAGGGGTAATTATTTTCATTTATTTATTGTCAAAACCAACATTTTTTCCACGTTTTTGGTCAAATCCAATTGGGAATTTTTTGGAAAATGACATGAAAATTTATTAAAAATTATATTATAGAGAGTATAACATAGTTAAAAAATTATTTAATAAACTATTCTAATGTTGTTAAAAATATTTTTTAAAACAATTTTTTGAAATCATGGGTTTTTGGTGAAAATGGTGTTTTTGATCCAAGATTGAAATAAAAAAGATTTTTATTAAGAAAATTATTTTGAACTCTTGAGTACATAAAGAGAGGAATCTTAAATGAAAAAATTTATTATCATGACAAAATAATGATGATAATGTAAATTAATTTCATAAGATATTGATCCTAATATTTCATCATCAAAAACATGAACAAAATCTATCTCAATAAAAGATGAGATTGTACCATAAAACCCCCACCACATTGGTAACATTAAATCATTGGTATCCTGAGTTAATAGAATTAAATAAAACCTAAAAAATCAATACAATGAATTAATTCGTGAAATTAAATGTAAACGGGTCTGTATATACACATCATACAACAAGACATAGGTATGACATAACATTTATCTCAATGAAGGATAATTGAGATAAAAACCCATACCATATTGGTAATTATGAAGTTGTAAAACAAATGAAAGTGAGATAACAATGTAAATATATAAATAATAATAAATTTTAGTTTAATCATCATAAAAAAAATTCATTGATATTAAACAAATTCTATAAATTAAATTGGTGGTAAATACGTCATGTCTCTCACAAATGTGAAAATTGTGAAAAATATCCCTCACCTTAAGTCTCAAATTCCATCATTCACACTAAAAAAAATGAAAAATAAATACAATTTTATTATATAAAAATTAAATAACCATAATATATCTATCACTCCATATAATATTTACTTATGATCTTTTATTACCTGTTTATTAACTTTTCCTTTTTTATATTACGTTTCGGGTAAAAACAATTAAATTTTTCACCAATGATTTGGTTTGGTGTTCTCAATATTATTTTATTGATCAAGGTTACATATTATCTATAATATTAAACATTATATATATATATATAATATATTAATTATTTATGTATTTATAGTAATCCCTCAATGTTTATGAAAGAAAATTAAATACATTATTCCTAGAGATAATTGATAATACATGCACATGAACATTGTTTCCATTTTGTAGATGGATTGAAATTATTTTATAAAAATAATATATTAACTTTATAAAATAATTTTTATTTAGTGTATATATAACACATGTTTTTATTTAATTATGTAAATATTACTTTCCTTGTAACGTGTACTTAATGAATGAGTTTCCTCACTTCACGAGTCAGTAGTCCCCCATAAGAACATATGGTGTTATCAAATTACCACTAAAAGAAATGTAATAAGGTGTATGTCATATAATAATTTCATAAGTATAAGTATTTTAAAAATATAATATATTATATTATTATATATCCTTATTACCATCCATGAAAAATTGAAATTAAATACACATCACATCAATTCACGAGGCAGTAGTCTAACATACACATGAGAAACGTTATTGTTTTCCCAATTGGATTTTGAGTAAGAAGGTACATGTGGTATTATAATTAAATGGTTATAATAATATCAAAAATATAATATACAATCATTGCAATTTTAATTATATCAATTCATGATATGTGGTGCTTGAAAAAAAAAGGTTCAAGAGGCGGCAATCCACCGTCACATGAATGAGGATTCCGTATCCTATTTGATGATAGTGGATATTGACATACGTCATGAAACAAAAATATCATCATATTAGTATATATATTACATTGAGATTATTATGTTATAACCATTTTAAAAAAAATTATGTATTTTGAGGATGAAATAAAATAAAATGCTCGGTATGGGACATTGCCTCTTCTTCTGACATCTTCTTTTGGTTTTCACCAAATGACTTCCTAGGTTTTATTTATGTCCAAAATAATTCATGTATTAAGATAGGATGATAGTAAAAAAAAAATTTGTATGAATTATTTTAACCATTTGGTTTTCTAAGTGTGAAGTTTATATGACAATGGATGTCCTTATACAAGTGAGGTGAAAAGGAAACATTTATTTTTGGAAAATAGAAATCTGTGACCAAATTTTTCTCATGATGAAAGGATCCTAAATGGAAAATTATTGTGATCAAAATACATTACTTTAATCTATGTCTGTAAAATGGGTATTTGGATTGTTTTGGTTCATTCATAGGCCTTATATTTTTAGTTTGACCCGTGATAAACTCATTTTTACTTGAACCACCATAATTTGTTTTTACTATTTTTATATTTATTATTTTCATAAATTAATTTTACCTTATCAGTTAATGTAAATTTTTCTTATTCCTAGTATTGAATCCAATTTTCTAAATTTATATTCCCAAATGTGTAAAAGGTAATTTAATATTTATCTAGCAGTCATAAAAAGAAAAAAGTATTCCCAAGAGAGGATATCAAAAAGTTAAAAAATCGTATATATAAAAAGTCAATATGAAATTGATTATAATGGACTAAAATGGATAAATCGATATATAATTTAATTCATTATAACTTTAAAATTTTATGCAAATTTTATGGTTTAAATAAATCAAATTAAATGAAAATTTTCAATAAAAAACAATATTTTTCAGTATTTATGTAAAAATTTATCTTCTAAGATAACTCTAAAAAAATATCTATAAAATTTTTTACTTGACTATTTTTTTAATAAACATAATTTTGAAAATTAAACTTTATTAACATGAAACTAATTAATTTAAAAATAATTCTCCACGATACAATACAACAAATTTTTTGATGAATGTAGTTTTTATGAGAAAATTTGATTTATTCTAATCTATTTCCTAGAAAAAATATAAATTGGATTTTAATCATTTAATTGAATGTATAAAAAAAAGTTAATTATAATAAATAAAAATAATTTATTTTTCTAGTTTATTGATGTACAGTACAATTGGGTTCCCAAAAATATTTTTTATAAATAACAATTTATTTATTTTAAAATAATTTTTATATTCATTTCAAATTATTTAGATGCCATATAATTCATTTCATATACATTTTTGTCCATATTTATTCAAAATTTATTAAGTCATATCCATACCTTCTATTCTAATGCAGAGGTTAAAACATTCATGATAAATAAAAATATTTTAATAGTATGCCACATTTCATTTAAACTCAATGTTTTGTGTAACGAATGCTAAACATAGTATATCATTTAACATAATAAAAGATCATTTTCTCATATAATTCAATTTAAAATTAATGTTTCATCTAACAAAAACTATAAAAATGATTATTTTTTCTTGATAATTACAGGGTGTTATTGGTGCAATGCTTGTTTTAATATTATGGTATTCATTGTAATGATACAATCACATGCATAAAATATTTGAATCCTTATTTCAAATAAAATATATTATAAAATCATAACCAATGAAATATGATGATAATTTGGGTTTTGATAACAAAAAAAATCATCCATTATAATTGAAAACAACATTATAGTGGAAAATGTATGGACCATGATGGTAACTAGTTATATTAATGGGTTGTATTACATTGAGATAAAACCTTTTTAAAATATTAAATAATTTAATTTCAAAATTTATATTCATTCATGTGATTTATATGGGTTGGATTAAGAAAATATTATTAATTTGATTTATAAACAACCATTGAGGTTAAAAACCAATTGGAGTTTACTTATTAAAATATGAAATTGATTTTTGGTAAAAAACATTAATCACACAAGGCTCACTCCCTCTCAGATGTGTTTTAACTAAACCTTCTAGGGATATTTATTTTATTTATTGTTTATAAATATATTCACTTACATGAATCTTGGGATGTAGTTTTTTAAAATAGTGAAAAATATATTAATTACTAATTCACCACCTTTCAGTAATTTGTATCACTTGTTGGGGATATACACTAAGATTATTATATCAATCTTCATGATCATATATTAATATTTCATGATATTATTTACTTAGTATAATAATTTATACCATGTTTCTGTAACTCAATAGTTTATTGTTTAATGATATGTTCTCATAGAAACATTGATATATTTTTTACCTTAATGGACTTATCTCCCCAATTTTTTTAATGTTTTCTTTATTCAAAAGGAAACTATGGAGAATGTTATATATGATAAGACAAAATTGAGTAAAAAGATTGATTTAAAATTAATAATTTGTATATACTATTAATCATTAAATATAATAACACTATGGGTTATGTGTGTTTTTTTTATTTCTGGGTGCTTATATATAAACATGGGAAATGATATACAAATATATTTTTAACATTTTATGTTATCTAACCGTGACCTCTCCTTAGAACGATATTGATATTATTTTTGAGCTACACATACTTTTTCACCTATTTTTATGAACATAATCCAAACCTATTTCCAAAATAAGGAATCATTATCCACCGAGGTAGAAATATATGGTTTGAACATAACAAATATATAGAAACCTCTTACTTTTCCCCTATTATTAATCATTACTTATGGGAATTGATATTTAATATGAAATGAAACATATAAAAATGACTTATAAATCATCAGATACACCATCAAGTGTTCCATAATCCACTATAGTGGCCTATAGATACCTTGTTTGGATAACATTGATATTTTTACTATCATTGTCCTTGGAAAGTATTTTGAAATAATTTTTTTTGTTCCAATTATACGAATATGTTGGTCAAAATTAATCGTGTAAATTATAATAATGATTTATTAGATGTTATATATATACTAGTATATACACTAATTCTCCCCAATATTTCTTCACACATGACATGTCCCCTAAATAGTTGAACTATCAACACGAATCCAACAAAATTAATGTGTCTTGGTGATATATAATCCGTATTTACCAACTCATAACATATTATTTATATAACTTATACAATAATGCGAATGTAATATCACAGTTTCCATACTTATCATAATTAATCATATCTTCCTAAATCATATCACATTTCCATAATAATTGATTGATATGCATGATTATTAGATCATTTATTTAATCTTTATTTTAGGTAATAAGTCACTTCCAACTATTTTAATATTCCCTAAAAATCAGATACTCAATCAGGTTCCATATATAGTGCAACACGACATGGTGATATGTAATCCTTCCTACACAAATCATAAATCAAAATCAAATAAATCAGTGGTTAACCATTATCAGATGTCTTCATCAATATCTAAATAGTAATGTTAGTGTCTACTAATCATAATTTAGTTTAATATTTGTATCAAACATGATACATATTTAGGATGATAATCATAATTATTAGGTGTAAAATCACCATAGACATAGTCCTGATTTAGTCAATAATTTTACGAGATCCACTATATAACTGAAATTTGATTATGGAGCCCAAACATTCTCAATATGGTGGACATCTCATGTAATTTAGGATCATAACCTATAAATCTCAATTTCAAGATTCTCATAATATATGTTTTATTTTCTATGAAATATATCTCTCTAAACATAATTCATTAATCCAGATTGGAAAATCTTGACCGCCTTTGTTCTATTTCATAAACAAAAGAAAATCCACCAATCAACCACTCTCTTGTACACCGATCAACATAAAGAATTTAACATCATAAATAGAGTCCAAACCAAGTCACTCTATCCATAAATAATTGTTGGAAAACCCTCATGGTGTCCATCACCATTTTATAAAAAACATATAATCTAACTAGAGTTATAGAGTGATTACATTATTAGAGGATCATGTGTGGAATAATAACTATGAACCTATTAGGATAAGGTTATTTCTCTATAATCACACCAAGAAATTTTCATATAATCAAAAATTGACAACCTCACATAACTAATTTTTAAAATCAGATTAAAAATCAATATCTATATATATATATGGAGATTCTGGGGACAATCTACCTCATCCATAGAGTTATACCATTTTTATTACTATTAGCTATGATATATATTATATCTACATCATCATCCTTCCTTTTTATGCCTATATCACCTAAGAGATCAATTAATTAATTTTAAATAATGAATAATAAATTTATTAGTTAAAAAATCCCTAAAAGACTATATTAAAATTTCATACATTTAAATTTTTCATTACTTTTTCAATATTCTACATCCTTGTTTGACCCAATTCCACTCATTGTGTTTTGGTTACACTATTCCATGTTGAAATATAACCACATCACTAATTAAAAATTTCAAAACAAAAAGGAGTGGGATTACAAAATATAAAGGAGGGATATGGGGGGACTCAAAAAAATATATAATCCTACATTGACCCCTTAATAAAAAAAGTCCAAATAATGAGGGGAGGAAGAGTGAGAGATATATCATCCCCTTTTAAAACATATTAGAAACTAATCCCTAAAATACTATCATACAATTAACATATAAAATGATTAGAAATTCCATAAAAATTTCAATGTTATCCCAGTCATCCATGAATATAGTGTTCCATACAAAAGTACTTATTATCCATTTGGTCTTTGGTTCCAGCTGCCTTCAAAATTGTAGTGGTGTGTGGAGACACTTAAAGGAAAACAAAAATCAACCTTTATCCATAAAATTAATAATATCTAATTTTATGACCTAAAATTTTTACACCATTCATAAAAGAACTAAAAATATACTTCATGGTTCATTATCATTTCATTCAATATCTAAGACTTATTTTTAAAGATGTAAAATATACCAAAACACGCTTCAATGTTATTTATAAGTAAATTTTTTTTTTCTATTAGGACATGAATGCACAAAAATCTAGAGTCCCATTATTATGCTACAACTTGACGATACATAAAATTAAGAAATACCCGCCCTATTGTGTCATGATCTCAATAACTGTCTTCAATAATTTTCATAAAACAAAACTGATCACCAAGATCAAATGTTAAATTCTTTTCTCAATAATATTAAATTTTGTGTTTATTTTAATATCGTAATTTTTTTAAACTATTCATATTATAGAAAAATATATTTTTTATCAAATATATTGTTCATTCCATTAATAATATTCCAATAAAAATCCTAGGTCATGTACACTTATTTTTCATTAAATGCACCACCCAATACCTCACTACAAGGAACACATCCGGAAAATTGTAAACAATTTCACCTTGTGACTTAATAATTCACTGACATTATAATGATAAAATAATTACCCAATAACAAAATTATTTTTCATTGGTTTCTATTGGTATTTTTTTCCAGAAACCCTTCCACTATGATCTACACGTGAGCAGATTTGAATTAATAATTAAAATATTTATTGTTTTTCACTAAAAAGTATCTCCATTATCAGATCCTCATCTATTACAATAGTTATTTAACCCTTTTTTCACACTGGTATGTAAAAATAATGATCAATACATTTTATTTTAATTAAATTTACAAAAATCAATAATTAAATTCACTAAATTTAATTATTTTAAAAGAAATATAAACATCCCATGTATTGATGTTTCATTCAACAAATATATGCCTCTTAAACAAAATACAGATTTGAAACCATAACCATCATGATACTATAATTTTTCATATATTTATCTAAATAGTTCAACATTATCCATTAAAAATATGGGTTAGGCCATCAATAAATATATTATTCTCTCATTACCCTATAATTTACATTTTATTAATTTAATCAACACTGACCTACCTGAATTCAAAAAAATTTAGATACATTATTGATGAGGATCCATGATTATTTCATTTAAAAATTCCAATTAAACAAACCAAAATTTATGGCTTATAAACTTTACATTTCCCCATGCCACCGCTATATTATTTTATTGATGATATATATCCACCACATATATGTATTGAAGACTATATCGCAAACTCGAAAATTAACCCCCTTTTATGAAACTCTCATATTCAAACCTGTTATTCATTCCATAATGTCCATCTAGTTTTTTTAATATAATTTGCTATTAACAAATTTTTTTTAACAAATAATATAACTGTTTTTTGGGATATAAAATTCCACATTTTCAATGAATGAAAATAAAACATGTTTTACATGAAAGATATATATATATATATATATAAGGATGATAAACTAACAAAACAATAAAATTGTTGTACCAATTTTTCCTTTCTATTATTCCTTGTTAGTATTGATTTTGATCAAGTTACCTTAGAAAAAACTAGTATATTTTTTCCACCAACTCTATCCACAAACCATTAAAGTAAAAATATTCCTCAGTATAACCACTTCTCTATAATGGTTTATGAAAACCTACTCCTCAAATTTAAATGGAGAAATTGAAATTCAAATAGAATTAACTAGTGAATATTGATCTATTGTACATAAATTAAGGCGTTTGAATCACCATTTTATGGACACTTTAATCTAATAGTGAAGTCGCTTAGAATTTAAACATTTTACACATTTTGAAATCTTCCATCTATTATGCTTCCACCTCATGTACTTATAATTTTTCAAAATTATTTTGCAATAATAATTCAATCTATAAATGATATTTTGATGTTCCATTGTGTGTGAGAGAAAAAAATAATTAACATTGTATAAACTAAAAAATCATATTGAATGTCATTCTATATGTAAACTATTCCATGTTATGGATGACCATGTTAATACATTAATATCAACACATATCTCTCACAATGTCATATTCAACATTCATTTTCATGATATTCAACACTCTCCTAGTTTCACGAAATCCTTACATATAAAGTGATAAACTTCGCAACTACTTGTGTATTCATCCAAAATACTTTAGAAAATATAATCATAATATATCTTGAATTTTGGATAAAGGATTTGTACAAAAATGAATACTCATTCTAGTGCCTCTGTGTGCTCTAATAGGCTTTTAGCCGTTTAAAAAATTATGAATTCCCTAATCCATAATACTAGAAAAATAGTGGATTTTAGAAAAACAACATTATAATTAAATCTATAATTTTTTTTATCTTGATCAAATATATATAAACATGTTCACCATAAGATTTATCTAGGTATATAATATGAAACATTACAAAATCACTTTATTTATGACATTAAGTAACTAGTGGAAATGAATCATATTAATATACCATGAGAAATATCATAAATTCTTGATTCCCTAAAGTAAATGGACCTATTTAAATTAACAAATCATTTTATCTCATCACAAGTCACTCAACTAAGAATGAATATAAAATTACATAGAATTATTCAATCATGGGACAAAATTTAAAAAATTTAATACATGTGAAAAAATCATATCACGGTTAAACTCAACTGTTGATATGTTAAAAAACATCTCCAACCACCGATATTTTTATAACCATAAGAATTTTGATTAGAAGGGTATAATAGTGGAATGGGTCACATTGTAAGTATATTTTGAACCTTAGTTAACATGGATTCATATTAATCATACACTCCTTTATATATCAATGATTGTATGAATTTATAAATGGTATATTTTTTCGGCAAGTTTCGATAATAAGCCAAAACATATTATCTCATGATTATAATATATATTAAATACTTTATTTTATTCACAATAAACATAACATTTAATTGGAACTCATAATACTCTATAATGTTGATGGATTAAGAAAAATATAATTTCATTATTTTAAGGGACATTACCATTCCATAGTTCATATAATATTTACATCACACATGCATAAATCATATGCGTGGAATGATTTTGTTATAGAAATTTCATAAAACCATATTTGTAAAAGTAATTATATATACATTATTATGCATCTACTTCCCAGATAA
The DNA here is from genome assembly GCA_963277665.1 of Viscum album. Taxonomy (NCBI): domain Eukaryota; kingdom Viridiplantae; phylum Streptophyta; class Magnoliopsida; order Santalales; family Viscaceae; genus Viscum; species Viscum album. Next base: position 433,294,577 of record OY728158.1, on the reverse strand, counting down.
TATTCATGAATCTCCTGATTTCACAAGGATAATATATTATTCAATATATCTGATATAATATCTATTATTTTAACCTAATAGAACATTATATCGTCAACCTCAATAATCTCTAGAATGAAATGTTATTTTTGATGTTTATGTCCGGTCCTTAGTTACTAATATGGTTCCTTATATTGATAAATAGATATTTTTTTTACACCATAAAGCTCAATTAGTCCCTAATTATATAAACCTATATTGTTTTTGTAATGAAATTCGTGATCAAAACGTTTTTTTACAACATTGATGTTGCGATGTACTATAACTCTTTTATAGAATCTAGAATGTTTGATTACTTATAAATCTTTTAATTTATTTATTCACAATTACGGAAAAATGAAAAAAAACATTTAGATCTAGAATCATTGTTATTTTTTTGAAAAATAACATCAATTTTAATCATTATTATATTATTATAATCATCTATAAATACCATGAATTTTTCCCTGATTCTTCTCCTGGTTTTAATGATATACTTGAAAATAATACAATTAATACTATCTATATTATATTAGTTTATATATAACACAATAAATTATTTAATATTATGAATTTTCCTTTGTTTTGTATTATATTCTTTTTTTTTGTATTTTTTCAGGGGAACTAGGTGAAGAACTATCTACCAGGAAATTCTGAACCAGGCGTAAGCCTGGTCCCGCAAATTTATTAAAGGAAAAAAAGAGAAAAAACAACCGGTTTAAGGGTTGCCGGTACCCCTTACAACGTGACACAGCAACCAAAGACCACTCCGCATCATACAGTGCAAATACAAATTCAAATTTCAAAACCAATTACCCATACAGCTGTCCTCGATCCGCACGCCGTCACCGCACACCTTTCAATGCCTCGAGTCACTCACACCCTCGATACGCACCCAACCATCACACCCATCAACATCACCATCCATCGTCACCGGCGAGACCTCCTCCGGCGTCAATACAACACCAAGATCCACAAATTTTGAGATCACAGAAATATCGTTCACAAAACCACAGAACAGATTTTTCATATCCAACACAAGCAGCGTCGGAGTCACCAAATCCGAACAGCAAACCACAGAGAAACCGAACAACCTCTCCGTCATCAAATCACGAATTCACCTTTGAATTGCAAAGGAACCAGAGACAGAAAACCAAAAAACCCACCAGATTCACAGCCAATCGATGAAATCCCAAATCACCAGATGTATCCAAAATCACCAAAACAGATAACCTGCAAAAACTCACAAAAACTGAAGCCCAAAGCCTCCCCCCTCCAGGAACAACAGAACCGAAGTCGAGCCACACAGGAACCCGCCGTATGCGTGGGTAGGTCACAAAGGACTCACCGAACCGGATCCACCGACGGCACAACAAGCCGAGACGCTCCGAACCGAGATCGCACCGATCCACGACGTCAACTGCAGCTACGCCGGGACGAACACCTGAGAACCTCGTCCTTGGAAGCGAAAGGACACGCCGAGCCGAGCGACGATGCCGAGCACGGGAGCTGGAGACCAAACCACACCGAATGAAGAAACACCCCACCGATGCCAGATCACGCCCACAACGAGCTGATGCCAGATGGAGCCACGACTCGATCCAGGCCGGAGGGGGAAGGGGAAGATAGAACGAAGGGAAACCCTAGCCGCCGAAGAAGTGCGAAGAGCCGCCGCTCAGAGGCTCCTAGGTGAAGAACTATCTACTAGGATTATACTTTTCATGTAATGGAATTAAACTTTGTTTAATTTTCATATGGAAGACGTTTTTGAATTTTATTTATGATGAGTAATGGATAAATCATATTTTTAAACAAAATATGATGCATTTTTGGAGACATTTCACTTCATAGGATTACATGAAGTCAAGGGAATACACGTCGTGTGTTTCCTAAAACATGATTTTTAAATCATACGACATGGATAATTACCTTTTTTAACAAGATCCATTATCTCTCAATATAAAGTAATCCCAGGGTGATTTTTTTATCCTATAAATACTCCATATCATCCATTCAGTGATTGATCATCGTTTAATTTATGGTACGTCTCCTCAGTTAAGAGGTCTTCTTGTATCATTCATTCAATCTTTCTATACTACATACAGTTTTATTGATGGTCATGAGATTGAATGATATGAACTCCATTTCATGTAATCTTGATTCTAGGTGGAGTTCAGAGATCTTCTGTTCCATTTTTTTACATTAACATTATCTATTATGAGTGGTATTTTCTATTATAAAATCTATGTTCTTCCATTATAGATTATTCAATATAAATAAAACATGATTTTCACGATTCAATTTAAATTAATATCAACTGATTTATGAAAACCCAATTCAAGATAAAATGGAATTGTGATTTGAATTGCTATGAAATATTGTAATGAATAAAAATTATAAAGGAATTGGAATTAGAGAATAATTTAAAATTAAAAGACTTTTTTAACTTATTGAGGAGTATTTCTTCTAGAAAATGGATTTAATTAAAATGATTAAAATATCATATAGGTTTTAATAGACAATGAATAAATTTTCGAAAAATCCATGATTTTGTTGGGAAATTGAATTGGAATTTTGAAAAGTAAAGGTGTGAAATTTAATTATGAATAATGATTTTCTATAAATAAGATGATTTCCAATTTTTCTATTGATTGATTGAAAAATTTACAGCATCTATAGTTAATGAGTTATTTAAAAAAAAACACTAGGATGATAATTCTCTAGAAAATGATTGAAAATTCTAACACTAAAACCCTAGTTAGGTATATATTATCCAGAATTAGATGTTGATAGTCATACTCGGCGTGGGCCATAGATATGTGTGTACATATATTTCCTTGATCACTAATATCAGATGTGTGAGGATTAAATAACTATAAACTATCATACCACAGGAAAGATAACCATTCTTGTTATTAAAATTTTTTTATTATAAATTCCATTGATTATAAAACTACTTTATTCATACCATTTGGTTTATTTATATAGTTTTATATAAAATGTATAACTAATCCATGTTTTAAAGGTTCTCTATAGGCATTGAACCAAAAGGGGAACTATCGTCTCACTCTCATTCTCTCTCCACCTCTAGGGTTTCCCTTTGTCATGGTGGTGTGTGCTGTTAGTGACCATCTTGGATTCTCATTCTATCATTAGCTCCTCCTCCTAACTACCATGTTTTTGATCAGTCATATTGAGCATTAGGTGGATGGGGTCCTGGATGTTCTCTACAATCCCCATCAAGTTCTCAACCAGTTTTGATAATTGGAATGTAACATGTAGAGTTTCTCGTCATCCTCTCTGGTCATTACATAGTAGTGGATGAGGACCCTACGAATGCTCAGATTTGGAGGCAAACCCTTTCCAGTTCTCATCCCGATCATTCCATCCGATCTTTTTGGCTTCTTATTTCTAATACCCTTATTTTCACCTCTAGATCTATGGTGAAGAATTATTCACCATCTCCCCTTCGTCGATAATTTTTGGGGGTTGTTTCACCCAAGATTCCTCATGGCCCTATTATTTTATGGCCGAGCCATTTGTCGTTTTCCAGTTTTTGTGTGGCCTAGTTTCATATGGTTCTACTTATCCATCGATTTCTCTTCCCTTTCATTCTGATCCATTGTGTTATACCCCACATTTGTCAGGTTTAATGTATCACATGTTGTTTTATATTTATTTTTCCTCGGTGATGGAAGTTCTTCTATGATCTTCTATAATTTTGGTGGCTCTAGAGTTGTCTTGGATGACCTCTCTATCGATTGGGAATCTCTGGAGGGTTGTGGCTTCTATATTGGTGATGAACTGGCCTTGGTGGTTCTGTTTATGTCACTACCAATGGTGGTTCATCGATATGTCATCCTGAGAAGTGATGGAATAGGTACTATGTGTGGTGTATTGGGAATCCCTGGCATGACTCTAGAGGTCCTTGTTTGTTTATGTAGGATCAGTGCAGGGCAGCACAATATGATGTTGTGGAGATTATTATATTTCAATTATTTTTGTTGGGAGGGTCTAGTCATGGGTAGGGTTAACTGGTTGGACCACTTATGTATCTTCTATGGAATTTTATAGACATTGTTTCACACATAACTTCAAAATTATTATATTTATAAAATCAAAAAGAATTGTGAAAGGGTTCATATCAATTGAGATGAATGAATATTTTTCTAAAAATAAAATTTTCATTCCATGCATATTTGATTTAATAATTGAAGAATTATTTCATTTATATTTATATAATATTTATCTGGAATAATTTCAGAGACTACACTAGCATTTATAGATCACACCATACATTCTCCTTCTAGAATTTCTTGTTTTTATTCTACCAGGTCCAAGAAAAGTGAAAGAACCTCTAAGAGTATGTGGATGTTCTTTATCCTTTAGGCTTGGGTGATGTTTACATTGGGAAATCATGTTTATATTTTCTACTTTTTATTACATTTATAAAATAATATCTTGGTTTTTTTATATCTATTTGATTTCTTGTATTGTCCCCCTTTTTAGTGTTTAATATACAAATATTTATCTTTATCTTTCACTATTTTGTGTAAATATAGTTCCCTCTATTATCTTGTATGATTACAGGTTCTTTATACAATCATATTGGTATCTGGATAAATATTTGGGCTATGTCAGTGTCAGCTTTTGTGTGAGGGTACTAGTGTATAAAGGCTGGTTCGTGAAATTTTTTATCAATGTTGGCGGTTTAAAATCTTTCCTTGATATAATTATGATGTTTCATATATCATGTCAATACATTGAGATATTTATGAGAAATAAACTAGCTAGATCTCATCAAAAAGGGCCTTTAGTCTTCATGGGTGTGTTGTAACACCACAAGATTTCATAGTACATTATTTTTCAAATTAATTCAATAACATGCACTACACGCAACACCAAGTTCAAGCGCACCACAACTTACCAAACTAGGCGTTCAAAAGCCGTTATGATTAATATTAACTGAATTTCGATATTTATATAATCCTTATAATTTTAGAATCTATATGATGAGACATAATGTAAGAACAAATTCATTTTTTTAAATAAAGGAAGTATTTTTCAGAAAATGCAATTTTACCGCCTTTTGAGGGAGAACCATTATTAAATCCAATAAATGGAACTTTTATATATTCAATTTGTCAAAATAAACCTTTTCCTTAGAATCAGGAGATAAAAATTTAGTTTTTATAAATTTTTTGTATTTTTCTGATAACTTTCATATTTTGGTGAATAGTGAAAAATAATATATTTTAAATAAAAATAACTTTTTTTATCAAAATTTTAGTAAGTAAAAATAGATTAGATTTTTACTATTTAATCCAATTCAGGTAATTTTATGTAATTTCACTTTGAAATTGGACACAAACAAGTGTCAATCGTTTAAAAGATATTATTTCTTAAAAATACGCTTGTTGATTTTGACAACGGGAATTAATTTTATATTTATAAATTTAACTTCTATGTTTTGAATTTGGTAAAATAGAATTCATTTTTGAATTCTGAATATTAAAATTAACCTAGGGTGAATTTTCGATATTTCTTTGAAAACATTCAATTTTTGACGAATAATGAAAAACACTGAGTTATAGTTTAAAACCAATTTTTTTAAAATAATTATTTATTTTACTTAAATTAATTTATGTCAAAATAGATATATAATTACTATATAATTTCAATGTAATTCATTGGAGTTAGTTTATAATAATTTTAGATATATAAAAATTTTATTGAACATTTCACCGTCTTTTACCCTCCTCTTAGGAGAATTTGCAAGTTCACATAAAACTTAATTTTACCACTTCTATGGGTTGAATTTAGAAAATTCGAAAGAAACAGTTAATATCAAGGAGTAAAATTTCATTCAATAAGATAAAAATATTTTTTGGTGAATAGTAACTTTTGACTTTTATTTACCATGGTTAAAGGTAAATAAAGTGATTCAAGGTAAAACGAATATTGTAATAATTCAAAATTACCTTAACACATGTCCTAAACTTATTGGATGAGTAATTGTTGACCATGGGTATCTTTGGGTTGATTTTGGGACCCCATGGAGCTACTTATTAATGATAATGACACTTTAGATTAATTAGTTTAATGTAAAAACAAAATTGACATAAACAAAAACATTTTAGTAATTAGTTTTTATATGGTGTTATATAAGTAATCCTTTTAGCTATAAATATTCATTGGAAATCTAAAATGATTTCATACATCATGATATTTTTTTTATAATTTTAAGGCATTTAAAAAATTAAATTATATATGACACAACAATGATGCAGCATTTATCTCATTAATAAATGACTTAAATAAATTAGATTATAAATATTAAACTAATATACAAAACTTGTTAAATTATTATTGGATGATTTTATTTCGTCTAAGAATCATATTATCTTCTACCCTATGTATTTTTGGACCTTTACAAACCGAATATCATTATATAATAAAATAATATTTTCACACGTTCCTAAAGAGCCCCTCCTCCCCCTATTAATAGAAGACCACTTCTAACCAATTACTCACACCTATCAAGCCTTTAGGCTCATCAAAACTCTTCCAAATTAATCACCCTACATCCCTATACTCCATCTAAAAGCCTTATCTTAGGCAGAAGGCACTTCAAGAAGTCCTTTTGGTTCAAACCAAAGGATGTTACCCAAATTAAAGGTAACAACTTCTCTTAACTTATTTTCGTTTATTTTACTTGTCCAACCCATAAACTATTTTTATTGCATTATTTTATAACACCACCAGTATCATCAATATACTAGGATGTTTTTATGAGAATTATTATAATTACACTTACACACACCTCTATCTAATGGGTGAAGAACATAATGTTTCTGTTGATGGAAAACAAACACCTCACGAAACGAAGATTGTTCCATTACCTCAAAACACCTCTCATGGTGGACATTATGATGGAACTGTATTTATATATGATATATTTTATGTTTATGTTTCCTTCATGCTTATGTATTTTTCTTTTATAGAATACATTAATGGTTTCCATTATGGGTAAATGCGATAATTTCATTTGAGGAAGTGCAGACTACCACCCCCTCAAAATGATATGACTCGTTAATACAATATGTGGGATGTATAAAGGATAGGGTTAATGATATTATATATGATATTATACTACAATTATAATATACTTATGTATCATTATGTTTTAATTACATTAAAATAAGAAATATAAATGAAAGTAGCGTTCATGCGTAAGTACGACCTACTGTCTCCAGGAACTGTGTATTTCAATTCATACCCCAAAATGATATGTACTGTTATAAATACATGTATATATAGGATATATATGATATATATGATATCTAAATAATGAATATCATTCTGTATATAATGAACTTTTGACCATATGACAAACTTGTAACAATAAGGTGTTCATTTTTTACTCAAGTGTCAAATATCTACAAAACAAAGGTTATTAACTTAAATGGTTACATAATGTTTATAACATGGTAATAAGTGATATAGATAGAATAATAAAGTGAAAAAAGGTTCTTAAGAAAGTATAAATTAACATTAGTTTATTATTCATGATATTAAAAACTGAACGGGTCAAGTCGGACACGAGGATTGGGGTTTCTTATATCACATTTAATTCTGTGAGATTTACATTGTTCATCACTTATTTATTGCTTGTGGTGTATTGTGTACTGCCATTTTTTATATATTATCATTATTCTTTTTATATTCATGATATTCTGTGATTCATTTGGTTTTTATTTACTATTTTTCATACAACTTGATTGATTACAATGAGGTAAGGGTTAATTTCACTATCTCTTTATTATCCGAGGTTGTTTTTAGGTAAGTATCTACTAGGACATATTTATTATCCATGTAAATGTTCCATAAAATAGTTTTCAAATGGATTATTTTAAGATGAATTTTATTAAAACATAATTCTAAATGTTATAAATATTTATTCTTCTAAACCATTCTCATTAATGTCCATGTTTACATAAATGGTTTTAAGGATTTATTTAAATGGACATGAATGTTTTAAAATGTTAATTAAATTCAAAAGTTTTAAAGTGGTATGGGACACTTTGATTCAAAAATTTATTTAAATGTATTCCTTTCTAAATCGTGTGACTTTTAAATGTTTTCATGAAAAATGAATATTTCTCCTAAAGAGTTTTACAAGTCATTTGCATCTATGTCAAAATACATTAAAGGATTTTAAACTTTTTTGAAGTTGATTTATTATGATACAAATAATCCATATAGTATTGAAGGTTTTATGATATGTTTTACTATGGATGTGTTATTTTTATACCATTCATGGTTTATTGGTAATGTATTGACATTTCATATTCTAGTTTTAATATGAATGTTTATGTTATGTTTAAACCTTTTCATATGAGGAATGCATTGGACTTAGTAAGTAACAGGTGGAGCCCGATATAGTTCCTCGATGCATCTGTGGGTCTCACGAGACAAACTAGTTTAATGGAACAAGGCCTTGACAAAATATTATTTGTAGTCTTGGCACAAGGCCTAGACTATGTGGTTATGATAGTATGGCATTATGCATTCCATTATTATGAAAGAGGTCAGTGATATTGCATGTGATAATTCCTCTAGTAGAATATGCATGTGAATAAGTAAATGGAATTATTTCATTTTATCTTTTCCATATTATTCTGATGTTAAATTCTAATAGTCTTTTGTTTTAGTTTTACATTGCCTTAAATTTTTTTGTTTATTTAAGAAAGTTTTCACTATATTGTTCTCCATACTGAGCGTCTGAGCACACCCCTTTCAATGTTTTATTTTTCCCAGGAAGTGAAGATGTATTTTATGAATGACCTACAGGGATAGTATGAGGGGATATTAATACAATATATTATTGTAGTTTTTTTTCACTTTATGATATAATGTAAGAATAATGAATATATCTAGTGTTTCCAAGGCTACTAAACTAATCGGTCATTAAAGAATTGATATTTTGTGATCATGCCAATATTATGTATGAATGGACCGACTTTTGGTAACTGGGGTCGGGGAATTACTTGTGTGGGGAAATGCATCTTGATTAATAGTTATACTAGTTTCCTTTCTTTTTATTTGGAAAGATTGAAATAAAATTATGTTTTTCTTATCCAATTGGATTAATTTTTATTTTTGTCTCGTATTTGTGTTGATTTGAATAATATTTTTAAGCATTAAAAGATATTTTCTGATGTTTTTTAAAATCATTCTTCCAAGAATATGTTTGAATATGATCTAAATGAAATATTCTAATGAACCATGGTGATCGAATCCTCTTGTGGGAAAGAATCTGGTTGAGATTATCATGAGTACCATCAATGTTATGGGACATATACTTGCACCAATTTTTAATTCAAGAACCTGTTGTAGAACCTCATAAATATGAATCCTAAAATTATTCTTAGGAGTTCCTTTTCTAAAAACCATCATTATTCCAAGGTTAAAATAATCCTAAAGTATCTATGTATTTGATGATGAATATTTTTTTTTGAGTTCTTGGAATCTCTTGATTCGATCACAATGAAATGTGTCACGTCCAAGCTAGAGGGGCCTAGTAGAAGGTGTTGGGAGACTATGTGAATGAAAAAGAAGTGATAGGGTATTGATTGGAATGATTTTAATGTTATTTTTTACTGAACAATTCGTTCTAGATTATATGGTGTATGATATATCTATACTGTTTTTCAAATTTTACCATGCAGAAAAACTCTGATTGAATAAGAAAACCACTTTGAAAATATTGGATAGTTTCTCTGGAGATTATATAAAATGGGAAGATAATGACATGAAGGTTATGTGTGGTACTTTGATGAGATATTCATTATCAAATACTCTTTTCAAAACTCACATCTTATCATCACATGTTGTGTAGATCATTAGTGGTTGAGATTAACCTGGTTAGTAATTTCGGGATTATATGAGTTTCCTTTTCTCATAGTGAAAGTTATATGGTTTTACAGAACGGGAAGAGAAAGTATGATGAGAATTTTGGTGGATCTCGATAACAGGGTTCTAATATACTTCCTACAGTGCTAAGAAGAGGCCCTTTTTCATTATTCTGGTGGTGAAATTCTAGAAATTTGAAATGAGTTTTCATTGAGGATCCCAAGATCTGCAAGTCATGTTGAAGTTCATGATAGTTTCATAAATTCGGTTATATATTTTCTACACCACATCATGGGATAGGATCATTAAGACCAAAAATTAGTTTGGTTCAGTCATATGCATCATGATATAAATGGTCTCTGTAATGCATTGACCCTAGTTACCCAGAGTCGGTGCATTATTTTAATAAATTGACACGATTACAAGGAATCAAGTCTCGATGGACCGATCAGTTTAGCAGTCTTGGAAAATAGATTACATACATGAACGTTACATTACACATTAAAAAAACACAACATAAATAATCCATTGATAACACTATTATTCCCCTAGCTTAACCTTTCATATCAAACACAATACAATTCTTAGAATCCAGGAAAAAACAAAACATATGAAAGGGGTGAGATCAGATGCTCATTAAGGGTAAATAGTTTAGCAGAAGCTATAAAATTTCAAGGCAAGAAGTGTAATAAAAACCACATCCTTTTAAACATAAACTCGAACATAATATCGAGAAAATAAATCAAACATTACCATATAAACATTCACATGGAAATTCTACTAGTCGAATAATCGCATGTAATAATCAATTTCATAATGAGAGAATGCCTAACGCCGGACATAATTACCACATAGTCAAGTCCAGGTGCCAAGACTACAAATAATATTTTTTTCACGGTCTTGTGCTAGGACACTAATTTGTCTAATGAGACCTACTGATGCATCAAGGAGCTATAGTGGACTCCATTCATCACATACTTAGTCCAATGCATTCCTCATATGGAAATATTGAAACGTAACATAAACATTCGTATTAGAAGTAGCATAAAAAATGTTAATAATTCAACCATAAACAATGAATGGTATAAAAATAACACATACATAGTAAAACATATTAAATAACATTCAATACAATAGAGGATATTTTATTATAATAATCAACCTCAATCAAGAATAATATTCAGTAAAGGATGTTGACATCGATGAAAATGATCAGTAAAACTCTATGAGAGAAATATCCCTTTTTCTGAAATCATTTAAAAGTCACACAATTTAGAAAGGAATAAATTTGAAAGATAATTTTTAATCACTATGTCCCATACCACTTTGAAACATTAGAATGAAATTAAAATTTTAAAAAATCATGTCTATATATATAAATCCTTAAAATCATTTTTAAAACATGGACAATAATTAAAAAGATATAGAAAACCAAATCCTTAAAAAATTTTAAATATTGATCTTCAAAAAGTTTCCCTTCCAAAAAATATTAAAATAATATTTTGAAAACATGTTTTTGAAACATGGACATGGATGATAAAAATGTCCCAGTAAATACATACACATAAATATATCCGAATAATAATGTGATTGAGGAATTAACTATTAACTGGAACTTTCCTTTTGTCGAGGGTACATATCACCACCTATATAATGGCCATAGTATGTTATTAAATTATACTAGAACCATATTAATATTTACTATATCATAAATTATTAATTTATTACATTATACAACCTATTAAATAATAATTTTCTTGTAAAATTAACATTTCAGTTAGTAATCTCTTTCATTATCATACATGTTTTAACTTGTTATTCTAGTCTGTATCATTTGGATAATTATTTAAATACATACAAAATATAATAAATTATTTATATGTCATATATATTTAGAATATAAATATGTATAATATATAGATATATTAAATTGAAAACATCATTTATGGAGATGGTAGGCCGTACGTACTCATAAACGTTGTTTATGTATTCATATTGCATTGAACATAAGTAAGTGAATAAGCTATATGTAAGTACGAATATATATATATATATCCAGTAGAATTATTATGACATATATTACATACTTATCAATAATATATATTTTTTATAATCATTGTTGAATGGTGAACATGGAAATGAATCTCATCTCGTTGTGGAGACGGTAAGTCGTACTTACACATGAGCGATGATATCATTTCCTTAATGATTAAAAGGTTCCTAATTGAGAGGTATATTAATTTTACATAGAAATTATCATGTTATCTTAATTATTTATATACATATTATTCATTATTATATACTTCCAAATAACATATGTTTGAATAACAAATTACACCATTATGTGGAGATGGTAAGCCGTACGTACACACGCATGGTGACATTATCATTCATAGGATGGATAGAATAATGAATATGGAAGAACCATATTTATAACAACATCACAGTATGTATAAGGTATTGGAGTTATTACTTTTGTATGGAAATAATAAAGAAAAATAAACTAGAAAAACAAAAGAACATTGAAAGAGGTGATAAGATAATTACCTCTTCTTTGGGTATTTCCTTTTGATTTGAACAAAAGGGCACCATAAGATGGATTTATACTCAAGGGAAGGCCTCTAGGTTCAAGTGAGGTAAATTGGGAGTATATTTTGTTTGGGGTTGGCTGAGTGAAATGTATTTTTAGGTGTGATTTTAAGAGAAGGTAAAGTACACTTTTATATGAGTGTTAAGGGTCACTTTAAGAAATGTTTGAAATATTATTTTATTATAAAGTATTTTTCACTTTATAATGGCTCTAAATTAATTTATTTTGAATATAAGGTTGTTTTGGGTGGAAATAATCTCAAACAATAGGTTTTCTACTAGTTTAGATGACCATATTAACCCTATCTTAAATATTTAATTATTTGTTAAGTACTTTAAATTTTACCATGTCCTATTGTATTATTATAATAAATGGTTAATAAACATACTATAAAAAGCCATGAGAACCCCAAGATGTCAATTATTGATATATATAACCATATATATGTAATTTTGTTGTAACCTTATATATTTTTGAAATATTAAATCAACTAATAATATAGTATTTGTTTTAAAAACTCATTTATGTCAATTTTGACACTATTTGGTATTTTTTTGTTTAAATCATAAAAAATTTATGGTTTCAAAAAAATTATATCATAAACCCTAAAATTTAGAATTAATCTAGAAAATTATTTTATGGAATAAAAATCTTCAATTTATTTTTATTTTTATATTTGTAATATCAATTATTTCAATCATTCATTGATAAAGTAATTACTACATCATCATTGTGTCAAAAATAAATTTAATTATTTATTATCTAAAAATTATAAATAAAATAAAAATATGTAGGAAATCTTTTTATATTTCTATTGAATATTTATAGTCGAATTTATCTTATGTATAACTCTATATAAAAAATGGTTTAGTTATTAAACATTGAATTTAACACTTTTAACACTTCTTTAAATAAAATAATAATAAATATCCTCATCTAATCCAATTGGACCGAAAGGATCATATTTTTTTCTAATATTGGTTTTCATAGAAATAAACTTATCCAATATAATTAGGACATGTGTTAGGGTAATTATAATATCAATTTTACCTTTAATTACCCTATTTACTTTTAATCGTGGTAAATAAAAGTCAAAAGTTACTATTAAAAAAAGACATATTTCCATCTTATTGAACCGAATTTTACTTAATTATGTCAACAGTGTCTGTTTAATTATTTAAATTCAATTATCATAAGTGGAAAAATTATGTTTCATGCAAATTTGTAAATGTTCCTAAAAGGTGGGTAAAAGACGTTAAAAATATCAATAAATTTTATACACCTAATTTTATTGTAAAATGACTTCAATGAATTAAATTTTACTAATATAGGTTATATATATATTTTTACTTAAAATAAATTTAAATAAAATAATTAATTATTTAAAAAATTATTCGGTTTTAAACAATAACACAGTATTTTTCACTATTCATGAAAAATTTAAACTTTCCAGAAAAATACGAAAAACTCACCCTAAGATAATTTTGAAGTTACATATTCAGAAATTAATTCTATTTTACCAAAATAAAATAACTATTTTTCATTAATTAATTTAGAATTAATTCCGATTTTCAAAACCAAAACATGGGTTTTTAAATTGTAAAAAGTTTCAAAATATTGACATGTGTTTATGTGAAATTTAAATGTGAAATTACTTATAATGACCTATATTGAATTAAATGATAAAAATATAATCTAATTATACATCCAAACCATTAAAATTCCTAAATTAATAGTATAATTATTTCAATTAAAAAAAATTAAATTAAAATATAGTATTTAAACTATTCATCAGAATATAAATGTTATCGAAAAAGTACCAAAAAATTATCCAAGATAAATTTTTAAATCCCTCTTATAAATAAGAATTGATTTTCATTAAATTGAATATATAAAAGAGTCCAATATTTGTTTTATAAAGGGATCACCATTAAAAGGTTTTAAAATTTCATTTAAAAAAAATACTTCTTTTATCCGAGAAAAATGAATTTGTTCTTATATTATGTCTAAGAAACACATAATATGGATTATAAAATTATATATAGTATATAAAATTAAAAATTAATTTAATACTTTGAAGAGATATTTTACTTTGAAGAGATATTGTACTATAAAATATTGGGGTGTTACATTCTTCCCTCCTTCAATAAATTGTATCCTCTCACTTTTAAATAGTTATTCAAAAATAATGGTTTCAAAATAGTAAAATACCTTTGTGGAAACCCCAAATCAAAAATTGGGTTAATAAAATTTAGTCTTAATAAGAGGGAAAGAGAAATGAAAAAGTCACCACAAAATTATGATCTTTATTAGGAGAACATTGATGTCAATTAGAGACCCAGAATTTAAGAACAAACGAAAATATTTATAGGGATTGATTGAGGTCATCAATAATAAACAAATGTACAATTGAGGGCATTAGAGCCATTAATCAATGATGATTTAAAATATCATTAGTTCTATAATCCATAAGGCATTAGGATAAAACATTTTTGGTTTCATGATCTATTCCCTAATTTTTAAGAATTAATTTATTCATTGAATAGTAGAAAAAATATAAATGGAAAATAGATTTTCATCATTCAGCTAATTCCTACCTCAAAATCTTCTTTCATTCCAAAAGATAATAGAAATAAAAAATATTATATTTGTCTTGATTGTATTGGGTTCCAAGAATAATAAATATATAATTCATTTGTCATAATATTTAAAAAAAACTACATTATACTTACTAGGACATCACGTAGGCCAATGGTAGGTGATGCATGCTTGTCACCCTTCACTTGCGGGTTCAAGTCTCAGGGCCTTGCCCGAGACGATGGGTTGTCGCCCGACATCCAAGTTGTCCTTTTTATAACAATCCAAAAATAATATTAAGAAATGATTTAACCTTAAAAATAGTATCCAATGTCAAACATAATCCATTAAAATATGTATATTTATCCAATATACTTCTGTCCAAATTCCCATTCTAAGATTTACAAGGAAGTCAAACACAATGAAGATTCTTTTGGCCACTTAATAACATGAGAATACCTTCATCATGTATTCTCTTAAAACATAGTAACACCCTTAATTACCATAAAACCTTATTTATTATATTCATTCTCCATTATTCCATATATAATACGGGGTATACTTTTTATATCCAAAAATTTTCTAAACTCTAACAATAATTGAATAAACAAACAATGAATTAGTTTCAAAGTAGTCATGAATATCGAATATAATTTATCCAAATTAGTCATATATTATTCCAAAATCAATACCTCAGTATCAGAACCGTATTTAGGATTATCTTTCCTTCAACCATATATTCTAGAAAAAGTTTAACTTGATATTGAGTCCCTTTTATTAGAACCATATAATCTCAAATCCTCATTGAAATAATACTACAGTACAATCCTTAATTATTTACATAATTAATATAACCAGTACATCGTTGATTCAATAGTCAAATGAAATAATTCTTCAAAAATAACATAAGAACACTAGTCATTCTTCTTCATCTGTGGTATTATCATAACTTGATTATTATCCAATAACTTTATTTGGGGAATACTTTGACGATTTGGGCATTGATTCGCATAGTTTCCCAACTTCTTACAGATGAATCATTGTAAATTTGAAACCTTTATATTACCTTACATTCAAGTTATTTTTGTCCTTTTTCTCCATACATATAATGAACTTCAATTCCATTAAAAAATTTACAAAGGTGATTACTTCTGCAGCTATCACATATGGGAAAATTATTATTTCTCTTCTTCCCTTTATCCATATTTCTCTCTACAATCCTTTTCTTCTAGGACATCTCTTCAAATCCATAAGGCTCAAATAATTATTTAATTATCTTATTAACACATGATAATATTTCATCATATGATGAGAATACATGGGATAACATATCCCTTTTAAATTTTTTCTTAAGACCATGAAAGATACGATCCTTCTTACTTTTGGATCATGTGTATTGCCATAGTTCTCATTCCTTATGCTGGGCACCCTTTCTAAACAATGAAATACACTAGGTTAGTTTAAGAATTGAAATGAATAATTCCAAACGTGTAGAATAACTTAAGTAATTTGAAATGTTTATGCATATAATCCATAATTGTATAAATGTTTTAATTTAGGAAGTATTTACTCTTAAATCCTTCATAATGGTTTGAAAAATAAATGTGAATTGTCCTAAGAATATCCCCCTGGAGTGTCGTAACAATGATTGCACCAATGCCCTTTGTTGTGTACCAGGATACCCCGAGTGAAGACCAAAACTCCTTGTCGAAGTTTTCACTCCTAGGTACATATTTTCCAGAGCCACCTCTACCTTCTCTTATGAAGACATAGATGCACTGCTTAGAAAATTCACAAAATATCTACATTACCAAAATCCTAGTAATTTCTTCTAATCTAATCATCAATGCTTTTCTTACGGTAATGTTTCAAAATAAAATTTTATCTAAATATATTTCCAAGGTTGTTTCTAAACATTATTTGATACCAACTGTGACGCCCGAACCCCAGTTACCCCAAGTGGTTGAATTATTTTAATAAATTTCCATGATTAAAAGGAATCATGTCTTGAAGGACCAGTCGGTTTAGCAGTCTGGGAAAATAGATTACATACATGAATGTCACATTGCACCTTCAATCATAAAACACAACATAAATAATCCATTGAGAACGTCGTTATTCCCCTATCATAACCCTGCACATCAAACATAATACACTTCTTGGAATCCTGGGAAAAACAAAACATAAGAAAGGGGTGAGCTCAGATGCTCAGTAAGGGTATCTAATTTAGCAAAAGCTATAAACTGTTAAGGCAAGATGTGTAATAAAAACAGTTTTTTTAACATAAACATGAAGATAATATGGAGAAAATAAATCAAAAATTACCTATAAACATTTACATAGATATTATACTAGTTGAATAATCACATGTAATAATTAATTTCATAATGTGGTAATTCTGATCTCAAGACATCATTACCACATAGTCAAGGCCTCGTGCCAAGACTTCATAAAAGTTTTTTTTCAAGATCATGGACTAAGACAATAATCTGTCTCATTACAACTACTGATGCATCAAAGATCGATAGTGGGCTCCACCCATCACATACTATGTTCACTACATTCCTCATATGAAAATTTTTATACATAACATAAACATTCATATTAAAACTACCATATATATAAAATTTTAATACTTCAACCATAAACCATGGATGGTATAAAAATAACACATCCACATTTAAACATATCAAAAAACCATCAATACGATATGGATGATTGTATTATAATAAATCAACCTCAATTAGGAATAATATCCAATAAAAGATATTGTCATAGTTGAAAATGATCACTAAAACTCTTTGAGAAAATTATCTTTTTACATGAAATCATTTAAAAGGAACACAATTTAGAAAGGAAGACATTTAAAATAAAATTTTCAATCAAAGCATCCCATACCACTTCAAAACTTTTGAATGGAATTAACATTTTAAAAAATCATGTCCATATAAATAACTCCTTAAATCCATTTTTAAAACATAGACATTAATTAAAAATATTTTGAAACATCTATCATTAAAACGTTAATAATGTTGATCTTGATAAAGAGTCCCTTCAAAAAAACATTAAAAAAATAATTTTGAAAACATTTTTAAGAAACATGGACATGGATGGTAAACATTTCACAGTAAATAATTACAAATAAACAATCTTGTATAATATTGATATTGAAGAATTAACCCTTACCTTATACTTTCCATTGGTCTTGGGCACGTTTTACCTCCTGTATAATGATCATTGTATGTTATTAAATTATACCAAAACCATATTCATATTTATTATATCATAAAAAATTCATTAATGAAATTATACTACCCAATTAATAATGATTTCCATGTTAAATAATCATTTCGGGTAAAAATCGCTTTCTTTATCGTACGTGTTTTAACTTTTTATTCTTATTCGAATCATTTAGATCATGATTTAAATACTAATAGAATATAAAACATGATATATATATATATCATATATATTTATAATTTAAATATTTATAACAGATAGATATATGAAATGGAAAACACCATTTATGGTGGTGGTAGGTCGTATGTATGCATAAACATGGTTTCCGTTTTCGTATCATATTGATCAGAAGTAAGTAAATAACATATATTTATGTACATATATACATACATACACACACACACACTCACACACACACAGACATTTATATATATATATATATATATCTGTCTATTATAATTATTATTTCATATATTACATACTTATTAATAATATTTATTTTTCATAATCATCATTGAATGGTGAACGTGGAAGTGAATCTTATCGTGTCGTGGAGATGGTAAGTCATACATACACATGAGAGATGATATCATTTACTTAATGATTAAAGGGTGTGCATTTGGATGGTATATTAATTGTATAGAGAAATTATGATGTTATTTTCATTATTTATGTACATGTTACTCATCATTATATCCATCGAAATAGCATAGTGTGGAATAACAAATTACACCACGACTTGGGGACGGTAACTCGTACGTACACACGCATAGTGACATTATCATTCATAGGATGGATAGAATAATGAATATGGTTGTAACATATTAATAATAACATCAATTTATGTATAAGTTAATGTAGTTATTATTTTGGTATGTGAAAAAATAAAAATAAAGTGGAAGAAGAAATGAACTTTGAAAGTGGTGATAAAATAATTACATCTTCTTTGGGTGTTTCCTTTTGATTTGAATAAAAGGGCTCCTTAGGTTGGATTTTTTCTCAAGGTAAGGCCTCAAATTTAAATTTTGGGAATTTGGTAGAATATTTGGTCTGGGTTTGGACGAGACAAATGGATTTGGAGGTGTGATTTTAAGATAAGGGGAAGTACCCATTTTTAAGAGGGGTGAGAGTCACATTTTGAAAAGTTTGAAATATCATTTTATTGTTAAACTTTTTTCGGTTTCTAATGGCTCCAAATTGATTTATTTTAAACCTAATGTGGGGTTGGGTCAAAATCCTTTAAAAAATATGTTTTAGGAAAGGGTAGGTCATCATATTAACACTATTTTTTAGATTTAACTCTTAGTTAAATAGTTTACCTTTTACCATGTCCTCTTCTATTATTATAATAAATGGTCAATAAAATTAATATAAAAAGATAAGAGAATCCCAAGTGTTAAATTATTGATATATACAACCTTATCTATGTACTTTTTTTGAAGCATATATTTTTAGAAATATTATATCAATTATTAATATAGTATTTGTTTTAAAAACTCATTTATGTCAATTTTGACTCTATTTTGTATTTTGTTTTTGCTAAAGTCATAACAGCTTTATCACTTCAAAAGAAATTATTTAATCAACCCTAAAATATCATATTAACCTATAAAGTTTTTTTATGGCATAAAAAGCCTCAATTTACATTTATTTTTATATTTATAATATCTATTATTTCAATTTTCATTGATAATGTGATTACTACATCATCATTGTGTCATAAATAAATTTAATTATTTAATCACTATAAATTAAAAATAAAATATAATTATGTAGGAAAACTTTTTAGCTTTCAATGTAATATTTATGGTCTAATTTACCTTATGTATAACACTATATTAAAAATAATTTAGTTATTAAACATTGAATTTTACACTTTTAACTCTTCTTTATATAAAATAATAATGAATATCCAAATCTAATCCAAGTAGACCAAAAGGATCTTATTTTATTCCTAAGGTTAGTTTTGGTAGAATTACACTTATCAAATAGAATTAGGACATGTGTTAGTGTAATTATAATATTATTTGTACCTTTAATTACCCAATTTATATTTAACCGTAGTAAATAAAAGACAAAAGTTACTATTCACCAAAACTTTATTTTAATCATATTGAACCAAATTTTTCATACCGATGTCAATCGTGTCTCTCATATTTTTGAAATTCAATTCACTGAAAGTGTAAAATTATGTTTTATGCAAATTTGCAAATGTGCCTAGAAAGTGGATAAAAACACTCTAAAAAGTTAAATAAACTTTTATACTTATAATTTGATTATAAAATGACTCCAAAGATTTAAATTAAAATTATATAGGTATTAAATATCTATTTTAACTTAATGAAATTTATTTAAAATAAATAACTATTTAACTTCAAAATCAGTTTTAAACAATAACCCATTGTTTTTCACTATTCAACAAAAATTGAAAGTTTTCAGAAAAATACCAAAAATTCACCATAAGATAATTTTGATATTATGAATTCAAAAATGAATTCTATTTTACCAAATTAAAAACATAAGAAGTTTCATTAATTAATTTAAAATCAATTCCCATTCTCAAAACCAAAACGTTGGTTTTTAAAAAGTAAAAACTATCAAAAGATTGAAATGTGTTTATGTCAAATATAAATGTAAAATTACTTATAATAACCTACATTGTATTAAATTATATAAATATAACCTAATTAAAATTACAAACCATTAAAATTCATTATTTAACAGTATAAATTATTTCGAATAAAAAAGTTGTTTTCAATTAAAATTTTGTATTTTCAATATTCATCCAAATATGAATGTTATCAGAAATTTACCAAAAAATTATCCAAACTAAATTTTAATATAACTCTTATAAATAATAATTTTATTTAATTAATTTAATAAAGAAATGTGTCAAATATTGGTTTTAAAAAGGGTTCACCAATAAACGGCGGTGAAATTTCATTTTATGAAAAATACTAATTTTACCAAAAAAATGAATTTGTTCTTATATAATGTCTAAGAAACACATAATATAGATTATAAATTTATATGGAGTATATAAATTTCCAAATTCAGTTAATAATATTCATAACCACTTTTTGAATGACTAGTTTAGTAAGTAGTGGTGTGCTAGAATTTGGTGTTTCTTAAAGTGAAATTAATTGAATTACATTGAAGAGATAACATATTATAATATATTGGAGTGTTATAGTTTCATATAGAGGAATCCTTAAAAAATATTCTTCACATAGTAAAAGATAATCTAGAGGATATTGATATATGTCTAATGATGGTGATAGTTATAATCACTATAGCCTAATCTCTTGCAAAGAGTTTATTTGATATCTTTCCATTTCATTTTTTATTTTTGAGTCATATTTTGATATTTTTAAGTCATTATATGAATATTGTTTCTTATTTAATGGTTGTTACTATTCCCTCAGAATGAAGAGATAGAAGGGTCTCCATTTTATTGTATGTACATTCTCATTATCATAGATTGAGATTCCCTGCAATTTTATGGTTGTCGACGTGAATCCTCTTAAGGGTGAGTAGAACTGGGTATCCATTTACTTTTATCATTTTTGGGTATCTATTACTATTCTTTAATGGGAGTGACATATATTTCATGGAGAATAGGACCCAAGGGTGAGTAGAACTGGACCTTCCTCTCTAGAGTTGGGTATAGAAATATCCTTATTCACATTTCAGTTGGTTTGGTATTATTTATAATATAACATAACTCCAGTTTTCAACTTATTTCCCCTTATTGTTCATTCTTAGTTCTCTAATTTTCCATCAGTAAGAGAGGTAAAGTTTTCTGTTTCTTTAGTACATATTACTCATACTATATCTATTTTTTCTTAACTCAAACAAGCATCAATACAGAAATAGTTAAAGACTCTGCTAGATGATCTCTTTGAGAAAGTAATTATACAGCTGAGTGTGTTACCTTGAGTGGAACCCTTTATTCTATCTAATAAAGTTAATTGTACAATTTATCTTTTTGTTTATTATCATAAAATCAACCATGTTACGATGAAGAATATGTATTTTTTTACAAATATTGATGATATGTTTGGAATGTTGAAATGGGTTAAGTGGTTCTTGATTATTGTTCTTGGTTCTTATTATCAGTAGTTTAGAATAAGAGAATATTGAATTCATAAAACCACTTTCTGGGGTAGGTATATCCATTACGAGTATATTTTCATGATATTTGGTCTAAAAATTCTCATCCATCCATTGTGGATATGTTGGTTAAGATCTTCCATGTGTATCTTGATTTGTTCATGGTGGTTTTTTGGATGATATTATGGATTAATTATATTTTTAGGAGGATCGTGTAAGTTATCTAGGATTTGTTATGGAATTGTAGAGAAATCACTGACCGTATTCCAAGCTATGGAAATTCTATTATTGGAATTTTGAATAGTGGTTCTTGGGAAACTTGTTCACGGAAAATGGTATATTGATTACTCATGAGAAGTTTGAAGATATTATTATACGGAAAGAACCATATAATGTTTTTTTATATTTGGATATTCTTAGGTTTACTTGGGTTTTGTCACTTGTTTGTGAAGGATTTCAGGAATATGGCTTCGCCGAGGACCGATCTCACTCTTAAAGTGGATAATTTTTCCTTATAGGTGAAAAGTAAGAGTTATTTGGGTAGAAAAAATGTATTTATTGATTTTTCCTTATTTTTGAATAATATGAAGGTCGGGAAAGGCTATGTGGTCTTTTATTATGAATTACGTTTGGTTTGGACTTGTGTTCGTTTATAGGGTGATTTTGTGGTAGCATGTGGATCTTAGAAGCATAGGGAACACGAGAATAATTATCCGAACCATGACTTTGAACTTTCAGTTGTGAAGAATTTGCTTAAGTGTTGGCATCATTAACTTTTTAGATAATGATTTTCAATATATTCCAACCAAAAGATCTTTAGTTATATCATGTCCCAAAAATATTTGACTCTCCTCCATTGTAATTTGTTGGAGTATCTATAATATTTCAATTTCGAAATCACATATACAATAAAGAAATTGAATATTGTCAATGATAATTTGAGAAATAATCATACAACCTAGGCCATGAAATAATCATTGTAACATACAAACTTGATGGATCTTTTCTTCATTTCTTCATATAGGAGTTTGGGAAATATGGGTGGAGGTTCTCTTACCCAGTGTTAATTTGAACTCCATTATTCTGGAAATGGTTTTTCATGAATAATAACTTTTTGATGAATTACATGAAATTTAAACCCTCTCTATGGTGTGGATACCATTGTTGACTGGTTGTTCACGTGGATGGTGTTCTATGTTTTCATAATTAGATTTTGGTTTCGTTACCTATGAGAAAAGTTGTTCTGGGGTTTTTCTATAGTTATGAGTGGGTTATGAACCCATGAACAAGAGAGATGTTATATGAAATGGGGCAATGATTTTGGTTTCTTGGTATGAGCTAAAGTATTTCTTATTTTAAATCTCATTGTTATACTTTTCAACAGGTCAATTCTGAGAACCAGAGACCTTTATGTTCAGTTTATCTACTTCAAGTCCTGACTTAGAAGTGGGATGATATTTCTATGGACTTTTTGTTTGGGTTTTTTCATACCAAGATAATGAAGAATAGGGAATTTGTTTTTACTAATAGGCTTAAAATATCATCCCACTTTGTACACATTTTTCATACATCCAACATTCAGGACCTCAAGAATTTTTATATCAATGATATTGTTCATTTTCATATAGTTTTATCTACTATCATCTGTAATATTGATTCTCAATAGACATATAAATTTTGGAACATCCTTCATGAGGCATTGGGATATAAATTCTAGTTGAGTACGACATTCCATCTGTAGGAATACATAGAGGTTGAGATCTATATATATTCTTGATGATATTATTTGTGTATGTGTACATGATTTGGGAGGATTTTTTAATGACATTTTTGGAATTGATGAGTTTTCCTATAACAAAAGTTACTAGTCTTAGATTTTAATTGATCATTTTGAAGCATGTTGAATAAATAAATTCATGTCTTTATTGTGATGGTTTGATATTGGTGAATCATTCTTGGTTAGATTGAGTTTGGTCTAAATGATCACATAAATGATTCAATTGATTCATCATTGAATGTTAATGGCATAGAGATGATATAAATACTATGTCTATTTTATGGGTATACCATTGGAGTATTCTATTATTGATCAGGTGTTATTGAATTTTTCACCACATTTAGGTCATGGATGGATTAGGAGGAAAGAGAATTTAGTTCATCATTTTATGGGACCTTTTAGGTTTTTGAGTACGTGGGTAAAGTGGATTACTATTTATTATATCCACCACATTTGATGTCAATATATAATGTGTACGATGTATATTGGTTATGGATGTATATAGTAATCACATCTCATGTATTGATATGGTATAATGTTTATGCTGATACTAATTTAACAATTAATTATCATTCAGTAAGTATTTTTCATTATGATACAAAGGTACTTTATGGGACAATGATACCTTTGGTCTGTCTTCTGTGAAAACATGGTTCTAATTCATATGAGAAGTTGCAGCACGATTCATTGATGAGACTGTAGTTGTGTCACCATTTTAATAAGGAAACTACATGAAAGGATTTCTAGGGATATAATTTTTTTATTGTGGGGAGGTTATAATACACTGTTAAATTTTTGGTATGCCTTATCCTCTCTTTTCGATTCCTTTTATTTTATTTGGAGAATTTGGGAAGGGAACTAGAAGTATCACTATCTTACAAGAATTTATACTTCATTTCACGTTATTACCCACCATGTAATTTTTTCATGTAATATTTCATGTCTTGTTTTCATGACGTGATTGTGTTTTAAAAACAAAGAAATGTTTTTTCTACAACACATCACTTTATGGGATTCCATGAAATAAAAGTAATACATGGCATGTATTCCCCCAAACAAAGGTTTTAAACCAATAATCACCGCTGATTTCCATTGGTTGTGACATAAATCCTTTCCCATGTATCCTTGATCTATCCCAAGGTGATTTTGGAGTTATACTGTCCTTCCATATCATCCATTTGGTGATTGATAATCCTATTAGTTGTGGTGTATCACATTAGGTAAGCGATATTTCTGTATCTTTTATTATCTATTTCATTCCTTCTTATTGTTAGATATATTTTCATGAAATTCATGGATCTAAAATAAATTTCATTGAATCTTGATTCTAGTATGAGTCCTATATCTTCTACAACATGATTTTTCAATATAATTATCCATTGAGTGTGGTGTCTTCTATGTTAAATGGTAGGTTGGTTCTATTTTAGATTATTCTATATAATTAAAACATAATTTTCTTGATCTATTTTAAATTTATTTATGAAAACATAATTTGATAATAATTAAAATTTTGATTTCAAGTGGTATAGAATCTAGGGAAGACCCCTAATTATAATCAAATTATAATTTGGGGAGTAATTTTAAATTGATGGAATATTTGAATTTATTTGGGGGTTATTGTTTTGAAAATGACATAAATTTAAATAAATAAAACCTATGACTAGTTTTTTATTGAAAATTCTTAAATTTATGGTAACCTCTTGTTTTGATTTGCAATGTTATTGGAATTTTGAAAATGAAAATTTAGAAATTGATTTTTAAATGATGATTGATTTGAAATGAGATGATTTCCCCCTTCTTAATTGATTTATTTAACATATGTGATACCGGGAAGTCAGCGGTATATTTTTCACACGTCTGCAAGGATGGTATTTCCCCAAAAACAAATTGATGATTAAAACTATAAAAAATCTCATTTGGTAGATCTTATCACCGATGGGATGCTGATCAGAACTATTCTACATGATCCTGATGAATGTGTGTATACATAATTCCTTAATCAGTGATATTAGATTTGTGAGGGTCTAATAACAAAAGACTATCATACTATAGGGAAGATGACCACACTTCTTATGGTGACTATTTTAATTATAAATTCAATTTATTATGAAACTTATTTATTCTTTCTAATTGATTTATATAACTAATTTTATTTAAATATTACATTTAATCCATGTTTAAAAGGTTTTCCATCACATGAATAAATGATTTTATTGTTTTAAATATGAAATTGTATTTAATGCCAGTTTCATTTGAAATTGAGTGCATTATTTGGTTTATTAATATGGACTATTTTTATGGAGAACCCAGTAAGAATGTAGTAAGATTTATATCTCACACTATACCATTATTATACAATTTTTTTATATTTTACTCTTCCATATCTGAGGAAAATGAAAATGCCTTTTATAGGGAGTGGATCTTCTCAATCCTTTGTGCTTGAGTGGTGTTTTTTTACATTTAGTTTATCTTTTCCAATTTTGATTACTATTAAGATGTACTGTTTTGGGTTTTTGGTATATTTGATTAATTTCTCGTATAGTTTACCTTTTTAGTCTTGAGAATTCAAATACATATCATTATCTTTCTCTATTTTTGTAGAAACATAATTCCTGTATAATCTAGTATCATTCTATGTTCTACTCACCTACTCATGGATAATTTTAATTCCGTTCATGCTATATTAGTTTCTTCTTGAGTATCAGGTTACTAAAGTATCTAGTCTAGATCAGGAAAATTTAATTGATTGGAACAAATAATAAGTTCTATCGAATCTAGTATATAATACGAAATACATGATAGATCTTGTGAATGATAGATAAATTATTTAATCCATCATTTCTAAATATTTATAATGGTCTTTAATATTCCTAAGATTCATTCCATGGAACACAGGTAAAGAAACATTTTTTGAGTTATATATTAAAATCTTCAATTTAAATTTTCCAAAAAAAATAGTTATCTAACTCAGTCTGATAAAATTATTTACTCTATCTATATATATATATAATCTTACCCCATATATGTGTTAATTACTTAATTTATATCATCTTGATGGACTTTAAAAACTATAACATTAAATAATATTAATTTTTCATGTCATTTTTCTTATGTAATATATCTTTCAAATAAAATATTAGATGTAAAATAGAACTTCTACTATCCCACATCTATAAATAAGAATATTCTATATTATCTATGAATCTAAACTATTTTATCATGTCATAAAATGGGTTAATAAAACATTTAAAATCATTATTAAATTAATAAATAGATCCTTGAATCATGAAAAAACTTGAAAAATATTGAAAAACATCATAACCATTAGGTCATATTGTATACATATCCAAAAAAAATAATGATTTTGGAATTTTTTTTTTGAAATCCATTTTATATATATCATAATAATAATGAGAAGATATTAATTTAAATATATTAATAAATATTATCATCAATACAAGAGATAAAAATTCCATGAATGTTTTAATCAATAGTTAGAAACTAGATTTAAAGGTAGAAACTATTCCATTTATATGATTTTTCCTTCGAAATCCCTCTTGTATCATATGGGTAACACCTCCTTATAAATATATACTGATTTCCAATAATGGTCAGTGTGTGTGGTGTATATCTCATATTTTATGTTCTCTAATTGTATCTTTATGTATTTCTGAGACCCCATAAGCCTGGAGTCAATGCATTATTTTAATACATTAGTTTGTTTACAAGGACTCAAATCCCAAAGTACCGATTAGTTTAGAAATATTGAAAAATAGATTACATACATTAATTTTAAAATATAGGTGAAACAATAAAATGAGACATAGATAATTCATTAATAATGTTATTATTATCCTAGATTAAACTTGCATATCAGTTATAAAACACTTTTTGGAATCCTAGTATCATAAAACATAAGAAAAAAGTGGTCTCAGGTGCTTATTAATGGTAAAAAATATTGTAGTAGATTTCATAAATAATCATAAACTTTCAAGGCATTGGATAAAATTGAAACACAACACTTTTAAACAAATTTTGAGCATAATATGGAAGGAAAAAATAAAATAATTATATATAAAAATTGAAGTGGATATTCTAGCAGTCAAATAATCACATTTAATATAAATAACGTATATCATAATGAGGTAATTCCTAATATCCTACATCATAACAATACTTTTAATGCTGCATGCCTAGGCTATACTTAAAGAGTTAAAAACTGAAACTAGTTTGTCCCATGAGAAATATTGATGCATTGAGGGTATTTCATTAACTTCTCCACAAAACATAGGGCTTCTGTTAAGCGGTCTCCAAAACTCCCTTACTTAGTCCAATGCACTCTTCTTATGAATGGGTTAAAACATAACCAACATAAACATTCATATTAAAAATAGAATAAGAAATGTTAATAATTGAACCATAAATCATGAATGGTATTAAAATAGAACATCCACATTCAAAAATATCATAAACCATTCAATATAATGTGTTATATTTTAACATAAGAAAACAAACTCATAAAATCCAATAAAGGCTGTTAACATAGTTAAAAATAATATAATAAAAGCATAAAAACTCTTATAGATAATTATATATATTGTTTACTTTCAATGCTTTTAAAATCCAAGATATTATAAAAGAAAATATTTCATTTTAAAAATTACCGTATAAACTTTTAAAGTAATCTTCAAAACATTAATCAATTATGTCGATGAAAATATCTGCTCGCAATGTATAATTTAAAAAACCATTCTTTCCATAATATATCGAAATGATCATAATGTACCTAGTTTGAAAAAATATGGATTTATTAATTTCAAAAAAAAATATAAATTGTTAAACATAGGTGAAAATGATTTCAAAAAAGGTTCGAAAATATTTTGAAATGCATTTTTTAATAAAAATGGACAAGGATGAAAAAGAAATTCCCAATACATACTTACGTATAAACAATCTCAAATAATGATGAGATTGTTGAAATAAACCTTACAATGTAAATTAAAATTATTTACTTTTGAAATATTTTAATGAATTTGAAAATACGAAAAAAATTATTTATTATCCTTTTATATCCAAATAAATAATTATATAAACTAATATTAAGAATATTGAAATAGAGAAAGGATTAATTCATTAAACATTCAATGAATCCCATACAACTTTGATCATTTAAATAATAAGCCATATATCATGAAATTAATACTTAAATACCATGAAGATAAATTTATTCATGATATGAAATATAATAGGGGATGTACATAAATCACACACAATACATATGTGGTGAACATGACTTATATCTCACAAAAATTAAATGTGATCCAAAATTCCCTTACAAAGATCATATCATTAGGGTGATGATTAATCACTGAAATAAATATTCGTAAAAATTATAAATCTATAAAATATAATTGGATATTCGGTATAAAATTATAAAGGGACATTCACAGATATTCATGGAAGAATATATAACCAATGACAAAGATGATCAACTCAATGAATGGAAATTGAGTAATTATTTCCCGTAACTTAGGTATGATACTATCCATACATGTCTGAAACTCAAATATAATGGTATATAAAATATTACGAGCATCTACCAAAATCAAAATACAATTTATGATATCATATATGATTCATTTATGACTTTATATTACATTTTTATTAATAACATCCATGTTAATTCGTCCTTTCATGTAATAATCGCTTTGTTTTCACATGTGTTTTGATTTCTTATTCTTGATCTTATTATATATATAATTATTTACTAACGTATAGAAAGTAAAATATTATTTATATATCATATATATTTATTATATATATAATATATATAAATGAAATTAAACACACTATTTATATGGACGGTGGGTTGTACATACGCATGAATGATGAATCTGTTTACTTAACGTATTGAGTGAAAGAAAATAAATGATATATATATATATATAATATTATAATTATTATGACAAATATTTCTTATTTATTTAGTATTTTCATTTTTATAATCTTTCTGATATGGTTATAACTGAGGATGAATCTCATCGTGTCATGGAGACGGTTGGTCGTATGTACATTAGAGTGACGATATCATTCTATTAATAGTTAAATACAATGAAATTGGATGGTATATTAATTATAAAGAATAATTATCATGTCATATTCATTATTTTTAACTATCATATTCATCCTTAAACCCTTTTAAATAAAGTATATATGCAAAACAAATTACACCACAACATGGAGACGGTAAGTCGTACCTCTGTACACATTGTGTTATTATTTTTCATAGGACTGGTAAAATGATGTATATGTATATCCTATAATAATAAAAATATATTAAAATATATTATATTTTGGAGTAATCACTCTATTTTGGAATCAACTTGTGAAAAGGAAGTAGAATAAAAAAAGAACTTTGAAATGGTTGGTAAAACAATTACCTTTTCTTTATGTTTCTCCTTTATATTTGCACAAAGGGACACTTTAGGATGGCTTTATACCCAAATTATGACATCTAGGATGAAGTGAGGTATGATTTTTGGATTAATGGGTAGTCATAAGCTAATATTAATGAATTTATATATGTGAATAAAAGATAAGGTGAGGAGCCTTTTATAAGAGAGGGGAGGGTCACTTTTGGAAACTCCAAAACTATTAATTTATTTTAGATTTATTTTAGAATTAAAATAGCTCAAAAGTAATTTATTTCTAGAATAATATTGGGATGTGTCAAAATCCTCTCAGATAATAAATTTTTTACATGTTCAGGTCACCAAAGTAACCTTATATTTTGACATTGACCCTTAGTTAATCAATTTATCTCATACTACGACAATTGTCTTTTTTACACTATATAGTTCACATAGTTACTATAAAATGAAAAAATAACCCCAATTAGATCATATATGACATATTTAACATTATTATCATTTTTTCCCCAAAATCATAATTGTTTTTAATTTTATTACATTTAATAAAATATTATTTATATTAAAGAATCATTTATGTCAATTTAGATATATTCATCATTTTATTTTTTAATAATATAATAAAGACATGATAACATCAAAACAATAGATCTAATATTTTGGTGACATAACTAATTTTTCAATAAAATTAGTTTTTTTATTACATCTTCCAAATTTTATTTATTTTAATATTTTTAATACCATTTATTTAATATCTCAATTAATTAAACAATTACAACATTATTATTATACAAGCCTTTAATAAAGTTGTTTATTATATTGAAATTAAAAATAAATTATCATGATGAAGAAAATTTTACTATATTTCAAATAAATAATTATAGTCGAATTTATCTTCTGTATAACACTATATTAAAAGTGATTTAGTTATTAATATTTGAATAGAAATTTTTTAATAAAGTATAATAAATTTTCCTAATCCAACCAGAGTGGCCTAAAGAGGATCATCATTTCAACCTAAGGTTGATCTATGTATAAAAATATTATCCAATGAAAATAGGACAAGTGAAAGGGTAATTTAAAATTATTAAAATAATATTTGTTCCTTTAATCACACTCTTTATCTTTAATTGTTGAAAATAAAATTAAATTGTTACTATTCACCCAAAATTATTTTGATACTATTAGACCAAATTTTTCATACATATTACGACCATGTATGCCCATATTTTAAAATTAAATTCACAAAAGTGGTAAAATTATTTTTAATGCTAATCACATAGATACGACTATAAGGCATGTAAAAGAGATTCTCAAAAGATCAATAAATGTTTATATAAAAAAATATTATAAAAATGATTCTAATAACCAAAATTGGATTTATATGTGTATTATCTGTCGACCATGACTTTAATGAAATTGATGTAAAATATTTATTTAAATGAAAAAATTTGGTTTTTCACAATAATTCGGCATTTTTCAATATTCATCAAAAAATAAAAAGTTTTATAAATATAAAAAACATCCAACCTAAGATAATTTTGATGAATTAATTCAAAAATAATAATTATTTTGAAAAAAAATTATAAATTTAATAATGTGGTAAATAGTATTCAAATCTGCTATTCAAATAGCATTTTTGATAGATCATGGTGCACTCGGACACGGTGTTTCATGCAATGAAATCTATTGAGTTATTTAAAAATAAATGTATCGTGGAAGCTTGGGGTATTACATTCTCCCCCAATTTAATTAAATTTCATCCTCGCAATTTAAACAGGATTTGAGTAATCAATTTTTGATATTGTAAAATAATATTGTTGGAGAATTCATATTATAAATAGGGATGAAAACACATATTCATCATAATTTTTAAAGGTAAATGTAAATATTACAAAAAATATTTGTCTTTTGAATAGGAGAAAATTATTGGAAAGGACTAATAAATACTTTTTGTGAAAACATATATATTTTTCTTGAGTGATTGAGGTCATCAATCAGAAACGATTAAATGTTCTTTTGAAAACTAATGGTCTTAAATCGATAAATCTATGATGATTTAAAATACCATCGGTTCAATAAAAAACATAAAATATTAACATAATTTTTTTTAAATTATCTTTCTATGGTTTAGGAATTCCTTCACTCTATAGGAAATGAAGAAAATATAATAACATGATGTGTTACTATAAACATAATTTTATCCATCATTGAAATGCCACATTGGAAAAAGGAGTAATGAGACCCCCATTTTAAAATATTGAAATGGAAGTACGAATGTCACCAGAGATAACACATACTATGGTTTCATATATGAAAATAGGGATGTTCAAGGTAAATATAACCATCATGTTCTAATGGTGAGTGATAAAGAACGTGGTAAGAAAAAAGACAACAATCACAAAGCAAGAAGGTAGTGATGACCTAAGGGAACATTTGATTCATCATAAATGAAAGTACTAGGAATTTTTTTTTTCATTTATTGAACTTTTCCCTACAGGTGAAGAATTAATTTACATCATATTATAATAACATCATGAAACATGCATACTTAACAATTAGAGTTTCCTCCTTTAATAAATTTCCACCACAAACTCCTTTTTTTTAAATGATTAGTGTTTAAAATGAATTTTTCATGATTTAAGAACTAGAGTCAACATTTAAAAAATCTCATAATCCATAAAATATTAACTGTCAGTTTATAATTTCTTTAGTTCTTAATAAAAACCTAAATATTAGTAAAATATAAAACAATTCTGAAATCCAATCTCCCAAATTCTGTAGCAAAACCTTAATGTTCATCAAAGATCATTCAGTAATTAACAAAAAAAACCAAAAAAAATTAGACTAATATTGAAGTCCAACATTATTTGGTATTTGATAATTTAGTCTTACAATAAATAACTTTTAATGACTCATACCAAATTTAATTACCTAAATTTCATAATCTCCATCATTTTCTATCCATCTCCTAAATAACATAAGACATCATTCATCCACAATAAAATCATATCTAATTCCCAAATATAATTAATCAATTATTAATTAAAAATAATTCATTTACATTAATCATATAGGATTCCCAAATAGTGAACTTATTCCAAGATAACATTTATTAATTAATCCTAAAATCATTTTCCAATCCCATGTTTTTATATTTGATAAAAAAAGTTCCCTAAAATAAAAATAAACTTTATCAATATAAAAAAGGTTATCCTTACCAGTACTTCATGAAAGCTATTGGTAGTCATTGCACCATTTTCACCCTTCAATTGTGGATTCAAGACCCATGACCTTTTCATACATGACAGGTTGTCACCATGCCTGTGTGTTTTCCTTTTTCTAAAACTGTATTAATATAATGTCCAAAATAAAAATTATGAACAATCTTGAAATTATTCTAATAATTAAATAACCTTTCCACATGTATTTTTAACACTAATTCAATAAATAAATACACCATCCATTTATTTCTACAAAGGATACTTTAGGCCTACAGGTTATCTTATGGAATATAGAATTAACTCATGTAATTCCCATGTCCCCTACATTTAAGATAAATTGGTACAAATGGATATTAGCATTATTTTCTTCCATCATACTCTTCCTTTATCCTCCGAAATTCATTTATTTTTGTAATTGTTTCCCAAAAAAATTATTTTGTTTAGTTGAGACACATTCTTGTGTGTCTCCTTCTATATTACATTCATGTTGGAAACATAGATTTCATTTCCCTAATGTATCCACCGCTGGAGCTCTTAGCATTCTCCACCTTTCTCATCATTAGTGAATTCGGGATTTGTTTGATGTATATGTTTCTAATAATATTTTTGGAAAACTAATTAGGCATGAACATGATATATTTCATTCCTATCAACAATCTATTTTGTTTCTCATTTACTACACCTTTTCGATCATGTAAAATTTTAATATTAATTATTTGGTATTCATCCATTTACTAAAACCAAAATTCATAGTGTGAGTAACAATAGTCTAATAATAATTTAATGAATATCATGAAACCTTATTTTAATACAAAAACCCATTAGTTTTAATCAAGGCTATTCATTATCATCTTATATTAAGATCCTTCATATTGGATTGTAATGAAAATGTGAATTATCCTAAGAATATACCCTAGGTGTGTGAAACTAGGTGTGTAGTAAGGCATTTTTTCAGGTATCAGGTTACCCCGAGTTAGGATCAGGACACCTTGTTAGAGTTATTACCCCAAGTTACAACTGTGTGAGAACTACATATACTTGTACTGTCCATATAGGGATTTATTTTCCAAGAATACCAACATAATCTCAACATTACCAAAAATATTGGATGCTCTTCAAAACATATACTCAAAGTCTGTCTCAGGTTTATGATGTGAAATCTATGATTTCTAAATCTAGTCTACAAGGAATCCACTAAAAATCATCTAATACCAAATGTAACACCCCTTCACAAAAATCCCAAATTCATTGCATTATTTTAATACATTAGTATGATTACAAGTACTCAAATCCAGAAGGACTTAACAGTTTATAATGCTTAGAAAATAGATTAAAGACATGAATTTTACATTAAATTTAAATGAGTAAAATGAAACATTGATAATTTGTTTTCAATTCCATTATTCTTCTACCTTAATCCTATATATCAGTCATAAAACACTTCGGGACATCATATAAAAATAAAATTTAAGGAATGGGTGAGCTTAGATACTTAGTAAGGGTAACAAAAACAACATAATATTTAATAAATAATCATAAACATTCATGGAAAGGAAAATAATTGAAACACAATCCTTTAAAACAAATGTTGATCATAATATGGCATGAATAAACCAAATAATTCCATATATACATATACTTGGATATTCAACTAGTAGAATAATCATATGTAATATATATAACTAATCTCATAATGAGGTAATGCATAGTGTCAAACATTATAAAAATATTTTCATGACCTCTTTCCATGACCATAAATAAATAGGTAAAAACCAAAACTACTTTTTTTCATGAGGAATATCGATGCATCTAGGGGATTTCATTAACTAGTCAAGTGGTCCCCAAAACCATCACTTAATTAGTCCAATTAAATCCTCTTATGAAAGTGGTAAAACATAACCAACATAAATATTCCTATGAAAACTAGCTTATAAAATGTTATTATGTTAACCAAAAACCACGAATGGTATAAAAATTGCACATCCACAATCAAAAATATCATAAACCAATCAATCCAATGTGGTAGATTGAATCATAATAAAACAACCTCATAAAAAATAATAACAGAAGTTGACATAGATGAAAATAATCTAATAAAATCATCAAGATCTTAGATAGAAATATCCTTTTTTAAATTGAAATAATTTAAAATACCAAAAATTATAAAAGAAAACATTTATTTTGAAAATAATCTAGTAATATTGTAAAGGAAGCTTCTAAATTTTATGGAATTATGATGGGGGAAATATAATATTGCACTTTATAAGTTAAAAATAATTCCTTAATTTTTCATAAAGATCATAAATACCACGTTAGGAAAAATATTGAAATATTACATACAAAAAAATATATAAAAAGTAAAACATCATTATGAATGACTTTAAATAATTGTCAATAATATTTTGAAATGATGGTTTTAGAAAACAAGGGCATGGATGATAAATGAGTCCAAGTGGATACTTATATATAAACAATCCCAAATAATTTTTAGATTTTAAGATTAACCATTACATAAAACCATATTAATATTTTGTTTTTAAACAATGTATATAAACATTAAAATAGAAATAAAATTTCCCTTATAATCGTTTTATATCCATATAAATAGTTATGTAAAATAATATAAAAAATATTGAAATGGAGAACGAATTAATTCGTTAAACATTCAAAGATCCCATGCCACATTGAAAATTTAAATTATAAGCCTGAATTACTCAAATTTATATTTAAATTCCATGATGATAAATTTATTCATGATATGGAATATAATTTGGTATGTAATCATATAACTCATGATAAATATATGATGAACCTGGCTTATATCTCGTGAAAATTAAAATTGAGATCGAAATCCTTTACAAATATCTTATCATTAGAGTGAGGATAAATCACTGAAATATTCTTTTCTAAAAAATTTAAATCCAAAAAATATAAGTAAATATGTAGTATTGAACAATCATAGATTACTCAGACATATTCTCGGTAGAATATAACCAATGACATAGATTTTTAACTCAATGAATGGAAATTGAGATAATATTTCTCTTCCCTTAGGTCTGATACTCTATATACGTGTTCAAAAACATATAAAATGGTTTTAAACATATTATTAACATCTCCCAGAATCATAATAACATTTATTATATCATATATTACTCATTTATGGCTTTACATTACCTAATTATTAATATGTTCCAGGTCAAAGCAACATTTTGGGTAATAATCACCTTGTTGATCGTACGTGGTTTGACTTGTTTTTATTGATATTATTACATTGATCGCGATATAATTACTTAAAAAATTTAAAAAATGATTTATATATCATATATATTCAGTATATAAATTTAGATAATAGATTGATAAACGAAATTGAACGTACTATTTATGGGAAAGGCAGGTCGTACGTACACATGAACATTGTTTCTATTTTCTTATCGTATTGAATAAAATAAATTAGATGAAATATATATATACAAATAAATATTACAGTATAATTATTATGCAATTTATTTAATATTGTTTCAATATATACATATTTATAATCAATATGATATTTTTGTAATGGAGGATGAATCACATCTCGTTGTGGAGACGGTAGACCGTACATGTGCAAGAGCGGAGATATCATTCAATTAATGGTTAAATTTTATAAAATTGGATTTTTTATTAATTATAATGAATCATTATCATGTTCTATTTATTTTTATACCCATTATAATCATCATTAAACCCATCAACATAAAGTATAGATGAAAAATAATTTACATCATATCATGTAGACGGTAAGCCAAATGTATGCACATACGGTGGTATTGTTTTTCATAGGATAGGTAAAATAAAGAATATGGTTTTCCTATAATCATGAAATCTCAACATATAATATATACTAGAGTTGTTAATTTAGTATGGGAAAAACATAGGAACGGGAAGTTGAAGATGTGAATTACTTTGAAAGAGTTGGTAAAACAATTATATATTCTTATAGTGTCTCTTTTTTATTTTCACAAAAGGAAACCATAAGTTGGATTTATAACAACATTATTTACTATAGGATGAAGTCAGTGATGTTGGGGGAGAAATGGGTAGAGTTTTTTTGAACAAAATTGCGTTATCTG
The DNA here is from genome assembly GCA_963277665.1 of Viscum album. Classification (NCBI taxonomy): domain Eukaryota; kingdom Viridiplantae; phylum Streptophyta; class Magnoliopsida; order Santalales; family Viscaceae; genus Viscum; species Viscum album. The sequence goes on along the minus strand of OY728158.1, from coordinate 433,256,580 downwards.
TTTGAATAAAAGAGTAGTTGAGGTTCCCTTTTATAATAGATGGGAGAGGCACTATAAGAAACTCCAAAAATATTAATTTATTATAAATTTATTTAAAATTTTAAATGGACAAAAAAAAATTTATTTCGAGGATAATAATATTTTGATTCGAAATCCTCTAAATCAATGAATTTTATATATGTTCAGGACAAAACAGTAATATTATCCTTTGGATTTAACCCTTTTTTATGTAATTTATCTCTTTCCATTACTACTTGTCATTATAAACTATAGAGTTAATATCGTTACTATAAAATGAAAAAATAACCCAAATTGGACCATTTGTTATATCTCTAAGATTATTCTTATTATTTTCCCTAATCATATATTTTTATTAATTTTACGACATTTAATAATATATTATTTTTTAAAGCATCATTTATATCAATTTAAATACACTTCGATATTTTCATTTAAAAAAATATAACACTAGCATGATAACTTCATAAAATTACTTCCAATATGTCACTAACATGTCTAAGTTGTCTATATAATTTATTCGATGTCATTAAATATTCTAAATTATATTTATTTTCATATGCTTCAAAAAAATTAATTGATATCTCATTTTATTGAAAAATTATTGTGTCATTATTATACAACACTTTAACGAAATTATTTCTTCCATGAAAACTAAAAATAAATTATCATCATGAAGATTAATTAATTATATTTAAAATGAATAATTATAGTCCAATTAATCTAATGTATAACCCTATATTACAAATGATGTAGTTATTGAAATTTGAATATGAATTTTTTAATAAAATATAGTAAATGTCTTAATCTTACCCATGTCACATAAAAAGGATCATAGTTTGGATATAACGTTTATATAGTTCTAAAAATACTTATCTAATGAAATTAGGACAAGAGTTAGATTAATTTATTATTATTACAATATTATTTTTACATTTAATTACCTTATTTACCTTTAACTGTAAAAACTAAAATTATAACATTTCTATTCAACAAAAAAAATATTTACATTCCATTAGACTATATTTTTAATAATTATTACAAACATGTATGCTCTATTTTGGAATTCATTTCACAGAAGTGGTTAAATTACGTTTAATGCTAATATTATAGATGCGACTAGAAGGTGAATAAAAGAGGTTTTCAGAAATTCAATGAGTTTTTAAATATAATTCTCTTACAAAAATGATTCTAAGGACCTAAATTTAATTAATATATACATTATTAATCTACTGTGAAATCAAATTCAATTCAATGTAAAATAATTATTTAAATGAAACTGTTTGTTTTCACAACAATGAAATATTTTTCACTATTCATAAAAAATTGAGACATTTCATAAAAATAACTAATGTTCACCCCCAGAAAATTTAATATTCCGAATTCAAAATTATTTTTCTTTTGAAAAATAAAATTTATAAATTTTATAATGTGGTTAGTACTATAATAATTTCTTTTCAAATGGATATTTTGACAGATCATGGTGCACTCAATCTTTGTGTTGGGTGCAACGCAATCTATTATGTTATTTAAAAAGAAAAATGTTGTGGAATCATGGGGTGTTACACATAGAATTAAATATATTAATATTATCTTGGTTGGTGGTAGGTTCAATATCAATTAAACCTAAATGATAATCATTTTTCCATATAAATCCATATATCAAAGGATCCTGATGAATGCTATGAAATATTTCTGTAACGTCAAGGTTGAAAGGTAGACTAATTCAATATTAATTCTTTATACTCTAATATAATTAGTTTACATTCAAAAATAGGGTTATCAATTGTTTATTTTTCCTAAAATTCTCAATGTTCTTATTTCTTCTCACTGAATATTTTCTGTATTTGATCCTTTTCCCATCAAACACAATCTTCAGAAAAAAATCCTTATATTCATTATGATTATTAAATAAAATACCTTATTTTATTAAACTATTCAAATACATTAGATGTTTTTAAAGGTAAATATATTATTATGGTATAAAATACATCACACATAAGTTTCAAACCCATAAATAATGATAAAATTCAAATTGATACACCTCTCATTCCATGTAATATTTCATTACATATGACAACTTTAGATAGAATGAGATTATGTCAAAATGTAATAGTTTCTTAGGAATATCCCAAGAATGATAGTGGAAGGTATAAATGATTCATTATTGAAGAAACCATGTTAATAATATACATTTACTTCTCTAAAACAGATAATTCAACTACAAACATTTTTGTTTCATGGGTTTTTAGATTCTTCTACAATCCCTCAAATGATCAATGACTTATTAGATTAGGTATTAAAAACCTTGATATGTTGAAAAAAATATGATAATTTTATCTAGATGGTTTTTTACAAAAATAATTAACAGATTCATATTTTATAATTCATAAAACCAATTTTAATTCTAGGAATAAATAATCATTCTCACACGAGTCATCATTAAAGGATATTATGTACTTTTTCCCACCACTTTCTTGAGTACTCATTGGTCCACCTACACCACTATGTATAAGATCCAATAATCCACTAGATTGGTCACATTTTCTATTTAGAAATTCTTTTATCAGTTTACCTAATAATTAGTATTCATAATTATAAAATTATTCATGATCGAATGATTCCATCTGTGCACCTCTATGGAATCATTGAATTTTTTTTCTAGTTTACATGATCAAATCAATAATTAAAAATATAATCGATTATTGAATAAACCAGGACATAATTATCATTAATGTTATAAATATGACTATCCATATCCATAATATATAAATAATTCACCAAATTTCAAAGTGTTAAATATCATCATTAATATATATAGAAAACACTTATTTTTAATAAGGAATTAAAACAAACATCATGTCCAATAAAGATAAAGAAATAAAATTTATATTTATTCCTAGAAATTATACTAATTTTCTACCCAAAAAACTAATCCTATGGATATATTTTAATCATAGGTTATATCCACCAATGTCAAAACTATTAAACCATTTCTAGAATCTATATAACTAATTATCCTTATATTTATTATATTTTATTTCTATAAATCTGTTTATCAACATAAATATATTATAATTCCTCATATTTTACGTTCATTATTATTTTTTGTTATATGGAGTATTTTTGGGACCATGTATTGAGACAACATGCGATTCCGAGTCCATGTGTTCCCAGAATAAATATTTGAATTATGTTAAAAATATTAAATAGCACAGATGATAATTTTTTCTAAAAAAGTGGAACAACACCAGAATGGGGACCTGGATCATAAATTTGAGTTTATCATTAACTTAATAATGATGGTTTTATCCTATGAGTAATATAACTTTGGATGGTGTGGGATGTTTGTGAAATTTTTTTCATGAATTATTAATTAATAAAATAATTTAAATAAAGAATTTATATTATTTTTTTCTATGAAGGGACCTACATTATATTTATATATATCGATATAGATTTGGTATTAGGGTTGTCTATAAAACCCTGGAGACAAAGAGTCCTTTGGATGAGAGAATTATTAGTGGATAAAGATATATTGGGATCTGATCATGGATTGTAACACCAATGGAGTAATTGGATATCATCAATGACATCAACATAACAATTCTTAATAATGATCGATACAAACTCCAGGGAAGTCTTTTTTATGGATTTATTCGCACCATTTTTTTTAGTATGAACTCTAATAAATCAATGAAAAGATTTATTCTTCATCGAGTTCACTTGAATGATATGTTAGACTCTTCAGGTTTTTGGAGATTTATTTTTTAATTGTTTATTAATTCATTATTATTCAAAAAAAATTTGATTGACACAAACATCGATTGATGTTTGTTATTCTCATTTGTTTCTTTGATTTTAACACTAGGATCGTCGTTCACAATGAGAATCCTTAATTTGTACTAGGTGTCACAAATCTGAATCAATCAAATGTGGTGTACCAATTTCTTATCATAATAATCCAAAATCATAGATCTTAGATCATCATGATAGGAAGGTGGTGAAACTATGGACGTAGTGGAGAACCAGACGGTTTTAGATACCTAATTTTTTATTCATTAGTATTATTCTATGTATAGTGAATAATGACTTGTAGATCCATTTTTAGAGAGGATTTCTGTCTATTTTTTCATATATAAACAATGGAATGGACCAAAAAAACCATGATCTACAGGTTTTGGTGAGTTTTGGTGGGTCTGGCGACGTGTAGGATAACATGGAAGAGATCCCAACGATTACATAATATCATGAGTAAAAATACTTGTACTCTTGAATTTCAGGACTTGTGGGCCCCCTATCTATGGTGCTAGGTTTTCATCCATATTAGAGGTTCACATGGTATGTGACCCCATATCACACCATTATTCAACAATTCCTTGTAACTCAGAGTGTAAATCAAATTGTAAAAAAAGAAGGGTAAACAGTACACTTCTAGATTGCATGTTTTGTACTAGTACATGGACACTACATAATGTAAATGGGCCAATATACAGACACAACCTCGATACATGTACATGGCCAGAAAACATGGGAAGGAAATTGTGTTTCTCTTCAAACTAGTTACATCTACTACATGATGTGTATCTGAAGACTACATTTCAAGGGAGGCTCTTCCAGATGGGCAGATTTGGAGATAGCTGGACACATCATGTACCCCCTAGTACACATTATATAATCCCATCTAGAATTATTGGGGATATTTGTTTTCATAAATTGTAATAGTATAGGTTGAATAAATTACCATGGTCCTTTTCCATATGGGTATGGTGATACAGTACATCCATATCTCTATATTTTTATCCCAAGAAGATTTTGATTGTCAGATAGAGTTGTAGTGTCCCTCTATGATAATTCAGTGTGATCCTCTATCATCCTTTATTCCCTAGTTAGACTTTTTGGTATAAGAATTACATCCCTAATAAGGGCATTGATCATCTATCTACCAGGCCGTATCGTTACACTTTCTGGAATCATTGGCATATGATCTCCAATGTAGCTGGATGATCCAGATTTGGTTATTGGTGTCCCTAAATGGTTCTGGGAATGAATCCCTATTTGTTTATCAGTGTATTCATAAACTTGTTCTTAGGAGGGGCCTAATGATCTAGACCTCTTTAATGAGTTTCATCGATGATAGCATGGCACAAGTAGTGAGTTCTCCCAGAAAGAGAATTGCTTTAAGGAGAATCTTGTGGATAAAAGATGGTTTGGATCTCCTGGTGGCATGGTAAACGTTCCAATGTATATCAGGATTTTTTTGTTATACATTGATTGTTATATCTTTTATTGGATAAATCGTACTTCGTTATTCATATTTATTATTTTTGGGCCGTCCTACTGTGTATTTCTATACTCACCCTTATATAGGATTTTCTCATACATGTCATGTCATATGCAGATGATGGCCCTTTTGATACTGTCCTCGGAGGACATAGAGTCGGTGGATCTTATCTGTTTTATGGTAGACCAAGCTGTTTATCTATATCATTCATTTGACTTTTTCATAACCCCTATATCAAGTTATACTTTCATATTTTTTGGTGTATTTTTCCCTTTTTCTCCATTAAATACTTTTATTATCCAACTATAATGTGTACTCGTCGATGTATGCATGATTTTTTTAGTTATTTTATATTCCAAACTTATCTGGGATTAGATATGTGTGCGTATTTAAATGTAATTTAGGAAAATTCCCTAAATTTGTGTAATATTCCTAATCAAAAATATTTGATAACTCCTCGCATATTAGAGGAGGTATTGGGGTAGTCACGAGTCAGTCCTCAATGGGTCGGGTCATTGGAAAGTTGTATCAGAACATGGTTCTACCATAGGACTATAGTTGGTGAGATTATTTTGGGAAATAGTTTATGGTATTTTTAGTGTATCAATCAGGCGAGTGACTCCAGTGATGGAGTGGTGGTTGATGTATCAATCCACACGAACTATGACTACTTTCCTTTTAACTCACTATAATTAAAAAAATAGTTGCTTGGAAGAGATTTTTGTATATGAATCATATAATAATGGTTGTGTTTTCTATGTTCCTCAGTCATCTCCCCTGATTTAGTCTTTTTACCATGGTTCATCTTGTTACAATTTCAAGATACCTCCAAACAGATATCCTAATAGGATTCCACGGTGTGATCATGATGATGATCCACCTAGTGACTCGGAATTAGTAGAGGGGTTTATACCAGATTTAGAACATCATGGTGGTTTACCAGCTATACAAACACCCATTTACTAGAACCTACACTTGTTAGTACTAAATTACTAAGTATGCATGTTGAGTGTGTTTCATGGGTTTTAGAACATCGACCTCCTAAGATTGAGGGTGAGTCAAACCTCAAGGTGGTTGAGTACTGTAAATAGGTAGTCACTCACACTTTCTGACAAATGAGGACACTGAATTATTAGATGGAAGTCCTCAGGGAGAGTATTCTTCATGTATCCATTAGGTGATGGTGGATCCTGGTGATTCAATCGCATGACGAGGAAACTCCCACCTAGACATACATTGAGAATCTCTTCAGAAACGAGTACATACTAGCCACATTACGATCTATATGCATACATGAGATTATGCATCTATAGTAGGGTAGTATGACCATAGTGGAGTATTCAATGAGGTTTAGTGATCCATCTCTTTACACCATTAATATGGTATGTGACCAGTTATTGAGATCTGAAACCATTGAACAAATCTTGCACTAAGACATCATGGATTCAATAGTATCTCTTTGATTTTACACCTATTCTAGAGTGCATGAGGTATCCTTGTAGATGGAGATATTTATGGAAGATAAGACCTCGTTGGTGGGAGATAGAAATGTTCACCTGGTAGTTGAGACCTCAGTTACAGGTAGTATTTGGTAGTCACAATAATCCAAGCATATCAAATGCATGAGGAGGAAATCCCAGGAATCAGGTCCAGTGGTGCAGGGCTCTAAGTCTGGCTTGAATCAATCGAGAGAGAGGATATGTTTCTCCTTTGACGGTGGGGACATATGGCTAGATATTTTCTGAAAAGTCATACAGTTGACCGTGAGATGATGGAGGCATTGATGACAATGAAACAGAGGTAGTATTATGGTGGTACGCAATGCATCGAATGTAGAAGAGGGTTCGATAAGGAAGTAAAAGGTGGTTGGAGGTTTGAACTATTACCTCCACTACCTCCATGTGGTCCACACTAGGTTAAGGGAGCTAGTGCCCATAGATGATGACATCTGAGGCCTATGGATACATATAAACCTAAGTCTAAAAAGATGTTATGACGTATGATCTGTGTCTTCTCTACTTTATCATTAGTATTTATTGACAATGTGAAATCCATTTCTTCATTTCATCTTCTCTAGTTCAATAGTTAGATATTCTAGTTGATCCATTGGCTCCACCCTTGATGTTGGAGACTCTGACCATTTTTGAATCAATGTTCACGTACTTAGTCAAATATTGTTATATGATTCTTGGAGGCAAGAGTTTTGAATGTGATTCCTTTTTTTTAAATTAGGACTTACAATGAAATCTTAGGTATGGAATGTCTATCTACAGTTCATTCACAAATTAATTGTTTTAGTCAAATGATGGTGTGTCTATTGAGATCGAATGATTTTTTCTCTGATGTGGGAAAAGGAGACCTTGGTATAGGTGTATGGGCTCAGGTTTAGGATAGTGAATTTGATTACTCATTAGTTGGTTAGAATGACACTTGGATCATTGGATACCATGGGATATCATTTTCCTGTTGTGTTGGTGTAGTATGGTTGTGACTTTCCAAAGGAAGTGTCATGTTAAATCCCTTCTGAGAGCTCAACTTTTTCATCAACATATGTCTTTGTATGGAACCAATATCTACAACATATATTAGATGTCTTCCATATATCATTTAAAGATTAATATGAATATAGAGAACTTGAAGGATAATGATATTGTGAGACCCAGCATTTCCCCCATGGAAGCCCCCGTTTTGTTTTCTAAGATGGTGGATAGGATCTTGAGGATATGTGTGGATTACTTATGCTTTAATCAGGTGACCGTGAAGAATATGTATACACTACTACAGATCAACAACCAATTTGAATAGTTGAAGGGTTTGATGGTTCTCTAAGATTGACCACAAGTCAGATTATCACTATTTGTTAGTATGTAATGAGGATATACCAAAGATGACATTTTGATGTCCCTATAGTCACAATGAGTACATAGTGATGTTATTCGGTGTTAATAATTCAACAACAGTGTTCATGGGATTCATGAACATGATATTTCATTCTTTCTTAGACTAGTTCATGGTAGTATTTATTGATAACAATAGTCATAAAAACACTCCGAGAGAACCAGATTTATAGTAATCTCTCAATGTTTTAATTTTTGGTTTGATAGGTCCACTTTTTTGAACACTTCACCTCAAATTCTCGATTAGAAATGGATCTAGAAAAGGTTGAGGTGTTTCTTTCTTGAGATCCACCTAAGAGGTGTATAATTTCCGTGGATTGGAAGGGTAATTTTATATTTCTGTACCATACTTCTAAAAATTTAGAGAACCCTTGAAATCTTTATATCAAAAGGGGAAGCCTTTCGTGTGGATAGAATGGTGAAAAAATTCTTTTTCGAGTAGAGAAAAAGGATAAAGAGAACTCCCATATAGATATTTCTAGAGGATGATGTCGAGTATGTAGTGTTCTATGATGCATCATGGGCAGGATGTGGTTGTATTCTAATGTAGAGGCAATAGGTTTTTTCCTATGGGTCACGTCAGTTGATACCAAATGAAACAAAATGTGCAACCCATTATTTTGAGTTAGTAGTTGTTGTATTTACATTGAATATGTGGAGACACTATCTGATGGGAGAATGGTTTATCATTGACTTTTTCTATAAGAGTATAAATTATATCTTCTCTTAAATAATCTCCACTAGATATAGAGGAATTGAATGGAGTTCCTCTAGGACTATGACTTCGAGATAGTCTATACTCCTAGGTAGGGGAATGTGGTGGATGACACTCTCAGTAAGAGATCTTGTTCTCAGTTTTTGGTCGAGCTGTTGGAACAATTTTACCTTTATCAGTTTTCCATCATAAAAAAATTATAGGGCTTTATATCTTCATTAAATTGTTATTACCCCATTGCTTTCATAGTGTGTCAGATATGATCATCACAGAGATATTAACTAAGTGATCTTGTGTACTTTGATATCCACTAATCATGCTCCATATGAATATTTTGATGGTGGGGAGCATGTTATCCTTTTTAGAGGATGGATTATTGTACCTTTTAAGTTGTAGGAGGATGTTCTATGAGGGTTTTATACGTACCCTTTAGATGTACATCCAGATGTGGACAAGATGTAATAGTACCTCCATCATTTGGTTTGGGGCCCCAGGATGAAGCATGGGGTTTTACAGTTTGTCTCTCGATTCCTTACTTGTTATCAAGTGAAGGCTGATAACTACTTTCCAGTGGGTTTAGCTCAACACATTAATGTTAAAAAGTGGAAGTGGGATGATATTTTCATGGAATTTGTGATTGGATTACCACATACATCCAAGGTGTATTATGCTATATGGGTGATGGTACCAATTCATGCCACTTCTAAACTATTCAAAAGAAGAATTTATTATAGAGACTATGATGCCAATATATATTAGAGATAGTTTGAAACCGTATAGTTCCCATGAGGATCATCTATGGCCATGATAATAACTTCACATCTTGGTTCTGGAGAGGATTATAGGAATCCTTTGGAACTAAACTATTCTTGAGCCTATCATTGCACACCAAGGCTGATAGCTAGATAGAGTAGACGATTTTGGTATTAGAGGACATGATGCGGGATTGAATGTTTGAATTTTGATATATTTGGGAGTGTCTCCTACAGTTGGAGAATTTTTTATATAAAAATATCTACCATTTCATCATTTTTTGGAAACTATTAGAGGCATTATATGATCAGCAAATAGGTCACCACTTTGTTGGAATGATTGAGGAGTGTCATCATTCTTAGACCTAGATTTGGTGCGAGCTACTATAGGGAAGGTGAAAATTATCAGGAGCTGATGAAGACTGCATGGAGCCATCATAATTCCTATGTTGACTGATGATGAATACCTATATATTTTGAAGAAGGAGACCTTATGTTCCAGAGGGACTCAACATGACATGTATTTTGGATAATCGACTATGGTGATAAGTTATCTCATAGATTCATTGGACCCTTATAGATATTGTGTAGAGGTTTTGAGATAGAATACCTAATAACTCTACCTCCACCTTGGATTAGGTATATAAATCCTTCACCATGTCATGGCTAATGAGGTACATCCACAACCCACCTCACATTACTGATTGGGGAGAGTTGGATATCAAGGAGGTAGCTTCCTTTGAAGAGTGTCTAGTGAAGATTGAGGATTCGAAGGAGTGGATACTTATTGAGAAATCTTTTACACATGTGCATGTATGGTGTGATCACCAGAATCTTTAAGATATCACATGCGAGCAGGAAGATCATATTCATGCTCAGTACCCACATCTCCTTATGTAGTTTTTTTGGATTTATGAGACATGATTCACTAAGGTGGGGAGAATGGGACATATTGTATTTTATTATTATTTTATTATTGATATTATAGGATTATTTTCAATACTAGGCACTAAGATGGTGTGTGATTTTGAGCTTTGATGTGCCCGGAACAAATTTTTGAAATATATTAAATATATTAAATAGCATGGACATGCAGTTTTCCTAAAAATGAGAGATAACTCTATAATGGGGGGCCAAAATAGAAATTAGAGGTCACTTTTGAGTTTAGAATGTTATTTATTTCCTTTGTGTGACTTGACCTTGGTCAGTGTGGTTCATTGGTGAAAAAATTCCTTTCAGATGTGAAATTAATAAAATAAATTATATACAGAATTTATTTTATTTCTTTTTGATGTAGTAACTTGATTCCACTTTAAATAAATGGATTTTTATTTTGCCTCATGGTTGGCCTATAAAATCTACCGGCCTAAAATCCATTAGAGAATATCATTCGTGAAAGAAGATGCTGCATCGGGATCAGATTGTGGATCATCACTCCAACAAAGTTTTCAGATCTTATCAACGAAAAAAAATGATTCCTTTCTTCATTAATGATCAATCCAAACTCCATGTAGGGAGTTTTTTGTTTTCATATATTCCCCATTATTTATTTATCCAATTAGAAGTAATCAATCAATGAACATATTGATTTTTGGTTTGATCATCTTCGTGGATGGGTTAGATTAATCATGTTTTGGGAGAATTATTTTGTAATTATTGATTTAATTGTTTTTATTCTCAGGGAAATGAATCAAGACTGAAATGAGAATTAATAGATTATTGTTCCTATAATTTTTATCTATTCTTTTATCCCCAATATCTTCATTCTCCATGAGCATACTTTATTTTTCTATGTGTTTGACATTTCCTAATTAATAGATCATTTTCCACATTAGTGTAATAATCAGAACTCGTATATATGTGATCAAAACAATATGATTGTGGTGATGAGATGGAAGATGTGGTGAATCAAATAGTTTTGGATTAATGATTTCACATTATTCTATGTTCTTCTATCTATAAGGTAGAAAGATATGTATATCTATTTTCTATGTAGATTATATTTTTTCACCTATATTGACATTGTCAAGGACCTGAATAGACCTTATCTACAATTATTTAATATAATGTAAGATTTTTTGAGGTGAAGGGTGACATAGAAGGGATCCTGGTGGATTTTGAAAATCGTGAGCAACTCTGCGTGGACTCTAGAATTACAGGTCATGTGGGTCTATGGTAGTGGCTATAGTGTTTTGACTAGAGTTAAGAATCACTAGGTCTTTCACCCCTATCACGCAGCAAGTGACCCTTATTCTGTGACTTAGAATATATTTTAAAGAATACATGGATAAGTGTAAAAGTACATGACCTCATCACATGTTATATACTTGTACACGAACACGACTTTGGGTACAAGGGTTGGTCAGAGACATAGACTCAATACATGAACACATCTAGGTCACACGGGTAGGACACCATGTGTCTCTACACATCGACTACTCCTTCTACACACTATGTATCTAGAGACTACATATCCTGTGAGGCTCTTCCACATGAGAAGGGATGGGGATAACTAGACACACTATGTACCTCATAGTACACGATGTGTATCCCATTCAAGAGTTCTTGTGGATCTTATATTTCTTAGTTTTTACCATTATAGGTTGAGTATGTTCCCTTCAAACTTTTCCTTGAGGGTAAAGTGTGGAATTACACTTATATCCCTTGATTATGATCTCCTCTAGAGGGATAGTCTCTGATAGAATTGTAGTGCCCCTCCATAATACTACAGTAAGATCCCTTATCATCCATTTTTTCCTAGTTGGAGTTTGTGGAATCTGCATGACCTCCCTTAGTAGGGTGTTTATCCTTCATTAGCAAGTTATATTGGTAGGGTTTTTGGAATCATTCACATATAATCCCCTATATACCAGGATTTTATATATTAGGTACATGGTTTTTCCTAGTGGTTATGTGCTTGACCCCCCCAATATGTGTATTATATTCTTCTTAGAATATTTCTTGGTTGGGATCCAATGAGTTGGCCCTTTTTATTGAGAGTCTTCAATGAATTCATGGATTGTGGAGTGAGTTATCCTTAATTGAGCGTTCCATTGAGAATATTCTTATAAATGTTAGTTACTTATGACCACGTAGTGCCATAGTGTCTTTCCTAAGTATATTTGGGGTTTTTTATATACATTTATTTTTATATCTTTTTTTTATTTTAATGTATATAGTGGTTCATGTTTATTGTTTTTTGGGGGTTATACTGAGAATTTTTATACTCACCCTAGATGGGATTTTGCAACATGTGTCATATCTTATATAGACAATAAATTTTTTTATTGTTTCTTGGGAGGATAAGGTTTGGGTGGAGTGTAGCTACAATTTAATGATCTTGGTGTTTTTTTCGGGAGCTTTATTTTGACTTAGTCCTCACCGTTGGAATATGATGAACTTATATATTATTTAGTTAAACTTATGTTTGGAAACTAATTTCCTCATTTAGTAATTTTACTATAATACATTCTTGTTGGAGAATATATGTATGCATCCATTATTTTAGTTGTTTTATATTTTATCATTATGTGGGATTGTAGATGTCTGCATGTGTACATGTACATTAGGTTAATGGATAACATTTGTGGGGTATACCTTCTTTTCACTAGTCGGTAGTCTCTGGCCTATTTCTTGATAGAATGGGGTAGTAACAGGTCAGACCATGGTTTTTCATTTCATGGAATATATGACGCACACATGATATCATGTATCCATGATATAGAATTATTGAAATTAATTTTTTAGACATTCACTTTAATATTCATATAATAGTTCCCTATAAAATCATATATCCACCATTGATACCAATTTTGATCATTATTATAGTATGTAAGTGTATGGTATTATAGACACCGGAAAAGTCCGTTGTTCCCAAACGAAGCTCCGGATGCGGAAAGCGAGGTCATATTTGGAGTCGAAAGAATGTTTCGGAGGGCCCGGAGGCCTTGCGCGGAATTTCAGAGGCCTGCGCGCAAAGATGATGATCCGCGCGCAAAACCCCCGGGATGCGCGCAACTCCCTTGCGCGCCGTGCCCGATTCCGCGCCCGCGAGGAGAATTCCGCGCTCGCGCCTTGGATTCCGCGCCCGGGGTTGCCTATAAATACTAGGCGACCCCCAACGTTTCAAAGGTTGCTGGAAGTCGAACGGTCTCCCGCGCGCGCAATTCAACCCCTTCCGCGCGCAATGCCGATCTTCAGGTAACCTCCTTTCTTTCGCGCAATAGAGCCTTGGGGTTCGCCTTCGCGCGCAATCCCCTTGGCTCCTTTCCTTTGAATAATTCTTAACCCGAAGGCCTTTGCGCGCAAAAGAAGCCTCTTGTGCGCAATTGCCCCCCGGGTGCGCGCAATCCAGCCCGATTGCGCGCACCCCCCGTTTTCAAAGTGGCCATTCGTTAGAGAATGAGCCGTTGCCCCCGCGCGCTACCCGAAGCCCGGTGCGCGCAATCCCAATCATCCGCGCGCGAAGCGCTGGCCCAATTGCGCGCCAGCCCTCCATTTTGCGCGCCAACCCGCGGTTTTGCGCGCAAAGCTCCTCTTTTGCGCGCAATCCGCTAGGGTCGCCTCCCTTGACCCCCTGAGTGTACCCGCCTGCGTGGCGCCCAATGGTCTTCATCCTGGGTGCCCGCACCGTGCGTTGTCTTTCCGTGCGGCCCTCCAGGCTTGCGCGAAGTGACATGGACCTATGTCCAGCATGACGTTAAACTGCCCACATGTCCAGCATGACGTTAAACTGCCCACAGGTCCAGCATGACGTTAAACTGCCCACACGTCCAGCATGACGTTTAAACTGCACATTCGTCCAAGCTGCACGACGCTAAACTGCCTAGCCCCCCATCGTCTGCGCTGCAAGACGTTAAACTGCCAAGTGTTTCGTCCTCAACACACGACGTTAAACTGTGCTTCGTCCGGCAAGACGTTAAACCGTCCGCTTCGTCCTCAACACACGACGTTAAACTGTACTTCGTCCGGAAAGACGTTAAAACCGTCCGCAACCTGATCCCGTGCTCCGCACGCAGGGTCCCCCCCGGTTTGGATGTGGCCCCCACCCGCTCGTCTCTGCAGGGATGTCGGGATTGTCCTGCTTTTGGGACGATTTAATGGGAGTGGCTTTTCCCTACAGGGGCAGGGTATTACAAACCCCTAGTTTCTTGTGGGGGGCTGCACATGTGTATCTCCATTGCGCCCCCCCACTGCCGAAGCCAGTAGAGGGTGTGAATGGGATCGAGGTGTCTCCTACTTTCGGTCCAAGTCCCTTCCAACTGAGTTTTGCCGCATCCGGGCTGCCTCAAGTGCGTAAGTCCTGACAGAATGAACTACGTGGACTTTGATCCCTGTCTTCTAAACAGGGTACGTAGGAAGCCTCCCTGAGGTCCAAGCCCACCACCTGGTCGTCCCGGTCATATTTACGTCGGTTCGTCCATCAGTGGACCCCTCCAGGGTTCACGCTTGCGTCGATTCACCTATGAATCCGCCCCTGTGGGAGACTGCCCGTGTGTATCTCCACTGTGCCTCCCCACAGCCCCTTTTTCCATTTCTCCTTTTATCGTCCAGCATGACGTGAAACTGTGATCCACCCGGCCGTTCCATCCCCCTCTGTGCGAGGTGGTTCGGTTCAATCCTCCGCCCGGAGGCCTAGACTTCTTCGTGAGTCGGGCTTGCCGACGTCCAGCATGACGTTAAACTGTATACCCGAACTATGTTGACTTTGATCCGTGCTAACGCGCGGTACGTAGGAAGCCCCTACGGGGTCCAAGCTCTTCACTCCATCATCCATCCTGATCCTTACCCGGGCCGCCACATCCCGGTGGGGTCATGCCACTTCACTCCACTCCATATCATTTGGGAAGCCGCCCATGTGCTGGCCCCAGCGTCGGAGGTTCCCCGCAAGGGGTTCTGTCATCCGATCCACTTTTCGTGTTGATCGGTCCGATGCCGTCCCCGCTGGACGTTAAACTCGCGGCATACCCCGTGTTAAACATGGGAAGCTGAGGAAAACCTCAGGTGACACAGTTCCCCGCACCCAGTACGGGATGCCTCAGGCCATCATGCCTTCGAGAAGCCTTATTAGGGACGGAAGACAGACGTGCAGAGCCGCAGTGTCACGACACGCCCCCAGCACCCAGAGCCACCCGGCCTTCTCACTGCATGTTGCTGCCCCGCCAAGACTCCTTGGGAGCGTCCGGGCGGAAGCAGCGTAATTAAACGGTGTCCATGAAGATATGGCGCCGGGAACGAGATTCACGAACATTCTTAAGTCTATGAGGGAGACCCGGATTAGGCGACGAGTTCCGAGGAGACGTCCAAGGAAGGAGGAGCCGACATCCCATCATCCCGGTTTCGATCAAGGAGCAGACGCCCCTGAATAAGGGACGAATGCCGCCCGCCCTTGGAAAGCGGGACTGCGGGACCACAAGCCGCGCGCCCATCCCCTCGGGTTGACGGGTGCACGCGCGAACGCGTCCTGGCGGAACAGCGTAACCCGACGCACATCCGCACCGAAACAGAAAAATGGTGAACCCGACGTGAATATCTTCTCCTCGATACGAAGACCGATGGCTTTCAGAGGTGTTGGAAGACCGGCGTGTTGCCCGGCCAAGCATTCAGTCTTACCCGCCAGGGGCTGGGGAAGGGACATCGGGCACTCCGTCTCGCAACGTCGAGGGCCTGGGTTCCCCCCACGGAAGGCGTCGTGGCGCTAATGGTTGGTTGTCGATTCCTTTTTCCTGTCAGTGTTAATGGGTCCTTCTCCCTGCTTTCAGAAATCAGGTCGCCCGATCCAGTGCCCGATCGCCACCCGCCCCACTGGCGCAGAGGTAGGGGAAACACCGACGCGGCTACTCCGCGCGGTCCCCGCCCGTTCCACAGCCGTCCCAGCAGCCGCAATTGCGGGACGACCACGCCCTCTCTCCCCCTCGGAGGTCATCCAGAGAAGGGTGATCAACACCCTGGTGCGGAGATACGAGGAAGAGGGAGTCATCCCCACTAGGGAAATGGCTCGCCTAGGCCTTGAGGAGGCTGCGCCTCGCCACCACCGCCGCCCCCCGAGGGCCGCGCAGGGAGGCACCGCTGCCTACCTCAACGTCCAATCGCTTCGGGAGTTTATCCCCCGGAGCGCTCTGACAGTTCCCTTCCCTACGCGGATGAGGTGGAAGAGGCCCGGGATCACCCTATCCGGGATTCGCTCCAGGGATCTACGGTAAGGACTCCCGCCAGGCCACGGCGACACCGCCGCCAGGCCTCTCCAGTCGAAGAGCGGGCTCTCCACCTGCCCGCGCCGCTCATCCCGACTCGTCTGTCTCGACGCCAACGTCGGGCACGAGCGGAAGAGGATGCCCGCCTTGGGGCTCTAGCGGCAGTGGCCGCATCGGCCCAAGCCACTGCTGGCTCCAGTCGCCAGGCCTCTGCGCATCCTGAGCAGGGGAACTCCTATGCCCGACCTGGATCGAGGCCCCGACCGCCCCAAAGGCAGGTTGGGTCGACTCTCCCGGTTGCTGGCACTGGCAGTAGCCACCGCAGACCACCTCGCGGTAGCGCTATTCACCGGCAGGATCTACTCTGTGTGGCCGATCCAGGGGGCATGGGCCATCCCACCTTCCGATCCCGGCCCGGAGGCCTGCCCGGAATCATCTCTCCCCGCGTCCCCTTTGATATCTGTCCTGGTGCCCCTCGCACCTTGGTTCCCAGTCCTCTTGGCCCCAGTACCAGTGCGGCCGGAGGACGCCAGGACAGAGATCAGCCCTGCCCCGAAGAACCACCCAGGGGCAGGAAGGCAAGGCGTCGACGCCGAGGGAAGAATGTTACGGAATTCCGAACAGAGATCCGACCTATTCGCTTCTCTGATTCAGAGGCGGAGTACGATTCGGCGACAGAGCCCTTCCCCCAGTCCCGCCATTCTTTTTCGGCAGGGATGGGAATGCGGCACGTCAGCCTCGTACTCCCCGAGAGCGAGATCGATATGATCCCCGCTTCTCTCCGAAGGTATATCCGGAGTAGCGAGGGCCTGGTAGACCCCCAAGGATCAAGCTTGCGGTTGGTACCGGCCCCTCCGGAAGTGCCTTCCGCCTCGATCGGAGAAGCCGAAGACTTTTTCTGGGGATCGACGGTCGAACCACGATCTGGTGCACCCTCGGCGAGCACCGATGCCACGACAGGATGTTCGCTCGCCGGCCCGTCCTATCGTGATGTGGTGGCCAGGGCACCGCCACCCTCAGAGGGCGGCCCGGGATATGGAGGCCAATCGGCCTGTTCGCCGTATTCACCGCCGGCCAGCCCGTCGGCCCGGCGGCCCGCCTCGGCACCACTGCCGGTTCCCCGTCCGTTCCCAGCCATTGAAGAGGACCAAGGAGATCTGGGTCCCGAGTTTGAGTCGTGGAGCTTCTGGACCGTCCTTGCAGAGGGCCACTTCCCTGAGAAGTTTTGGCCAGTCGCAGGACCGAGCTTTGATGCACCCGAATCACTCACCCCGGATGAGTTCGAATGCTTCCGCCGAACTCTCCGGGAGACTCACTCCCGTCTTCACTGCCTACAAATGCCATACCCCGGGAGTCAAATACACCTGGAGGAGATTGGTGAGCAGTGCCGTCAAATTGACCTGGCCATGCTCCCCGCGGTTCGGCACCCCGGGTCATTTGAGTGCCACGAGGCCCTCCAACAACGATGCGTTGAGTGTTTTCAGGTACTCTGCAAAGTTATCGAGGAAGCCACTCCCCATGTGTATATCCGTGGATGGGGGCAGTACGCTGCCCTACGCTTCAGTGTGATTCGCCGACAGCCCGATTCGCTGGGTGGCCCTGAGGGTATATCCCCAGGGACAGAAACAGTCAATATGGCTGACCTGTCGGGAGAGGGGAACGACTTGGAACTTCTCGACGGGGGATTCCCCCCCGAAGACAAGCCGTCGTCAGATCCATCGGTGAGAGTTACTCGTCATCAGAGGAACCTCCTGGGGCTCCCCGCACCCACTGAAGCACTGACGTTGAGCCGAAACGTCAGCAAAGGAAAAGAGCACAGCGAGGCTATAAAGCCCGCCGACCCATCTGCCTCCATGCAGAGGATAGAGGAGGATCCCGAGAAGGCTACGCTACGTCAGCAGCTCGCCGAACAGAAGAAGCTGGTTGACCAGCTCCTCGCCGAGCGTGCTGCAGAACGGCGGCCTGACTACGGTGATCCTAGGCCAGGACAGCAGGGACCGGAACAACCGCTCCTCGACGAGACTCTCCCGGGCAACCGTGATTACTCCGTGTTCGCCGACAGGAGAGAGGCCATTGCCTACGGCAAGAGGGCGCGGTATGTTTTGCCTCACCCTCCCGAGCGGCGTGACTACCTGAGAGATCACGCTCGGATTCCTCCCGCTGCCCCAAGGGCCGCTCCGCCCGCCATCCCACGAGCTGCCGAGTTCGACGATCCGGTCAACGACCCGATTGAAGGGCCATGTAACGCGCTCGTGGTTAGAGATCCTCGCCAGGACTGGAACCCATGTCCGGACGATCCGATGGCGGCACTCATCGCTCGCTTGGAGGCCTTGGAGACTCGGAAGGTGGCGATCCCACCGGACGGCAAGCCCTACCCAGCATGGGTGGATGACATGCCGGCGCCTCCGGGATTCGGGAATCCCACTTTTGCCCCCTTCAACGGAACTGGAGATCCTCCACAGCATTTAGCCCACTTCAACTCGAGGTGCGGGCCTATGTTGGGGACTCCGGCGCAGCAGGAGGCCGCTAAGCTTCGCTGCTTTGTTCAGACACTGGAAGGGCCAGCATTTGTCTGGTACAGCCAGCTCCCCGTCGGGTCGGTAACCAGCTGGGAGGACCTCCGTAGACAGTTCCTCTACCAGTTCAGTTCCACGACCCGGAAGACAAGTATTGCAGACCTCTTCAAGTGCAAGCAGAGGCCTGATGAGCGAGTCGCGGACTTCGTCGCCCGATGGAAGGGTCTCACGTATTCCCTTGACATGCCATTGACTCAGGAGCAGTTGCTGACAATGTGCGTCGGGAACGTCAAGACCGAGTTGGTCCCTTCCCTGATCACTCAAAATTACCCCGGAGGGTTCAGGGACTTCTCAGACAAAGCTCAACGTCTTGAGGAAGCCCTGCAACAGGCCAGCCAGGCACACCCGCTGCCTCCTATGATTCCTGCAAGGAGAGTCAGCAGGGCTGAGCCCGCTGCTGTTGCCCAGATAGAGGCCCCCAGGCCATTGGAGCTGCTGCCGGCGAGGCCAGCTCCACAGCCTCACAGGAATCCGCCTCCACGGGCTCAGTTCCCGGCCCAGCAGTGGCAGCCTCAGAACCGGCCGGCCCCTCCGCGTAATGTACCGCCGCAACCCAGGCGAGATAATCAGGGTCCACCTCCTCGGCCGGCCCCTCCAGCCCCTCATCAAGACCACGCTCCCAGGGGCCCGCGACACCTGACTTACTCATTCCACGAGGATCAGGTCCCCGGTTATTTCCGGAGCTCCCTGGAGCAGAGAATTGTGCGACTGCCTGAGTGTTGGAGGCCAGAGGAGGCACATCTTACGAATAACCCCCGCTACTGCCCCTACCATCGGGCCCTGGGGCACACCATCCAGCGGTGCTATGTGTTTAAGGATTGGCTCCAAGACCATATTAACAACAATGTAATCAGGTTGGGCCCAGCTCCGGCACAAGTGGCGGGCGTGTTCGTGGGATCAGATGACGATAGTGGCAACGAGGACGAATGGCAGCTGGTCTCCAACCGCGGATCCCAGAAGTATAATAACTGGATGGCCCGCAAGACGACCATTCGCGCCCATGGAATCATCCGTGCGCGCTTGAATCAGCCTGAGCCCCCAGAATCTGCGGGTGCTGCTTCGGCATCGTCGTCCCAGCCTGCCTCTTCCAAGAGGAGCAAACGGCGGCAGCGCAAGAAGGAAGAGCGCGCCCCGCCGGTTCCGCCACTATCCCGCACTCTCGGCGATTTCATGCCCCCGGAGATGGGGGTCCCTCCTCGGATCCGCCCGGTGATGGATGATTCGTCCGATGATGGTATTGGGTACGCTTCGGTTAACACCGTCGAGCTGGTAAATCCCTTTTCGGTTCCCGACGTTGAAGAACACCAGGTGGACCTCCCTAGTGTCCCCGGTCGTCGCTACCGTCGGAAGAACCGCAGCAACAGGAGTCGCCGGGGCACAGCCGTTGGTACCTCCAGCCAGGCCGTGCACGCCACTGAGACTAGGCAGCAGGCTCAAAACCGAGCACAACGTGCGCCGCCCCCCCATTCGGGGATGACGGATTCGCCTCCGCCGCTGTTTGTGGTGTGGGACCAGGCAGAACCGCCTCAGCCGCGTCACGACCAGCTCCACCCTGCCACGGGTCCATCCCGGCCTCCTGACTCCAGTACGGTGACCATTTCCCGGACTGCGACCAGTGAACAGCGAGATGCGCCAAGTACCAGTCGACCGCCGATCCAACCGGCAAGGCCCGTCATGCCACCAACCGCAGAGCAACCTCCTGCAACCAGGGGCTCGCGCTTGGCCAAAAAGTATGATGTCCTGAAGCACTTGGCTGACATCCCAGCAAGGCTCTCCATCCTTGAGGCTCTGCGCATGTCATCTGAGATGCGCGAGGCACTCGCTGAAGCCCTGAAAAGCCCCCTCCAGTTTGAGACAGAGGTTGCGGCTGCAGAGGCCTTTCACGCTGAAACGATCGAGGACGCCGAATGTCAGGCAGTTATCTCGTTCTCTGGTAAGGATGAAGACCATCCTATACAGGGACATATCTGTCCGCTGTATGTCACTGGCCAGTTCAATGGCCTTGAAGTCCGGCGCTGTCTTGTCGACACGGGGTCCGGGATTAACCTGATTCCAACTTGGACGCTCCGGAGATTGGGGTTGTCTGAGGATGACTTGATTCCCTCCGACCTCAGGATCCAGGGGTACGACCGCACCGAGCAAACCCCGGTCGGCAAGATACGTTTGAAGACCCAGTTCGGTGACTTGGTTGCCGACACCGAATTCATGGTAGTCTCTCAGGACACTGCGTACAACGCATTGATGGGCAGGCCATGGCTCCATCTTCACGCGGCGGTTCCCTCGTCATACCACCAATGCCTCAAATACTCCCTTAATGGTCGAGTAGTCGTGCTTCAAGGAGATGCCTCTCCTTTTGCCTCGTGTGAAGCCCGCTATCTGGACGCGGACTATTACAAGAGCAAGGATAAGAAGATCCTGGCAGGTGAGGTTGAGCCTGTCGCTGTTGCAAGCGATCCCTGGGAAAGTCTGGATGACGCTTACGTCCTCCCGATTCACCGGTTGGACGTCGCCATGGTCTTGACGGTCCGCGAGTCTCCTGATGAGATGGCCGCGAACGCCCGCGCCAGCACCAGTGGCCCAGCAGGATCTGGTAGCCCCAATGCAGTTTCCAACGCAGTCTCTCCCGTGGACGATCCCTCCCCGAGCGGAGAGGACGTGGAAGATGCACCCCCAGCCTTTGAGGAGGGCGTCCCCGCCACGGTCGATGAGTTAATACAGGTGAACCTTGGAACCGAGGCCGATCCAAGACCCACATTGGTTAGTGTCGCCATGCCCTCTGAGGAGCGGCAGCAGTACGTGGACTTTCTCAGGCAGCACCGTGATGTGTTCGCTTGGGGCTATGACGAGATGCCGGGGCTAGATCCTCAGGTAGCCGTCCACCGCCTTGGTCTCCCGGTGAACCATCGCGGGTTCAAGCAGCCTCCCAGGAAGATGCACCCGTCCCACGGTGCCATGGTTGAGGCCGAAGTTGACAAGCTTATCAAATCCAACTTCGTGAGGGAAGTTCAGTACCCCAAATGGCTGGCCAACATTGTGCCGGTCAGGAAGAAGAACGGGCAGATCAGAGTCTGCATCGACTTCCGCGATCTCAACCGCCACTGTCCGAAGGATGATCTTCCCCTTCCAGTGACAGAGCTGTTGATTGATGCCACAGCAGGGTTCCAAGCCCTCTCCTTCATGGATGGATACTCCGGATATAACCAAATTCGGATGGCCCCTGAGGATGAGGAGTTCACTGCCTTCAGGGCCCCCCAAGGTACCTTTTGCTACCGGGTCATGCCCTTCGGCCTGAAGAATGCAGGTGCCACCTATCAACGGGCGATGCACCGCATATTCAAGCCAATCCTCGGCACACTGGTGGAATGCTACGTCGACGACTTGGTTGTCAAATCGCGCCAGCGTCAGGACCATCTCAAAGATCTTGAGAAAGTGTTCAGCTTCCTCCGGTCTCGATGCCTGAAGATGAACCCGTTGAAGTGTGCCTTTGGGGTCACCTCCGGAAAGTTCCTTGGATTTGTGGTAAGATACCGGGGTATTGAGATCGACCCAGAGAAAATCAGGGCGATTAGCCAGATGCCTCCCCCAGGTACCGTCCGGGAACTGCAAGGGTTCCAAGGCCACTTAGCCTATATACGCCGATTCATCGCGAATCTGGCTGGCAAGTGTAAGCCCTTTTCTCGGATCATGAAGAAAGGTGCCACCTATGTATGGGATAAAGAGTGTCAGACCGCTTTTGAGGAGATCAAGCAGTACCTGCTTCAACCTCCGGTCCTGATGCCGCCTGTATCCGGGAAGCCGCTGGTCCTCTATGTGACCGCCCTGGAACGGTCCCTGGGTGCCCTTCTCGCCCAGAAGAACAACGAGGGAACGGAGAATAGCCTCTATTACCTCAGTCGCATGCTCCTCGATGCGGAAGTTAGGTATTCCCCCATCGAGAAGAGCTGCCTGGCGCTCGTATTTGCCATACAGAAATTACGACACTACTTGCAGCACCATGAGGTACAGTTGGTTTCTCGGGTAGACCCGTTGAAATATATCCTGAGCCGGCCTATGTTGACTGGCCGCCTAGCGCGTGTGATTCTACAGCATTTCGACATCAGGTATGTGTCTAAGAAGGCCATCAAAGGGCAAGCATTGGCAGACTTTCTGGCAGCTCACCCGACCTCCGCGGATCAGCCGCTGGATCTAGGCTTTCCTGATGAGACCATTCTCTCGGTTGATCGAGCCGATCCATGCTGGCAGATGCACTTTGACGGTGCCTCCCGGAGCCCCACCGGTAGAAGACTCGATAATCCTAAGCTCAACAGAGTGGGCTTGGGCATCGTCTTCATCACCCCGGAGCAAGCCGTGCTGCCATACTCTTTCCTGTTGTCAGAGGGCTGTACCAACAATGAGGCGGAATACCATGCCCTCATCACCGGCCTCGAGTTGTCTCTCGAGATCGACGTGCCCCGTCTGTGTGTGAAAGGGGACTCCGAGCTGGTCATTAAGCAGAGCAATGGCGACTACGTAGTCCGGAAGCCGGAACTTGTGACATTGTTGGAGTGCACCCTCCTTCTGATGGCTCGGTTCCCTTCTTGGCCGGAAATTGTCCATGTTCCCCCGGTCGCAGAACGGTCGAGCAGATGCTTTGGCCAGCCTCGCTGCGTCACTTGCGGAGCCTGAACAGGACAACCTGATCGTCCGCGTGACGCGCCGCAGGCTCATCGCTCCCGTTATCCCGGAAGAAGATCGCGGCCCGTTGGTAAGTAACCTCACCACGGTTGCCCCTATACCCGGAGCCCCGAGTACCCCAGATATGACAGTCGGATCAGCCCCTGATTGGAGGACGCCTTTGGTTGAGTACCTCCAACATGGAATTCTTCCATCGGATCGGGCCGAGCGCGAGCGAGTTCGACGCCGCGCATCGCAGTTCGTCCTCCAGAGCAGTCCCGGCCTGGAGCAGATCCTCTACAAACGCGGATTTGATGGTGTTCTCCTCTGTTGCCTTCAGGGAGTTGAGATCCCACGGGTCATGCAAGAGGTTCATGCTGGTTCATGTGGCGTCCACCAGACTGGGCCGAAGCTGTCCCACCAGATTCGGAGGTTGGGATACTTCTGGCCCTCTATGATCCATGACTGCATCGAGTATGCCAGGAGGTGCCATGCGTGCCAGGTTCATGCGAACTTTGTGCATTGGCCGCCGGAGCCTCTCCATACCACAAGGTATTCCTGGCCCTTTGCAGTCTGGGGACTGGACGTTGTGGGACCTTACCCGCCGGCGACAGCTCGCCAGTGCCGGTTCATTCTGACCGCCACAGACTTCTTCTCCAAATGGGCAGAGGCGATTCCGCTCAGAGAGGTCAAATCCTGTTCGATCGCTGACTTCGTGACCTCCAACATCATCCATCGATTTGGAGTGCCTCACACTATCCTCACGGATAACGGAACCAATTTCCGAGCAGCCTAGTTGAAGAAGTTGTACGCCAAGTATAACATTCGCTGGAACCATACATCTCGCTATCATGCGCAGGCAAATGGAAAGATTGAGGCGTTCAACAAAACCCTCTCTAACATTCTGCAAAAGATGGTTGGTCAGAACAAGAAGAGTTGGCTGGACAAGCTCCCCAACGCCCTCTGGGCTTATCGGACGACGACTCGCAATTCCACCCAGATGACCCCTTATTTCCTGGTGTACGGAGCTGAGGCCGTCCTGCCCATCGAGATCCAGTTGCCGTCCTTGCGCACTGCGGTCTACGACCAGCAAGCGCCGGACAGAGTTTCTGAAGCCCGTCTAGTCGAGTTGGAAGCACTGGATGAGAATAGACTTCGCGCTTTGCACAACTTGGAGAGGCATCAAAACAGGATGGCTCGAGCTTTCAATAAGAAGGTTCGCCTTCGCTCCTTCCTGCAGGGTGATCTAGTGCTGGCCCTAAGAGGACCGATGATCCCCGGCAGGAAGCCACCCAAGTTGGAGCCCAAGTGGGAGGGACCTTTTGTTGTCCACAAGGTCTATCCCAATGGCGCGTACTCCCTAGCGACTATGGATGGTGAGCGTGTCACTCCTCCCACCAACGCTAGGTTCCTCAAGCAGTACTTTGTCTGAGTGTACCCACGTCCTGCACGACGTTAAACTGCATTCGTCCGGGCTACAAGACGTTAAACTGTTCAGCACTCGTCCGCGCTGCAAGACGTTAAACTGCCAAGTGCTTCGTCCTGCATGACGCTAAACTGCCCTACGTCCGAGCTACAAGACGTTAAACTGTTCAGCATTCGTCCTGCATGACGTAAAACTGCCCCTCAAGAACTACGTGCGGCTTGATTCCCATCCTTATGGGATACGTAGGACCGCCTGGACATTCATGTTTCAGGCCCAGCCCCATTTCCCGGGAATCTCTATCCCGCGTTGGGCCTCTGGCCCCAGTTCCCCTCCTTTTTGTGCGAGGCGTATCGCGTGAGCGGGGGATTATGTCCTCATTCACGTTGGTCTACTGGCCGCGCCGTACGCCTCCCCCGTGTGTGGGACTACCTCACACCCCTCATCGTCCTGCATGACGTTAAACTGCCTCTCAAGAACTACGTGCGGCTTGATTCCCATCCTTATGGGATACGTAGGACCGCCTGAACGCTTGTGTTTCAGGTCCAGCCCCATCCCTTGGTTGATCACGGGGATCTGCCCTCTTTTGGTTGCTCTCAGGGTGAGTCCCCCGACCCTTTCCGGAGATCTGTTAACATGTTTTGGGTACTTCGGTCTATGACTCGTAGTGTCAGATTCAATCCCGACAAGTCCTGTGTTGCTTGTCAGGCCTCGCGCTTCCTCTTGTTCGAGCCTTCACTCAAAGGGATCCTCGTTAGCGGTTTGGGTACGATGCCTCAGTGCTCTCCTACCGCTCCGGGTCGATTTACCGGTGGGTCTTGGGCCGCAAATCGATATGAATCTTGCGATTGAGCGGTCGATGCTCGTTTGCTTGCCCCGTCTTAGGCTGACGCGATCGGATGTTGTGTTGCGAATGCGTCAGCAACATCCTTGATCGCCATGTCAGCTCCTTCAGGCTCTGAACATTGGTTGCGCAGTCCTCATCACACTCCGCCTTTGCGCGTTGTAGTGGAATCTTGACACTCTTTTCATACTGACCTTCAGTACACCTCTACACGTTAGGCAGGCCAACCAAGGTAATGATGTCGTTCGAGGCTCCCATGATCTGAGCACCAAGGATATATGCGGATATCCTCCCTAAGGGCCATGCGTAGCTGGACCCTCGTCCCCATAAGGAGGAAGGAGTCGCCCGAACAATTGCGTTATGGGCCCAGTATATCTGGAGGCTAGCATCTCTGCCCCTCGGGTGATGGACATACGCATGCCCCTATCCCAAGACTCTTCTCCTGGAATCGTGCGTGACCGCAGGGCTGGGTATGCTCCCACCTCCGCCGTGTCCGCCGTACCGCGATAAGCGGATTCCTCCATGGTCCGAACCACACGACCTTAAACTGTGTTGTCTGGTCCTACCACACGACCGTAAACTGTGATCGTCTTGGCTGCCCGATGAGAAACGGCACTGCATCGTGATGTTCCCCTCAGGGGGCACTCATGTTGGGCGCTGGTTAATAACCACGCCATTCATCAATGCCTTCCGTGGCTTGATTATTGTGGCGACGCCAGAGATCTCTCAATCACAGGCATGTCGCCGCACAAAGAAAAACCATTCATCTTTAAGGACAAACAAGAAATATCAAATGCCGCTCCTTCTGTGTGCGAGGGTCAGACCCGCACTCCTCCCCGCGCTGGTGCCCGATTGTGTTGCACCGCGCTTCAAGAACTACGTGCGGCTTGATTCCCATCCTTATGGGATACGTAGGAACGCCCGGATGTTTGAAACTTCGGGTCCAGCCCCCCACCTCTTAGAGATTCCCCCTTCTCTGGGGAATCCGCCGCCTTCAGGTCACCCTCAAGGCGTGTTCCCCGACCCCTTGCAATGGTCCACCGATGTCAAGAGTACTCTGGTTTATTGCCAGGAGGGTCAGGATCCGCTTGGTCAGGTTTCCTCCGCTTTTCAGGCTTCGTGCTCCCTTTCATTCGGACCCATCGTCTACGCCCTGGGTGGAGCCCCCGTGAACGGTTCGGACACAGTGCCTCAGTGCTCTCCCACCGACTCGGGCCGGTACCCCCAATGGCCTCGGGCAGCAAATCGATATGAATCCTGCGATTGAGCGGTCGATGCTCGTTTGCTGCCTCATTCCACCAACGGTTAGTGCGATGTTGATGCTTCTTTTCCGCCACGGTCGGCAGTACTCTCATATCGTCACGCCGGTGCTCCCGGTCCTCGAGTGAATGGCCGCATGATTCACATCTTCCACCTCCCATTCCGGCCAGGCGAAACCTCGACACTCTTGACACTATCCATCAGTGCATCTTCGCATATCCAGGGGATATGACCAGATGCGGCGTACTTTGAGGTCTTTATGGTCCGAGCCCTAAGACCTTAAACTAAGATCTCTCTTTATGGTCCGAGCTCTAAGACCGTAAACTAAGATCTCTCTTTATGGTCCGAGCTCTAAGACCTTAAACTAAGATCTCTCCTTATGGTCCGAGCTCTAAGACCTTAAACTAAGATCTCTCTTTATGGTCCGATCTCTAAGACCTTAAACTAAGATCTCTCCTTATGGTCCGAGCTCTAAGACCTTAAACTAAGATCTCTCCTTATGGTCCGAGCTCTAAGACCTTAAACTAAGACCTAGCCCTTATGGTCCGAGCTCTAAGACCTTAAACTAAGATCTAGCCCTTATGGTCCGAGCTCTACGACCCTAAACTAAGATCTCCCCAAATGGGGTCCTACGTCCTGCAGGACGTTAAACTGCACTCTCAGAACTACGTGTGGCTTGATCTCCAGCCTGATGGAGTACGTAGGAACGCCCGGGCATTCCGACTCGGGTCCAGCCTCAGGGATCTTTAAGTCCCGCCCCTCCTCGTCGCCGGCCGTCTGGCCTGACTTCGGGTAGAGTGGTGCAGTTGTGATATTCTCCCTGATTCAGCTCGGGATGCCCCATCGCAAGGATGGGAAGCGACGGTTTCCTCGTCAGAGAGGTGCTGTCTGAGAATTGAGGTGACTCACGGCCAGGTTAGTGCATCCACCTAATACGCTTTCCCCACGGTGGCGCAATTTTGAGAGCGTTGGATTCTGTCCGAACAAATCGTCACTTCGCCCCACGCTTCGCATGCCCTGTTGATCTGGATTTCCACCCTTGTGTCTGAAGGAACCCCAAAGCGGTATTCATGATGACATGTGGTCCGCCTCCTGCAATATGAATGATGGACTTTTTCGGTCCGTCTATTGCAGTTGTTATGGTCGATCCACTGTCCGCCTACCGTCTTGGGCATTTCCTGGAAGGCCGACCGTTGTGGATGTCCGGATTCGGGACACACGATTCACCCTTTCTCATTTCCCTATGTTCGGATAAAATCTCAACGCCCCTAGCGTTGTCCCGCTCGTGTGTTGGAACAAGTTGGGGGGATGATACATTGATTAGGTCTGAGGTCTCCTTTCCTAGGAATGACCTCCCTCTTTTCTCCAGAAATCCAGGCCCAATTATGGATGCCTGATGCTTGGTTAACACTCCCGCAGGACAACGAATTGTGGTTGGGCATGTTAATCCAAAAGACGCAGGTAAATATATTGATTCATACAAATGGATCTAAATATTGAGTAGCGGAAGTAAATGTTCTGGGAATGGCAAAAAACAAAAGCCCCTAGGGGTTAGCGTGCTGGATAAGTCTTTCTAATGCCGCTACCCTTTGGCTGGCGGCCTCCAGAGCTGCTTCTCGCTCTCTGCGTGCCCTCTCTTCGTCGGCGGTCGCAGCACGCAGTTCGTCGATTCTGGCCTGTGCACGCTCCCGCTCGACTTGAATTGTCACCATCTGTTGGCCCGCCTCCGTCAGCTGTACTTGGGCGTCAACCAGCTGGGCTGCTAGTTGCTCCACAAGCTCGGTGCATGTTGCGACGAAGGCCTCCTTCTCTGCCGCCTGCCCTTCGAGACGCCGGACTTCCTGCTCCGCCGCGAGGAGCGCCCGCGTGCTCTCCGACATGTCACGACTTTGTGTGACGTCGGCACGCCGGCAGCTCTCGCGCATCTTTTCGGCCATGAAATCACGGACCGTCAGATGGAGGCGTTGAGCATCAGCTCCCCCGGCACACAGGAAGCGCAACCAGGTTTGAAGTGATCCCATGCGCCCCAGCCACTCCGATGGGTCTCGCTTGAGGAAGCGCTGGATGCACTTCCGCCCCCTGCGGCGCGTTATCCGGCTCTCCTCGACCGCCTCCGCGTCCGAGTCATCCATCTCCTCGGGGTCGGCAGGCCGGTAGGCAGGGAAGGCAGCCAGCAGGTCTGCTGCAGGGTCCGCCCCTGGGAGGTCCTCACGAGGGATAGGTTCCCCAACATCCGGGCGACCTTCTTCTCTCTCCCCAGCGGCGCTGACACCCTCGTCAGCCCCCAACCTCTCTCCGATGGCAGCACCGCCGACGTCCGCAGCCCCTTGATCAGCAGTTGGTGGGGCCGGCTCGGTTTGGGAAGTCTGTTCCGGAGCAGGCGGCATGTCTGCCACCGGTCCACTCGTGGATGGCCCGGGTTCGGCAACCCGATGAGCCTCCAGTGTTGAGATCACTGCGCAGGGCATGCCATGGTTAGTCACGGATCGTCAACGGCAAGCACCAGCAGTAAAGTAGGGAGACTTACGGGAGTTCGGAGCGTCATCTTCCGCTGCCCCGGCCGCCGCAGGAACAGTTGCAGCAGGGGACCCTTCCGCGCTTGTCAGTTCGATGATGGGTGTCTGGCCCCCGCCTTGTCCCGCTGGCGCCTCTCTTACTCCCGCTGAGGACGCCTGACCAGCATCTGTGTGCTCATGAGAAAGGTGGAGAAATGGGTTAGAAGCTGCATAAGAGAATGGATGAAGCAGGTTGAGTAGGGATAGAAGCGGACCTCGAGGAGCTCAGCGACATCAACGTTGTCAGAGCCGGCCACCTCGCCGCTCTCCCGCGGGCTCCCCCGATGAGACTTTCCCTCGGAGCCTTCATCCTCCCCCGTTTCCTCCTCCTCCTCGGAGTCGCTACTGTCATCTTCTCCCGGCGACATCTGTTCTGGAGCGGGCTCGAGACCGAGCATCACCTTCACCAGAAGGGATGGCTCCGCAAGCTGACCACGTTGGCGCGCGTACTCGTCCATGGCCGTCAGATACGCATACTGCCGGTTGAAGTCCACCGTGCCGGCGATCTGGAGGCGCCCGACCTCTGGCAGATCGATTCCTTCTCTGAGTATCTTTCGCCAGATGACGTCGGTCCCCAGTGACTGCCGCAGGGTCATCCAGGCCGACCACAGCGCCGGGAAGACTGCATCGTGGGAGGGTTCGAGCAGACGCCTCACCTGCTTCCCGGGCCGCTCCCCGACCGCCGCATGTGCCCCCTCTCTGGGCACCGAGGTCGTAGCGGCAGCCTGCGATGTGCCCGCCGCCGAAGTCCCTGCTCGCGCCAGCCCCGCTGCTTGGCGTGCCTCCGTTCTCCCCCGTGTGGCGGCGCCTCGCCTCCTCCCTTGACGCCCGGTCTCCGCACGGGTGACCTCGAGCCGCCGAACTGGCTTCCGTAGAAGCCCCTCGGGGTACGCGATGGCCCAGTGTTCGGCGTACTCGGTTTCCAAGCCTGCGTCGATCCCGGTAGGAGGGAGAGTGATGACGTCGCCAGAGCCGAAGGCGACGAACATCAGCCACATCTGACGAAGGACGCAAGGGTTCGTCTCCTCCCGGACAGCAGTGAATACCCTCTTCGGCATCCGTTGAAGGCACCCGAACTGCCTGGCGAACCGGGTCGGCATGTAAGGCTCGCAGATCACCTTCCCGTCGATCCGAGCCACGAGCACCCCGCCCCGCATGTTCAGGAAGTATTCATGCTGCTCCAGCGGGCCCTGTCCATTGTCGATCATCTGGCCGACGGGAGTGGGGAACGGGCTGAAGTTGAAATTGGCATGATTGCCAATCCGAACCCTCACGCCCTCCTCACTTAGGGTCATCGGAGCGACCCCCGCAATGTTCAGCAGGGAGGGTCGCAGGCCGTTGCCCGGAGGAATGATGGCATTTGGGAACGTATACCCACCAAGGTGAGCAGCCACCCAGCCGTGGAAGAACTGAAAGGGCCCACAGATCCTTCGTGGCGACCCCCCTCGTGAGATGCGTCCCAGGATGGCATACAGCCTCGCCAACACTGGGACCCCGAGGTTGTATCTCTTATTGGCAGCCATGGCGCCCGCCATCGCCAGTGTCGCCGGGCGGACGCCCATCCTCGCATCCCGCACTGGAAGGAGCCACCCGCTCAGAAAGGCGGCCAGGAACGCCGCGTACCGGACGTTTGGGTCCCGGGCCTCGATGACGCGGTACCCCCATGAGCGGTAGTCGCCCGTCTCCAGGACCCGCCAGTATGACCCGTTCCGGCTCCTCTGAGCTGCGGTCGGGCACCGCTTCCCCCTGCCTGGCATCTTGACCGCCGGGTCATTCTCCAAGAACTGGCCGAACCATTCCTTGTAGGCTATGTCCTTTTGGAAGTCCTTGATCCCGAGCCGCTGCGTAGCCAGGTCAAGCAGATGCCAGGTCAGGATGGGAGTCCGTGACCTATCCTCCCAGGTGTTCTTCGGTGGCAGGAACTCATCGTATTGGTAGCCCTCCAGCGGGATACCTCCGATGCAGTGGATGTCCCAGAGACCAATGCCGACCTCCCCATGGTGAAGATGGAAGGTGTTGGTATCCGGGGACCAGCGGGTGAACAGCTCCGGCCCGAGCTCAGACTGCTGGTAGAAGTGGAACTGCGACGTCCACACCGCCTCAAACAGGCCGATGTACCGCAGCTCCTCTGCGAAGTGATCGCAAGTGTGGCGTACCCAGAACGCCCAGGCCCATTCACTGGTGAAATTGCCCCCAGACCGCAAGTCCCAGTCCTTCAGCCAGCCCTTGGTGTCGTCCGTGACGCTCTGGCGATATATGCTCGAGTAGAGGGCTGGAGAATTCTCCGCAGTAGGCTCACCCCCGTCAATGGTTCGCGTCCTCGGGTTCAGGACGTAGACGTCCAAGTGCCTGGTCTCCCTGGCAGGATGCCCATTGTTGGTGATGTTATAGTGGGGAAGCTCGTCCTCCCGAGTCACCCAGGTCCGCGGCGCATCAATCTCGAACCCTGGCACCAGGACCTCATCTAGGATGCCGAAGTTCCAGAGCGGCAGGTTGTCCGACAACGGATATGTCTTCTGGGCCGGCGTCAGCAAGTCGAACAAGGATTGATTGTTGGAAACAATCTCCTTGGCTCCGTAAACCTCCTCGTTCGTCGCCATCTCAGCCCTGCGAGTGGCGGCATCCCCCTCATTTCCTTGATTCGCGGCCATCTCAGAAGTTCCGGGGGTCGTGCGGGTTAAGGGATGAAGTGTGCGGAATCAAACGAGGCTGGTGGAAAAGTTTGAGAGTCGGCGCGCAATCCTAGTGGACGGCGCGCAATCGGGAAGTCGTTCGCGTTAAACCCCGGGTATTCGCGCAAAGACAGAGCGAAACTCGGACGGTTTTGCGCGACGAGCGGGCGAATTCCGCGCCGGAAAAGGCAATTTCGCGCACGAGAGCAGAGATGCTTATCGCGCGGAAGGCCAGTGTACGGCACGGAGGGACCCAGTGCCCCTATTTATAGGCGAGGCCGGGGTCCGCGCTGCGCGGAAAGCGCTTTGCGCGACCGCAGCGGCGAATTTCGCGACCGGCGCCCCTTTTTGCGCGCCTAAGTCCCGCGCCGCCCAGGACTTCGGCATTCCGGCGTCTCCCTCGGAACCCGATCGTTGCGACCTCTCGCCGATCAGATTCCGAGGGGGGGCTTTTGTAGACGCCGGAAAAGTCCGTTGTTCCCAAATGAAGCTCCGGATGCGGAAAGCGAGGTCATATTTGGAGTCAGAAGAATGTTTCGGAGGGCCCGGAGGCCTTGCGCGGAATTTCAGAGGCCTGCGCGCAAAGATGATGATCCGCGCGCAAAACCCCCGGGATGCGCGCAACTCCCTTGCGCGCCGTGCCCGATTCCGCGCCCGCGAGGAGAATTCCGCGCTCGCGCCTTGGATTCCGCGCCCAGGGTTGCCTATAAATACTAGGCGACCCCCAACGTTTCAAAGGTTGCTGGAAGTCGAACGGTCTCCCGCGCGCGCAATTCAACCCCTTCCGCGCGCAATGCCGATCTTCAGGTAACCTCCTTTCTTTCGCGCAATAGAGCCTTGGGGTTCGCCTTCGCGCGCAATCCCCTTGGCTCCTTTCCTTTGAATAATTCTTAACCCGAAGGCCTTTGCGCGCAAAAGAAGCCTCTTGTGCGCAATTGCCCCCCCGGGTGCGCGCAATCCAGCCCGATTGCGCGCACCCCCCGTTTTCAAAGTGGCCATTCGTTAGAGAATGAGCCGTTTCCCCCGCGCGCTACCCGAAGCCCGGTGTGCGCAATCCCAATCATCCGCGTGCGAAGCGCTGGCCCAATTGCGCGCCAGCCCGCCATTTTGCGCGCCGACCCGCGGTTTTGCGCGCAAAGCTCCTCTTTTGCGCGCAATCCGCTAGGGTCGCCTCCCTTGACCCCCTGAGGGTACCCGCCTGCGTGGCGCCCGATGGTCTTCATCCTGGGTTCCTGCACCGTGCGTTGTCTTTCCGTGCGGCCCTCCAGGCTTGCGCGAAGTGACACGGACCTATGTCCAGCATGACGTTAAACTGCCCACATGTCCAGCATGATGTTAAACTGCCCACAGGTCCAGCATGACGTTAAACTGCCCACACGTCCAGCATGACGTTAAACTGCACATTCGTCCAAGCTGCACGACGCTAAACTGCCTAGCCCCCCATCGTCCGCGCTGCAAGACGTTAAACTGCCAAGTGTTTCGTCCTTAACACACGACGTTAAACTGTGCTTCGTCCGGCAAGACGTTAAACCGTCCGCTTCGTCCTCAACACACGACGTTAAACTGTACTTCGTCCGGCAAGACGTTAAACCGTCTGCAACCTGATCCCGTGCTCCGCACGCAGGGTCCCCCCCGGTTTGGATGTGGCCCCCACCCGCTCGTCTCTGCAGGGATGTCGGGATTGTCCCGCTTTTGGGACGATTTAATGGGAGTGGCTTTTCCCTACGGGGGCAGGGTATTACAAACCCCTAGTTTCTTGTGGGGGGCTGCACATGTGTATCTCCATTGTGCTCCCCCACTGCCGAAGCCAGTAGAGGGTGTGACTGGGATCGAGGTGTCTCCTACTTTCGGTCCAAGTCCCTTCCAACTGAGTTTTGCCGCATCCGGGCTGCCTCAAGTGCGTAAGTCCTGACAGAATGAACTACGTGGACTTTGATCCCTATCTTCTAAACAGGGTACGTAGGAAGCCTCCCTGAGGTCCAAGCCCACCACCTGGTCGTCCCGGTCGTATTTACGTCGGTTCGTCCATCAGTGGACCCCTCCAGGGTTCACGCTTGCGTCGATTCACCTATGAACCCGCCCCTGTGGGAGACTGCCCGTGTGTATCTCCACTGTGCCTCCCCACAGCCCCCTTTTCCATTTCTCCTTTTATCGTCCAGCATGACGTGAAACTGTGATCCACCCGGCCGTTCCATCCCCCTCTGTGCGAGGTGGTTCGGTTCAATCCTCCGCCCGGCGGCCTAGACTTCTTCGTGAGTCGGCTTGCCGACGTCCAGCATGACGTTAAACTGTATACCCGAACTACGTTGACATTGATCCGTGCTAACGCGCGGTACGTAGGAAGCCCCTACGGGGTCCAAGCTCTTCACTCCATCATCCATCCTGGTCCTTACCCGGGCCGCCACATCCCGGTGGGGTCATGCCACTTCACTCCACTCCATATCATTTGGGAAGCTGCCCATGTGCTGGCCCCAGCGTCGAAGGTTCCCCGCAAGGGGTTCTGTCATCCGATCCACTTTTCGTGTTGATCGGTCCGATGCT
Organism: Viscum album; assembly: GCA_963277665.1. Lineage (NCBI taxonomy): Eukaryota > Viridiplantae > Streptophyta > Magnoliopsida > Santalales > Viscaceae > Viscum > Viscum album. The sequence goes on along the minus strand of OY728158.1, from coordinate 433,221,197 downwards.
GTCCCCGCTGGACGTTAAACTCGCGGCATACCCCGTGTTAAACATGGGAAGCTGAGGAAAACCTCAGGTGACACAGTTCCCCGCACCCAGTACGGGATGCCTCAGGCCATCATGCCTTCGAGAAGCCTTATTAGGGACGGAAGACAGACGTGCAGAGCCGCAGTGTCACGACACGCCCCCAGCACCCAGAGCCACCCGGCCTTCTCACTGCAGGTTGCTGCCCCGCCCAGACTCCTTGGAGCGTCCGGGCGGAAGCAGCGTAATTAACCGGTGTCCATGAAGATATGGCGCCGGGAACGAGATTCACGAACATTCTTAAGTCTATGAGGGAGACCCGGATTAGGCGACGAGTTCCGAGGAGACGTCCAAGGAAGGAGGAGCCGACATCCCATCATCCCGGTTTCGATCAAGGAGCAGACGCCCCTGAATAAGGGACGAATGCCGCCCGCCCTTGGAAAGCGGGACTACGGGACCACAAGCCGCGCGCCCATCCCCTCGGGTTGACGGGTGCACGCGCGAACGCGTCCTGGCGGAACAGCGTAACCCGACGCACATCCGCACCGAAACAGATATATTAGAGTGATAATCAATTACAATTTGATAATATATAATAAGGACACGTCTATGTGTGAGTATCATGTTTTATCTTACATCAATAAGGATATTTAATTGAATGTACTCCCACTAAAATGATTACCCTATACATCACTACCTATAGTGGGAGAAGATCTAGATTCCACTAATTAAGGGGCCTACATTAGAATTACTATTATAACATTTCTATTTGGCTAGCTAAACATTCCAATCATATCACATATTTTTCATGAATAGTTAACTTGATCACACTTGTCAATAACAAATCATTTTGATAAAACATTACAGTTTTTCTTTAGTATCATAACTCTTATAGTTTCATAGAAAAGCATGTCTTCAATATCACAATGGGATATTTGCACATAATTTTTAGGTTCATAAACATCCACATTTTATGGATACCAAAAATAATCAATGGTTTATGGGGTAAATTATATTTTAATTCCCATTAAATTAGCCTAGGGGAAAACAAAAGTTGCCTCTCAAGGATCTTCTCCACTAAATTTTAATTTTAATTAATTTACTTATATTTTTAGTATTTTTAATTCATGGAAAATAACAAAAATGAAGGGATTTTTTTTTGTGTATAGTGACTATAAATAAATTATATAATGTGATCCTCATACTATTTCTAAAAGGGTTAGAAATGATCCTAGTATTTATAAGAATTCATTCATTTTTCTATTAGTAACTAAAAATATTTTAGATAGATTTCTCAATTTCATAATAATTTGTGATTTTGTAAGGGAAATATTGGTTAGTACTCCTATAATGTGGATTTACATAATATCATATTGAATGGAAGATAAATAATAATGTGAAGTAAGATAAATTATTAGGTATAGATAAAATAAATTTATCCAAAATATGTAAACATATTTTTTATTATTGAGACCTAAAAGTCTAGTATCCAACCCTAAAAATGTGAAAAACATGGCATAAATAGTAAATAGTGATCATTAATGTTCATGGAATGTGTTGAAAATAAAATTAAATGAGAATAACATTTATGATATGATGATTAATTCTTGGTTATACCTTGTGTTTTAGTTATTTTACCTCAATCCTTGTATCATAAAATTGATTGATAAAGGACCTATGGACCACAATCCTAGTTGCTACCCGATTTTTTCATATAGGAATGAGTGTACGTTTATTTTTTTCTGGTGGGTTTAATGTATGGAATCAATGTCTTATGGGTTATATAATATGGGATTGAAATTCAATTCGTGAATGATCCTAATATTGATGGAGTGTTCCAATGCTTGTGATTGAAAATTGAAATTTATGTTCCTGGAGTTGGATGGTCTTGAAAGAAAAAATATTTTTTTGTAATATAGGTGCAAAACAATCACTGTGAGAATAAAAAATTATGACTACATGGATTATGGATATAGTTTTTAGTATAATATTGTATTGAGATAAATTTTGAAGTTTTGGAAAGGAATGAGAGTAAGTTACGTGTTAGAGAGGTTCACCCATGGAAGATGATGAATAATGCAAGAAAATGGATTCCTCTTAAAGTAATTCATATATTGAATTTCTTGAGAATCATCTCATTATATTTAACTTATACCATGTAGATATACCACATATAGATCCTTAAATTTCATATCTATCATTTTTATATTAGAGAGGTACTCTAGTATTATCCACTTTTTAATATCTTACATATCATTTAAAAAATGAAATATATGACATAACATTTTTCCATAAGAGTTTCTATTAAATGAAATTTGATTAGTCATACGAATCTAACACAATGTGCACCAGCCATGAGATTTATCTTCCCGGGACAACAGTCATGTTCCATGATTTATTATGGGAGGTTGCAGAAAACACTTATTATGAAATTTCATTCATCTCACATGATATATTCACACTAATGATGAGATTTAACAAAGTCTATTTAACACTGACTTATGAATTATTGTTTAATAATACATGTAAATTGGGATTGTTTTTTATTCACTCATGATAGGAAACATAATCAAACAATATAGGGACCCAAGAATGATCACTCCACGATCCTTTAAACTCATAAAAATAACAAATTTATGGTTTTGAAAATATATCATATAACTCAAAATATTAATAAAATCACTAAAACACTAAATTTACCCCACATTAATATTTATTAGATTGTATAAATTGTAAAATGATAATTCTATTGTATAAAATATACTAATTAATAATAAATAATAAATATAGAGAAATAATTATGAACAATATATTTGAATTTGTATTAATTATTTCACCCACACAAGAATTACAAATTGTCCTTAAGGGATGATTATAAACATTAATAGTCACTTTAAATCCACTTCCTATTATATTCAATACATTTCCAATAAATTATATATTTTATGGATTTAATTATATATCAAAATTAAAATACAATTACCGATTCAATTTAACATTATTTTATCTTCTCATAATGCATCACAATTGCATAAAAACTGATTAGTCATTATTGAATTCATTTAGATAAATTCATTTTCCTTTTTTTCATTCAAGTTCATTACTTACCTTCCAATCCATATTTCCTAATAACCACTAAATTATTCATTCAAATTTTTAATCAAATAAATTTTTGTGGAATGAACTTGTTGGAAGACTATAGATAATCAAGAATTAGCACTCACATGTTGTGGTAATACCCTACGGCTACTTGAGTTCTACAAGGTAGGGTAGATGATTTAGAATAATGGCTCAACAATTACTCTTACTATTTATTAGTGGGTTTGATTTTTTACAAAAAAAAACACACACACACAAAGTTATTATATCATTAATTTTGAGAAACATTATTTGTGCTACCATTTTCTCAAAACGAAACAATTAAATTAAAATAATGTAATTAATTTCTAATCAATGATTCATTTAATTAAAACCATTTATTAGTAATTTTTACACTAAAATTAATGTTCTTTGATTAAGTTAATGTATAATTAATTGTTTTTTTCTTGAACCCTTTCAAAATTTAATTTCATTATTTTATTTTCAATGATTGAAATCCATATTCTCAAAAAATAATTATGGATCCTAGAGAACTCATGAATAAATAGTATTCAATTTGGATTAAATATATTAAAATTATTTATTAAAATTTTAATAAAAAATAAATTAATTCCCACATAACTATAACAGGCTTGAAATTCCCCCATATTAGAAACTCATTACCCTGTTAAAATCATAAAAACAAAAAAATATATGCAGAAAGGAAAAATTGATATAATGAGATAAAAAAATTATTCTCTTATGGAGCATGATTTAAGATCCTAACTCATCCTTTATTAATTCTAAAAAACATAAGATATTTTATTCAAAGAAATTTAATGTGGAAATGAAAAAAATAAGATATTTCTTAGATCAATATCCCAAGTGGGAATTGGGATTATACTTCCTCCTGTAAGGTAGTAACTATTTTCTATCAATGAACTGAAGCGAGAAGATTCTTATGTGTTGAAAATAAGAGAATTTATTTTTCTTTGTGCCTTCCATTAGATTCCATGTTTGGGATACCAAAATAAAAATAGAAAACATTTCTCATGAAAGAGTATTATATTAGATAGATAAAATTGAGTGTGTAAGGGTTTATGGTAGAGAAATTATAGGGTTCCCCAGTTTTTTCCTATTAATTTAAATGATCATAGAATTTTTAATATAGTTAAGGCTTCACATAATCCCCCAATTCTTCTTATTCTTTTAAAACTATCATAGTGGGTTCTACATCAAATTGAAATTCCAAATTTCACATGGTTATAGTGTCCTTTTCATCATCTTTTTTACATAGGGATGTATGTGGATTTGTTAATTCTATATTTAAATCTTATATATATTCAGAATTCAACAATAGTTTTGAAAAACAAATGAAAAATAGAATCAAGAATAATACCCACTCTGATTACTGTTGTATATAATATCATTATATATCATTACAATTCCAAGGGGTGAAGTGTACAAACTTGTGGTATATAAGATATATATAGAATAATATCCACCTAAAAAGTAACATCTTTAATTGTTAGTGGGTATAGAGTTTATTATGCCCTATAGAATGATTGTGGAACTCAAGTAATTATTTAATTATATGGAAAAAAAATTTACTAAATATTCTAATTTTTTTTGTTTAATTCAATCTTTGAGATCGATAATGACATCCTTGTTGAGATCTTTGAATAACTCATACCCATAGTCTTATCCCCATAACACTTTAATTTTCCATTAATTTTTCTATATGGTTTTTTTAATGTAAGGGAATTATGAAATATACACAAAAATATTTTACATTTTATAAAAATTAATATAAATAATTGGAATATAGAAAAATTTATAAATATGATTAAATAATAACTCCTATACCTAGAAATGGTCCCAAAATTGATGAAGTGTAAATATTTTAAAAGTTTTTTAGTGTCACTTTAATTTAAATTCCAAATATAATATCATAGTGATCTGACCAAAGGTTTTCTCTCTGTGATATTTTTAAATAAATCATCATTTTAATTCATTTATTTAATTTATTTTATATTTTGTGTTTTAAGAAAAATAAAATAAGTATATGTTTATATTTTATAGAAATGCTCTTTAAATAAATTATAGTATTTGATAATGTATAAACATGTTACTAAAAAAGGGAATGATACTAGTATTTATATACAGTCCTCACTAGTTTTCTTATTAATTTAATTTATTCTCAATATTTAGATCGATATTATTAACTATACAATCTTAATCTATTAATGTAGTGGAAATCAATACACCTATATTTTATCTAATGTATGTCACGTAGTAAATCCTCAATAATGAATGAGAAATCCTTTTCATTAGGATTCTAGACCCTATCGGGAACCCCTCGTTGAAGTGGGTTTGGTTAGACCAGGTGGTTGATTGTGAGGGATGTTTCTGTTATGTACAATCATGAACTTAGGTTTATCATTATCACTCTTAGTATAAACTTCTAATGATTCCCTTATCCATAGATGGATAGAGACCGTCTTTCCAATGGTTGGAGGTCATCTAGGGTTTCAAGCCAAGCGACTCTTTGGGACTTACATTGGTTGAGAGGATGGAATGTCATTCTTATCACACCATTTTTATGGGAATTGTTGGAAACTCTATTACTCACTTATATATTTATAATACATTCACGAATCTCTTCTTAATACTGATATGGGATTAATTATCATAAAAATGATCATGGATTATTTCTCTTTCATGTGGAAAGAGTTAGGGGATCTTTTGTCAATCCATGTGTATGTAATTGAGGTTATCTATAATTTTTTAGTAATGGGTGTTTTTTTATATGTTGAATCCATATAAAAAATTACATTAGGATTCACTAACATAAGAGTGGAGGTTAATATTATAATGAGGGGATTGATACATTATGAGGCTTATGATGTATCTCGGTTATTGTATGAATCAAAACCCACATATTAAAATGGACTCGTGCTTCTTAACATCATTTAGATGGAACATGTATCGGTTCTCTAGGACACCAATTGTCTAATCTTGATTCCTAGAAAAATATCCTATAATACCTGATTATTGAAAGAATCAGAGATGTTGTAGTTGTGTTTTTTGGGATTAAACGATGAGAATTTCCTTTTAATTGGGAATACTTATGGTGCAGATGAATTGATTATTGAAATTTCTCTAAGCCAACATGATCTATGATCATTTTTAGAAACAAGGGATTGAACATGTTCATTTTTTCTTTCTTATGATGTGGGACTTATGTTCTGGGACATTCTTAATAAGATTTATTTCAGTGCTTGAACTTTGTGGATAAATCCTACATATCTTGGTTATGGAGGGAATCATAGTCATCATAGTTTAGTTAATTTATTAGTTTGGTGATAAATGAGGAAGATTGATCAACCCATGGTAAAAATTAGGTCTTTATTATTGAAATTACATCAACATAAGTATTACATTTAAATGGATGTTTATTTGAGGTCAGGATATTGGAATTAATCCTATGTATCCTGGTTAATGTATGAATATGAGTTCCCATAGTTCAATATCACCATTTGGACTGGCCTGAATGTAGATGTACTTGAGTTGAGGATATGAGGCATGCCAGTTTTTGGAGCATATATACTTATGTTCCCATAGATAGTGGAGACTTGTGATATGAATGATATGACTACTGCACCTCTATATGATAATGTGATCCATGCTTTATGTGAGAAATATGGGATGGAAAAGGATCAATTTCATCACTATTTGGAGATTTCATAAGGATATAAGACATTAGAAAGGCATCCTATGTATCTCGATTATGGTGGGAATTAGAGTTCTCATAGTTCATTTGATTGAAGATTACACTATGTGGTTTCCCTATCAATTAGTGATTCCACATAGAGGAAGGACGATGTTATCAAGTCTTTGGAGGACCTTCTAACCGGGCCTACTTATTTAGAGGGTGTCTCATGATCTAATTTATTTGTATATAGGGCATCGTAAGATCGATATGATTTACTCCAGAGGCCATCACATAACATTTATGAAATTTCTTTAGGGTATCACATAATACATCTGACTTTCACTTGTATAATGAAAAGAGATGGTTGACACACATGGAGGGAATTGGAAGAATAAATATGACAGGTCTAATAAGGCGTTTCATATCTTGGATTACAATTCATGGATAGAATCACACGTCCTAGAAAACATGCCTGGAGGGTGTTGTGTGTCTTGGATGACATTCTTAGAGGGTATCGCGAGAGCATAGCTAACATTTCCAGATGCAAGTGTAATACTTGGATAACATGAGCTGACAACTTTATATGAGTTAGTCAATAGATCTAAAGAATTTTGAGAGTCTTGGGTTATATGATAGGCCAAATTCATGAGACTAATGTGGCATTCCTTAAGGGGGACCATGTGTGTTGGTCTGACATGTCCCAAATACTTTTCATGACCTGGGTGGAATACTAAAGGAGCATAGCAAGATCTGGGTAAAATGTTGGGATGTTTCCGCGTGTCTTGGATGGATCAAATGATGAACATTAGTGTCCACAAACATGTTTTTGTTTAACCCTTTCACCTTTAATTTTTTTATCCCATGTATTGTGAATTCATTATATATGTTTTGTGTTAGATTATTTTACATCTCAAGTGATCCATAAGACATGTGGGAGGTTCTTAATATATCCATGAATGTTCCCTTCATGTGATATATGAATGATCATGTGAAGTGCTTTATGAATGGTGCATTATTGCTCTTTCTATTTTCCAATATATTATTTGAGGGAATAATTTCTAGTTGTGAGATTCTGAGAGTTCATTCTCTTGGTTTCAATAGGTATTAGGCCAGGTCAATTTTTCATGTTGGCGGGGGGAATATATAAGCCTCACCACACTAGTTGTTAGCTGGTTTCCTAGACATATCTAGCATGGATCTAGAATGGAGTCAAAAAAGGTGTCTGGCACCCTGAATCTTGGAAGTATTTGTTATGGAACCCTTTGAGGGTGTCACCTGATTTTTAGTGACCATAGGATCTTCTAGTCAAGTCCTCCGTTACATGAATATTTCCTATTAATATGGATTTTATTGATTAATCTATTTTACCGAAGGACTTATTTATTGTCATATTGACATTCTACAGGCCTTTATGAGATCCTTGTGCCTCTTGAAAGGATTTTTGCATGATGTCTGATGCCTTGGCTGGGACATATCACGAGGAAATGGTGGCTTATCTGGGGGTCTTCGAGAGATCGGGGTGGCCTGTCCAGGTGTTTCATGGGACCGTGCTACAGACTTCCTTTCAACTATGTAGGAATTTTATGACAGTGAGAGGATTCCCCCACCTCACACTTTTATTTCCACTGTTTTTTTATCTAAAGGTAGAGGGTCATGTTAAATTACATGATTAAATTCTATAAAAATTAATCATTCTCTTCATGGTGCACTTCGTGACCAATATAGGTCATATGGAAATTTTCTAGAATTTCTTGGAAGTATCCATGTGTTTATCCTTCGGGAGAAAAATGGGAAGAGAGATGTTTCTTGGAAATACCTGAGGCATATCTTATAATGATTCTAAAAAGAAAAATATCATTCATGATATGAGGTGGGCGCATTACTAGGGACTCACGGGTTCTTTCAGAATGCATGGGGCACGTTGTGAAACTTTTACGACTGAAAGATGATCCCACCTTTTTCATGGTTACCCTAATTTTACATGTATTTTTCAGATCTCACGCATCCATACAAGTGTTGTTAATATCAATTCCATTCCTTTTTTATGATACACAGTGTGATCAATAATGAATATTAAGATGGCATGTGAGCCTCCTCTTGGAAAATGCTTCCACTTTTCTACGGTGTATCTCATTATCAGTGATGAAACACAAAGATTTGTAGTGATTGCCTCTTTGACTACCTTTGTTGCACCTTGACTTTAATGATGGATCTTATGATGGTGTTCGGACATTTTCAATAATAGTCACATTGATTTTTATTGATATGTCGTTTGTTCATATATTCAATATTTATCCCCTTCGCATGACGATATTGAGGGAGATATGCATATTATTATGAAAACATTAATACTATATGTGTGTGGTGTGCATTTACAGTAGCTAAATATGGTTCATCGAGTATTGAATGTTATTAATGTTCGATTTCTACAAAACAACAGATAAATTCATTTGGACTTGAAAATATTAAGACACTAAGTCATTTCCCACAATTCAGCACATAAATTGGTATGTGGTAGTTCAATATTCTTACTAGGGGAGGAAGAAAAGTTATAGGAACTCACTTCCATGCTCTCTTGATGAGTTTCATATGTGACATATTTGTCATATATTGGCATGATCTTGAATAATTTTAGTATCACAGTCCTCCACATGATAGGTTATGTGGTGCATCACCCTTTCACTTTATGGGTTACAAGGTGCCTCATCCCTTCACAATATGGGTTACACTGTTCAATTTTTGTTCTCAAGATGGGCTGGGTAATGCCTACAATCATAATTTGGATACTTATGCAGAGGAAGATCATGGGTCTTGGCCTCTTTCACGGGTATTCTTATGTGATGGATTTCTCACATCTTCTACTTCACATGACCACTATGCAAGCTTGTGATTCTCTTCTTTTTTTTGTAAAACAATATATCTTCTCCTGAATAGAAACCATGGTTAAATATCGATCTCCCTTTCATATTTATATATTAATATTCTTCCTTCTCACATTTTATAAATGGGACGTATCCACTAAATTAATTCCACCTATTATCACTCTAACTTACTCAAATATGAAGATCTTCGTGAATGGATTCATCCTCATGCGATGTTGAGGATCCCCATGCATTGAGTTTTAAAAATATTTGTTGATCTTATATCACCATCACCTAGTAGTGAGTAATATTCATGAGTCTGAGCGAGAATATGGGAATCCTTATCGACATCATTAGGAATTTAGATGTGTTCTTACTGATAAAAATCATGAGGAGTTTAGAGGGATTATACTCAAGGAATATGTTTCTATGACTAGGCTAAAAATGTTGTTGGGGAAAATTGTGTGCCTTTCTAGATTGACCGAGGAATAGGATATGGTCTAGTGAACTGTTCTATTTTCCATTTATGGTAATTAATATGGGATTCTAGGCCTGAGGTGTACCAGTTCAAGTGAGATTAATCATAAGATCTAAAGTCTGATATCTATTTCTAGTGTAAGAGGGAAAATTGAAACCCATGAACCATGAGTTAAAGACGAAGATGTGTGGCGATACTCAACCCTCGTGTGATATTCCCCTCTTTGAAAAAATAGAAAGTTCCATTTCTATTTCATTTTAATTATAACCATTATTATTATTTGGAAACACATAATAATAATAATAATAACATTCCTCTAATTTTCATAAACAATGAAGTCTTCCCAAATTTCCATAGCCTAGGTCATTATTTATCACAATCATCCAATTAGTCAAAACATGATCCATTCCACAGAAATGCTTCTGATGAGTGACTATGAGTTTCAACAAATTTCCCCATTAGAATTAGATATGGTTAGTACAAAAATAATATGATTATAAGGTAAATGTTTATTTGTATTCTTTATAACTAGATTCCTTTAATATTGATCCCCATGAGTGGATTTTTCAAGAGAGTGTGGACTGAGGGATTTTAGTAATTATCAAGATGAGCCTCCTAATTAGGAGTTCTTGTCTTTGAATTTATTTTTTATGGATCTTTAATGGTTCTCATCCTTTTAATAATATCAATTAAACATGAATATCTGGATCTGAATATTTGAATCATCACATATTATTCTCAAGAAGCACTCATGAATTCCTAACAACCATAGGTTCATGATAGATGTATATGTTCTAGTTATCTTTTGATCACCTAATTTTCCTAAGTATCTCTTAGGCAGGATACTCTTCTTGGAGGGAGAGTGATATATATTTTTTCATATATGATAATCTTTTCTCACTCTATTGATTGTTCTAAGGCTATTTAGTTGTCCTTACAAACTTTTTTAGTCTAAATAACTAACATGATGTAGATTATGTTCTTTTTATCTCAGACCTCATATCACTTTAGTTTACGGTCTTTTATCTCATTACTTGATGTATTTTAGTTTATGGTCTTTTATTTTGACCTATATGTACTATAGTTTATTGTCTTTCAACTCAGAAATATATATATTGTAGTTTGGTTTCTTTTAGATCGAACCCGTATATACTATTGTTTATGGACTTTTATCTTAGATTTAGATATAAAATAGTTTAGGGTCTTTTAGCTCCGACATTGATGTATTTTAGTTTTGGGTCTATTATCTTATACCATGTTCTATTGTAGTTTAGCATTAGATAGATTGGTCTTGATATTTCTACACTATAAGTTCTTTTATCTTGGACATTAATGTATGATGTTTTATGGTCTTTTAACTTGGACTTGATATTGACGACCATGTAATATATTGTAGAAATTCAATGAATGACCTAAAACAGAATGAAGTTCTAGGATTTATCATGGTGTTTCAAGGGTTCATAAATATTAGTGTTCCTTTCTTGAAAATAGGAGAAGCCTTTAGTTGGTGGGTTGAATACCTTCTTCATTGATATCATGTTGATGAAAAGATGATCTCTGCTCTTTTCTAATGGTAATGGACGATTTTTGAAGTAAAATTAGCTGATGGAAAAATATTAGGGATACTAGCTCCACCAGGAGAATTAGAGTGTAGCTGATATAAATAATAATCCCAAAGTATGATTCTATGAAACTTTGATGGATAAGTCATAACATGGATGACCTGCAACACTCTAAGGTGCCGGATTCCATTGTGGCATTGCCTCTTAAGGATTGAAGCTCCTATCTTTTAAGGAGGATATGCATTTAGTTGGTGGATCAAAGACCTTATGTGTTGATTAAATCACTGAGAAAAGTGGATCTCCACTTATTTATCAGTGTCATGAATGATTTTCAAATACTCAATCATCGAGATAATGAATCTAGGTTTGAAAATAAGGCTATATAGGAAGGGTTATGGCCCCCTAGGGCAGTTCGACTCTTTATTTGAATGCATGATAACTACTCCATAAGGTAATGAATCATGAATTATGGCCCATAAAAATGTTTGAGAATGAATTTCCATATTTATTATTTGATAAATGTTATAAAATAAGTCAATGTAACATCACCTATGTCGACTCTGCTTTGATAGATTGTCATGGGGATTATAAATCATGGTCCAATGTACATAGATCAATGGGAGGAGATAGGAAATTCATACCGATAGTAGTTCAGACACACCATGGTGTTGAGTGCTGATGTGATGATGTGAGTGATCACAAGGATTGGAATTAACTTTTTGAAGAGTGAGACATTTTATTGATGGCCATATGCACATGTGCATGAGCCATAAGAATACATGAATAGTAAATAAAAGGGTTCCTTGAGGCTTGATATATTTTCCATAGGCCATTAATGGTTTATAGTGATCCAAGGAACCAAAATCAAAAAGTCGGATTTGTAGAAAGTGTAATCTCTAAGAAGGTTTTGAACACCATAATTGTTATGTCACTCTCTAGTGAACATATTCCTATGAATATGATACCTGAAATATCATTAATATAACATTTTCAAGAACCATGGGGTTCAGTGATAATTGATTTCCATTTTATAGGGGTATATAATAGATAATATGAGTTTTATTCCTTATTCATTTATACCCTACACAATTCATAAATGATGGGGATGAATTGTTTAACACACGAATACTTGACTTTTTTCTCAGACCTTCCTTTTTAGTTTTTAACCTAAAAAGGATTCTGTATTTTTATCTAATAGTTTATGTTCATTCAATTGGAATATTATAGTCTTGATATTATGTTTTTGTATCTTTTACAAAATTGAACATAGTTTATGTTCATGAATTCTATAGAACTAATATGAGTGATATTACACAACAGTATAATTAGGATACCCTGTGTTAATAGCACTCCAACAGTATTCTGAGAGAGAGACAGAAATGTTGTAAATCATAGATTAAAGTTCTTAGGATATGAGTAATGATAGAGAATAGTCATGTGGGGATATGATCATATTAATCTAAGGAGTTGACTTTTTCCTCGATGATGTTAAGATCACAAGAATTATAAATCCCTTTTTATTTGGCCAATATGTTGTATGTTGGTGGGTGTCAATCTATTTTGTGTTAATATCATGGTTGGACTGAAGGATCTATTATCTTTTCCAAGGGTCATCAAAGGATTTCAGTAAGCTGAGGTACCCAAGACATGAATGTGTGAGGTACACAGCACATCAAGTGTGGTATAGGTATTGAGGTTCATTTAAAATATGGTGGAAGAAACCTATACTCTACTTGACTGAGGTAAGTATCTTGGGGTCCTTTGATAACGAATCATAATGGGTGATGGCTTTTATAGATTATTTTTATGTAGTGGGGAAATTTTATATAAATTTTAACATCATGTGTAAAATCAATTTGATGTTTAGTTTATCATCATTTGGTATAGACATATTTTTGTAATGTTTTAATGTCATGTGTCAAGATGTTTTTCTATGAATTTAACGACATGTAGAAAGGACTTACACCCATGCATTTAATCTTTCTATGGTAAGGATGTGTGAACCAATGTGAAAAAATAGTGCATGATATATATGGAATAATTCATTATGTATATATATATGGATCATACATAGGTAAAATGAGATTTTGTGACTTGTATTCTATATAGTTAGCATGCATTTCCCATCAGTTGTTATAGTTGGTCCCATGATTGGAGATCTGGATGTCACTACATATCCGATGATGATGAGAATCAACCAACATATTGTAATTGAAATTCAATACAATTTAACTTCATGTGGTGAGGATACAGATGAACCAATGTCAAAAGATATAAATTTTGTGGTTGGTCCCAATGGTGGAAGATTGAGCATCACTATATAACTAATAAGAATGAGAATAAAACCATACATAGATCTTAATGTAGTTCTCTATATAGGTATTATGCATATTCATATAGGGTAATATTTATATTGAATTTTTTGTTTGTCTTGGTTTTGAAATTACGACATCACTACATATATTGTGAGGATAGGAATAAGGTCACATGTTGTTTTTGAGTGGTAATTAATCTACATAGGTCTGATGCATAAGTATAGGTGGGAATTAATTCAACTAATTTTTATAGTTAGGCTCGATATTGAATTCCCTTGTGTCACCATTTATCCTATAATGGTCAGAATCATGAAAAAAATAGTTTATAAGAATCTTTGTAGTTTAATATCATGCGACAAGGAAGAATATGGATCGACATGAAAAAAGTAGGGATATTAAAACATGTCCTATGGATAGAAGTCTAGGCATCTCTATATATATCATGAAAATTATAATCAAGCCACACATTATTCTTAATTAATTGTGCTAGTTAATTTCTTGTGTAAAGGGAATGGATCCCTGACATGAATGGGGGTAGAGTGGATGGAGGTAGGGTATAAGACCAACACCAACTGTTGTGGACCTCTTAAGAGAGGTCCATAAGAGTGTTCACTTTCATGTTGTATTGGGGACATTAATTATACACGTTAACATCATCATGCGGGACTCATGGTATACCTTTTATAGTCATTTATTGAGGTCTGAGATGGGCATGTCAAAATCTATTATTCCTTTTTTGGGTGGGGAATACCATACCTAGACTCCTAATCCCACATGATCTATACTCATTGATAGAAATCATGGATTACAAGGGTTCCACAGATGATGAAGATCCATTTATGAAAATGAAATGGAAATATTGTATCTAGTATTGGATGGATTAATACATAAGATCAATGTATCCCTACATATCTCATTAGAATGAGAATCAAACCATATGTACTTCTAGTAAACCCATACAGATGAACATCATGCGGTAAGGATGTGGATGAAAAGACATGAATAAAGATAGATGATATTGATCAGTTCCTTTTTACATCATTTGGTAAGGATGAGAGATGTCGTTTAGTATAACTCTTTACATCTAGGACATCTCGATAGAGTTTAACTTCACTTGGATAGGATGAGATCCATATTTAAATATCTTATGTTCAATACGAATTACAAGACTTACTCTGATGTGGATGCCAATTTGATGACATCTATGCAATGTATTTCTTGTGAAATCTCTCATTTTTGGGGGGTGTGACATGCTCTCCCTCTATAGTGTCCAATGAGTAGGCTTCATTATGATATAACTTATGTAAAATTTAATGTTCTTCCCTTTTGGGACCTAGCTTTGGGGAATTCCATCCCGATATAATTGGGGTTCTAAGATCCATCACCACTTTCCTTGAAGAAATGAATGGAGGAGACCCCCTTTGTTAAAAGACTATATGATCAGATTTTGATAGACCCTTAGGCTATGTAGTGTATGAAATTTATTCATATATATGCATTCCAATTCATTCAGTTTATTTTTTGATGGTTTATTAGATTAGATTTCTTCAAAAGTGTATATTCAAAGTGAAGGTAGATGGACATCTATGGGTTACACTACCTCATTCCTATACACAAATGAGTTTAGTTTTTCCTATGTGGTTGTATATGTGGTGGTTTTATAGGACCATAAATCATGGAGGAACTTGTCTGGCCAAGACATTTGATACATTTCAACATCTAATGGAGTATATTTTATTGATACATATTAAATATCTATATCTATCCATTTTTTCTGAATGATAGCGAGATGAGTAATTGGAATCAATATTTTAATATTGAAACTATCTCTTTAATTATATAGAACAAAATTTGGTGTCATTGTTCATCCATATTGTGAGTGGGACCCAAAAACTGGAGATGATATGTGACTTTACAAAGTTATTTATATTCTTCATATCAAAATCCTTGAGTGGTATTGCCTCGTCCCATTTAGAAATGATGTCAGTAGTAGTAAGGATGTACTTAAACCGCTTAGCTATATTGGGGGGAAATGGAACCACACTATCCATTCCCCAAATGGAAAATTTATTGATCTATTTAGTTGTTTGTATAAATTCTGGGGGCATATGGATGCAGTTTTTATAGATATGTCATGCATGAAATTTCTTGGTAAATTCCACACTTGATTTGGTTGGATAGATTTGTCCCATATTGATGTTTTCTTCAAGAACCAACATGGATTTCTTCAATGATGGTGATAATCTCTCTTCCTACAAGGAATATGAAGATGATTTCATATAATCCTAATTTTTAGTGGGATTTTTATTCTATTGGTCCGTCCTACAAAATGAAAATTGATGCTTGGTGCTGAATTTATTCTCTTCTGGTATGATCTATTGGGACAATCCCATTTCTGGGATAAATTATTATGGGATTCATTCATCTAGGGTTTTTTATTTGTTTATCATGCTCTGGGGTCATGTTGACCTGATTGGTTTCTTCCATATTCTATACCATGATAAATGAGACCATTCCTCGATGTGTGGTATGGAAGATTTCTTCCTCTTGATCAGGCTCATCTTGGATAGTGGCTGCATAAGCCAATGCATTGTCATTATCATTCTATGATCAGGGAGCGTGGTGTAATGTGGGCTCAAAACTGAACACTTCCATCTATTCCCTGACATTTCTAGTGAGGGGTCATATTCATCATTTTTTATGAAATATTCTATGTTGATCTGATTTATAACCAATTATTAATCCCCATTTGAATCTAGGTAGGCTATGTGAAGTTGTAGGTATTTCTCCAATCTAGTGCTAAGGGATTAGTATTTATCATATTTTTTTATCCTTCAAATATTGATAAGAGTAGGGAAAAAAACGTTTTTGGATAGAAATATATAATACCTAAAACAACTCTATTGAGCATTGGGTTTTCCAAACTTTTTCCAATGGGACTCTGGGAGGATCCATCAAAGTACATCTCTCATCTCTGGGTGTATTCTGGGAATAAAAAACATATTCATCTATGATCTCAGATTATCATAATTTATTTTTCGGGGTAGTATGTGTTGTGGTGAAATAATCTTGGATTGTACCTTTTTATGACTTCTATGATTTGATCAAAATGTCATATTTCAATAGAATGACTTCATATCATACTAAGTGCCCAGTCAATATAGCGTGTCCAAGGATGTACATAAGTTGATCAATATGAGAGAATAGTTTTAATTCATAGTTCTAAAAGTAATTACTCACTTTTTTCCCTACAAAGAGGAGTGAAATTAATTTCTTAGAAAGATTAAAATATGTTGTATCTGTACCTTGAATCATCCGGATGCGATAGTAAAGACTATTATCACCTCTCATATCATTTTTATGTGCATAGAAGGCACCTAGTGAGCATTCCATGGTGGAAACATATAAGATGAGGGGCCTCTCTTCCACCAGAGTCATCAGAACTTATGGGTGATTATAAGTCCCCAGCCTTAAACCTTACTTAATCTTGATTTATTACAAGATTACACATTGAGTATCTTTTCAAGTTTAGAGTTTTAGAGAATTTGATCATAAAACTTTCATTACATTCTACATTTAAACAAAGTGGTTACAAAAAAGATAGTATTTATTTTTCCCATCAATAGAAACATATTTAAAATAAAACAAGGATTCTTTCTTGACACTTCCTTGACACAATCATCATATCATGTACCCTTCCCTTGACCTGTGAAAAACATTTCAAAAACATGGGATGAGCATAAAAATCTCTGTAAGGTATATAAAAATATGGAATGGAAACATGAGTACATGTATACATAAGAATGAAATCATACATTACCCATAAAACAAAAGCACTTTAACATACCTCATAAAATCATGGATAAATCATAGAAATCATAAGACATAAAGGTAACTTGAGTCATTCATAACATTCTTACGTAGGGAGTAACCTTCTTGGTTACGTTTGGAATACCCACCACAATATATTCCCTAAATCTCTTCGGAGAAACCTTAAAGTTTAACCCCTTTGCGTTACCCAATGCATTGGAGAGCTATATCGGGCTCACCCACGCTTAGTTTATCACATAACCACCCGTATTCATAAACAATGCCCAATAACAATAACAAAATCATAGAACATAAATTAATCACAATGGAAAGATAAAATTCTCACATTTTAATAACAATATAACATTTTAAGATATTTAAATAATTGATCCATTCTAAAAACCATTTTCAAATCCATTTAAAACTTTTAATAAAGAGATTTTTAAATCAAAGTGTCCCATACCACTTTGAAAATTTTAACATTTTAAACCATTAATATCCATATAAATAAATCCTTAAAACCATTTTGAAAACATGGATATTAATGAGAAATATTTATAAGTATAAATCATTAAAACATCTAAAACGATATTTTAGTTCAAGGGTTTTTAACAAAATGAGAGACCCTTGAATACAATAATTGAGGAATAACATTTAATCATAACATTATAATATCATGAGAATAAATGGATTCATGATATAATATTCCAAAGGATAGTATATACACCATATAATAGTGAATTGGTTCATAACAACAATGAAGCCTCAATAGAAATGTAAAATGAGATGAAATCCCTTATAAAGAAGGTTTCATTAATTTAAGGATAAATCAATCTCATAATTATGTGTGAAATATATAAATACACCCAATATAAGTGGATATTAAGTGTAAAACAATCAGTGGTTATTAACACATATTCATAGAACTACATATTCAAGGAGTACAACTTTATCCCAAAGAATCAAAATTGGGTTAAGAAGTTTCCTTGTAAAAAATTTTACATCCTAACGGCGCCACTAAAAAATTCAGAAAATGAGTTGATGAGAGATAAAAAGGGTATCTCATCACTTTGAAATAAAATTTAAATCAAAAAGGATATAGAAGAACATATCCCAAAATAATGTTATGTGAGTTAAAATACATAACAAAAGAAGTCTTTTAAAAAGTGGAGGGTGAAAGGTTCCCTTACCGACATGGGTATCTTTCGAAACATACACCCCGTGAAAGAAGGACAATAAAACATTGATATAAATACTCATAAATTAAATTATATTACAAAATGAGTAAAATAATGGTCAGTACATACACCACTCAAAAGAAATTGTGGCAAATGTAGCATAAATCTCACGGGAATAAATGTGAGATGAAAAATCCCTTACGAAAACTAGGCAGCCTAACAGCGCCACTTAAAACATCCAAAATGGATTGATGAGAGAAAATAGGGTCTTTCATATTATGAACATAGAAATTAAATTAGGAGTGATATAAAATAACATCCTAATCATAATAAAGATGAGCTTAAAATGAATGACAAAAAAGAGTGTACTTAAAAAGAAATAGAGGGGTAGGATCCCTAACCTCAGGTCCGACTTGCCTCGATCGTTCTTTAACGTCCTGAATAATAAACTTGAGTTTATTTCAACTTTCATAAGAACCTTTTTCAAGTTCATTATTCCATTTATATCACTTATTTCCATGTTATAAACATTATGTAATCATATAAGTTAATAATGTTTGTTTTGTCGATATTTGGTTCTTAAGTCGAAAGTGGACTTCTTACAATTACATGTTGTTTGTGTGGTCAAAGGTTCATTATATCCAGAATGATATTCATGATTTGTATATCATATATATCATATATATCTAGAATATACATGTATTTATAATATTACATATTCATTTAGAGGTAAGAAATGAAATGCACCGTTCATGGAGACGGTAAGCCGTACGTACGCATGAACACTAATTTCATTTATATGTCATATTAATGGAATTAAAACTAAATGAGAGGTATGTATATTTTAATTACAGAATTATATTTATCATTTATATGTAACATAAATCGTATATAATAACTTTAAATACATCCTTTATACATCCCACATATGGCATTAACGAATCAAATCACTTTGAGGGGGCGGTAGTCCGCACTTCCTAAAATGAAATTATCATGTTTACCCACAATGGAAACCATAAAGGAATGCCACAAAAGTAAAATACATAAGCTTAAGTAAAACATAAACATATTATATATCATATATAAATATAGTTACATCTTAATGGCCACCTTTTAAGGTGTTATATGAGTGTTGAACAATCATCGTTTCGTGAGGAAGAAATTCGCCATCCACAGAAATAGTATGTTCTTTAACCATTTTATGTAGGTGTGTGTAAGTGTAGCTAGAATTATTCTTATAAAAAAATCCTAGTATATTGAAGATACTGGAGTTGTTACAAATGAAATTAATAAAAAGAGTTTAGGGGGTTTTACAAGAAAAATAAAACAAAAGAACACAAGTGCAGACATTACCTTAAAATCGGGTAACTCTTTTTGATTTGAGATCAAAGGCTTCCTTGGGAAGACTTCTGCACAAAGTGAGGCTTCTAAGAGTAATATAGGGATGTGGAGTGGCAAAATGAGCATGGGTTGGTTGAGCCAAAGGCTTGAGAGGTGTGGGTAAGGTGGTAGAGGTGGGGGCCTTTTATAAGAGGAGAGAAGGGGAACTCTTGTAAAGTTACAAAATGTTACTTTATTTTCAAATGAGTTTCGGATTTTAAAGGTCCCAAATTGATGTATTTAGAGGATAAGGTTGTAAGGGTTCGAAATATACTCATCCAATTGGTTTTTGACAAGTTTCAGTTATATTTTTAACATTATCTTTTCATTTTATTTAAATACATTACTAATGAGGTAATCGCTGCATCACCATGATGTCATAAATTATTTCATTTATTTAATGTCTAAAAATTATAAAAAAAATATCATGATTTAGGAAATATTTTTATATTTCTAATGAATATTTATAGTCAAAAATATGATTGTATAACCACATTAAAATTTTTTTTTAGTGAAACATATCATGCTTGTGACATTTTTATTGTAACCTTAAATAAAAAGTTATTTATGTAATTTTCCAACCAAAGTGGCTCCATGGGGTCCCCAAGTTGATCCATGGATTGTATTGGTCGGCCAGGACACATACAAGGAGGGTAGGACATGTGTCTAGGTAATTTCACATTATTAAAACATTATTTTGACCTTAAATTACACTAATTACCTCTAATCGCGATTAAGAACATAAAAGTTACAATTCACCAAAAAATTATTTTAATCCCATTGAACCACATTTTACATCTTAATGAAAACCATGTGTGTCGGATTTTTGAAATTCAAAACACAGAGGTGGAAAAGTTTCATTTAAACGAAAAATTAGTTTCTTTAACTACCACTTAGTGGTTTCACTATTAATCAAAAATTGATGTTTTTCAGAAAAATACCAAAAATTCACCCCAATCTATATTTGATATTCTGAACTCAAAAATGATGTCTATTTTAAAAAATTAAAAACATATAAGTTGCATTAATTAATTTAATAATTAATTCCCACTGTCAAAACAAATAGCGTGTTTTTATGAAACAATATCTATTAAAAGATTCACTCATGTTTTAGTCCAATTTCATAGTGAAATTAATTCCAATGACCACTATTGGATTAAATGGTAAAAATATATTCTAATTTTACTTTAAAAAAAATTCAAAAGATAATCTAATCATATAAATAAATTAAATTAAAAAGAGATTTTAAATTAAAATAAAACATTTTTCACTATTCATTAAAAAATGAACTTTACCGGAAAGATACCAAAAATTTACACAAAGTAAATTTTTATGTCTCTATTCAAAAGAGGAATTTTATTTTGTCAAATATAACACATCAAATTGTTAAAAAGTGGATTTAAAAGAGGTTCTCCATCAAAAGGCGGTTAATCGACCTTCTAAAGTACATTATAATGTTTACGCTTAAAAATTAAATTCATTCTCATTTTTAATCCTCTAACATTTATTGTAAAAACTACAAATATTTGACAAAAATATATAATCATTTTGTAGTTAGTTCTTTTCATTCCTGCCATTACAACGGCTAGGTGTTAACTAAAATTTAAAATAATATTATTTTATTATTAGTGTGCAATGTAAGATTCCCAAGAAACTCGTTGTTGCGTATTGGGTACGCCATCGAGCATAGCGTCCCCTTTAAAGTAATATTAATATTTTATTCACAAATATGGATAAATATAAAAATGTCATATTCTGTATTTACCTGGGGTGTTACATCCTTCCCCCTTTTTGGGAATTTTGTCTTTGCAATTTTAAAATTGGGCTCGGAAACATCCTTGAAAGTCCCACATCGGAACAAGAGTCGGTAAAACAATCACTTTAAAATAAAGAATACGAAGCACAGAGGTCACCCGAGTTAACCCATACTAGGATTCTATGTATGAAAAAATGGACATGGAGGAGAAAACATAGGGTCATGTTCTGATGGAGAGTGATAGAAAACATGTTTAGGAGAAAGTTAACCACACGAAAATCACAACATTGTGATGGGTTAAACGGTATTCGATTCCCCAGTAGGAAAAGTTAATAGAAAACATTTGTGTTTTTTTTATTGAGGAATTTATTCATAAGGAAACATAATTACTTATCATGTTGACTTTTAACTTTTATTAGATTTCTTACAAAAACTCATATGTTCTCCAAAAGACAAGCATTTAAGAAGACTTGTTCACTATAATCAACTTCTAGAGAATCACCTAATCCAAAAAATAGAACTATATACTTCCCATGTCTTTAGAATTTAACCAAAACCAAAACCAAAATGGTTAGTACAAGATCAGATAATCCAGAAAAGGATAACCCTTTATAAAAAGAAAATATATTCTTAATCTCCAAAATTTGTCCCACAAAACCCAAAGTTCAACGAGGACCATTTGATAAACAATTTATCCATAAAATTATTCAAAGTAAACCAAACTAAGATTGAAACCCAAATATTTGAAGGATTTAGTCACATAGTCTTCCAAGTAACAAATTAACTTTTATCTCCAAATAACATTAGTTGCTCTTAAATTCTCATATTGAAAAGTAATTAACCTAATCACATATCCTCAATGATATGTTAATCATTTCCATAGATAACACAAAATAAAAATACTCCTGATTACTAAAATAATCTAACTAAAAAAAATTAGTCAAACTAACCAGGGACTTCACATAGTCCAGTGGTAGGCAATAAATACCAGTTGCACTTTGGTTGTGGGTTCGATTCCCACAGCTTTGTCCGACGCGACAGGTTGTCACACGGTCTGCGTTTTTTCATTTTTCCAAAACTATATAATTCTTCAAACATTCCCCAAAACGAGATAAAATCTTAAAAAATGATAATAACATATTTTAACCTCAAGTTTATCTCATTCCTTTCATTTTCCATCATAACTTATAATAACCCATAATTACCTCAAAATTAAGTATCATATAAGCTCTAATGGTTACCTTTATAATTATTACCTAAACATCCACATTGATTGGTCATTTCGTACATGATGCATTATAGATCATACCAAGGTTCAAGTGGTTGATCATGACTCCTTGATAGTTGGTTTAGAACAACCACGAGTTTCCTCATTGAATCCCCCATTTTATCTAGTATCATAATCATAGAACCACCACAGTTTCCATCAAACTTGTTGTCTCTTTGGTGCCTGCTAGATCCATCCATTCATTAAAAACAGAAATGTCAGTGTGAGTATATAAAAAAACCATCATGTACTAATGAGGAAAGTAAACACTAAGATATAATTACTTATTCACTTTATCTAAAACTAGGACTCTTTCTGAAATCCTAACCATTATGGTAATGTCACTTGTGCTTAGAGAATACCCTAACCTATAAAGTTATCTAAACCTCCCTTTGATACTAACTATAAGGACCCACCCTTTAACCTTACTTAATCTTGAGTTATTACAAGATTACACATTGAGGATCTATTCCGGTTTAGAGTTTTAGAGAATTAGATCATAAAACTTGCATTACATTCCACATTTAAACAAAGTGGTTACATAAAAGATAGTATTCATTTTTCCCATCAACTAAAAAATATTTAAAATAAAACATGGATTCTTTCTTGACACTTCCATGACACTATCATCATATCATGTACCCTTCCATTGACCTGTGAAAAACATTTCAAAAACTTGGGATGAGTATAAAAATCTCAGTAAGGGATATAAAAATATGGATAGGAAACATGAGTACATGTATACATAAGAATGAAATCATATATTACCCATAAAACATAAGCACTTTAATATACCTCATAAAATCATGGGTAAATCATAGAAATCATAAGACATAGAGGTAACTTTAGGAATTCATAAAATTCTTACGTAGGGAGTAACCCTCTTGGTTACGTTTGGAATACCCACCATAGTATATTCCCTAAATTTCTTCGAAGAAACCTTAACGTTTAACCCCTTCGCGTTACCCAATGCATTGGAGAGCTATATCGGGCTCACCCACCCTTAGTTTATCACGGAACCACCCGTATTCATAAACAATGCCCAAGAACCATAACATAATCATAGAACATAACTTAAGCACAATGGAAATATAACATTCCCACATTGTAATAACAATATAACATTTTAAGATATTTAAATAATGAATCCATTCTAAAAACCATTTAAAACATTTAATAAAGAGATTCTTGAATCAAAGTGTCCCATACCTCTTTAAAGATTTTAACATTTTAAGACATTAATATACATATAAATAAATCCTTAAAACAATTTTGAATACATGTATATTAATGAGAAATATTTATAAGTATAAATCATTAAAACATTTAAAACGATATTTTAGTTAAAGGGTTTTTAACAAAATGAGAGACACTTGAATACAATAATTGAGGAATAAAATTTAATCATAACTTTATAATATCATGAGAATAAATGGATTCATGATATAATATTCCATAGGACAGTATATACACCATATAAGAGTGAATTGGTGCATAACAACAATGAAGTCTCAATAGAAATGTAAATTGAGATGAAATCCCTTATAAAGGAGGTATCCTTAAATTAAAGATAAATCAATCTCATAATTATGTGTGAAAAATATAAATACACCCAATATAAGTGGATATTATGTGTAATACAATCATAGGTTATTCACACATATTCATAGAATGACATATTCAAGGAGTACATGTTTATCCCAAAGAATAAAAATTGGGTTAAGAAGTTTCCTTGCAAAAAATTTGACAGCCTAACGACGCCACTACAAAATTCAGAAAATGAGTTGATGAGAGATAAAAAGGGTATCTCATCACTTGGAAATAAAATTCAAATCACTAAGGATATATAATAACATATCCCAACATAATGTTATGTGAATTAAAAGACATAACAAAATAAGTCTTTTAAAAAGAGGAGGGTTAAAGGTTCCCTTACCGACATGGGTATCTTTCGAAACATACACCCCGTGAATGAAAGACAATACAACATTGATGTAAATACTCATAAATGAAAGTATATTACACAATGAGTAAAATAATGGTCAGTACATACACCAATCAATGGAAATTGTGGAAAATGTAGCATAAATCTCACAGGAATAAAAGTGAGATGAAAAATCCCTTATGAAAACTCGGCAGCCTAACAGCGCCACTTAAAACATCCAAAATGGATTGATGAGTGAAAATAGGGTCTCTCATAATATGAACATAGAAATTAAAGTAGGATTAATATAAAATAACATCCCAATCATAAGAAATATGATCTTAAAAGGAATGACATAAAAGAGTGTACTTAAAAAGAAATAGAGGGGTAGGATCCCTTACCTCGGGTCTGACTTGACTCGATCGTTCTTTAACGTCCTGAATAATAAATGTGAGTTAATTTATACTTGATTAAGAACCTTTTTCAAGTTCATTATTCCGTTTTTATCACTTATTGACATGTTATAAACATTATGTAATCATTTATGTTAATAATGTTTGTTTTTTCGATATTTGGTTCTTATGTCGAAAGTGGACATCTTACAATTACATGTTGTTTGTGTGGTCAAATGTCCATTGTATCCAGAATGATATTCATGATTTTTATATCATATATATCATATATATATCCAGAATATACATTTATTTATAATGTTACATAATCATTTAGAGGTAAGAAATGAAATGCACCGTTCATGGAGACGGTAAGCCGTACGTACGCATGAACCTTACTTTCATTTCTATGTCATATTAATGGAATTAAAACTAAATGAGAGGTATGTATATTTTAATTCCAGAATTATATTCATCATTTATATGTAACAGAAATCGTATATAATAACTTTAAATACATCCTTTATACATCCCACATATGGCATTAACGAATCAAATCACTTTGAGGGGGCGGTAGTCCGCACTTCCTAAAATGAAATTATCGTGTTTACCCACAATGGAAACCATAATGGTATGCCACAAAAGAAAAATACAGAAGCTCAAGTCAAACATAATCATATTATATATCATATATAAATATAGTGACATCTTAATGTCCACCTTTTAAGGTGTTATATGACTGTTAAATAATCATCGTTTCGTGAGGCAGAAATTCACCATCCACAGAAACAGTATGTTCTTTAACCATTTGATGTAGGTGTGTGTACGTTTAGCTAGAATTATTCTTATAAAAACATCCTAGTACGTTGAATATACTGTATTTGTTACAAAAGAAATGAATAAAATGATTTTAGAGGGTTGGAGAAGCAAAATAAAACAAAAGAACATAAGTGAATAAATTACCTTAAAATCAGGTAACTCTTTTTGATTTGAGATCAAATGTTTCCTTGGGAAGCCTTATGCCAAAAGTGAGGCTTCTAGAAGTAATATAGGGATATGGGGAGTAAAAATGAGCAAGGTTTGGCCGAGCCAAAGGCTTGAGAGGTGTGTGTAAGGTGGTAGAGGTGGGGGCCTTTTATAAGAGGAGAGGAGGGGCACTCTTGTAAAGTAACAAAATGTTACTTTATTTTCAAATGAGTTTTGGATTTTAAAGATCCCACATTGATTTATTTCGATGATAAGGTTTTAATGGTTCGAAATATACTCATCCAGTAGGTTTTAGGAAAGTTTATGTTATATTTTTAACATTATATTTTCATTTTATTTAAATCTTTTATTAATGAGGTAGTCGTTGCATCATCATGATGTCATAACTAATTTAGTTTATTTAATTTATAAAAATTATAAAAAAATATCATGATGTAGGAAATATATTTATCATTCTAATGAATATTTATAGTCAAAAATATTACTCGTATAACCCCATTTGAAAATTGTTTTAGTGGATCATTTCGTGGTTGTGACATTTTTATTTTAACTTTAAATAAAAAGTTATTTATGTCATTTTCCAACCAAAGTGGCTCCATGGGGTCCCCAAGTGGACCCATGGATTTTCTCGGTCGACCATGACACATCCAATGAGGGTAGGACATGTGTCTAGGTCATTTCACATTACTAAAACATTATTTTTACCTTAAATTACACTAATTACCTCTAATCATGATTATGAAAATAAAAGTTATTATTCACCAAAAAATTATTTTAATCCCATTGAACCACATTTTTCTTCCTAATGACAACCATGTATGTCAGATTTTTGAAATTAAAAATACAGAGGTGGTGAAGTTTCATTTAAACGAAAAATTAGTTTCTTTAACTACCACTTAGTTGTTTCACTATTCATCAAAAATTGAAGTTTTTCAGAAAAATACCAAAAATTCACCCTAAGCTATATTTAATATTCCAAACTCAAAAATGATGTCTATTTTACAAAATTCAAAACAGATAAGTTGCATTAATTAATTTAATAATTAATTCCCGCTGTCAAAACAAATAGCGTGTTTTTATGAAACAATATCTATTAAAATATTGACACTAGTTTTAGTCCAATTTCAAAGTGAAATTAATTTCAATGAACACTATTGGATTAAATGGTAAAAATATATTCTAATTTTACGTTAAAAATAATTTAAAATAAAATCTAATCATATAAATATATTATCTTTAAAAGAGGTTTGGAATTAAAATACAACAACTTTCACTATTCCTTAAAAAATGAACATTATAGGAAAGATACCAAAAAATTACACAATGTAAATTTTTATGTCTCTATTCTAAAGAAGAATTTTATTTTGTCAAATATAACACATAAAATTGTCAAAAGTGGATTTAAAATAGGTTCTCCATCAAAAGGTGGTTAATCGACCTTCTAAAGAACATTAGAATGTTTACGCTTAAAAATTGAATTCATTCACATTTTTAATCCTCTAAAATTTATTGTAAAAAGTAAAAATATTTGACAAACATATATAATCATTTTGTAGTTAGTTATTTTTATTCCCGCCATTACAACGACAAGGCATTAACTACCATTTAAAATAATATTATTTTATTATTAGAGTGCAACGTAAGATTCCCAAGAAACTCATTGTTGCATATTGGGTACGCCATCGAGCATAGCGTCCCATTTAAAGTAATATTAATATTTTATTCACAAATATGGATAAGTATAAAAATGTCATATTCTGTATTTACCTGGGGTGTTACAGTGATGGAAGTGTTTTTTGATAATTTCAAAGGATATTTGATGGTTATCATCCCATTGATATTTTATTCCTTTCATCATTATCCTGGAAATGGTGACTGCTTTTCTATATAATTTGGATTTGTTTTTCCAAATTTATACAAGGTTCCCTTGGATTCCCCTTAGTTATTTGGGATTTCTAGTTGTACATTACTAAAATAACAATAGTCTTCTTTTTATAAACCTTATTATCATGGTGGAATACCAAAAATCCAAGAAAATTTTCTTATGTTACCTTTAATGTTCATTTCATTAGATATATCTTTAAACTATGCTATCACATCTTGTCAAATATTGTCCGAACATCCATGAGGTGATCATGTCCCTATCATGGTTTATAAACTATGTCATTAACATAACACAAGGTTATCCACTATAGTAATGGAATAAATATGTGAAACATAGTTCACTTATATGTATAACCAATTTTTTTAATCCAAAGGCATGACCTAATAAATGAAGATTCTCTGAGGCATTATGATGGTAGTGGATTAATCATATTTGGGGGCATCATGACCAAATTTTACCCCAAGTACACATCCTTAATGGAAAGGGATAGGAATCCATCAGTTACATTGATCACGATTTCTATGATTGGAAATGGTAAATCTTCCTTTGGCCAATAACTATTAAGGACTTAGAAGTCTATGCAGAACCTAGTCTGCCTATTCCTATTCTTGAGAGGAATTATGTTGGAAATACATCTTTAGTATTTTACTTCTCAGATATAGTTGTATTTGTTTTAACTTCTCAACCTCCACCTATAAATTTCTGGAATGAGTGGTGCATCATTCTGGCCTCCATATTGAATTCCTAATGCTTATTGGGTATTCAAAGATAGTGTGTAGCCATATCTAGATTCAGTCTGGGAATTTATGTATAGTTCCATGATAACACATATCGATGAAGATTTATAAATTCAATACAAATATATTACTCTTATAAGGGTATGTTGTAACTAATCAGAGTAGGACACTAGTCTTCTTTCATTCCCAATTTTTTTTTGGAGCTCATATTTGGTGGGGGAGACACCTTCCTCAAACGAGGGAGGGGCATTCCTAAGCTCATCCTTTTTTATTCTGTCTCTGCAC
Source organism: Viscum album (assembly GCA_963277665.1). Lineage (NCBI taxonomy): Eukaryota > Viridiplantae > Streptophyta > Magnoliopsida > Santalales > Viscaceae > Viscum > Viscum album. The sequence goes on along the minus strand of OY728158.1, from coordinate 433,191,572 downwards.
TTGTGTATAAATTTTGAGGAGAATATCTAAATATAGGAAATTCCGAATTAATTTAATTGTGTTGGAGTCCATGATAAGAGAGATTGTCCCCCCTTATTTCATGAGTTATTGTAGAGAGAAGCTGGAGCTAATTGTTTTAACGCTACTACCTAGGAAAGGAGGGGTTTGGACCTATTGGATTAGATCTACTACCTCTACTAGATTTATGGGGATAACATAGTCACTATCAATCATACTCAAGTGATTTACAGGCATGGTACCCAATCCATGTGGAGCTGTAAACGGTTTATCGTCATCCTCTATTGGTTGCATTCCTCACTTCGTGTAGAAATCTGCATCAATATATATGGCTTCATATTTTTTAAGGGGGAATTATCACTATTTAGTATATCGATGCTTCCATCGATGGGGTAATTTTGACATTGAATGAATGTTGATGGTACAATCAACTTCCTCTGGATATATGGACTTCCAAGAAGGAAATTTTATGTGGTGTATTGCCAGATAACCAAGAAATCAACATCATATGTGATTTACCCATACTAGGCTTCAATTTGGATCTTCCCAAGAGGTATTTTCTCATGCTTATCATATCCTTTAATGGTCATATTTCATGGAGATAGGTCACCTTCACCATATCCCATATGTTAGAGAGTTTGAAAATGGATTATATTGATCTCATAACCATTATAAATTATATCTATTTGGATGTTTACAGTGTTGAGTCTACCCAAGACATATAGAAGTGTGATATTCCCTTTATTGGCCTCTTCATTATCTTGATCATTGAAGGAGACAACTACATGTCATTTTAAGTAAATAATCTCCAATAGATCGACCTAGGTGGCTATAAATTTTTCCTCAAAATCTTGTGGGATCCATAGGGATTAAAAATGTTTTTCCCACGTTCTTTTGAATGATAGATAATATCAAGAATCAGTAGCTTGGTTGGAAAAACATCCATCTATTTAAAAATGTCATAGTATTTTGACAAAGGTTAGTGTATCCCTATATGGGGATACTTATAGTGGTCATGGAACTAAGGCATTTTAGTTGGTAAAGTATGGGGATTCTGTAGATGTTGATAAAATATTTACTGCTAGTGGAATTGGTCTTGTTGTCCTTCCTTGTATATCGGGTTCATCAGATTGAACCCCTGTTATGTGGTTACACAAAATAATCTTATACGAGTGACTACTAGAGTGATCTCAAACAAATTCATACATATCTTCAATATATTAGAGTACTTAATCATGATTATCATATGAAAATATGTCACCCATGGGGATATGACGAGAATATTTTTCCCGACCATGTCTGTGTTTCCCCATGTATCCTTGGTTTCAGTGCATGTGGCCTACTATTCCATGGTTATGTGACAAAAATTCTAATTTGGTGGAATTATCATCATTAGAGAAATGTTCTTCTAACTCTATCATATTTAGAGAACCAAATACAAGCTCTTCATTTGGTGAGGATCCCATTTGGTGAGGAGGTTCTCCTGTCATGGTTGTTGTAGGGAAGAAATATTCAATAGTTAGGGATAACGTTTTATAATAATAGGAATCTTCATATTATGTTTCTTCATACTTAGGGTGGTCACACCCACCTTTTGGAAGAACTTATAATGTATATTTCATAGGTTTTGGAGCTATTGTGAGTCAACAAAATTATGATTTTTGAGTGGTGTGTGCTCGATCAGTTTTTTTTGAGTCTTCCAGTTGTCCAAAAATTATGCATGCCTAGCCAAAAAATTATTCCCTCCATCTTATTATTTTTTTTCTGGACATCGGTTTTCCATCCCACATGCTCTGGAGATTATTGTGAATCCACATTTCCAGAATATACCATTCCTTAAAGGAAGTACATTAAGAAGAAGAAGTATTGGATGGTATGACCCTTCCTGCTATGGTAAGGGTAGTTGTCAAAACGGTTAGTGAGACTGACTTCATCATGCTTCCTAGTATTTGGTAGCTTAGAATGTTATTATCCCTGTCATCCAAGAAATCATAAAGTACTTTTTCATTTCAAAATGAGTATACTTTGTTCATCTATTCATCTTATCCAGGGAGACCCTTATTTCTCTGTTCTTTTAGACGAGGTTAATTTTATGTTTTTCTCCACTCAAAAGGAGGTTCTAGGAGGTTCAGTGCCTATTTGGTTGTTTGGATGGGAACTTCCATTGGATTTAGAGTGATATATCAGCTTATACTCTACCTAACCTTTTATCCTATGTTGTGGGAATGAGTCTTGTTCGAGGTTGGGTTCCTTGAGTAGAATCTTCAAGACGTTGTTCTATTTCAATGAACACATAGAACCCACCCAGATTATTTATAAGGATCATAGGTGTTTGTAATAGATACCTGATATTTTTAGAAAATATTTCTTGTAGTTTTTATTGAGATTGAGGGATTTTGAGAGAATATGTTTATCCATTCCACCTTAATATAATGTCATACATTCTTTGGTGATTGTGTTGTTTTCAATAATTCAAGTCAAAAATCATCATTTTCTTCAATGTGAAGTTAAAATGATAAAGTAACTAACAAATAAGGTCTTCCCATCCAATAAAATATCCTTTTAGATAGGTGGTATATGAAAACAAATGATATCCCTTTCAGAATTCTATATGAAATAACTTAGTTTTTTTGCCTCCTATTGATCTTGAGGTTCCATAATATTATCCCATTAGGAAATGATGTGTGATAGATGTTTTTTTATAGTCACCTTCAAATTACAAAGTAGAGAAGGTATGATTTAAGAAGATGGATGGAGGTGGAATATCATCCACCCATTCAGGATATGGACACCTATTAGGCTACATAGGTGTGTGTCACCCATCAATGGCGTCCATTCAAGCAGCCTAGGATTTGATGACATTTTATAACTCTAGGGGACTGTTGTATGAGCCGTCTCATATCAACATGGATCTTGAGTGGCGGATGAGGTGGTTTCACCATAATATCCTATTGATTCTTGATTCGTACTATGATTGAATGGTTTCACTGGTGAGTGAGAGGTTGCTTCCACAATGGAGGGAAGTCGCAAACTTTTTTGACTTCGTCATTTATATATACTGGATACCTAGATATAGATTAAGTTTGATTCCAAGATACTACACATGATGTAGGATTGACTACGAGAGGGAGAATATTCACCTCAACTAGAACATGATACCTAGGGGGAATTTTTTCTCTTATTAGATCCTCATTGAGTTGTCAGAGAATTTTTATTTCAATATCATATCAAGATGAATGTTTCTATGGGGAATGAATCCCTTATATACTAGTTAGTGATTGGGATGTATTCCCACCTTTCCCTTTTTCATTATCTCGGTTTTCTAGGATTTTTAGAATTTTGTTATTCAGAAGAGATAGATTTCGGAGGCTTCTATGGTTCTGAGCGCGTGCATCCCTGGTTGGTGCATCCAAATCACCCCCACCTCGGGATACATTTTCCATGTTGTTTCCCTCTATGTTTTCATGTTGATCATTGAAATCCATGTTGATATTAATGATTCCCAAAAATTCATATCGATCAAAGGTGGTAGTGCCATTAATTTCAATGCAACAAGATGATCACACACTGTATTCATTATGGTATTTATTTGAACCCTTTTCCACATTAGACCGTTTTGGATTGTGACCCTAGCATGGTATAATCAAAATTTAAATGAGCTCATACCATCTTGGTATATGAACAATGACATTGAAGGATTTCCTGGCCAGGACTACCAAAAGATCCTCAACCAGTAAAGGATTGTCTTGTGGTGGGAGGAACATATAGGACATTAACACTTTTACTCCCAACCTATAAAGGATGATTCTATTTATGGTTGTGATAATGATGAAAATTCCCCCATCATCAAGGGATTACAGTTATCTAGGGGAGAAATTGTCATTGATCGGACCTGTTGTTGAGGAACTAGTGATTCCATTCATGGAATTGATGTTTCCTATGATAGACATGCCAATATAAATTCTCCCATCCCAGTGGTGTGGTGATGATATATAATCACCATTTATTCTCCAAATAACCACTTAGGGGTGATTAAACTGGAAAAGGTTATTGAGATAATAATTCCCCCAACCCAATAGTTTGGGCCTCGGTCAAAGCTTCCATGGATATTCTATGAATCCTATTGGAAAATGAAAATATGAAGGGTGGAGGTGGTGGTAGATATTCCCCTGGCCTAGGGGGTCGTGTCTGGTCTTGGACGCCTCCTATGGAAGCTAATGATACCACAATTTTTTATGTGGTACAACTATGATCACGGGGGAACTGGGTATGATGAAATGTCATCATAAGAACCGTTCTCCCTGGGAAGTTGATCATGTGGTCACTACTTCAGTCTCTATATCTAAAATGCATTCTCATTACTTTGAGGGGTCCAATTTGATGTTTTTTTGGATATAATATCCCTCTATTTTTTATGTCTAATCATTGAAGAAGCGGATTAATTCCTTATTAGTGTCCAACTATTACGAGCAATACCTGGCTCCCTTATTTGAACAGAGTCTATAACATTATATTATGTTGAATATGAGGGCATTTGTTGTTCTATGGGTGTGGAATAGTGTAACACTCTATAATGGTCAGAGTGTTGACTTACCCTGGTTTTAGGGTCAGGTTTATACACTTTCCCCATTATGAAAAATAGTAATGTAATATGTCGTTGGAGTTATTCGCATATTGATAAAATGTATTGGAATTTTAGAAAAGTGTGTGCACGTATATAAGCCTTAACATTGTCCATATCCATTTTACATTGGATGGTGTATTCCATTAAAGTGGGGATATGTGCCCACTTTTTTCTTCCATTTTGTATCAGAATATACTAATGGATGAAATACATAGGGTTAGGTATATTATCCTTCCTTGTGCCTGTTGTGGGATTATGCCCACAAACTTGTTCTGAGTGAGATGCAATGTGAGCCTAGTCACTTGTTTCTACCAGAGGATGCTCACATGAATCGTCAACAAGAGTGGGATCATGATCTATCTCTTAGATATCCATCCCCTTCCGCCTTTGATTATCCTTCCTTGTTTCCATGCATCGACATCATAGGTGGTTGTGTGTCGGGTGGTAACCACATCAAGAAACTCGTGGGTACCAGTGGGATGGGGTTGGAGATTAGGGTTGATAGGTTCCTTCCTCAGTAGCACCTGAACCCAAAAGTATCTATATTTGAATTAATGGTCCACCTTAATCGGAGACAAAATGTGGTAATTGGCTTACTTCGAGTATAATATCATGAAGTGTTTGGTTGTAGAGATAATGGTGACTAGACTAGCAGCAGCTTTCCCATGGAGATGTGGACTCACCGGTTTCCATGAATGGAGAACCTCATGGGAATATTCCATCTATTGGATTGTACTACATTAGTGGAAATTTTACAACATCGTGTTCTACACATGATGTTGGAGTCATTGAGAAGTTGAGATTGTTTGGCGATGTGTGGAGGATTCAGCCGAAGGCGACATACAAGGGAAATTTTTGGATGATAAATAATTGTGTCAAATAGGTATGTTTGGATAAATATCTATATTTTTTAAGAAACAAATAACAATGTTATGATTATTGTAATATCATAGTTATAATATGCTCAATCATATATGAATGGATAAAAAATAGATATTTTATTCATGATCATGCCTTTCTACTCACCATGAATTATCAAAGAGAGGAAGGACTTATTTCATGATAAACCTAGTTATAGAAGATAATTTGTAGGATCATTCTAGTGATATTTATTTTTTCTTATAGGTTATGAAATATAAATATTTGTAATGAATGATTATTATTTCATTTGAGAGATTCATGTCGGGCATGTCAGTTTTTTTTGCATATGGGTTGAAAATTTTTCTTTATTGATTATAACGTGATAATTTTTCAATTAGAGAGGTTCATGTTTGGTTCAACATTTTTATTTTATTGGGGTTCGAGGAACTATGGGGAAAACACTCATTAAACTGGGTTTGGTTTGACCCGAGGATTATTGTGGGAGTGTTTTTATTGAGATCAATCATGATCATCAACATATAATTGTCCATATTACCAAAATATTCAAATAGTTTAATCATCCATAGATGGGTATTGACCTCCTTTCCAATGGTAAGTGGTCATCTCAAATTTCAAGCCCAACGACTCTTGGGGACACAGATAGGTCGAGAGGATGGGTAGTCAAGCTCATCGCACCCTTTTGGGGGAATTGTTTCCTACTATGAGACTCTCCTATAGATTTAAGAAATTTTGTCCAATCTCTTCCTAATCCCAATATAGGAATAATTACCCTAAAATGGTCATGGGTTTATTGTCTATCTTGTGAGAGGAATGAGGTCTCTTTAGTGAATACATCTGTATGAATATGATTTTCTCTATCCTTTTCTAGTAATAGGTGATTTCTTATTTGTTGAAGTCATATAAACAAATGGTTTGGGATTTAATTTTAACGACAAGGTGACTAATATTACATGGAGGGGATGGAGGCATTATTAGGATTCTTATGTATCCTAGAAATTGAATTAATGAAAAAAATTGTAGTTATTTGGAACCCTATAGATTGATGTTCTGCACATACGACTTATATAGGTGATTTGGGACAATAAATGTTCAAGATAGAGACCTAGAGGTATGTCATATATATCACTACTATGGTGAGAATCTGATATTTTATAGTTAATTTCTTCATGTCTTATACACTGAGATTTTCCATTACATAGTGAATACTCAGGTGTAGATGACATTATTATTTCAATTCCATAAGCCCATGTGATTTATGATCATTGTGAGAAACACAGTATAGTAAATAATCATTTTTCACTAATCTTGATGTGTTACATATATATTGGTACTATTTTGAGAGGATTTATTATTGATATCAGGCCTCAAGTAGACATCCTACTTATTCTTTCTATGGAAGGAATAATAGCCATCCAGGTTCGGTTAATTTCTCAATTCGTTGATGGGTGAGGTAAACTGATCAGCCCAAGTGAATGACTAGGTCATGGTGGTGAAAATGGAATCTACATAATAAATACATCAAAATGGGTGTTTATTTTAGCTTGGTATTTTGAATGTTGTCCTAAATTTATTTTTTGTTGTATAAATCAGAGTTCTTGTAGTTTAATATATCCCTTGGGAATATCCCCAAGCTGATTTCTTTGTGTTTGGGAAAATTTTTCATTCCATTTGTTCGGTCTTCCATACATATGTTCCCATGGATTATTGATACTCTTGTTTTAAATTATTTGATTATTTAACATCTCTAAGATGATATGATCTACCCTAATTTTGAAAAACAACCAATGGTAAATTTTCAATGTCATTGCTCTTTGGTGATTTTATATAGATCTTAGCCCTTAGAAATATATGATACGTATCACAATTATGGAGGGGATCAAAGTTACCATATTTTATTTGATCCGAGATTACAATATGAGTTTTCCCTATTGATCGGTGCTCACACGCTGAGGATAGAAAATTTTATCCATTCTTGTGAGGTCCTTGTTACCAGGCATGCTTTGCAAGAGGGTGTCCCAGGACCCAGTTGAATTGTCTTTAAGACATCGCAAGATCAAGATGGTCCTTTTTGGAAACCATCGCATAACCTTAATGACATGTATAGAAGGTATCACATGATCTATATATCCTTCACATGGCATCACATCAATAGCTTGGTGACTCACATTTTTGGTTTTGTGAGAGTTATGATTACATGTCTCGGAGGGTGTTTCATGTCTTGACTGATATTCTTGGAGGGTATCACAATCATGGATGATATGTCTGGAGGGATTAATGAGTCTTGGATTACTTGCCTGAAGGGTATCGCAAGAGCATATTTGAAAATACCATATACGACTTCAATACTTGGATCACATAATATTCCATTGTTATATGACATAGGATATATATGTAAGAGATATCTCAAGGCTTGGGCGCCAGGACCAGAGGGATTCTAGAGACTAAATTGGCATGATTAAGGGATCGTGTGACTATCTCTGACATGACATGAAGACTTCACTTGACCTGAATGGCATACCTAATTAACAATATGAGATCTGGGAGACATGTACCAGTGTTGTCTCATATATTTTTTGGATCATGTGAATCTCATGAGGGTCATGAAATGTGTTTCTAATTATGTATTTCACATTTATATATTGTAAAAGAAATTATATTGTGAATGCTTAGATTTATTCATTTTCATTTTATTTTATGTCATGTGTGATATAGAAGACATGAAGGAGGCTCTTCATATGTCCTAAGGAGATCTGTTCTTGTGATCTATGAATGATCACATGAATTTCTTTATAAATGGTGTAATATTTCTCCATCTATTCTACATTATATTTCCTGATGGAAGACTTTTCAGTCATGAGATTCTGAGATTTCATTCTCTTGGTCACGATAGGAAGTGGTTTGGTGAATTTTTCATCATAGGGTGGGGAATTTATAGTCTTTCCCACCCCAGTATTTCATCGGTTTGTGTGGAATATCTGGAATGGATCTAGGTTGGAGTTATCAAAGGATTCTTGCAATATGCATATTCACGAGCCTTTATCATGTAACCCTCCTAGGGTGTCACCTGATTTTTAGTGATCATGAGTCCCTATCATCAATGTTTACATTATTATATTATTCCCAGTTAATGTGGACTTGGTTGATTATGTGTTTTTATCAATGGACTTTCATATTTTCATATTGACATGTCTAAGGACCTCTGTGATATTAATTTTCCTGGTAAAATGCATTAACGATATGCTCAATTCTGTGTGTGGGACATTTCACGAGGCAAGGGTGGATTTCATGGGGGTATCTATGAGATTAGATATAATTTTCTAGGTGTCTCACATGTTCTTACTAAGGACATTATTAGCGTGTTTCAAGAATTTTAAAACCAAGAGAGGCTTTATCCTCCTCCATCATTTATTTCATTTTTTTTATTCTCGAAACTTTGTGTTTCATTCAAAACTACATAAGTAATTTCAAAGATAATCACTCTACATATGGATGGTTGATAATCTGACAAAAATAGGTCATGTGGAGATGTGTGATAATTTCCTATAAAAATACATCTATTTATCCATAGGGAGCCATAGAGGAAGTGGGAGTTTCCATCGGCATACCCAACGAGTTTTGCTTGACATGGTTGTAAAGTCAAAGGGCTTTCTTGAGATAAGTTGGGCACATCGCACTACAAAAAAACCCTGGTTTAGCGGCGGTTTTGTGGCGGCGGTTCACAAAACCGCCGCTAAACGTTATCCGGGAAAGGTTTTGCGGCGGTTTATTAAAAACCGCCGCGAAACCCATTTTTTTTAGAAAACTCGCGATGCTTTCCCCCTCATGTTGTCTCCCCTCTTCCCAGATCCACCTCACAAACCCTCTCCTCACAAACCCTCCCCGATCCCCGGCGACACCTTCTCCCTTCGGCGACACCGGCTCCCTCTGGTGACAGCCGCACCCTCCGGCGACCCCCGGCGAACCCCCCCCCCCCCCCCGGCGCCCCCTTCGACCGCCGGCGACCCCCACGCCCCCCGCGCCCCCCACGGCCTCCGGCGACCACCATGCCCCCCGCGGCCTCTGGCGACCCCCGCACCCCCCCCCCCCCCGGCGACCACCGCGCCTCCCGCGGCCTTCGATTTTTGTAATTAGAGGTTCCATTTTCAGATAATCATCTTCATTGACTGTAATATTTTATACCAAATCCCCTCATTCTATCATATATGTGTATGTTGTGAAATATTTGAATATTTTTATGGATCTCAAACACTATATAATTGGTATTTCTGCTCCTACAAGAAAAATAAGAGACAAGGATTTGTTATTACCTATCTATACTTTATTTATTTCATATTTAAATCGTGTATGATATTTATTGAATTTTTATATGAAATCTCTACATGTCAATGTTATAATGGATTGGTTGATTTCCCATAATGGTCTTATTAATTATTACATTCATTTGATTTCCATTGCTGGACCTAATGGGTATTTATGTATTTCAAGTAGAATGGAACCATATGTTGATTTGTGTTAGATATTCTCTTCTAGAGTTACATAGGATGATATACATGATTACAATTTTTCCTGAAAAGTGATCATCGTGTAGTGATATTCCTCCCATATGTTTTGAGTTTCCAATGTGTTTTATTATAATATTTTGGTTTACATCTATTGAGAAGGGGTTGAGTTTTATAATAACATGATTTGCAAAATGTATCCTATTTTTTCACTTTTATCAAATCACACCATCTAAAATGAAGGATTTTAAAACATAGTTTGATGGTTTTTTTCTAAAGGTTTTATCCAACCCATTTAATATGTTCTTGTAGGTTAAATAAGGTACTCTATTGGTTATATAATCTATTTGATCATGATATTAAAATCTTTAATTTTTTAATCGTTTTGAATTTATGAAAAAAAGTATAAAGTAACCTCTACCCTGCCTCCGCCCTGCCTCTGCCCTGCCTCCGCCCTGCCTCCGCGCTGCCGCCGGTGCCTCCTCCTCCACCGCGTCCTCCTCCTCCTCCGCCGATGCCTCCTCCTCCTCCGCCGGTGCCGCTAGTGCCTCCACGTATCCTCCTCCTCTGCGGTCACGCCGCGGTCACGCCAGTGCCTCTGCGGCCGCCGCCTCCTCCGCCGCCACCGCGGCCGCCGCCTCCTCCTCTGCTCCTGTTCCTCCTCCTCCTCCTCTACCGGCCTCATCCTCCTCCTCCTCCGCTGCCTCCGCTGCCTCTGCTGCCTCCTCCCTGCCTCCGCCTTGCGTCTGCGCTACCGCCGGTGCCTCCTCCTCCACCGCGGCCTCCCCCTCTTCAACTGATGCCTCCTCCTCCTCCGCTGGTGCCGCCGGTGCCTCCGCGGCCGCCTCCCCCTCCGCGGTCATGCCGCGGTCCCACCGCGGTCACGCCGCGGTCACGCCGCGGTCACGCCAGTGCCTCCGCGGCCGCCGCCTCCTCCTCCTCCGCTACGGTCGCCTCCTCCTCCTCTTCTCCTGCTCCTCCTCCTCCTCCACCGGCCTCATCCTCCTCCTCCTCCGCTGCATCCGCTGCCTCCGTTGCCTCCGCCCTGCCTCTGCCCTGCCTCTGCGCTGCCGCCGGTGCCTCCTCCTCCACCGCGGCCTCCTCCTCCTCCACCGCGGCCTCCTCCTCCTCCTCCGCTGCCTCTGCTGCCTCCTCCACCGCCGCCGCAGCTGCCGCCTCCTCCTATGCTCTTGCTCCTCCTCCCCTCCACCGGCCTCATCCTCCTCCTCCACTGCCTTCGCTGCCTCCGCCCTGCCTCCGCCCTGCATCCGCGCTGCCGCTGGTGCCTCCGGTGCCTCCTCCTCCACCGCGGCCTCCTCCTCCTCTGATGATGCCTCCTCCTCCTCCCCCGGTGCCACCAGTGCCTCCACGTCTCCTCCTCTTCCGCGGTCACGCCCCGGTCACGCTGCGGTCACGCCGCGGTCACGCCGCGGTCACGCCACGGTCACGCCGGTGCCTCTGCGGCCACCGCCTCCTCCTCCACCGGCCTCATCCTCCTCCTCCTCCGCTGCCTCCGCTGCCTCCACTGCCTCTGCCCTGCCTCCGCCCTGCCTCTGTGCTGCCGTCGGTGCCTCCTCCTCCACCGCGGCCTCCTCCTCCTCCGTCGATCCCTCCTCCTCCTCCACCGGTGCCGCCGGTGCCTCCGCGTCCACCTCCTCCTCCACGGTCATGCTACGGTCACGCCGCGGTCACACCGCGGTCACGCCGCGGTCACACCGCGGTCACGTCGGTGCCTCTGCGGCCTCCGCCTCATCCTCCGCCGCCGCGGCCGCCTCCTCCTCCTCTGCTCCTGCTCCTCCTCCTCCTCCTCCACCGGCCTCATCCTCCTCCTCCTCCGCTGCCATTGCTGCCATTGCTGCCTCCGCTGCCTCCGCCCTGCCTCCGCCCTGCCTCTGCTCTGCCGTCGGTGCCTCCTCCTCTACCGCGGCCTCCTCCTCCTCCACCGATGCCTCCTCCTCCTCCACCGGTGCCGCCGGTGCCTCTGCAGCCGCCTCCTCCTCCGCGGTCACGCCGCGGTCACGCTGCGGTCACGCCGCGGTCACGCCGCGGTCGCACCGCGGTCATGCCGCGGTCGCGCCACGGTCACGCCGCAGTCACGCCACGGTCACACCGCGGTCACGCCACGGTCACGCCGGTGCCTCCGCGGCCGCCTCCTCCTCCTCCTCCGCCGCGGCCGCCGCCTCCTCCTCTGCTCCTGCTCCTCCTCCTCCTCCACCGGCCACATCCTCCTCCCCCTCCGCTGCCACCGCTGCTTCCGCTGCCTCCACCCTGCCTCTGCGCTGCCGCCGGTGCCTCCTCCTCCACCGCGGCCTCCTCCTCCTCCACCGTGGCCTCCTCCTCCTCCTCTGCTGCCTCCGCTGCCTCCTCCTCCGCCGCCACGGCTGCCGCCTCCTCCTCTGCTCCTACTCCTCCTCCCCTCCACTGTCCTCATCCTCCTACTCCGCTGCCTTCGCTGCCTCCGCCCTGCCTCCGCCCTGCCTCCGCCCTGCCTCTGCGCTGTCGCCGGTGCCTCCTCCTCCACCGCGGCCTCCTCCTCCTCCGCTGATGCCTCCTCCTCCTCCGCCGGTGCCACCAGTGCCTCCATGTCTCCTCCTCCTCCGCGGTCACGCCACGGTCACGCTGCGGTCACGCCGCGGTCACGCCGGTGCCTCTGCGGCCGCCGCCTCCTCCTCCGCCACCGCGGCCGCCGCCTCCTCCTCTGCTTCTGCTCCTCCTCCTCCTCCTCCACCGGCCTCATCCTCCTCCTCCTCCGCTGCCTCCGCTGCCTCCGCCCTGCCTCTGCGCTACCGTCAGTGCCTCCTCCTCCACCGCGGCCTCCTCCTCCTCTGACGATGCCTCCTCCTCCTCCGCCGGTGCCGCCGGTGCCTCCGCGGCCACCTCCTCCTCGACGGTCACGCCGTGGTCACGCCGCGGTCAAGCCGCGGTCACGCCGCGGTCACGCCGGTGCCTCTGCGGCCGCCGCCTCCTCCTCCTCCGTCGTGGCTGCCTCCTCCTCCTATGCTCCTGCTCCTCCTCCTCCTCCTCCACCGGCCTCATCCTCCTCCTCCTCCGCTGCCTCCGCTGCCTCCGCTGCCTCCGCCATGCCTCTGTCCTACATCTGCGCTACCGCCGGTGCCTCCTCCTCCACCGCGGCCTCCTCCTCCTCCACCGCGGCCTCCTCCTCCTCCTCCGCAGCCTCCACTGCCTCCTCCTCCTCCTCCTCTGCTGCCTCCACTACCTCAGCTGCCTCTTCCATGCCTCCGCCCTGCCCCTGCACTGCCGTCGGTGCCTCCTCCTCCACCGCGGCCTCCTCCTCCTCCATCGATGCCTCCTCCTGCGCTGCACTGGGCATTGATGATATTTCATTAGAGAAGTTGTGAAGCCATTATTTTGGACTGGTATTTGAGATAGATATAACCTTTCTCTCCTTTTCGGTTTTATTGAAGAACATATCTCTTTATTGTTGGGTTAGTTTTTCGTCAATATTTAGGCTCAGATGTCTAATATTAACATGTATTCTATTCCTCCTGTATCGGGTTTGGATGCGGAAGGTTGGGTATATATGTGCTCAAACCTAATTGAGTTATTCCCACACATGTCATGTATATATAGATAATGTACAAATTAGTTGTGTATTATGTTGGGAAAAGTGATAATTGGGTTAATTTGACCTTACATGGTGGTCGGTGATTATAGATCAATAGTCGATCTCTCTATAATTCATTCGTTTCATATTATTTTCAGGATATGTAATATTTCCCTATTAGGTGTATATTTTTTTCATTTGTTTTCATAATACCTGTTGTACTATTTTTTATTCTCTAAAGTAAATAACATGATAGAATGTAAATATTTAGTTTATTTTCTCTTATTTTTATTATTATGAACATATTCATATATATGGTTGGGTGCATGCCTACATGTACATTATGAAGAGGCCTACCATTATAATTATTCATTCTCGTCACTTATCTTTAAAAAATGGCCTATGGTGGAAAGAATTGGGTTTTGGTGGCCTAGTCTTCCACCGTGAGGAGGTCATTACAGCGTCGAGTCTCAAAAAACCATAATGGGAAATAAAAACACATGGGTCATCAAAATAATGAAATATCTAAAAAATTATTTCAATTATGACAAATATACATGCCACCTTATCAACAACTACATGACTTAAATATTTCAAAATACCAACATATATTCCTATGATGTAGACATTGTTTTTGGGAGAGGCAGATAGATAGAGAAGGGGAAGGGGAATAAATTATATGGTTAGGAAGAAGTATATGTAACCAACACATCAAAAAGGTGATGCTAATGTCAAATAGGAAATCATTTCATTATAAACTACTTGCATCAACCTTGGATAAATTCCTCTACAACATCATTCATGGCCATGGTTTGGGTCAAACATGTAGTATTTTTTCCATTATGTATGACTACATTTGATGTTACCTTTACATTGTTCTTCATTTATTTTTGGATTTTTTGGTTAGATTTTGGAGATTATTTACACTGGATCATTGTATAAATCATCTGATCTGATAATTATTTTTCTCAAAACTGATATGAGATGTCCCAACATTATTATCTCATGCTGTAACATGTCATTGGGTTAGAGGTACATCACCATTTATAATTTTTAAATAGTTTTAATTAAAATTAGATTAAGTTAAGTTAATTTGTTGATTGACTTGGTTCAACTTCATAGGTAATTTTTTTGGGATAAAGGTTGGAGTTCACCACAAACAATACATAAGTGGTTGGTTATTATATATGTGTGATGAGGTGGGCTGGTGATTTTTAGGCAATTATTCCTTGTTGGTTTTAATTGAAATAAATTATAATTTTTATAATAAAATTATATAATTAACTATAAATTGTATATAATTATGTATTTGGTGTTGTGCCTTGAGATAGGTACTAAAGATATGATTTCAGATTTAAAAAATCATAGACAAGAGTTATAGGGTTGTTCTTAAAAAGTGAAAAATATAGAATTGATGTGAGTAGTCCTTCTGCATTTCCCATGTGTTTATAAATTTGATGTATGTATGTGTTTTACATTCTCACCACTATAGTGATCAAACCATTTTAAAAAATTAAATTTTTTTATTAAAATAAAATTCTTATAAATGAGATTAATAATGTTTCAATGTCTAAGACAACCCTTGAATAAAAAACTGGTTCTTTATATGTCGATGGTTGAAGACATGATTATAAATGTCTGAATTGTAATACTCAAACCTAGAGAGGTGACACTTCAATGAATAAAGTGAACATAGTGGCCCTCTTTATAGTTGGTTTCGTATGAAACCATTGAGAAACAACATTCCTCTTGGAGGACATCTAAGGTCAAGCCTAAAAAATCACATAATTTCTCAGGATTAAAATGCATTATGATCAGTTTCGATCACACATCAATGGGGTGTTGTTTGAGGCAACATAAATGTGTGATCGATAGTGTTATGATAAGTGTGTAGCCCGATATTCTTATTGCTCCTCAATGAGGTGTTGACGCTGTCTCCTATAGACCAGACATGTTCTGTTGGTCTGAAGTGGTAAATTTGATCAACGAATCATCCTTATTATATTATGCATACTTTATGATCAATGGTTCATCTTTATTATATTATATTTCTGTAATCTTACACTATCGTATATTTTTGTGTAGGCACAGTGTGATATACATGGATAAAAGCTGGATCACATTACCGAGGAACACACATCAATATGTTAAGGTTTTGAATGAGTTTTTAGATTTTGCAATTTCTAATCGATCTGTTGAAGGGAGAATAAGATGTCCATGTCCTAAATGTAAATTTAGAACATGGTTGAAGAGGTATGAAGTTTATGAACATTTAATACTGAAGCAATTCCCTGATCAATATTTGTGTTGGATTTGGCATGGAGAATCAAACAATACAGAAAGATTGAGGACTGATGTTAATCCATAGAATGAGGTCCCAAGTTTGTCGCCAATGGAAAATGAGATGCAAAACCTCATAAATGATCCATTCGGAACTGCAAGACACCACTATGAGTATCAAAACATATCAGAACAACCAGAAGATGATGCTAAAAATTGCAACGTGACAAGTGATGTTTTTGAGACTGTAACACAAGAAGATCAGGATTGTAACATATCATTGGATCCTCCTCTTGATTCTGTGGAGCCAAGTGTAAGGGAAAACTTCAGTGAGAAAAATGTGTTTCATGATTTAGTTGATAATGGAAATCACGAGTTGTATAGTGGGTGTTTGAAATATTCAAAGCTTTCATTTCTGCTGAAGTTGTACCATATCAAATGTCTTTGTGGAATTACAAATAAGGCAATGTCTATGTTATTGGAATTGATTCGTGATGCATTTCCTGATGCAAAAATCCCATAATCGTTTTATGAGATGAAAAAAGTTGTAAACAAGCTTGGTCTGAATTATACAAAAATACATGCATGTCCCAATGATTTTATGCTTTACTGGAGAGAGGATTCAAGTAGACAGAATTGTAAGAAATTTTCTTCTTCTAGATGGAAGTCAAAGGGTAATGTTGTAAGTATGACTGAACATAATTTCATGGAGAAGAAGAAAAGGAACACACCTGCAAAAGTTTTGCATTACTTTCCTTTGAATCCTCGATTGCAAAGATTATTCATGTCATCAAAAACCGCCGAACACATGAAGTGGAATGCTGTAGATAATAACAATGATTGGTTAATGAGACATCCACGATATTCCCAATCGTGGAAGAAATTTGATTCATTACATCCAGATTTCTCAGCTGATCCTAGGAATGTTCGATTGGGATTGGCTGCCGATGGAATCAACCCATTTGGGACTTTGAGTACGAGTTATAGCATTTGGCCAGTTGTTTTAATCCCTTATAATCTGCCTCCATGGATGTGTATGCAACAAACATCTTTTATCATTTTGATGATTATTCCTGGAAAACAAATGCCTGGAAATGATATTGATGTATACCTGCACCCTTTGATTGAAGAATTGCAGGAGTTATGGAGCAAAGGTGTTGAGACATTTGATGTTTCTTCTAAAACAATGTTCAAAATGCATGCTGCTTTAATGTAGACCATTAGTAACTTTCCTAGGCTTGGTAATTTATCTGGTTGGAACACTTATACAAGTTTGGGTTGTCCCGTTTGTAACTTTGATTTCGATCCCAAACGGCTACCTCACAATAGAAAATGGTGCTTCTTGTGCCATCGAAGATTTCTTGATGTATCTCATAGATTTCGGCTGAAAAAATCAAAATTTAATGGTTCCATTGATCGTAGACCACCTCCAAAGTTGTTAACTAGTTCTGAAATATTGACACAGCTTGAAAATGTTAAAACAGAATTTGGGAAGGTTCAGCAATTGAATGATAGCGGAAAACGAGTGCGAAGTGCATCGTCAAGTGAAATTAGAATGCAACAATGGAAGAAAAAAAGTATATTCTTCAAACTTCCGTATTGGGAATTTAATTCTTTGCGCCACAATCTTGATGTCATGCATATTGAGAAGAATGTATGTGATAATTTGATTTTCACATTACTTAATGAGAATGGAAATTCGAAGGATCATCTCAATGCTCGCAAAGACTTACAAGTAATGAACATAAAACGTGATCTCTGGTTAGATGAGAATGAAAAGTATGCTCCAGCCATTTTTTCAATGAAAAATAGGGATAAAGATACGTTCCTTCAAATTTTAAAGAATGTTAAGGTATCTGATGGGTATTCGAGTAACATCTCGAGGTGTGTTGACTTGAAGAATCGTAAGTTATATGGATTGAAAAGTCACGATTCACATATTTTGTTACAACAATTACTACCATTGGCATTGCGTACATTATTACCTGAAAAAGTAACTACTGTTGTACTCCAATTCTGCACATTTTTCATTCAATTATGTGAGAAATCTCTACATCCATTTCAGCTTGACAACCTACAGGAGAGGTTTGTATTGACTCTTTGTGAAATGGAGATGATCTTTCCTCCATCGTTTTTTACTGTCATGATGCCTTTAACTGTGCATTTGGTTGACGAAGATAAATTAGGAGGCCCCGTTCATTATCGATGGATGTATCCAATTGAGAGGTATTTTATTTATATGTTTCCAGTTAAGTAAACAATTTTTGGCATTTAAATAAATTCATAATATTATTTTTTTTCACAGATATCTTGGGAATTTGAAAGCATACGTTAGAAATAAAGCTCAACCAGAAGGCTCTATTGTTGAAGTCTATTTGGCCGAGGAGTGTCTCACCTTTTGTTCCAGATATTTGGATGATATTGAAACAAGATTTAATCGATTTGGACGTGTTGACGACACAACAACTCATTCTCAAATGCATCAGAAATCAAAAATATTTCCTGCTATTGGCCGATCAGTTGGGAGGACCTCATACGCGACACTAACAGAATTGGAATTATTACGGGCACATAGATATGTGCTGCTAAATAGTGAAATTGCAGATCCATTTATTGAAGAGTTGAGGATACAAACAAAGAGATGAATGAGAAGCCGAACATGAAATGAAAAAGATATAACAAAAGCTGTGAATAAAGAGCTGGTAGAATGGTTTGAACGACGTGTAAGTTTATAAATATTGCAATAAATACGAATATTAGTTTGACACATAAAATTTGCAAATCTATTAATTTTATTTTTCAGATCATGAATACTGATACTCGAGCAGACTTGTCAGATGATTTGAAGTTTCTTGCTAGAGGTCCTATAAAACAAGTTATAAAGTTCGGCGCTTATAATGTGAATGGTTTTAGATTTAATACAGTCGATCGAGAAGTGGGTTTGAAAACACAGAATAGTGGTATATTTACATTTGCTGAAGTGGAATACTATGGAAAGCTGCATGATATTATTGAATTAAACTACCACGGGCATTTTTCTATTGTTTTATTCAAATTCAAATGGGTCGATATTATCAGAGGGGTTAAAAGAGATTCCTTGCAATTTACTTCTGTAAACTTCTCTCGCTTGATGGATGTTGGTGATCGTGAACTGCATGATCCATATATCTTAGCATCGCAGGAAAAAATGGTATATTATGTGAATGATGTTGTGGATGAAGGGTGGAGTGTAGTTACTCACGTAATACAAATATATTTGTATGATATGGGTGATGAAGTGGAAGATTTGACCTCTACAATTGAATTTCATCAACAACAGGAAGAATAATTATTTGTCCATCATGATATTGAAAATATTAGTCTAGCAAGGATGAATGAAGTGGATGAAGCAATGGAGCAGGAAACTGACATGATTGAAGGGGAAAATGATTGTATGTACAATTATTTATTCATTCAGCAACCACTTGTTTCATATCTGTAGTCATTCATTATCATTGTTATATATATTTTGTTTGTTAGTACTAGGCATCTATTATCATTTTTAATGTTTTTTCTGCATAAATTTTTTGAAATATATATTCTGAACTTAATTTTATTTGATTAAATGACAGGAATGCCAAGGAAGAAGTGGTACACCATTCCTTCTACTTCTGCGACAGATGACGATACGTCTGTCCCCACGACATCTGATGCAGCAGCTGCCTACATCCCTGCATCATCTCCCCCTGCACCATCTCTGACACCATCAGTGGATTCCTCATTAGAGGATGATTCATCGCCTCCCCCTATAGGAGCCTCAGCAGTGGGGCAGTGACACGCCCCTTCAAGTTCATCACGGACATTCTAGAGGGTCACAGTCATAGGTACAAATTTTAATTAAATAAATTTATTGCATTTTGTTTATAGTAATTGTTTGCTCATTGCAGATGAAAACAATGAAACCGTGGAAAAACACATAAAAAGTTATGATTTTTGGAACATGCATGGCGAGAAGATAGTGGTTCCATTTGATTCTTATGGGGTCCCGACGGATGACGCCGCAGGTTTACTTGGTCAGATTATAGGTCAACTGGCAGCGGAGCCCATTTCTCTGCCTATTTCATATGATGATTGGAGGAATATGCCTCCAAACTGGAAAAATGAATTTTATGATTCTTAGATAAAGGTAATTTTATTACTTTATGGTTTAATTGAATGTCATGTTACTAATATATTCAAAATGAATTTCTGTATACAGATGTTCTTCCACTTTACCGTTGCTGATGTGATAGCACGGAAGTGGACATTGAAAAATCTTGGAAAAAAATGGAAAGATTTCAAATGGAGGTTGTGGTGTGATGTCAAAGATACTTCGTTGACCTTGCAGCAGATGTATGAGAAGCTACCCAGTGGGGTATCGAAAGAACAATGGAAGGTTTTTGTGGATAGACATCGTGATTAGAAGAGGATGGTATTGAAATATATATTATTATATTATCCTCATTTTACATTTATACATGTTCATGAAGAGGAGATAGACATTGAATACAATACTGTTAAATTGAATTTTATTTATTTCAGGATCTCTCAAGATAGAATGCTTCAAACCGGGCAAAGAAGGTCATCCCGCACACTGCGGGTTCAAAAAGCTTTTCAAGAAGCCGAATGTCATTGGTAATCTTTTAATTAGTTTAAATATTTATAAGATAATATTATCTATTTAACATATTTAATTGTTGATTTATCTTTTTTTAATGCAGTCACATAGTTTAGGGAATGACGCATCCCGAACAGAACTGTGGCTGGATGTTCATAAAAAAACAGATGGAAGTTTTGTTAATGATCCTGCCAGAGAATTTGGGGTATGAAGTCAATTATTTATTATAATAACTTATTATCAGTTTTTACTATGTTAATATATATTGATATTTGATTTATAGGTAAAAATTAATGAAATATGGGATTCCAATCCTGGGAAATCCTACTCAGTCTCCCAGGATAACCCGGTTGGTAAAGTCCTTGGGAAGGAGCATCCTGGTAGAGTGCGCGGGATGGGTTTGGGACCAGTACCATCTGAGGTCTTTTGCATGCCATCAGGGATTTCAGCTACATCTACTCCTGCTTATAGTCATTTCATTCCTAAAGATGCTCAGAGGGATATGTCTTCTCTATGAAACACAGTTCACCAGCAGGGGGATCAGTTATCTGGTTTGCAGAAAGAGTTTCTTGAAATACGTCAGTATATGAGCAGATATGCCCCCGGTGGTAGTGCATCGGGTAGTGGTGAGCAGGTAAATCACAAAAAAATCAAAATCATTTATTTTGCAAACTTTTATTGGTTTTTTGTTTTATTATAAATATGAAACAATATTTTATTTTCAATATAATGTTCTTACAGGTGGCAGCAGGTGGTGGAGATGAAGTTAGAGAGGGTGACGATGCAGCATCAGATGATGAGTAGTAGTATTATTGATGTGTTGAACAAGTATGATAACGGTTGGTTTGTATATGTAACATTTATGGCACATAGTTGATTATCTTATTTTATCCCAAACTTATCGTCGGACTCAAAGGTGATGTTTAAAGGGTAATGATTATAGTGGGATGGATCTAGGTTCCACCCTTGTTCATGATAGGGAACAATGTATTAAATGGTTAGGTGATGGAATGACTAAGAAATTTCATTGAAAGTCAGGTATGGGCTTATGTGAATGTGCTTGTGGTAAACACGAGATTTCATAGAGGAAGACATTTTGGTTCAAGTTGTGATATGTGAGTCATCTAAGCTGAGTATCTTGGGAATGGTTAGCTGAAAGTGGATTGAATTATTATACTTCTTATTAGATGTATATAGGTGAAAGTATCCATTTAAATCATGTCACTAGGCTAATGTGGGTGTCATGAAAGGGTCAAAAATGTCTTCTGAGAAAGATTGCATGACTAGTTTCAGTTAGGCTGATTGGCATTTGACTGTTTCTTTATAGTAAGGTCCCTATTATGGCCTCAGAAGTATTTAGGATTTCCCAATTAGAGGAAAAATTCCAATATTATCATTGGAAATCTTTGTATATTCTTTATAGGAAATTAAAATGGTGGAGATTACTATGGTTCATAATTTTCTGTTAATGTTAAAACCTATGGTGGGGAGCACGATCGGTTGGATGCTTAAAGGGATGACGATGTGATCATTTATCTATATTTTGGTTTGATTTATTTTTCAGGGCAGTGGTATAGTACAACCAAAATTTTTTTTTTCCAGTTTAGCATTTAGCGGTGGTTAAAACTGCCGCTATATATATTACGTTTATATTTAGAGGTGATTTTTACCGCCGCAAAATAGGCCCATCAAACGTCATAATTTTGCGGCGGTTAAAACCGCCGCGAATAAAAAGGTGTGGCATACCCATAAAACCGCCGCTAAATGGAGAGAAATCGCCGAGAAATGAGGCATCTACGACACATATTTTAAACCGCCGCTAAGTAGAAAAAACCACAGCTAAATGATTGTCGACGCCAAGTTTAGCGGCGGTTTACAAAAACCGCCGCCAACCCATTTAGCGGCGGTTTAAACCGCCGCTAAGGGCTGCTTTTGTTGTAGTGTCGTTATGTATCCATTGTGTCTTGAGGACTACCAGGGGTGCATTACATGGAATTTAAAACCCTAATATGATCCCTCCTTTTCCATATTTTAACCTCATTTTATAAGGATTTTTGAAATCTCGCACAACCATACAAGTGTTATTGACGACAATCACTCTCCTTTGCATGATGTGTCACATGATTAATAATAAATCTCATGATGGAGCATGACCATTTTCATATGAAACCCTTATATTTGTATATGGTGCATCCCATGACTAGTGATGGATCTTTTGAAGGTTCAGAGACATTTTTAGGGACATCCTTTTTTCCTACCTTTGATGCACTGCCTGTTAACTGATGGATCTTGCAATGTCATGGGGAAATTTTCAATAAAAGTCACTTTTCTCACCTTTAATATGTCACATGTCGACGGATGGAATATTTACCACCATCACATAATGATATCAAGGTTTATATTGAGATTATTATAAATACATGGATATTTAATATGTGTGGTGTGGATTTCCATTGTATGAACATAGTGCATAGATTCATTAATGTTAATCATGATTGGATTATGAGGAGTTTAAAACAAATTATTTATGACTTGATCATATCCAGACATCGAATCAATGTCCAAAATTCATCACAATACTGGGTATGTGGTTATTCAATCTTATTCTAGGTAGAGGTAGGAAGGTGATATACACTCAATTATATACTTACTGGTGATGTATATATGTGATCTATTGGTATTACCTTTACATGATCTAGAATACTTAGAGTATTAGATTCATTCACATGATAGATTATGTGGTTCCAAACCCTTTCTAATGATGGCTTATGTGGTGCTCATCACTTCTCAATATGGGTTACAAGGTTCTACTTCATTTCAAAAAATGGGTGATGTGATTCCTAAAATATTGGTTTGGATGCTTATACGGAGAAAGATCATGGGTTCTGGCCTCTTTTGTGAGTATAGATACATGATGTATTTCTCACATATTCTCCTTCACATGACATTTATCATTGCTTTCAATACTCTTCTTTGCGTGAAAAATAGGATCTCTTCTCCCAACTGGAATCCATAGTGAAATATTGATCTTCCGTGAGTATTTATAGATAATGTCCTCTCTTTCCTACAAGAATCCTAGTAATGTTGAGTATCTTCTAAATCCACTCTACCATTCATCAATGAATTGAATCATCCTTGCATGACACCGAGGTTTATCGGACATTGAGTTCAAAAAATCTACTCTATTTGGAAATATCTATATCCAATAATATAGTAATATTCATGAGTCCGACATAGAAAATGGGACTCCTTGTCTGCATCTTCCATACTTTGTGTGCATTCATACAAACAAAAATCATGAACAGTGAGGAGGAGTTATACCCAAGGAAATAGTTTCCCTGACTGTACGAAAAAATTGGTGTTGGATTAGTTCCAAAGAACATTCAGATTGACCATGAAATAGAATACGGTGTACCAAATGGATCGATATACCTTTGGTGGAAATTCATATGGTAGTTTGGGGATTAAGAGTTCAATGACAATCATGATAATTTTGAAGATCTAATGTAAGATATCTATTCATTGATGAATTGGGAAAACTAAAACACTAGCACCACAAGGTTGAAGATGGAGATGCATGGTATTTCTCATCACTCAAATGATATGCCTCACTTTAAATAAAATAGAATGTTCTATTTCAATTTCATTTTACTTGTATCCATCATTATTAGTTGGAAACACATAATAATAATAATAATAACATTCATCGTATTTTCATAAAAAATGAACACATCCAAAACATCATTATAATATTTCATTAGGAATCATGGTCATCTAATCACTCACAACATGTGACCTTTTACAGAAAATTTGGTGATGCAAGACTGTGAGCATCAACAAAAACACAACTCAATTTAGAGGGTAAAATCATATAATAATTTGGGTAATTCTTATCAAATTGTACCAAAAACCATACCGAACAATATTATTTTGTGGGATGAGTTAGTGAATAAATGTATAAATAATTTTAGATGTGAGTGAGTGAGTTGATATTGTAATAATTTATAATATAAATTTCCATACATTCTCTATATTATCTCAATTCATACTATGAAAATGAATTTAAAATATTTTAAAATTTAATATTTGAACTCTAGAAACAACAAAAATTTCCCAAATATGAAATCCCCTTATTAGTACTCCTCTATTGAAGAATTTTAATTTCTCTTGATGAGATAAATATATAGAATAAGAATAAGTGGGATGTTCTATTACAATTGTATAAAAAACTAGAGAAAAAGTAATAAAATTGTCCAATTACAAAATCTTGAAGAATGATAGTATCAACCCCAAAAAAGAGTTAAGAATTAATTAACTAGTTAATGGAGTGATTCAACATTAATTGGTTTCATTCCATGTAGATTTGGTTGAGAAAGAAATTACCTCCATGTTGATGTCTTCTTAATTCTTTAACTTGAGTTTGTTATTCTCCCTCAATGTTTTTATCCTAAAAATCATGGATACTGGCCACATGGATCACCCTCCTAGTTGTTACCTAATTTCTCTATTATTGAATATATTTAAATTTCATTTATTCATATTTTTATGTATTTATGCCACATCATAAAGAGTATAATTTTGTGAATCAAAATAATCATTTGGAATCTTAAACAGTGTGTTGGAGAATTTCAAATAATGGTTTTCATAGTTTGAATAGATTTTCATAGATCTGAGATTTCATTATAATTTACTGACAAGACAATTATATATCAGTTTTACATTCATATTTAGATTCATGGATTATGACTTTTTAGGTCATAAGTATCTTCTATCACTAGAAATCTCCCTATGATTATTTATTTAAAAAATATTTTCTTCTATTTCATCATAATTATACCACTTAATAAAAAAGTTATATTTTCAACAGCATCTTTTACTAGTTGTATTGAAAATTATATATGAATTATAAATACAATCACAAAAATTTAATCTATTATGTTGAGAAAATAAACACATGAAAATAATATAAAAAGTAATTATTTTTTATTATAAAAATTAATTACCCATAAGTATGGGTTTTTATTATATATTTTTCTCTAAAAATTTGATAATCTACGTTTTTAGATAATTAATATGGTAATTGACATAATATTCTAAACATAGTTTATATTTTTCTATCACTAAAACGTTTTTTATTATGTAATTAAAGAAATTACACTAAAGAATAAAATAAATTTCAAAAAATGTAAATATATTGAATCTATAAATAATTAATTATAAATCACATAAAAATTTAACAATGATAAAAAAAGGTTACAACTCATTTTAAAAGAATTGGTTTGTTATTAAAAATAATTCACTACTAGAAAATCAGCCTATATCCATGATTATATATCCACAATCGGAATGATTGTGTGCATATACGAACCTTTTTACACATTCCATGAATGATTATTGTTGTATGGCATCTTATTCTGGTGGTTTTCATAGAATATTTATATTATATAACACTGGAAAACCATTGGAAAATGTCGAATTTCAATGTGAATGCCTATGGAGAGGATCAATATTCACCATGACTATATCCAAGACCTACAGGAAAGGTCCAAGATGACTGCATTTATAGGTTTTGGTCCATCATTAAATTTAAATTATTAAATTTATAATAAATATTAATATACTTAATTATGTAAATATGTGTGCGTGTGTGTTTTATATGCATATAAATATATATATATAATATTCTCCAAAGATAGTGATAAAATCCATGCCTTATCATAGATTATATTGTAGGATCAATTGTCACATTTTCCATGGTCCTAACAGTGGCTAGAGTGGGATATGACCATTGTCACAAGACCAAGGCCATTTCATGTGGGTCTATTATAATTTCAATAACTCCACGGTATCTTTAATCATCGATATGGGTTATGACCACCATCGGAGGGCATATAACCCTAGATTTAGCTCATATAAATTTGCCATCTTTTAAGTATTGAATTTTATTCCCATGTAAATTATAATTTTTTCATGATATATTTATAAATTATATAATTTTTTTTAGGAAAATGGACCTCAATTTTGGTTTTATAACATCTAAATTATCTTATTGTAAATTTTTGGTAGAACTACATAGATTTTTTGGTGAATAGTAAAAAAAACTCTTTTCAATGAATAACCTACATTTTTATTACATTATCATTATATAAATATGTATGTTTTAAAGAAACATTTTCTATACATAAAATTTATCTTTTGAGTAAAATAATTGTCTTAAAAATAATTAATTGAAATTATAAACCAATATCTGATGTTCTAAAACCTGTGTAACATTTTATTCAAAAAAAAACAATTATTGGTTCTTTATCATTAATGAAGTGATTTGTTGATTTCATTTTTTTGGATTGGTTTAAATTGAAAATGGAACTAAATGTTTAAATCACATGCCAATAAATATCTATTGAATAAATATTATTCAGAGTATTTCATATAAGTGATAAAATAATCAACAATTTATTATAAAATACCCATTTCCCTTGGTTTTCTAAATGCAACTCATATAATCCACTACAAAACATTCAAAATTTATTCATTTTCAAATGATTTTATAAATTATTTATCTAGAAAATCCATCCCAAATCACTAATCCCCTAATGTGACCAATATATGATTCTCTAAAGAATTTAAGTTGAATAGAAGGGTGGAGACCCAACGAATAAGAAAAAGGATTCCATGCCTCTTTATATTTTGTTATTTGTGATTATCTTTCTCACACCCTTCTACGACTACACTTATTTTTGAATAATTAAATTATAACTATATTTGAGTAATTTCTATTCCTTAATAGTTATAGATCACCTATTCTAACTCACTAAATTATTTTTAATAACTCATTACAATGTCAAAATATGAGTTTCAAAAACCTTTTTTGTTCATTAATTCTTATATTCTACTATTCCATATCTTAATTAATATTTAAAAAACCCCTAAAATTTTATTATAATAATAATTTTTTTGTTCTTTTGAAAACAGTTTTTTTTTATTTTGGGTGCCCTTATTTTAGTCACAGATGTAAAACATCACTCATCGTGGGGGTTTAACATTACCAAAATCAAAGATGATATTTTTATAAGCATAAGGGTTTCCTTTATTTTATTCAAAATATATTTCATGATTGAATAAAAAATTAAATTTTATATAATTTCATTATAATTATTATGAAATTGTAAAATATCTATCATAAAATTAAATTTAATCTAAGAATTTATAGTTAATGAACCATAAAAAATTCTTAATAGGGATCATTCCATCCGTGTTATCCATTTCATGATCTATAGAAATATTTTTCATTAATAATGAAATAAAATAGACACTATTTTCCATATATAGCTTATGGAATCAATATAAAAAAAGATATTTGGTGGATATAATTATACCAAAGTAGTTTTGGAGATTATGAACTGAACTACCTCAATATTATTGATGCAACCAATAAAAAGTTTGTGAATAAAAAAAACATGATACAAAATGATATAAAAAAAATTAATAATAAGGAAATTAACACGAGTTTATTTAGTCAAGTAATAAATAAACATAAATATATTATTATTACTATTAAAGGATTGAATGAAATAATTTGGGGCTTGATGTAATATTTTCCTTTATAATTTTATTTGATTTCTAGAATTATTCCCCATACCCTCTTACTTGTCTACAATAAAAATTATTGATTGTAATAAATTACTATCATACATTAATTTATGATGGACTTATAGATTCCATTTATCCCATATTTATTTCTATGTCATACCTTACTTTGTTCATAATGGTTATTCATATTAATTTTTTTTTTGAAAATATCCCCTATCAAATGCTTTTACTATGTTGGATTTATCATTTTCTTCCTCATTACCACATTCTTTATTCCTTAAAAAACATTAATAATTTCTTATAAATATTTTTTTATATACTTTATACCATTTACCCTATAATTTATAAGCACTAAATATTTCTCAATCCACGTAGAAGGGTGTTCCCCAGGAATTTTATTCAATTTATTAAATAGGGAAATATTTATTTCATTAGCACTCTTTATTTATATTTTGATAAATATTTATCAATAAATCATTTTAAAATTTTAAATAATTAATTATCCATTCATTTCATTTTATGAATTCACTATGAATATTATGTTATGGTTGAGGGAAAAAACATATAACCCCTCAATGAATGACTGGGTCCCATGAGACAAACTAGCTTGGGTATTTAGTGTATTACTTACTAGCATATCTAAAATGTCTTGAAACTAATACATGAAAACATATTCATTATGTATCCTAATCTAAATTACTACACAATTTTTAACCTCATGATTAATTATTTTCATTCGTATTGTATCCATTTATTTCACTACTATAGAAAAGGCTATCACCACAGGCCATGTATGTGACCACAATCTTAATTCTAGTGTCCATAGGTTAATTCCCTAAGATTGGTGTTTGTTATTAATATTTCTATTTAAATACATTGTGGGTCTATATATTGATGTATGTGGCCATAGATTCTTCTCTATGGCCATGGGAATGGTGTAGGGCCACATCTATACAAGTTAACAATGAAAACCTACAACCACAAGGAAGGCCCTTAACCTTATGTATTGTGAAATTTCCAATGAAATAACCCACATAGATCAGAGGGATTCATAAAAGGGATTAAACCATAACAATATTGGGATACTTCCCGGATTTTAGAAATATGAAAGAAGATTCCACTTCTACCACCACCATCCATTACGTGTAACATGATAAAACGTCATGATGAAATTATTCTTTAAATAAATACTATGATGAATAGCTTGTTTCACGTGAAGCACCAAAGAAAAATTAGTCATAAAGTAATAAAAGAACAATATTATAAAAAAAATATAATCATAATTAAACATATAATAAATAAAATGATAGTATCTAATAAAAAATATTATATTAAGAGTTTAAATATATAATATGATTTAATGTTAAAAATGAATTTTTCTCAAAGAACTGGTTTTTAATATTTTTGAGATTTTTTATGTTAATAAAATAATTAAAAATAAAGAATTATTTTAATTAAAATTATTGATAATATACCCAGTGAAATATATTAATAATTGTCACATAGTTATTACTTCTAAAATAATAATAATAAACTCATTTTAGTCATAAATAATTATGATAGTAAAATTTTCTTATGCTATGAATTTTTTATTTTAAAAATAAAATATAATATGGATAAATGATGATAAAATATATTTTTCATAATAATAATATTATAAAATTTTAAATATTATATATATATGAAATTTTGAAATGAATAGTTATTAATTTAAACAGTTATTTTCTTATGAAAACAATTTTTATTTCATTTTGTGTATCAAATAAAAAATTTAATTTCTATATTTTGGAATTTTATTATTACAAATTTAAAATCAATTTTTTATTTTTCAATATAATATTTTCTTATTACAATTTTTTTGCTAAAATTGATTTTTATGTTATTAATACAAAATACAGTTTTTATAAATAATTGACTTTTAGGATATAATTTGTATATAATAATTAATTAATAAAATTTTGAAAACTTTTTAATAATTAATGATTTACAATATAACATAATTTAAAAATTTAATACATATTTTTAAATTATAAATATATAATTTAAATTTTTCATAATAAATATATTATTTCTAAAAAAATGTTTGTTATTTGTAATATACGTTTTATTAAAAAGGTAATTCTTCTCAAATTTAAGAATTTAAAATTATAAATTTTTTTAATATTTTTAACAAGACAATTTAAATTTTTTACTAAGTTGAATACTATTTATGTCCATTAAAATAATCTATCTAGTTTACAATAGAGTTATTATGGTAAAAGTAAATTAGTGTTGAAGATAAAACTGATGAGAAAAATATTAATTTTCTATTGAAAATTATTGTAAAATTTGTATTGGAGGGTATTTTGAACAGAGATTTCCTTGTATTCAATATTTTTTTATTTCAGATCCACTTTCATTTAAAAGTGACATTAAATTAAAATAAATTTAGGGTATTTACAAAATACCACTATGTTAAAACAGTAAATGAGACTTCAAACACCCCTTTACATAAACTCCAAATATTATAATTTTTCTTAAATATATACCAATTTTTAATTCCATATATATTTACCCCATTTTCATAATCCCCTTGATTAATAGAAAATCCATAAATCTTGTATTCCTAAGAGGTCCTCAATGAGATTGTTTAAATCCTCAACGTGAGTAATAAAAACTTCATAACATTTTTTAATTTTATATTTTTATCCTAAAAATTTAATTTATACGTCATTATATAATTAACTTATTGAATAATGTATACTTATATTTTATTTTCCTAATTATCTATCAATCATAAACCCTTCTAACTTCTTTATAAATAATAGAATGTCGATTGTGCATACGTGCAAACTACCCCCTCCTTGAAGTGGAGAACCTAATTTTTCATAACCTCAAAACATGTTTGGTTATAAAAATTTATTTAATTATTAAATATACTATTTATAAATTTTTATTATTATTAAAATATAATGAATTTTCTTCCTTCCCCAATCCCATGGGAAATGGAAATATTGTCTATTTAAGCGTGAATACTACAACCATCACAAGTGATGCATTTAATTTTTCATCAATGAAATACATAGGTTGGTATAAAACTATGTTTTATAAATATAAAAGAAATTAAGAATTAATATATTTCCTGAATTGGTTTTTTGTATAGATGTAACATCCCTACTTGGGTGCCATAGTATAATCCCCCGAGCCGGTTCACCACAAGAAATCAAGCACGACTCCTCGTACACTAGAGGAATCTGACTAGAAGCGAGGGTATGGTAAGTCATTCATTGGGAAAACTATACCCTCAGTAATTATATTAAAATGTTAGTGTAAATAAATAAACTAAAATGGAAGCATATATAACCATAACAATACTCGCGTCATGAGATAACCAAATAGGAAATAAAATACTCAACTTAAAGGGAAAAAATATTGTGCCAATATAAGTGTAATGTGTCTATATTGAAATAGAAAATAAAGACACTATGACCCCCCAAACATGTCCTGAACCATGTTTGGTTCCCTCCTCCTAGCTCCATCCCCAATCAGCCTCATATCATAGGGCCCTATCCCTTATCCAGTCCTACAACATCATAATCTCTTCAGGTACCGATCTGGAAGCCTGAATAAGTTGTGAATACAACTCATTAGGCATGGTCTAGTGATGTCTAAAACAATTCTATTCAAAATTTAGTTCATGCAATTCTATAAGTAAATAAATTCAATTTAAAAATTAAAGGTTTATCGCATTTTTATTTATCCATATCTAACTAAATTAACTCTAGGGTTCCCAAGGATACTAGTACCTCAATTCATTCTTCATCCCATACAACTGCCTAAAGTGTCCGCTAATTAATACCATATTTTAATACCTTCTTCTAGATAAATCTAGAAGTATTCTAGTTGCTATGATATCTCAGTACCTAATTCGAATTGTGATGGAGACGAATCCTCTCCTATGAGTCTGTGACTCGGAGTGCCATTATTTATATTCCTTACTTTCACATTTATAAGCATCATTTCTAGTGTTACCAATATCACAAAAGTAAGTAATATGACCATGTTACCATGCTTACTCCCAAATATAATGTTCTTTTTATCATTCTATTTACACATAAGTATAAAGACCATGTTATCTTATATTCTTATCATTTTATAATGACCATGTACCCATTTTATTTACACATATGTATGATGACCATGTTACCATTCATACATCTCAATTTAGATTGACCATGTTTCAATTATTCATCACATAATTAATTTACCAATCTATTATCCTCCCAAATACCATTGCAAATTCAATAATCAGTTAAACACATCCATTCCATTTGTTAGCGCAACAATTAACTAAGTTCTCTAAAACCATTAATTAATTCTTCTTTTAGTTAACCAATATCACTATTCATATTCTATAATTATTTTTCCAGAATTTATTATCACATTACAATATGAATTTTCCATAATTAATACCATAAATAATTATCCAAATCAAAATATCAAAGGAACAAAATTAATCAACAATTATTTATCCAAATATAGCAATTTCAAAATCTCATCATTAGTCCCCCAATTAATTTTCTAGATTAAAACCACAACCTCTTATAATAAATTCACAAAATTAATTTTCTAATATGGAATCCCCTTAGTCTCATTATTAATTCCGCAATTAATCACCTATTTCAAAAATGCTCGGATAAAAAAATTGGTCAATCTAATTAACCCAATTCTAGAAAATCATTTGCCAAAGGATGATAGAAACTCTAAAATGTTGAATATACATATAAAAACCAAACCTATGGGAATTATATTTATACCACCGACCATATTTCATTTATATATGTTTTTAAAATGGAAATCCCCAAATTCCGAGATGGAAAATGACATTGATATGATTTTCAGATATAAATCCATTAACAGAAATTAAGATAAAAGACATCAAGATCATTTAAATATAGATATAGATCCAAAATCCTAGATCTAGATATCATAACATAGGATTAGATCCAATGAAATAGATGATATCATCTATTATAATATTAGGGAAAGAAGGGAAAAATAATCGGAGAATCATCAAGATGAAGTCTACTTATCAGGAGAAGAGCAGATCTTCAGTTTGAGCTTTCAATCTCTAATAATTGTGTTTTCAATGCCTTTGATGTAATTCACCAAAAATTCAATATAATTGTTTTTAATTATATGGAATTATTTCAAGACTACAAAATATGACGGCGTGCGATTTTAAGGCCCGAATTTCCTAGAATGATCCATCGATGTTTTTTTATGTTTTAATTAGCGTGTGTAAGCTGTTTTCCAAAAAAGTAGAATAACTCTGAAACAGATTCCCGAATCATAAATCTGAGGGAAATATTTCATTATGTATGGCTGGTTTACCCTAGGAACGACTTACTTTTAGTCGACATGAGCCTCCTGTGAGAAACCCCAAAATTATCATAATCACAAATAAAATAATTAATTAAATTATTTTATTTTTAAAATTCTTATAACTCACGAATGATAACATGGATTGAAAATACAAGACCATCGCTGAACCCGTGAGGGTATACTCTATTTTTGAAGATACTAACATTGGTCTTCATGGGCCACCATGGAATTTTATTTTTTTGCAGTAAATAAAATAATTAAGTGACAATTATTTTATTGTAAAATTAATAACTTCTAAAAGGTAACTCGGATTGAAAATCTGAGAGAACCATTGGATTCGTTGAGGCATTTTTTACTTAGGAAATGCCTAATCTTGACTGGTGCGAGTCAAGGTTGACTGTTATAATTTTTCTGATCTTTTTTTGGCGTACGTTCAGTAATTGCACGAGCAATGTTATATAACTTCTGAACTGGTGCTCGCAATTAAAATATGAGGGCACCGTTGAGCTCACAGTGCCAATATTCCCTAAGTAGAGCTTCAACTTGACCATAGTATAATGAGGGTGAAAGTTATTTTTCATGTTTGTCGTGTAAATAAAAAAATAAAATACATATCAAACTTTTATTTTATTTTTGAAACCTCTCTATATGAGTTATGGAGGTGGGTACCTCCTGAACTAGAAAACCACCAAATTGAATTCTAGTGGTGGGAAACACCCAAACCAATCTTTAATCCAGGGAAGTCTCTTAGAATCCTCCCATTTAATTGTTTCAACAAAATTCAATTAATTGTTCCAACTTTATTTTTTCCAACAAAATTTAATTTGTTAAACTTAATTTAATTTATATTGCCTCCCCTTCACCATTGTGAGGATGGGTTGGAAAAGATGAATTGGGGGAGAAAATTGAAGTAACTCTTCTTCTCCAACGAAGAACGCTTCTCTAATGAAGAATGTATCTCCAATGAAGAACGAGGAAGTGACCCCGAGCCCGGATCGAAACTGCCTTGCAGAAGCAACGAACGCCGACTCTTCCACGACTTCATCGTCTTCCTCGTGCAACCTCATATGGAACCTTAAAAGTAGGTTTTATTATTGTTTTGAACATACCATACCCATTCTTGAAATTATTCATGATGTAATATTTAATAAGCTGATTGTTATCATTCTAACGCGGAGTGGGAGGTCCAAACAAACACAGCACGACCTCTCTACAACCTTTGTGAATTTTGATGGGCTTGAAATGATGGAGATATCTTGAAACAAGTTTGGAAATCTTCGTAATAAACAGAAGGCCACCGAGGCACGCTCGATGCCCGAGGTACATCACTGGTGAAACTCGAGAGTGGTGGTCGGCACCACGGCCGGCTGCGAAGATGGCGGCAGTGCAACCGCGCCGCCGGTGAAGAGTCACGGCCAGTCGACCGTGGAAGAGCAATGGGGCTTCTGGCACTCTAGCTGGCCACACAAAGTGGACAACGGTGCACATCCATGATGCCCAGTATACAAGAGCGACGACCTTGTGTCGTGGTGGCGAGAGGAGGGTGGTTGGCTCCCTGTCGGCCGCCTGCGAAGGCGCGGTGTGCGATCGCCCCATGCAGAGGAGGAGGTGTACCATCCGGCCAGCCGCAGAGGTCCATCGCACCATGGGTTGCCGCCCCACCGCAGGCCATGCCAGCTGGCCGTGCAGGACCCAATGGGTCGGGTCGGTCTGACTGAGTCGTACCGGACCTGGACCAACTTCGACCCTTTTCGTTCATTCAGCCATATCATGAGATATGGACATCCGTCTGACGAACCGTCCACGGTGCCGAAAACCTTGAATCGATCCAATTCTTTTGGTATAAACCACTTGAGTTTTGGATAAAGTTATGGTAAGACTGGGTTGGATCGAACATGAATCCAACTGGGCACCCACGACTAAAAGGCCAATAACATAAAAACCAGGCGTCCGATTGATGCACTGTCTATTGCGTTGAGACCCTTATTATGTGGTGGTCCATTGGGATACATCTTCTTGGGACTTCATTGTAGTTGTAGTATCGACCTGTGGCTTGAGGAGAGGAACCTCTCTGAATCAAGCGATCTTAGTATTGGAACGCTATATTAGTATGTATCATGATAAAGGGATCATATGTGGGTCTGTGCTTTGGGATCCTATATGGGTCTATGTTATGGGATCATTCGTGGGACTATGTTCTAGAGACTCACATGGATTCGCTATAGGAAATCCTTGTGGGACTACTCAAGTATCCTGTGTGAGTGTGCTATACTAGGATCCTTTATGGGTTTGCTATACTATGATCCTTTGTGGGTCTGATGATTTAGGATTCTGTGTGGGTCTACCTCTTGACAGAGTAAGATGACTCAGTAGTTACATCTAATCATCTTTATTACTGTACCTATGTTATACCCAGTGTGAGATGAGTCATTTACTTCATGGTGATACATTTGTGGTATTCGTCTGTGTGGCTTACATGTGAGGTACTTTCCTTCCTGGAGATACCTTTGTGTTACTCTTCTGTGTGGCATATTTGTGTGGTACTTACCTTCATGTTGATACCTTTTCTGTATTCTTCTATGTGGCGTACATGTGTGGTACTTACCTTTGTGGTGATACCATTGTGGTATTCTTCTATGTGGCATACCTGCGTGGTACTTACCTTCGTGGTGATACCATTGTGGTATTCTTCCGTGTGGATTACCTGTGTGGTACTTACCTTTGTGGAGATACCTTTGTGGTTTTCTTCTGTGTGTAATCCCTTTGTGGTACTTTCCATTATGGTAATACCATGGTGGTATTCTTCTATGCGGAAAAAATGGGTGGCACTTACCTTCGTGGTGATAACATTGGGGTATTCTTCTGTGTGCAATACCTGTGTGGTACTTACCGTCCTGGTGGTACCTTTGTTGTATTTTTATGTGTGGTGTACCTGTGTGGTACTTACCTTCGTGGTGATACCTTTGTGGTATTCATCTGTGTGGCGTACTTGTGTGGTACATTCCTTCGTGGTAATACCTTGGTGGTATTATTCAATGTGGAGAACCTATGTGGTACATTACTTCATTGTAATACCTTCATGGTATTCTTCTATGTGGCATTACCATTATGGTACTTACCTTCATGGTGTTACCTTCATTGTATTCTTTCCTTCGTGGAATAGTTGTGTTGTGATCTAATGAGTTGGGCCTTGTGTTTCCTCGTGAATGAGATGGGTATACTTGATAACTTAGGTATATCTATGGGAATATACCTAAGTAGGGTTGAAAGATGATTTCATCAATTTTGGTTTATCATTTGTGGATTTTGAGAGACCTTTGGGGGTCTTGGGGTCCCTACTGAGTACCGTTATGCTCACCCCTGCACGGGCTATGCCCGCACCTTGTTGTGTTTGGTGCTGACGACGGACAACGCTGACTAAGGACGAGGGTACCAGGACTGGATGTAGCTCAGAGGGGGAAATTAGATGGGGCGTACTGTAGAGATGACCATTTGATAACTATACCTATCCTTTAGGTAGGATCCTTGGTGGGAGTTCACAGGAGTTGTTTCAGTTTACTTGTACTTTTTATTTTTCTTGTACTTTCTAGTTGGGATTTTATTCTGGCACCTTTTCCTTTTTGTACACACTCTTTTTACTATATAGTTTACTTGTGTTTGTATATTTTTTTGTACTTGGTGGTTTTTTTTTACAGAATATAAAGGCAATACCTTCCCGATTTTAGGGAATACGCCTTTCGGTCCTAGTCACTAGCCCATGTCCTATGGAAGGCAGACTTGGGGAAGTCACGGCACGGGCCCTAGGGGACGGGTCGTGAAATTTTAATCCCTCTAGGTTAATAGGAGCAGATTTATTTACCCTTAGGAATGTAAAATCCCTTGTTAGGTTTTCATAGGAGGTGAAACTAGTCATTAACATATTAAAAGAGTGAGATACATAGTTTTAGGATCTCTCTATCAGTCCTTGAACAGTTTAGTTGCATGATTTCAAAAACCATGTGTTAACCACGAATTAAATGGGAACCTCACATGGCCTATCATGCCATGCTTTACAATGCCGAATCTACTGCCCCAAAAGACCAGATATCATAGGGTTTCTCCAAGGCATCCATTTGGTTTGTTCAAGTCATCCTGTTTTCTCCATTTTCTTAGAATTCACCCAAACGCACCCCAAAATACAAATCCCATCAAAGGAACTTATTAAAAAACAAAAATTACCAAAATGTTCACCCAAGATAACTCTAGAAAAAGCTTAGGATCTTACAATCACCCAACCTTATAACATCTCTTCCTCAAGTTGCACTGCTAGAAATCACTATGAATCTATGTGAAGAAGATCGGTCCATTATGCCCTCACATTTGGATCCATTTCTCTTGTTTCATCTTTCACATGTCCATGTTTCCTTAACACATGAACTACCAGTACAATATTTCCACTTATACCATTTTGTAACCTCCCGACCTGGATACCATGTGATAGTGTCCTCAGTTGGCACACCACATGACCTAAATCGTTCCTCCCTATATGATAGAGGCATCCAAATAGTGGTGTGGGTCTGGTAGGTCATCCATGTGGATATTATACCCCCATTAATCATAGTAAAATTCCATCATAAATAAATAAACAAAAATATAAGCATGTATAATCATATCATTAATCATATCAACAGAGAACCAAACATGAGATACAATTCTCCACTGAATGGGAAAACATGATATGCCAATATATGTGGCAATAATATATATTTCAAATAGAATTAAATACATTATGACTCCCTAAATGGGTCCCGAACCATGTTTGGTTCCCTCATCCTTGCTCCATCCCCAATCAGCCACCTATCCTTAGGCCTTTTCCATTAACCAGTCCTACAATAATGTTATATATTTATGCGAAGATTAGGCACCCTGAATAGGGTTTGAGTACAACTTAGTAGGCCACCACTAATGATGTTTAAAACAATTCCATTAAAAGATATTTCATAAAGTTATATAAGTAAATGACTACAATGGAATAATAAATAGTTTGTCACATTTTTTCTTATCTAACTACATTAACTCCTCGGTTCCTAAGGTTATTTTTACCTAAATACTAACTTCATCTCATACTGGAGACAAAATCTTTCCCTAGTAAATACCATATCTTGATACCTACTTCTAGACAAAGATGGATGTATTCAAGGTTCTGTGATATCTCTGCGACTAGTTGGACATGTGTCAGAGTCTAATACACTCATGTGAGGCCATTACTCTGAGTTCTATTATTTAGATTCCCAAATTTCACATTTATAAGACACATTTCCAAATTTACTAATATCAAAATTGTATATAGGATGGCCATGTTACTATGCGTACTTCTCAATAGAATTTCCATATTTCCATTGTATTTACTCATAATTATAATGACAATGTTACAATGTATACTTCACAATTTAGAATGACCATGTTCCCATTTTCATTACACATATGTATGATAACCTAGTTACCATTTTTACTTATCAATTTATAATTAACATGTTCCCATTATACAGAAAATAATTAATTGATCACTTAATTATCCATCCCAATCCCATTGCTGATTCAACAATTATTTATACACATACATTCCATTAGTTATCTCAACTATAATCTAAGTGCTTCAAACCATTAATTAATTCATCAATTAATTAATAAATATCACAATTCATATTCCTTAATTAATTTTATATAATTAGTTATCTCATTATTTTCTAAATTTTCAATAATTAATCTCATAATTAAATGTCTAAATCATATTATCAAAGGTGTATAAATAATCCACACTTAATTATCCAAATGTAGACATTTCAAAATATCATAATCGATCGCCAAATTAATTATCTGGATTAAAACATTTACCTCTTATAATAAATTCTCTAATTTAATTTTCTAATAGGGCATCCCCTTGGTTTAATGATTAATTCCCCAATTAATCACTTATTCCAAGAAATATTTGATAATATAATTGGTCAATCTATTTAACCAAATTCATGAAAATAAATTGGTGAAGGATTCTAGAATTTACATAATATAAAATATACATATCAAATACTTGAATATAGTAATTAGATCTAGATCACATACCTCAGTTTGTTGTCATACGTTTTCAAAATTTAAATCCCCAAAATCTGAGAAGCACAACGATGTTGATATGAGTTCTAGATCTAAATCAATAAATTAAAATCTAGATAAAAGAAAACAAGATCTCCTAAATCTAGATCTAGATCCATAATGCCATATCTTTATATCACCACATTCATTTAGATCCAAGTATATAGAAGATATCTTCAATTTAAAGTCTTGGTAATGATAATAAAAATAATGGGAGATTCATCGCGATGATATCGACTTACAGTGAGAAGAGTGGATCTTTATTTTGGGATTTGATCTCGAAGAGTGGTGTTTGCATGTGCTTTTAATTCCTCTAGTTCGATGGTAGAACCTTACATTATCATTATTAAGTAAAATCCCACCTTAGTACCTCATTGGAGGTGGAAAAGTCATCAAAAGATGACAATGAGTGACATCTATGATTTTATGATCTCACTGTCAGCCCTCACATGGTTTAGTCTCACTGTTATACAATCTTTGCTCCAACTATGTGTTAGATACTAATTAAAGGGGGGACATACCATGGAAACCTCATATAGACAATAAAAACATTAATTAACCATGTCAAAGCTACAACCTATGAAGACCAAAGATCATGTGGTTTCTCCTATGAATCCACACAGTTTGACCAAACAGTTCCCCAACCGTACACAATCTCTTTTTCTCCAAACTTTTCATACACATCACACAAATTTACCCCGAGTCACAACTCACATAAAAGGTACTTATGTACAAAATGTACCTAAAATATCACTTAAGATAACTCCAGAGTGGTTAGGATCCAACAATTGATAACCCAATTAATAATTATTTTTATAATGTAACTTATTTATATAGGTGAATTTACGAAAAAAAATCTTTTTTATATTCTATTTTCACAAATAATATCCCTTACAGACATGGAATAAAAATTGGACTCACTAAATAACTATAAATTATTATATGATCATGAATAATTTTGGAATGATTAAATTCATATAAATAAAAAACAACCAACTTTTCCATTCTAAAAATTGTATGAACAAAAAAATATTAAAATTTGATGAAAAATATACACTATACCAAACTATTATTTTTCTAATGATTGATTACACATGGAGAGTACAAAAAGAAATAGATGTGAGTAGTTTTCTGAAATAAGTGATTAGTATGTTTATATTAATTATATGGGGGGTGATGATATTTAATGAATTTTGGGTGTAAAGGGTAATGGTTTTTTTCATCCGAGTTTTTATTTATTAAGAATAATATTGCATTCAGTACTTGTTATACTTTTTTTATATAACTCCCTATATATTCCATTTTCTTATATTTGAGGAATTTAAATGGATTTACACATCCAAATAAAAAATATTTTTTAAAGAATTCCAATTTATATGTTCCAAAAATAGTAAGGGAGTTTTCTTCAGTAAAATTTTTTCTTGAGTTAAATTATTATATTTGATTGATAATACATTTTTTTAATAAAATAACTAGTAGAAAATGACTACCCAATATATAGTTCATGGAGGTTAGAAATTATTGAGACCAAGGGAATTACCCATTATAACATGTTTCTAGTTATTAGAAAAAGACCTCAACCTCATTTAAATGACAATGTCATTACCTTGACTCCCATTGCGGGACAAGGCATTAGACATATGGTTTGCTTCCCTCCAAGTATTACTAACTAGAATTCACTGGTTCGATATAGTTCTAATTGATTTCCTTCCACATTTTAATGATCATATTATATTTATTTCATCTACTGTATAAATTTAATTTCATTCAAAAAACTAGATACATATTTTTTATGTATTTATTTCTTCATAATATTTGATGATGATAGGAATAATTCCCATACTCTCTAAATAATTAATTTTACACCAATTTATATATTTAATCTTCCCTCCAATATCCTAATTTCTTTTTTTTTAAATCTGAATATGTATTATATATTATTATCCTAATACATATAATTATATGTATTGAAAAGGAATCATATTACTCATTTAATAATTTGGGGTTCAATAATGGCATTTTGAAATATTAATCTCATCAGTATCATCTATCTTCCACACAAAATTTGTTGTATTATCTCATATTTCTTTTCAAAATTCCATTTATTGGTATTTATTTTTTGAAATATTTTTTTATATAATTTTCGTTAAATTATTATAATTGATTTTTAAATGTAAATTATTACATAAATTTCTGTTTAAATTGTCTTCCCTTAAAAAATGTAAAAGAAATATTACTATAAAACCCATGATAGGATTAAAACCACACATAAAAATCATTTAATATTGAAATTCCTACAAAACCCCATGAATATTCAAGTTATAACCAATGCTAGTTTGGAACATTTATATTAATTTTTTCATCCTTGACCCTTAGTCTTTTTTTAGTATTATAAGTCATAAACATAGATTTATTATCATTTAAATTATTGATAGAAACACTTTAATCATTTTTTAGCCTTAAACATCCTATTTTTAAAAATCCCAACACATAAATATAAATTTAGTTACAAAACATTGAAATAAATTTCAATATCAAAACACTTATTTATTATTTATTATTAATATATGGAGATCATTCAACATGTTTAACAAATAATTAATTGTCACAATTAAGAGAAATAAATTTCAAGAATATTTATAAATCAAGAAACCCATTGTATTGAAATGAATGTTAAGAGAAAAAAGATTTTTCTTTGAATCACTCATTAAAAAAAATCATACTATTAATAAATAAACAAAGAAATTTTTTAAATAAATGTAATGATGATTTTTAAATTTGAAATGAAATAAAAGTGGATAAATATCTTAAATAGATACACTAAAAGAGAAACCTCCATTGAAAAAACACAATATGACTCAATGAACCCATCACAAACCGTTTAAATTTTAACCACATATATTTAAAAATAATGATATTTAGGTTTCATCCAAATCAGAACATAGTGATAGACAATTGTAGACACTGAAAAAGTCCA
This sequence comes from Viscum album, assembly GCA_963277665.1. NCBI lineage: Eukaryota > Viridiplantae > Streptophyta > Magnoliopsida > Santalales > Viscaceae > Viscum > Viscum album. The sequence continues at coordinate 433,149,011 of OY728158.1, read as the reverse complement.
TAATTCATGAAGGAAGTTTCGAAATGACAAAGCGATGTCATATTCAGACCTGGCGGCTTGGTCCGGAGGACTCAGAAGTTCCGCGCGACATAAAGGAGGATGTGCGTGAAAAATGGTTGGTCGCGTGGAAGGAGGTCGAGATTCACGAAAGTTCCCAGGCTCCGGCATGCAATTTTGCGAGTCTGCCCCGCACGGTGCTTGTTTCCACGCCGCTCTCTTTGGCACGCACTATTTCGTGCGCCGCCAAGATTTTGTGATGCCAGGAGCCTATAAATAGATGGAGACCCCTTCCATTTCTGGGTTGCGTAATTTCAACCGGCACTCATGCGCGAAATAGGACTCCCGTCCGTGCAATATGACATTCAGGTATTGAACCTTTTCACACAACCTTTCCCCGGGATCCCCCTTTGCGCACAATCCCACTGCCATCGATAAAATTCCAAACCCCTCAGTGTTCCGCTGTTGCGCGCAATCTCTCCCATTGCGTGCAAAACGTTCCAATTGCATGCAATCCCTTCACGGAGTGCGAACTTTGCTTAGGATTCAGCCGTTGGAAATTCCGCGCAATTCACCTCCTTTACACATGATCCTCCTAGCTGCGCGCAATCCCCCTACCCCAATTACGTGCCATCCTGGTGTTTAGCATGCAAATATTCTCTTTACGCACAATCCCCAGGACCCCTCACCTTGACGCCCCTCAGGTGCCTCCCTGCGTAGGCACCCGATGTCCTCCATAGTGGGCATGTGCTCCATGCGTTGTTTTCCCGTATGGCCTTCCAGGCTCATACGAGGTAACCTCAAGGTCCCTTGGGCAACGTTTCCCATTGCATTGCTTTTCCTCATTCTCCTTCGTATAGGCACACTAACAGCTATTGCTTTTTCACATAGCCACACTAACGTGGACCCCTTGATGGTTCGCCCTATGGTCCCCCTTCTTCACGGCCTTGCCGATGCCTTCCCTCCCACAAGAGGTAGAGCGCATCGGTTATGTAGGCCCTATGGGTGTGTCGCGAACCCACCTCGTCTGAGCTGCAGGATGTTAAAATGCCAAGCACCTCATCCTCAACACATGATGTTAAACCGTGATCTGACCACATGCCTCGCACACAAGGTCCACCCCAGCACGAACATTCTTTACGCCGCTCGTCTTCACGAGAATGGAATCATCCTCACATGGAATGATATCCTCCCTTTTAGAGTGGTGTTTGTTCATAGGGGAAGGGTTGTCTCAGAGCGTAATCCCATATCCTCTCTTACAGAAGGTAGCACCCATGCACCTTCGTACTTCCCCACTGCCAAGGCTGGGAGAGGGTGTGATAGGGAATGAGGAATCTCCTTTTTCGGGTCCCAAATCCCTCTCCCACTACGCTTTTTTGTATTTTGGGCCTCCATCCTAGAGTAAGTCCTAGCACCATGGGCCTCCTAACGCGTAAGCCCCTCTCTACTTCTCACAAATGCACCCTTCGCGAAGTGATCTTCTGGTCCCTACTCCCTCTTGTTTCTCACATCAAGCATGACTCACGTGGTCTTAGAGTGAGCATCGACCATGACATCCATCATGGGCCACCTCAGAGCATAAGCCCCATCCCGGTGAACTACGATGACATTGATTCGTGCTAAGGAATAGTACGTAGGTAGCCTCCACAATGTTCAAGCCCACCACCCAGGCGTTCCGACCTCTTCACGTTGGTTCGCCAACTCCTTGGGCCGCCTCCGAGCATAAGCCCCAAATTCTATCCCTCATGACGTTAAACTATATGTCATCCCGCATGACGTTAAACTGTATGTCCTCCCACATGATGTTAAAATTTATGTCTTCCTGCATGACATTAAACTATATGTCATCCCGCATGACGTTAAACTGAATGGAATCCCGCATGACGTTAAACTATATGTCATCCCGCATGACGTTAAACTGTATGTCATCCCGCATGACGTTAAACTTTATGTCATCCCACATGAAGTTAAACTATATGACCTCATCCCGCATGACGTTAAATTGCATGTCATCCTGCATGAAATTAAATTGTATGCCCTCGTCCCGCATGATGTTAAACTGTATGTCGTCCTGCATGACGTTAAACTGTATGCAGTCCAGCACGACGTTAAACTGTCTGCCTCGTCCCGCATGACGTTAAACTGCACCACCCAAACTATGTGGACTTTGATCCATGATAAGGCATGGTATGTAAGAATCCTCTACGAGGATCAAGCCCACCACTCAGACATTCTAACCCCTTTGAGTTGGTTCACCAACTCTATGGGCCTCCTCAGAGCGTAAGCCCCATATCCATCCATTGTGGGCCGCCTCAGAGTGTAAGCCCCAATATCCATCCATTATAGGCCGCCTCACAGCATAAGACCCAAATGCCCCCATCCCACATGACGATAAACTGTATACCCGAACTACGAAGACATTGATCCATTTCAAGGAATGGTACGTAGGAAGCCTCCACGAGGTTCAATCCCCCCCCCCCCCTCACTTCATCTCCCATCCTGATTCTTACCCAGGCTGCCACATCCCGGTGGGGATCATGCCACCTCATTCCACTCTACAGTATATGGGAAGCCACCCAGGTGCTAGACCCAACATCGGAGATCCCTTTAGGGGTTCTTTTATTGTATCCACTCTCAGTGTTCCTATTATTCTGATCCGTCCCTTCTGGATGTTAAACTCGCGGCATACCCCTTGTTAAACATGAAAAGCTGAGGAAAACCTAAGATAAATGCCTATGGCATGCCAATTCCCCGCATTTGATGTGGGATTCCTCGGGGGGGGGGGGGGGGATTCTGCGCCCTTGAGAAGCCCTATAATAAGAGACAGAAGATAGACATGCCAATCCCCAACCGTCAAGACACGCCAACGACGCCCTGGCATGACCATTCTCCTCACCGACGGTTGATGCCCCGACCAGACCCCTTGGAGCATCTTGACAGAAGTTGCGTAATTAACTGGAGTCCATGAAGATATGGTGCTGGGAATGAGATTCATGAATATGTCTTAAATCTATGAGGGAGACCTGTACTAGGTAATGAGCTCTGCGGAGGAATCTACGGAATGAAGAACCCACATCCCATCATCCTGGTTTCGATCAAAGAGCAGACATCCATGAATAAGGAACAAATGTCTCCCATCTTTGGATAGCGGGAATGTAGGGAATCAATCCATGCGTCCTCCCCTACGTGACGGAAGTGCACGCCCCAGCGAAAGTGTCGGAAACATAAATGGTGAACCAGATGTGAATCTATTCTCCTCAATACGGAGACTGGTAGCGTTGGGGTGTCGGGAGATTAGCATATCACCTGGTCTGGGCACCCAGCACCAGGACGTGAAACCCGCCATGGGTTGGGACAGTCAAGATGTTGAACACTCCATTATGCAACGTTGTCAGCGCGGATCACCCTTACCAACCACTGAAGACGAAATTGCGATGGGCTATTGGTTGTCGATTTATTTTCCTACTAGCGCTAATGGGTTCATCTCCCTGCTTTCAGGAATCAAACCGCTGCATCCAGAGCTCGATCTCCACCTTCCCACAAGTGCAGGGGCAGGGGTAGTACAGACGTGGCCACCTCGCACGGTCCTGCCTTTTCCACAGATGATCCGACCACCGCGAATGTCGGGCACTCATTCCCCCTTTCCCCATCATAGAATATCCAACGAAGGGTGATCAACGACCTTGGGTGCAGGTACGAGGAAGAAGGGGTCATCCCCACCAGGGACATGGCCCGTTTGGATCTCGAGGGAGATGCACCTCACCACCGTTGCCACCCCCGAGGGACGTGCATGGATCCACTGCTTCCCAAATCGACGTTCAACTGTTTCAAGAGACTATCCCCGGAATGCCTTGACATATCCCTTCCCTGTGTCAATGAGGTAGGGGATGTCTGGGTTCGCCCGATCAGGGACCCGCTCCAGGGGTTCATGGAAAGGGCTCCCGCCAGGCCGCGTCGACGCTGCCGCCTGACTCCCCGGGCCGAGGAGCAAGCAATCCATGTGCCCGCACCACCGGCTCCAACCCATCTGACCCGACAGAAATGTCTGACGTGAGCGGAAGAGGATGCCTGCCCTGGGGCATCGACCTCAGCAACTAGTGTGGCTTGAGCTGCTGCTGACTCCTGTCACCAAACCCCTGCACACGATGAATAGGGGCAATTACATGCCCGACCTGTATCGGGGCCCCGACCTCCCCACAGACATGTTGGGTCGACTCTCCCGGTCGCCAGCACAGGCAATGGCTGTCACAGACCAATTCGTGGTAGTGCCATCCAGCGTGAAGCCCTACACCATGCCACCGTTCTGGAAAGTAAAAGGCTTCCCCATGATAGCTACACTCTGGGTGGGGATCTTTCCAGCGCTCACTTCACTGGGTACGGGGACACTTCCCCTACCACTGGCCATGAGTATAGAGCCATTTTATATCCGGTCACTCACCCACATGGAGGACCTCCCCATGTCTCTTTCGCCATCTTCCCCAGTTCTCCTTCCAACCTGGCCTTAGATCCTCTCCTTCCCAGCACCATTTTGGCCATAGGACTCCATGACAGAAATCATCCATGCCCCGAGGAGTTACCAAGGGGTAGGAAGGCGGGACGTCGTCTCCATAAGAGAAATGTTAGGGAAGGATGGACGGAAATCAGACTAGTCCGTTTCTCAGACTCTGAGGTGGAATAAGTCTCAGAAATGGAGCCCTCCCCCCAGTATTATAAGTCAAGGGCAGGAATAGGGATGCGGCACATCAGCCTCATACTCCCTGAATGCAAGATCCATATGATCCCCGCCTCCATCCGAAGGTATATCCAGGAGGAATATGGCTTGGCGTACCACCACGGATCAAACATGCAGCCACCATTAGCCTCTCTGGAAGCACCTCCCACCTTGGTCAGAGAGGACAGAGTCCTTTTTTGGGGTCCTATGGAGAAATATCTATGACGTAGCACACCCTCTATAAGCACTTCAATGTGATAGGTGTCCCATTCGTCAGCCCATCCTATCGTGACATGGCAGCCAGGACACTGCGACCCTTGGAGGATGGCTTTGGATTCGACGGCCAATCGTCCTACTCGCCGTATTCTCCGTCGGCCAGCCCACCGGCCCAGCGGCCTGCCTCGGTACCACTGCCAGTTCCGCAGCCATTCTCGGGTGATGAGCAGGGCCATAAAGGGCCGGATCCAGAACCTGAGTCGTGGAGCTTTTGGACCTTCCTCGCAGCAGGCCACTTCCCCGAGAAGTTTTTCACGGTCACAGGATTGTATTTTGATATACCAAAATTGCTCACCTTGGGAGAGTTTGAATGTTTCTACCGGACTCTCTGAGCGACTCACTCCTGTCTTCACCATCAGTAAGTGCCTTATCCCCGGGAGTCAAGCACATCTCAAGGATATCGTTGAGCAATTTCATCGGGTCGACCTGGCCACGCTCCCCACAGTTCGGAATCCCGAATCACATAGCCACCACAAGACCATCCAACAACAATGCGTTCAGAGTTTTCAAGTACTTCGCAAGGTTATCAAGGAATACACCCCCCAACGCACACGTCCATGGATGGAGGCAGTACATTTCCCTTCTCTTCAATGTGATTCGCCGACAGCCCGACTCACTGGGCGGCTATGAGGGCATTCCCCCGAGGGCTGCAGCGGTCTACATGGTCGATCTATTGGGAGAGGGGAACGATTTGGAACTTCTCGATGAGTACTCACCTCCAGAAGATAGTCCACTACTGGACCCATATGAGAGGATTACTCACTAGGAGAGGAACCTCCTAGGTCTCCCCACACCCATTGAGGCATTAACACTGAGCCAGAACATCAGCATGGGTAAAGAGCACGTCAGGGCTGTCAAGTTCGTCGACCCATCTGCCTCAGTGAAGAAGGGTGAGGAAGATCCTGAGAAGGCCACACGGCGGCAACAGTTTGGTGAGCAGTACAGGCTGCTCGATGAGCTTCTGGCTGAACACATTTCCGAGCGGCGGCCTAACTACGGTGATCCTAGGCCGGGATAGCAGGGGCAGGAACAACTACCCCTCAACGATATTTTCCTGGGCAACCACGTTTATACTGTTTTCGCCAATAGAGGAGAGGCTGGAGCACATGGAAAGAGGGTGTGATATGTTTCACCCAACCCTCCTGTGCGGCGTGATCACCCAAGAGACCCCGCTTGGATTCCTCCCGTTGCCCCAAGAGTCACTCCACCATCCACATCGCGAGCTTCTAAGCTCGACTACCTCATTAAAGTGCTCGAAAATGCTCTTGTGTTTAGGAATCCCTGTCAGCACAGGAACCATCGTCTAGACGACTCGATAGCAACACTCATCGCCCGCTTAGAAGCTCTGGAAACTCGATAGGTGGAGATCCCACTGGACGAAAAGCCATACCCCGCAAGGGTGGATGATATGCCCGCACCTCTAGGATTTGGGAACCCCACTTTCACCCCATTTAACGGGACAGGAGACCCGACACAGGATCTGGACCACTTCAACTAGAGGTGTGGTCCCATGTTAGGAACTCTGGTGCAGTAAGAGGCATCCAAGATCTGTTGCTTTGTTTAGTCACTAGAGGGGATGACATTCGTCTGATACAGCCACCTCCCTGTCAGATCTTTGACTATCTGGGAGGACCTTCACAGGAAATTCCTCTACCAGTTCAGTTCCACAACCAGGAAGACGAACATCACAGACCTCTTCAGGTGCAAGCAAAGGCCAGATGAGCGAGTCGCAGACTTCGTCGCCTGGTGGAAGGGGCTCACATACTCCCTTGACATGCCATTGACTTAGGAGAAATTACTGACAATGTGTATAGGGAACGTCAAGGAAGAGCCGATTCCTTCTCTGATCACTCAGAATTACCCCGGAGGGTTCTGGGACTTCTCAAACAAGGCTCAGCACCTCGAAGAATCCCAACAACATTCCAGTTAGGCACGCCCACTGCCTCCTGTAATCCCTGCCAGGAGAGCTACCAGAGCCGACCCCGCTGTTGTGGCTGAGATAGAGGCCTCTAGGTAGCTAGTGTTGCTACCAGTGAGGCCATCTCCGCATCCCCGTAGGGGTAAACCTCAACAAGCACAACTTCTAGACCAGCAGCAACAGCCTCAAAATTGGAAAGAACCATCCTAAAACACACTGCCACCACCTAGGCGAGATAATCAGCTTCCTCCTCCTCGGCATGCTCCTATGGCCCCTCGTTAGGGCTAGCCTCCAAGAGCCCCCTTTCCAGACAGAAGGAATCAGACCTACTCGTTTGAAGAGGCCCAGGCCCCCGGTTACATCCATAGTGCCCTGGAGTAGAGAATCGTGCGGCTGCCTGAGTGTCGGAATCCAGAAGAGGCGCATCTCATTGTTCCCCCTAACTACTACCCTTATCACCGGACCCTGGGGCACACCATCCAGCGATGCTACGTGTTCAAGGACTGGATCCAAGACCAGATTTACACCAATATTGTTAGGTTGGACCCAGCCCCGGCATAAGTAGCAGCTGTCTTTATGAGATCAGAGGGTAGTATCGGCGACAAGGATGAATGGCAGTAGGTTTCCGACCATGGGTCCTGAAAGTATAATGATTGGATGGCCCAAAAGATGGTCACCCGCGCCCATGGCATCATCTGTGCATGCCTGAATTAGCCAGAGTCCTCAAAAACTATGGTTGCTACCTCATCATTTTCATCCCATCCAGCCAATTCCTTGAAGAGAAAGCGACGACGGCTCAAGAAGAAAGAACGTGACCTGCCAATGAAATCACCATCTCACACTCTTAGCGACTTCATTCCCCCAGAAATGGGGATCCATCTGAGACTCTGCCCAGTAGTGGACGACTCCACAAGCGACATTCAAGGGTATGCTTCTGTTAACACTGTAGAGTTGGTAAATACCTTTTTGACTCCCGACGAGGAGGAACGCCAAGTGGACTTTCCCAATGTCCCCAGTCGTCACAAACATCGGTGGAGCCGTGGCTACATGAATCGTCGGGGCACGGCAGTTGGTACATCCAGCCAAGCCGTGCATGCCACTAAGACCAGGCAGTAGTCCCAGTGCAAAGCGCAACACAGGAGGCCCCTTCATCCAGTGTCGACAGGTTAGCCTCTACCACTGTTTGTGCTACTGGATCAGGCGGAGCCACCTTGGTCGTGCCATGACCATCTCTTCCCTGCCACCAGCTGACCCCAACCTTTCGGTCCTAATCCGATAGACACTCTTCGGGCTTTGACTAGTGAACAGCAAGACATGCCTAGTACCAGTCAGCCACCGGTCCCACCGGCATGGCCCGTCATGCCTCCAATCGTAGAGCGGCCTCCTGTATGCAGAGGCTTGTGTTTGGCCTGAATGTATGATGTTCTAAAGAACCTATCTGGCATTCCAGAATGGATTTCTATCCTTTAGTCTCTTCTCCTGTCGTCTGAATTGTGTGAGGTGCTCGTCGAGGCCCTAAGGAGCCCCTCTAGTTTCAGATGGAGGTAGGAGCTGTAGAAGCCTTCCACGTTGAGGCAATTGAAAACGCCGAATTCCAGGAAGTTATCTCATTCTCCGATGAAGATGAAGATCCTCCCATATAGGGGCACCTTCACCCACTGTACATCACTGGCCAGCTCAATGGCGTGGTAATCCGCCGCTGTCTTGTTGACATGGGTTTTGGGATTAACCTATTCCCAACTCGGACGCTGCGGAAGTTGGGTCTGTATGAGGATGATTTAACTCCCTCCTACCATAGGATCCAGGGGTATGAGAGGACCTAGAAAACTCCAGTAAGCAAGATTCGCTTGAAGACCTAGTTTGGTGGTCTAATTGCCAGTACTGAATTCATGTTTGTCTCTCAGAACACCGCCTACAATGCATTGATGGGCAGGTCGTGGCTCTACCTTCACGCGGACGTCCCCTCATCGTATCACCAATTCCTCAAATACTCCCTTAATGGTCGAGTAGCCATGCTTCATGGAGATTCTTCCACTTTTGCCTCTTGTGAAGCCCATTATTTGGACACTGACTATTACAAGATCAAGGATAAGAACATTCTGGCAGGTGAGGTTGAGCCCGCCGCTGTCACAAGTGATCCATGTGCTGGTTTGGATGATTCTTAAGTCTTCCCAATCCATCAGTTGGAGGCCACAACCCCCGACATTGGGTAGTGCTTTGTTTTTTCGGGTACAAGAGGATGGTATGTTCCCTGGTCCAAGCGAAGGCAGAAAATCACCTCATACTCCTACACCAAACAAGCTCAGGTGATTCACGAACCTCCTAACTCTGTATGGTATTGGGACGTCAGGCTCATGGAAATGGCGGTACATCATACCTGTCTCTTACACCAGGCTGGAATTAATCGGCTCAAGCCGACGCGCCACTACTGCTTTGATGTCTTCATGAATGGCCCCTAGGGCTGAATACCAGATGGGATTGGATCGACTGCCTTCATCGCTATGGTCTCAGTGGTGCATGAGTCTCCTGATATGATGACCACTGCCACCTAAGCCAGTACCATTTCCCCATCAGGGTCTGGTAGCCCCGATGTAGCTCCCCCCATGGATGATCCCTCCACAAGTGGATAGGAGGAAAAGGAAGATGTGCCCCCGCCTTTGAGGAGGGAGTCTCCACCACGGTCGATGCGTTGGTACAAGTGAACCTCGGTAGTGAGGCGGACCCAAGACCCACATTGTCCAATGCCGCTATGACCCCCGAGGAGTAGCAACAGTATGTAGACTATCTTAAACAGCACCATGAAATGTTTTCTTGGAGTTACGATGAGATGCCAGGACTAGATCCTCATGTAGCTGTCCACCGCCTTGGCCTTCCGTAAAACCATCGTGGGTTCAAGCATCCTCCCAGAGAAATGAACCCTTCTCACGGTGTCATGGTTGCGGCCGAAGTTTACAATCTTATCAAAACCAACATCATTAAGGAAGTTCAGTACCCCCGGAACCTGGCGAATATTGTGCCGGTCAGGAAGAAAAACGGATAGATCAGGGTCTGTATAGAATTCCGCAATCTCAATCCCCACTACCCGAACGATGATTTTCCCCTTACAGTGACAGAATTGTTGATTGATGCCATGGCCGGGTTCCAAGCCCTCTCCTTTATGGATGGATATTCTGGGTACAACCAGATCTGGATGGCCCTCGAGGATGAAGAGTTCAAATCAATCATGGCCCCCCCCAAGGTACTTTCTGTTACTAGGTTATACCCTTCGTCCTGAAGAATGTGGGTACCACCTATCAACGGTCCATGCATCGCATATTTAATCCTATTCATAGGAAATTGGTGGAATTCTACACGGATGATCTGGTGGTCAAATCTCTCCAGTTTCAGGACCATCTCACGGACCTTGAGAAAGTGTTCGGCTTCCTCCGTTCCTGCCACCTGAAGATGAACCCATGGTAGTGTGACTTCGGGGTCACCTCCGGGAAGTTTCTTGGCATTCATGTTAGATACTGAGGCATTTAGATCGACCTAGAGAAGATCAAAGCCATCATCCAGATTCCTCCCTCGAGCAATATTCGGGAGCTTCGAGGTCTCCAAGGCCACTTAGCCTACATACACCGATTCATTGCGAATCTAGATAGAAAGTGTAAGAATTTTTTCTGGCTCATGAAGAAAGGAACCACCAATGAATGAGATGAAGACTGTCAGACCGCCTTTGAGGAAATCAAGCATTATCTGCTCCAACCTATGGTCTTGATGCCACCCATCTCCGAGAATCCGCTGGTCCTTTACATGACCTCCCTAGAATGGTCCCTCAGTGCACTTCTCGCACAGAAGAACAATGAGGGAACAGAGAACAACCTCTACTACCTCAGCTGCATGCTCCTCGATATGGAAATTAGATATTCTCCCATTGAGAAGAGCTCTCTGGCGGTCTTATTTTCCATACATAAATTGTGGCACTACTTACAGCACCACGAGGTACATATGGTCTCTTGGGTAGACCTGTTGAAGTACATCCTGAACTAACCTATGTTGACTGGTCGACTAGCACAGTGGGCGGTGATCCTCCAGCAGTTTGACATCAGGTTCGTGCCTCAAAATGCTATCAAAGGATAGGCATTGGCAGAATTTCTACAGGCTCTGCCAACCTCCATGGATAAGCAACTGGATCTGGGTTTTCCTGATGAGGTAATCCTCTCAATCGATCATGTCATCCTGTGCTGGCAGATGCACTTTGATGGTGCCTCCCGGAGCCCCACCAGTAGGAGACTCAATGATCCAAGGCGCAACAGAGTGGGGATAGGTATCGTCTTCATCACCCAAGAGCAATTCTTCCTGCCATATTCATTCCTGTTGTTAGAGTGATGCACCAACAATGAGGCAGAGTATCATGCCCTCATCACTGGCCTCGAGATGGCCCTCGAGATCTATGTGCCCCATCTGCATGTGATAGGGGACTTTGATCTGGTCATCAAGAAGGTCAATGGTGACTATGTTTTCCGAAATCCCGAACTCGTTCCATTTTTGGAGTGTACCCTCCATCTAATGGCTCGGTTCCCTTCCCAGCCAGAGTTCATTCATATTACCTAGTCATAGAATGGTCGAGCAGATGATTTGGTCAGCCTGGCCACGTCACTTGTGGAGCCCGAATAGGACGACCTGATTATCCACATGGCGCACCAGAGAGTCATTGCTCCCGTTACCCCGGAGGATGATCACAGCCCACGGGTGAACCATCTTACTACTGGTGCCCCTACGTCAAGAGCCTTGGGTACTTTAGATGTGGTGATATAAATAGTTCCTAATTGGAGGGCACCCTTGGTTGAGTACCTCCAATGTGGTAATCTTCCGTTAGATTGGGCCGAGTGCAAGCGACTCTAACATCGTGGACTGCAATTTACCCTTCAGAGTGGTCCCAGCTTGAGCAGATCCTTTACAAACGCAGATTCAATGGTGTTCTCCTTCGTTTCCTTCAAGGTGTCGAGATCCCTCAGTTCATGTAAGACGTTTATGTTGGTTCCTATGGCGCCCATCAGGCCGGGTCGAAGTTCTCTCACCATATTCGGAGGCCGGGATACTTCTGGCCCTCCATGATCTATGAATGCATCGAGTTTTCCTAGAGGTTCCATGTGTTTCAAGTTCATGCTAACTTTGTGAATCGTCTAATGGATCCTCTCCACACTACCACGTATTCTTGGCCCTTTTCAATCTGGGGGTTGGATGTCATAGGACCTTAACCACCGGTGATGGCTGGACAATGCCGGTTCATTCTGACCACTATGGATTTCTTTTCCAAGTGAACAGAGGTAATTCCACTCAAGGAAGTCAAATCCCATTCTATCACTGACTTCGTGAGTTCCAATATCCTCTATCGATTTGGGGTGCCTCATGCTATCCTCACGGATAACAGAACCATCTTCCAAGCAGTCAAGCTGAAGAAATTTTACTCCAACTACAACATTCGCTCTAACCGTACCTCCCGCTATCATGAACATGTGAATGGAAAGATCGAGGCGTTTAAAAATACCCTCTCTGACATTATTCCAAAAATGGTTGGTCAGAACAAGAAAAGTTGTCCGGACAAGCTCCCCAACGTCCTATGGGCTTATCGGATGATGACTCATAATTCCACCCAGGTGACCCCGTATAAACTTCTGTACGGAGCTGAGTCCATTCTGCCCATCTAGATTCAGTTTCCCTCATTGCGCACAAAGGTCTATGACCAGCAAGCCCTAGATAGAGTTGCCGAAATCTGTCTAGCCGAATTGAATGCACTAGATGAGAATAGGCTTCGCGCTTTGCACAACGTGGAAAGGCATCAGAGCAGGATGGCTCTAGCTTTCAACCAGAAGGATTTCCTCTGCTATTTCCTGCATGGAGACCTCGTACTGGTCCTCAGAGCGCCAATGATTCCCGGCTGGAAACCACCCAAGTTGGAGCCCAAATGGGATGGGCCTTTTATCATCCATAAGGTCTATCCCAATGGTGCGTACTCTCTGGTGACCATGGATGGCGAGCGTGTCACTCCTCCCACCAATTCCAAGTTCCTCAAGCAGTACATTTCCTGAACCTTGCGGTCCTGAATGACCCTAATCTGCAAACCATGTCCCCCACAACCATAAACTGGATTGCAGTGCTGCATGACCGTAAACTGCAACCCATGTCCCCCACGACCTTAAACTGGATTGCGATCCTGCATGACCCTAAACTGCACCCCATGTCCCCAACGACCTTAAACTGGATTGCGGTCCTGCATGCCCTAGAATGAAACCCATGTCCCCCATGACCTTAAACTATATTGCGGTCATGCATGACCCTAAACTGCCTTTGGTCAATCACGACCTTAAACTGCATTTGGCCCTACATCTAGGCCCTTTTGGTCTAATTTCTAAGACCTTAAACTAAGATCCTTGTGGTACAACATGACCTTAAACTGCATGCTCGTCCTCGCTACAAGACGTTAAACTGCAAGCTTGTCAGGCCTTTCTGACCGAGGCCTAGCCTCAGGCCCCATGGCCTTCTATGGCCACTTAGCCTCAGTCCTTACCCATAGTGTGCAGTGTGGTGTAGGATTATCTCCTCATTCATGATGGGTTATCCGTCGTTCCGTACACATTCCTGGATGAAATGCCTCTCATCATCCTACATGACGTTAAACTGTGCTTCAAGAACTACATATGTCTTCATTCTCATCCTTATGAAATACGTAGGAGCGCCTGGGAACTTCCCCATAGGCCCAACCTAAATTTCGTGTTCGTTACCTTGACATAAACTCTTCTCCAAGAATCAAATGGTGAGCATGACCTTTTCCTCATTCACGTCGGGTTTCTCAACCGTTGTACCATGTGTCTCCCACTTACCTTACTCTTTAGTCCGATCTGTAAGAACTTAAACTAATATCCTCTCTAAAACTATGTGTGGCTTGATTCTCAGCCTTATGAGGTACGTTGGAATGCCTGGACATTTCATCTTGGGTCCAACCCTAGGGATTACCTAATCCAGTTGCTCCTCACTGTCGGTCCCTTGGCATGAATTCTTGGGGAGTTGTGTAACTAAATCATCTACCCTGAATAAGTCCGGGATTCCCCATAGTAATGTTGGGAAGCGACAATTCTCTCACCAGAGAGGTTTTTTCAAGATATTGGGATGATCCATGACCAGATTAATACGTCTGACTGATGCACCTCCACCACGGTGGCACAATCTTCGGAGTGTTGGATTCTGTTCGAACAATCCACCACTCTGCTTTCCATGATTTTCATGCCCCTTTATTCAGATCTTCATCCTCTTTCATGTTTTATGGGACCCTCTAACAATATGGATGCTCGAACTGTGGTCCGCCTGCTATAACAATATGGATGATAGACCTTTGGTCCGCCTATTGTAACAATATGGATGATTGACCTACGGTCCTCCTCTTGTCCTAGGCCAATGTTCTAGAAGACTGTTCATGTTTGATGCGACCCCCTAACATTATAGATGCTTGACCTGTGTTCTTCCTACTATAACGATATGGATGATAGACCTTTGGTCTACCTATTGTAGCATTATGGATGATTAACCTACGGTCCACCTACTATCCTGGGCTAACGTTTTAGAAGACTGATCGATGATGTTTGAGTTAGGCCTCATGTTGAAAATATGGTCAGCAGTTAACCCTCATTTTTTGTCCCCATTTCAGGCCAATGCGATATGGATGCTGTGTTTCTGCCATGGTTAATAGTTATCCTCCATCGTCGCACCCCCCATAGTGTTCTGAATTTGGGTAACATGATTCATATTTTTCATCTCCCTATGTTCGGATGGATTTCAATGCCCCCAGCATTTCCCCACTCATGTGTCAGAACACATTGAGGAGACGATATATCGATTGGTCTGAGATACCCTTCTCTCGACTGGATCACCCTCTCCTCAGAGAACTGGGCCTGATTTCGGATGCCTGAAGCTTGGTTGACGCCCCATAGTTGGACGAGATGATAACATGAGCATCGTTTGTTTCTCACATTGGGTAAAACCCACATGATCATAGGGGTGAATTGTTATTCATTTCAGGATTACTGTTGAGCATATTAAACAAAAGGTATATATAAATAGTTTGGTCCATACATGGAATCGAAATATTGAGCAGTGAAATAAAAAGGTTCATGAGATGGACAAAATAGAGCCCTTAAGGATCAGCGTGTTGGCTTAATCCTTCCAACACTGCTACCCTTTGGCTGGTATCCTCCAGAACTGTTTCTCGCTCCCTGAAGACTCTCTCTTCATCAGCAGCCACAGAGAGCAGTTCTCCAATCCTAGCTTGTGCATTCACTCATTCCATTTGAAGTATGGTCTTTTACTGACTTACCTCCATTAGTTGTTCTTGGGCGTCAGCCAGCTGGGCCATCAGTTTCTCCATGATCTCAGAGCATGTTGCAATGAAGACCTTCTTCTCTACCGTCTTCCCTTCGAGGTGTTGTACATCCTACTCCATCCTTAGAAACTCTTGGTTTCTCACCGATCATTCCCGATATTGGGAAACATCGGTGCACCGACCACTATCACATATCTTCTCGGCCATGTAATCACGGACCGTCAGCTGAAGGTGTTGAGAGTCATCCTCGTCGGCACACAGGAAGCCCAGCCAGGTCTGGAGTGATACCATCCGCCTCAGCCAATCCGTCTGAGGCTGCCTGAGAAAGCACTGGATACACATCCACCCTTAGCGCCATGTCATCCGGCTCTCCTCGTCCACTTCCAAGTCTGAATCATCTATATCCACGTAATCAGCAGGATGGTATGCAGGAAAGGCATCCATCAGGTCAGCAACAGGATCTGCCTCGGGGATGCCTTCATGGGGAAGAGGATTCTCGACATCCGGGTGACCTTCCTCTCTCGCCCCGACAGTGGCGGTGCCTCTTTCAACTTCCAGCCTCGCTCCAAAGATAGCATCGATGATGTCCGTCGACCCTTTATCACCAATTTTCGGGGCTAACTCAGTTTGGGATGTATGTTATGGAGAATGTTGTACGTCCACCACTGGTCCACTCATGGATGGCCTGGGCTCAACAGTCCGACGTGCCTCCAACGCCAACATCACTGTATAGGGAGCATCCTAATTAGTTGGGTTTTCTGATAGTAATAACCAGTAGCAAAGTAGGGAACTTACAGGAACCCCGAGCGTCAGCCTCCAGTGTTCTGTCTGCTACAGGAGTCGTCGTGGCAGGAGACCCCTCTGCGCTTTTCAATTCGATAATGGGCGTCGGAGCCCCATCCTGTCCCACTGATGTCTCTCCTCCCTCCTCTATTGGGGAAACCTGATCAACAACTATTTTCTCATAAGTGAAATAGAGAAACGGATTAGAAATTGAATAAGATAATGGACAAGGGAGGAGGATGGAGATAGACCTTTAGTATCTCAGTTATGTCATGATCAGAGCTGACAATCTTGCCGCTCTCTTGGGGACTCCCCTGGTAGGCCGCCGCCTGCGACCCATCACCTTCTAGTTATCCTTATCCTTCACCTTCTCCTTCATCTTCTCCTTCGCCATCATCTTCTCCTGTTTCCTCCTCTCCCTATGACTCCTCATCACTGTCTCCTTTTCCCAGCGACATCACATCCAGATCATGCTCTTAGCGGAGCATCACTTTAACCAGGAAAGGTGGCTCCGCAAGAAGACCCCTTTGGCACACTTATGTGTCCATGTCCAATAGATATGTTTGCCACCGATGGATGTTTATTCTGTCGGTAACTCGAATGAGCCCGACCACTGGCAGCTAGATCTCGTCCTGCATTATCTTCTGCCAGATGACTTCAACGCTCATTGATTTCTGCAGGGTCATCTAGTCTGACCACAATGCTGTTAAAATTGCATCATGGGAAGGTTCGATCATGTATCTTATCTGCTTCCCAGGAAACTCTCTGGCTACCTCGTGTGACCCCCCTCCGGGGAACGAGGTCACAACGACACCATATGATGTCCCTGCTATTGAGGTCCCGACCTGTGTAGGCCTCATTTCCTGATGCTCCCGTTGTCCCCCCCCCTTCTAGTGGAACCTTTCCTACTCTCTCGTTGCCTGGGTTCCATGCGATTAGTCTCGATTTTCCAGACTCGCTTGCATAAAATCCCCTCAGGATACGCGATAGTCCATTGTTCGGCATACTCAGTTGATAGGCCATATTTGACTCTAGTTGGATGAAGGGTAATGAAGTCACCAGAGCCATAAGTGGTGAAAATTAACCACATCTAGCGAAGGACACATGGATTCTTCTCCTCCAGTATATCCATGAATACATTCTTCTGCATTCGCTGCTGGCACCCAAGATGCCTGGCAAACTTGGATGGCACTGAAGGCTCACAGAGGATCATCCCGTCAATCCAAGATACAATCACCCCACATCGGATGCTCTAGAAGTATTCTTGCAGCTCCAGTGAGCATTTCCCATTTTCCATCATCGGGCCGACAGGGGTGGGGAACGTGCTGAAGGTAAAATTGGTGTGGTTATCGATTCAGATCCTTGTGCCTTCCTCGTTGAGCGTCATTTGTACAACCATGGAAATATTTAGGAGAGATGGACAGAGGCCGTTTCCCGGAGGAAGAACGAAGTTTGGGAAGGTGTATCCACCAAGATGAGCCACCACCCTGCCATGAAAGATATGGAAGGGGACACATACCCTCCGAGTCGAACCCCCTCGTTAGATGCGTCCCAGGATGGCATAGAGCCTAGCCAGCATAGAGACCCCTAGATAGAACCTTTTGTTGGCGTCCATGGTGCCTTCCATCACCAGTGTTGCTGGACAGATGCGCATTCTTGCATCCCGCAACGGCAGGAGCCACCAGCTTAGGAAGGTGGCAAGGAACCCAGCATATTAGACATTCGGGTCCTGGGCCTCGATAACATGGCAGCCCCAAGATTGGTATTTCTCCGCCTCCAGGGTCTTTCAGTACGACCCATTATTGCTCGTCTGAGCCGCTTTTTGGCACCGTTATCCCCGTCCCGATGTCTTGACCCCCGGGTCCTTCTCTTGGAACTGGCTGAACCAGTCCTTGTAGGAGATGTCATTCAGAAAATCCTTGACCTGTAGCCTCTCCTTGGCCAGATCCAGCAGGTACCATGTCAGTATGGGGGTCGGTGACCTGTCTTCCCAAGTGTTCATTGGAGGAATGAACTCATCATATTGGTAGCCCTCCAGTGGGATACCTCCGATGTAGTGAACGTCCCAGAGGCTGGTGCCAACTTCCCCATTGTGAGATGGAATGTGTTGGTATCAGGGGACTATTGGGCAAACAGCTCCGGCCCGAGTTCAGGATGACAGTAGAAGTGGAATTGCGACGTCCACACCGCCTCAAATAGACCAATGTGCCGTAGCTCGACCCCAAATTGGACACACATATAGCAAACCCAGTACGCCCATGCCCACTCCCTGGTGAAGTTACCTCCGTACCGCAGATCCCAATCTTGCAGCCAACCCTTAGTATCGTCCGTGATGCTCTGATAGAACGGGCTTGCATAGAGGGTCGGAGAGCTCTCCGCAACAGGATCACCACCAGGAATGGTTTTGGTCCTTGGGTTCAGGACATACACATCTATGTGTCTGGTTTCTCTGGAAGGATGACAATTGTTGGTGATGTTGTAATGGGGAAGGTTGTCCTCCTAGGCCACCCATGACCACGGTGTGCCCACCTCGAAGATCGGTAGTGGGACATCCTCCAGGATGTTGAAGTTATAGAGAGGGAGGTTTTTCGATAGAGGATACTCTATCTGGGTGGGGGTCAGCAGGATGAACAAGGTAAGGTTGTCGAAAACAACCACCTTGGCACCATAAACCCCTTCATTTGCCTTCATTTCAGCTCTACGATAGGCGGCTTCCCCCTCATCGACTGGGTTCGCGGCAATCTTTAGTTCTTTTAGATTTGCGTGATATCCAGATGGGTTTCGCGAAATCTGGATGGGTTGCACAAAATTTGGATTTGTGGCACGAAATTCTAGAGTATGGAAGGAAATCAGAACTGGAGGCACGAAATATATTGAGTTTTCGCGTAAATACGGACGAAACTTAAAAGGATTTCTATGATAACACCACGTGTTTTCTGTGCTGTCACCAAGGCAATTTTGCGTGCAAGAGCTCATAGCCTATCACACGGAAAATCTTGAGTATGGAGCATGGGACCCAGCTCCCCTTTTTATGGGTGAGGCCGGGGTTCCGTGCCGCACAGAAGGCGAATTCCGTGCCGAACTGGAGTTTTGTGCACCCCGTTGGCTTTTGTATGAAACGTCCCCACAAAATCCACCACTTCGACATTTCAGTGTTTCCCTCGGAATCCGATCACTGCGACCTCTCGCCGATCTGATTCCGAGGGGGGAATTTTAGGCCGCCGAAAAAGTCCGTAATTCCTAAATGAAGTTTTGAAATGATGAAGTGAAGTCATATTCAGACCCAGAGGCTCAGTCCGGAGGACCTGGAAGTGCCGCGCGAAATAAAGGAGGATGTGCGCGAAAAATGGTTGGATGCGTTGAAGGTGTCCAGGATTAACGAAAGGTCCCCAGATATGGTGCGTAATTTTGCACCCCCGCCCCACGTGGTGCCCGTTTCCGCACCTCCATCTCTGGTGCGCCCTATTTCTCACGCCGTCTGGATTTCGCGATTACAGGAGCCTATAAATAGAAGGATACCCCTTCCATTTATGGGTTGTGGAATTTCAACTAGATCTCGTGTGTGAAATAGGACACTCGCACGCGCAATATGACATTCAAGTATTGACTCTTTTTGCGTAACCTTGCCCTGGGATCCACCTTTGCGCGCAATCCCATTGGCATCGATAATATTCCAAACCCCTCTGGGTTCCTTTATTGCGTGCAATCTCCCCCATTGCGCACAAAACGTTCCAACTGCGCGCAATCCCTTCACGGAGTGCGGCCTTTTCTTAGGACTCTGCCGTTGGAACTTGCATGAAATTCTGCTCCTTTGCACGCGATCCTCCTAGCCGTGCACAATCCACCTACCCCAATTACACGCCATCCTGGTGTTTTGCGTGCAAATATTCTCTTTTCGTTCAATCCCCATGACCCCTCACCTTGAGGCCCCTCAGGTGCCTCCCTACATAGGCGCCCAATGTCCTCCATATCGGGCATCTGCGCCATGCACTGTTTCCCCGTACGGTCTTTCAGGTTTGTATAAGGTAACCTCAAGGTCCCTTGGGCAATGTTTCTCCTTGCATTTCTTTGCCTCATGATCCTTCACATAGGCATGCTGACAGCTATTGATTCTTCTCATAGCCACACTAACGTGGACCCCTTGATGGTTCATCCTACGGCCCCCCTTCTTAACGGCCTTGCTGATGCCTTCCCTCCCATAAGGGTTAGAGAGCATCGGTTATGTAAGAACTAGGGGTGTGGTGTGAACCCACCTCGTCCAAGATGCAGGACGATAAAATGCCAAGCACCTCATCCTCAACACATGATGTTAAACTATGATCCGAACATTTTCCTCGCAAGCAGGGACCCCCTAGCTCGGACATTCTTTACGCCACTCATCTCCACTAGAATGGAATCTTTCTCACATGGAATAATATCCTCTCTTTCGGAGTAGAATTTGTCTACGGGGGAAGGGCTTCCTCAGAGCGTAATCCCCTAGACTCTCTTGCATAATGTAACACCCATGCAACTCCGTACTTTCCCACCGCCAAGGCTGGGAGAGGGTGTGATAGGGAACGAGGAATCTCCTTTTTCCGGTTCCAAATCCCTCTCCCTTTGCGCTTTGTCACATTTTGGGCCTCCATACTGGAGTAAGTCCCAGCAACATGGGCCACCTAACGCGTAAGCCCCTCTCCGCTTCTCACGGACGCACCCTTCGCGACGTGATCGTCTGCTCCCTACTGCCTCTTGTTTCTCACACCGAGCATGACTCATGTGGACTTAGAGTGAGCATCGATCATGACATCTATCATGGGCCGCCTCAGAGTGTAATCCCCATCCTGGTGAACTACGAGGACTTTGATACGTGGTAAGGCATGGTATGTAGGGAGCCTCCACAAGGTTCAAGCCCACCACACAGTCGTTCCGACCTCTTGACGTCTGTTCACCAACTCCTTGGGCTGCATCCGAGCGTAAGCCCCTAATGGAGTACTGCGTGACGTTAAACTGTATGTCATCCCATAGGATGTTAAACTGTATGTCGTCCTGCATGACATTAAACTATAGGTCATCCCACATGACGTTAAACTGTATGTCGTCCCGCATGATGTTAAACTGTATGTCGTTCCGCATGACGTTAAACTGTATTCCCTCGTCTCGCATGACGTTAAACAGTTTCTCGTCCCCCATGACGTTAAACTATATGCCCTAGTCTCGCATGATGTTAAACTGTATGTCGTCCCGTATGATGTTAAACTGTATGCAGTCCAGCACGACATGAAACTATCTGCCTCGTCCCGCATGACGTTAAACTGCACCACCCGAAATACGTGGACTTTGATCCATGCTAAGGCATGGTACGTAGGAAGCCTCTATGAGGTTCAAGCCCACCACTCAGTCATTCGGAGCCCTTCACGTCGATTCGCCAACTCTATGGACCGCCTCAGAGCGTAAGCCCCATATCCATCCATTGTGGGCAGCCTCAGGGTGTAAGCCCCCATATCCATCCATTATTGTCCACCTAAGAGCATAATCCCCACATTCCCCCATCCTACATGATGTTAAACTGTATACCCGAACTACAGAGACTTTGATCGATGTTAAGGCATGGTACATAGGAAGCATCCACGAGGTTCAAGCCCCCCCCCATTCACTTCATCGCACATCCTGATTCTTACCCTGGCCGCAACATCCCGGTGGAGATCATGC
This sequence comes from Viscum album, assembly GCA_963277665.1. NCBI lineage: Eukaryota > Viridiplantae > Streptophyta > Magnoliopsida > Santalales > Viscaceae > Viscum > Viscum album. Next base: position 433,127,282 of record OY728158.1, on the reverse strand, counting down.
CACCTCATTCCACTCCATAGTATCTGAGAAGCCGCCCACATCCGGGCCCCAACATCGGAGTTCTCTTCAAGAGGTTCTTCTATTTGATCCACTCTCAGTGTTATGATCAGTCTGATCTGTCCCCGCTGGACGTTAAACTCACGGCATACCCCATGTTAAACATGGGAAGCTGAGGAAAACCTCAGATACATTCCTATGACATGCCATTTCCCCACGTTCGATGTGGGATGCCTCGGGCTTCTGCGCCCTCGAGAAGACCTATAATAAGGGAAAGAAGATAGACATTCCAATCCCCAAGTTTCAAGACATGCCAACGATGCCCTAGCATGACCATTCTCCTCACCGAAGGTTGCTACCCCGACTAGACCCCTTAGAGCATCTCGACGGAAGCAACGTAATTAACTCACATCCATGAAGATATGGCGCCAGGAACAAGATTCACTAATACTTTTTAAATCTATGAGGGAGACCCGGACTATGTGACGAGCTCCAAGGAGAAATCCACAGAAGGAAGAACTGACATCCTGTCATCCCAGTTTCGATCAAGGATCAGACGTCCTTGAATATGGAACGGATGTCGCCTGCCTTTGGATAGAGAGAATGCGGGGAAACAATCCACGCGTTCTCCCCTACATGACGGATGCGTGAACCCCAGAGAAAGTGTCGGAAACAACAATGTTAAAATTAAGAATAATGGAATAAGACTTGGAAGAGGATCCCTAACATTGCAGATCCATCCTCAAATAATAGAGAAACCACCTTGATGATTTGACTGATAGAAGGAAATTGATGGAATTATGTGCCCCTAGGGGGGAGGATTTGTCATCCACATGGGATAAATAATGGTTAATGTCTCTAATTATGTAAAAAAGAGTGTTATAATTATAAATTTAAAAATATTAAATAACTCACCATTGCACATGGTATTTATCAATTATTGGCCAAACCATACACCAACGATGAATATCTTAATAGAGAATCTTGGAATCATTATAGGTAGGATACATTATTGGACTAATCATGTGCCAGTGGGGTAGTTCTCTATATATGAAATTGTATGTAAATATCATTATTTCGGTATGGTTAGTACTAATCGTGTTCTATCCACGCATCATGAAATTAAAGCATGATGTTTCATACATTCAAATAGATTTATTTTATTATGAGAGATAAATAATAGAGAAATAAAAATAAATAAAATTAAATTAATGATTTAGGAGAAATGAGATCATTGTGTGAAAATTATCTAAACTCAATCACTTTCGTCCCCTAAATGCCTTAGTAGATTCGGTAGACTAATATAAAGGAGATTTCTTATCCACTATAAACACTACTTGATCCTCAAAATCTGAGGCACAATGAACACCACTAAAATGATGAATTGAAAACTAACAAATATAAATGAAATTCACTTACCTGACATGATTTATATCCCAATGAGTTATGATACTAATTCAAATTTCTTACCTTTTCCACAACTATTTGGTGTTCTCTAAGATTCTATTCTCTTCACACAAGGAAAAACTTTATAAGATTCTAATGTGGATTAATGAAAATAAAACTGGTATATCAATCTACAGTTTATCTTAGAAGAGGGTTGTCTATGTAAAACCAACAATGAATGTGGAATGAGTGAAAATGATGGAGGTTTAACTATGGAGACCAACCCTCTGTAATAGGGTTCCACTGATGAGAGAAAAAATATAATAATTTAAATCAAAATCATAAATAACTCTCAATATTCATTACAAAAAAATCAATGAATATTTCAATTAATATAAAAGATCAGAAAAGTTAATTCCCCATATAATTAAAATCAAGATATAATAGATAGGTAATTTATTGTAAAAAATAAAAATTAAATTCCTCAACAAAAACATGCCTCACTAGGAAAACATGGGCTTTAGTATTTGGTTAGAACATATATACCCCAGATCGATGTAGGATTGGTTCATGGTATGAGGTCACCAACATATGATACCAGTTGTAGAATCTAAAAAATGAATGTAGATATTGATTGTTGTATCGTATGATGCTCAATATACAATGGGGGGGGGGGGTGAATTGAAAACTTTTAAAAAATACTTTGGAACTTTTAACGATGTTTATGTTTAATAAGGTTAAATAAAGAAATTCAAAAAACCTCTAAGTTCTATACACTTGCTAGATTCCAAAAATATGTTTCCGAGAAACTAATTCCGAAAATATGGTTCTAGAAATTAAAACTTAATGAAAGTTTACAATGACAATGATTATACCTTAAAGTGTATAGAATCTTACTAAATCAGCGTACATGTATAAGGAAGTATAAGATAGTTATACATTCCTCAGCAAATAAAATGCAGTGGGAAACTTGTTACAAAACAAGTAACAAGTAGTAATTCTTTTAACCCAAAGAGAGGGGTATACAACAACCTTGGTTAAAGTTCCCTTGATTTATACTTTCAAGAAATTTGTTCTTACCCATACTAGGGTAAGCCCTCAATACAAAGATTAGAGTCTTTCTTGATATCCCCGTAATCCCTCAACTTTCAGGTAGTCGACACCTATGTCTTCCTCAGCAAGAAATCCCTCAACTTCAAGGTATTTGAAACCTCTGTCTTCCTATCCCCAGAATACTACTATTGTACACAAAAACAATCGGAGTTGCTCAAATAAAATCTGAACAAGATGTTCAATACACACTAAGCATGAGAGTATCTCTCTCTAGAAATCTCATTAGATCAAAAGTTTTCCAAAAGTTCTGCGCTCTTTCAAATGAGCTCTTATTTATAAGCACATCTCCAACAGTCGACTCCCTCCTCTAACATTCATATTTTTCCTTGAATTTCAATGGGACTAGTACATGTGTCACTCAAACAATGGTTAGTTATTAACTAAATGCATGACATCGTTTTATATAAAAAAAAGTTTAAGAAAAAATATGGTTACATAACCAAAATCATTTATTCTGAATGTAAGGAAATATGACAGTTTGGATTCTAACCAAAAAATGAATTTGGAGTCTATTATACAAGGATATTCAGATTCTTTTATCTAATGAAATAAGAACCTAAACTCTATAGAATTCTGGAGTTTGAATTTCAAGGAAATTTTGAATCTGGATTCAAAAGAATTCGGAACCTGAACATACAAAGTTCAGAGTGAGAGGTCATGAGAATTCAAAGTCAGAACTTACAATGTTATGAGTCAGAGTTCATGAGAATTCAGAGTTATAACTCATAACGTTCAGAGTCATAATTCATGAGAATTCAGAGTTAAACTATACAATGTTTGGAGTAAGAGTTAAGGAGAATTAAGAGTTCGAACATACAAAGTTCGGAGTATGAATTCATTAGAAATCAGAGTTAGAACTCATAAGATTTCGGAGTCTGGATTCAAAGAACTCAGAGTTAGAACTCATAGGAGTTAGTAGTATGAATTTAGAGAACTCGAAGTCAGAACTCAGAAGAGTTCAGAGTTTGAATTCAGAGAACTTGGAGTCTGAATTCAGATTCTAAAAACATGATTCTTTTTATCTAAGTATTATATGATTCCATGGTTTTAGATATGAAACCGAATTTTACACTTAGACAAGATACTGAATAATTAAAAACATGATAAAGATAAATTTCCTTGGGGATGGAAAATTTTCCTTAGAGAAGTAAAGCACATGGTAAAATGAAATTTTCATTGAGATAAGGTGTTTGTGATTTTCAAAAAAAGAAGGAATGGAAAAGTCAAATGGAAACCTTATTGACTCAACAATCTCCCCAAAGTATGAAAGAATGGAAAAGTCATAAAAAAACCTTATTTACTCAACAATCTCCCCCTTTTGGGAAAGTACAATCATCCTTACAAAAAAGAATAAAAAGACTTATAAAATATTTTTCTAGGCTTTGAAAATATTACTTATCTCCCTTATCATATGGGAAAAGATGAATATGACTAACTCCCCCTTAGTCTTTGGAAAAACAAGGATCATATTCTAGATTTCCGGAATGAGATTTTTCAATTTCTTGAGTACGGAAATCTCTGTAATGAAAACTCCCACTTAGATAAACTCCCCCTTACTTAAGGATATTTCTTCTTTTCTTAGTATTATTTTTCCATTCTCCCCATTTGTGATTTTCAAAAAGAATTTGAGGATGTAGAAAAGAAATTATAGTACCTGAAATATTAGTACAAATCATCCAAAGAGAAATGAGAAACCAATATTTCATTAAGATAGGAAGAATTTGTACAAGGAAGAATACAACAAAAGATAGGATTTGATATATTTTCCTTCCTTCTCCTTGGGTATCAATTTCTTCATAATTGTTATCATCTTTTTGAGTTCCTTGGTATTCCTCTTCTTGCTTTAGGAACTGATCCCAATCCTTAGCTTTTTCTCTAAGGCTTTGATTCTATCATCCTGAGCCTTAAGAACCTCTGTCTGAGCCTTTAGGAATTTTTCCTGCTTAACAATCTTTTTTTAATTCTCAATCCGAAGATCTCTTTCTCTCTTCCATCATTGCAAAACAAAATATATCTTCCCATTTAGATCCCTTACCTCTTTAATTCGAGTATTATACTCAAGAGTTACCTTTTCCTCAAATCTTGTCATGAGATCCTTGATTTAACTATCTTCAATATCAAAATCTTCCTTAACACCATCATTAAACTCATAAAGCTCTCTCAAATCATCATCTATCCTCTTTGACCAGCTAATCACATTATTACAAGAACTTCTTTGGGCATCATAGTTAATGAAGAAGTTATTGAAATCAGCCTCAAGTTTTACACACTTATCCATAACCATGGATACTGAATCTGATTTATGATTCAAGCTTTGTTGGAGCATCTAAAATCTCGAGTCAATGCTTTGAAAGATCAGAATGGTGTCAATAATCTTCTTCTGAGATTGAATGAAGAAAACATGTCCTAGGGATGAGATTCCAAATCTGAGACTTTTCTTGGTAAGGGCTCTTTCTCTATCTCAAAAAGATTTCTCAAAGAAGATCCACCAGCTACCTTGTTCTTTAAAACAACTTTAGTAGGTGTATCCATAACGACCTATTCCCCTTATCAATTCTCGGAACAGCTTCCTCATCTGGAGATTCTTGTTCACTATCAGACAGCTGAACAATTATATCTTCATCTATCTTCTCATTCTCAGCTCATGCCTCAACATCTTTAGGGTGAATGAAATGACAATTATAACTTTTTTCCTCAGACATCTTGATCACTTCATCTTCAGCCTTGTCATCTACCCCAATACTAGAAAGCATTGAAGTTCCCGATTGAGAGTCTGGATTGACAATTTCTCAGACGCACTTTCCTTCTCATGAATGTATTCAAATTTCTTTATGAGATCTTCTGTGTCACCACTACTTTCTTCTTCTTCCACTTCTTCTGGATCCTATTTTTCTTCAGAAATATTTTCTTGTACTTTTCCCGGAGTGAGAAATTTCTTCCCCGGTGTCTCCGGTAAAGCCTCTAATGAGAAATATTTTGGTATTTGGATATTCTTGGATGCTTTATTAGTATACCTCAGAAGGGATTGAACAATTTCAGCTTCAGACGTCATTTTATTTTTCTTCTTTTCTTTAGATTCCTTCTCAAGCTCATTATTTATCTTTTCTTTTAAAGACTTAGCTTCTACAGGATCTAAACCAAAATTTGGCTCTCCTTCCGTCAGATTTCTATTGTCTTCCATATACTTTTCTACAACCTCATCTAGGATGGATTTTTGTTTCTTATAATTGGAGGTACAGATTGAGCTTCCATAGATTTTGGTTTTTTATCTTTATCTTCGACTTCTTTTAACTTCCACTTCTTTCAATCCATTTTCGATGGTTCAACCACTTCTTGTTCTTTCAGAATAGCTTCATCCTCTTCTACTGATAGATTATATAATTCTCATGATCCCTTAGAAAAACCAAATTGTATCCTTTTCAGGGTATCATCACTAATTTTCATGACTTTTCAATTCCTCAACATTGAAATGAAAGGGATTTTGAAAGACTCTAGACATCGAACAATAAACTTAGAAAGAATAATTGGATACATTATAATCCGTGCATTCAAGTATCCATTATTGATATTCTCTATCGAAATGAGAATATGCTGACCAAAATTGATCTTCCTTAGATTCACCAAAAATCAATGATATACATGTCACTCTTCTTTAAGGTCTCTTTGTCACCTTTTCTCGGAATGATAAAACCTTGAACCCATAATTATAGGATCCATTTACTTTGTAGAGAGATGAGATATCTTCAAAGTCTCAACTTCTGTAAGACCGTGACACTCCATAACATTTACCTTGACAAAAATTCCTTGAACATCTGAAAACTTATGGGAACTAAACTCAAATTCCCCTTAAAATGGAACTCCAACCAAACTAGCTGCCTTTGTATACGATAGATCATAAGTCCTACCATAGCTTTTAAAATAAAACTTTTCTTTTCCCTCTTCCTTGAACAAACTAACTGATTCATAAAACTCAACTAGCAAATCTGGATAAACCAAATCTGGAGCACCTAGATTTGATATGCAGACACTCTCCCATACATTGAGTTTGATATTATTCGAGATTATAGAATCCCACTTGTTGAAGAAATTAAGATGCACTATCATTTCCCGATATAACATCCATTTCGGAATTGGACTAACAGTAGAGATATATTTCTAAGAGGATTATTCTGCAGAAATTTGGAATTGAGAAAACTCTAACAAGTTCAGAATGAGTTTAAGTAGAAGGAAGAACTTTAGCATGTGAGAGCTTGAAATCGATGTAGGAAAACCCGTCGGGGGTCCTTTATATAGGTGTTGGAAGAGACAATTCATCTTCAAAATTTAATCCAATGGCCGAAAATCTCTCTGATCAAATCTGACGGTTGATATGATAGTCACAAGGAAATCCTGATATAATCTGATCTTTTGAGGTTTTTAAGTAAATCATTCGGATTTAAGGAAACAGTCATATGCCGGGAACATCCACTATCCATGTACCATGTATAGCTGTTGGTACTTTCTCTATTTTCCTAAAAACAAAAGTGTTAGACTTTAAAAACCCAAACATTCTTGAATACATAATTTTCATAAAGCAAAATTTTATACACCCTAATTTTATTATAAAAATTTGATTTATGAAATCCTAAATACTGAGTTTTGTTTACAGAACAATTTTTTTCAGTGTCCACCACATAGAAACATAGTGCAGAATGGATCACTTTGAGTAATAAATAATTTTTAATTAAAATCTATTTAGAACTTGTATAACAAAAACCGGAACTATTCTTTAGATGCCGTATTTGAGAATACATCTTATCAAAATTTTCCTTACCTAAGGTAATGTTTGAAAGACACTTCCACAAGGATAATATTTTTTATTTCAGTTTGATAACCAAGATCTTTTCTTCAAAAACATTTTATTTTGAACTAGAGTTAGGCTTGAAAACATTTTTCTTTGAAATTACATTTTCTATATCCTTAAGAAGTTTATTTTTCTTATAATTTATTTCCTCATGATTTTTTCAAATACTTTTGAAATCAAAAACATTCTTATCAAGATCTTTTGGAAGGTCTGATATTTCCTTAGTAAGAATAGTATTCATAGAATTTTCCTTTTCATGATTTTTTAGGAATTTTGAATTCTCAATATAAATGAGATTGGAAAACCAAGAAACTTCATCATAGGTAGGTAAAGTATTATCTTTATAAGAAGATGATTCTTTGTCAGAAGAGATATAGTATTTATTATCACTATAGTTTGCATTCAGAGAAACATTGGTCATTGATTCTGCATTGTTTACCTTAGCCATTAAGAAATGATTATCAATAGGTATTCTGGCTATTAGACCAAGATTCTTCTGTCTAGATGATTCGTAATCTGATGATACATCTAAATACTCACCACCACTGGAACTCCAAGTGACATTAGCTTTCAAGACATTTTTATCTTTAGCTTTGTAGTACTTCTTTATATTTCTCTCAGAATTATTTACCTTTCTTTATTTTCTTTTAAGAATAGGAAAATCAGGCCTTATATATCTATCTCTCTTCCATTAATAACATGAAACTTATGAATCCTTATTATCATTAATTTCTTTTTTCTTATATCTGGATTACAATTTCTTCTATCCAACAATATTTTTCATCCTTAGAGAAAGTTTTTCTAAGTCATTTTCTAAATATTCACTTCCACCGGATTCGTATAGAATAAAAATCTTCTTTGATTTGGATCTAGTGACTCTCTCCAGAGTCCTGGCTTTAATATGATTCGAAGTTGTAGTAAAAGCAACACTTCCATTCCCATTCTTCTTCTTTATTTTATTAGCATCTCTCTTCATTCTAGTCTCATGTTGAAGAAGAGTTCCAAATAGTTCATCAAGAGAAATATGAGTTACCTCTCTGTTCTTATCAATAGCAGTCCTCTGGGATTCCCATTCATTTGGCATAAGGTCTATAATCTTATCAACAAGAGCTTCATCATCTAATCCTTTCTCATCCATGGATTGTAAACTATTCATAACATTAATGAATCTTTGGTGCAATATACATATGGTTTCTCCTTAAGGAATGAAAGAACGATGATATTTAGCTCTGAGCATGGATCTTCTTGTTTCAATTACCTTGAAAGTTCCAAAGTGACTAACTTATTGTTTCTTCCAAATACAATTTTCTTCTACCCAAGATTAAATTTGGATATATATATATATATAGTCATAGAACAAAGAAATGTATTGTGTACCTTATAATTCATTTGATACTCATGATTTTCTTGATTAGTGAAGGTACGAACTTCCTTGTCAGGGATTTTATATCCTCCAATAATAATAACAAAATTATCAACTCCATTATTGATAATTAATGTCTTCATGTGATCTCTCCAATATTCATAATAATTCCCATCAAATTAGGTGGTCTTGTTGAATTGATATTGTCTATGAAACCAACATTTATTCCTGCCATCTTAATGAAAAATCATTCCACAAAAATTTTGTTAATAGAAAAAGTTCAGATTCAAGAAAAATATTCCTAAGAATGAGAAAAAGATAGAAAAATGAAAAATCGGAAATAAAAACTTATATGGGAATATATGTATTTAAGAGACCTCCACTAAAACAAATTTTAGGATTGGTTTAGGGTACGAGGTCACCATCCTTTGATACCAATCATAGGATTGGTTCAGGGTATGAGGTCACCATCCTCTGTTACCAATTGTAGGATTGAAATAATGAATGTAGAAACTAATTGCAGTATCATATGATGCTCAATATACAAGAGGGGGTGAATTGTACACATTAAAAAATTCCTTTGGATCTTTTAATAAAGGCTATGTTTAACAAGGTTAAACATGGTAATTCACAAAACCTATAAGTTCTATACACTTTCTAGATTCTAGAAATATGATTCTGAGTAAGTGATTCAGAAAATATGGTTCCTGAAAATGAAACTTAATGAATGTTTACAACGAAAAAGATTCTACCTTAAAGCATATAGAATGTAACTCAATCAGAGTACAAGTATAAGAAATTATAAGATAGCTATACTTTCCTCAAAAAATAAAATGTAGCGGAAAACATGTAACAAAACAATTAACAAGTATTAAATCTTTTAACCCAAAGATAAGGGTATCTAAGAACCTTGGATAAAGGTCTCTCGATTTATACTTTCAAGAATGTCTATCTTACCCACACTTGGTTATTCCCTCAATACGAAGATCAGAGTCTATCTTTCTATCCCCACAAACCCTCAACTTTCAGGTAGCCGGCACCTCTATCATCCACAACCAGAAAGCCCACAACTTCAAGGTAGTGGGAACCTCTGTCTTCCTATCCCTGGAAGCCCTTGATTGTACACAACAACAATCGGAGTCGTACAAAGCTATTCTGAACAGGAAGTTCTGTATGCACTAACCATGAGAGTATATCTCTCTAGAAATAACTTTAGATCAAAAGTTTTCCACATGTTATGAGCTCTTTCAAATGAGATCCTACTTATAGGCACAACTCTAATGGTTGGCTCCCTCCTCCAATGGTCATATTTTTCCTTGAATTTATTTGGGGACCTATACATGTGTCACTCAAAAAATGGTTAGATAGTAACTGAATGCATGACATCATTTTATAACAAAAATTAGTGTAAGAAAAAATATGGTTACATTACCAAAATCAATTATTCAGAATGTAAGGAAATATGAAAGTTATAATTCTAACCAAAAATGAATTCGGAGTCTATAATATAAGGATATTCGGATTCTATGTTCTAAGGAATTTGGAACTTGAACTCTATAGAATTTCAGAGTCTGAATTTCAAGGAAATTTGGAATCTGTATTCACAATAATTCGGAAGCTGAACTTAAAATGTTCAGAGTCATAGTTCATGAGAATTTGGAGTTAGAACATACAATGTTCGGAGTTAGAATTCATGAGAATTCAGAGCCAAAACATACAATGTTTCGAGTCAGAGTTCATGAGAATTCGGAGTCTGAAGATAGAATGTTTAGAGTCTGAATTCATTGGAATTCTGAGTTAGAACTCAGAAGAGTTAGGAGTCTGAATTCAGGGAACTCAAAGTCAAAACTCAGAAGATTTCAGAGTCTGAATTCAGGGAACTTAGAGTTAGAACTCAGAAGAGTTTGGAGTCTAAATTCAGAGAACTCGGAGTCAGAACTCAGAAGAGTTCAGAGTCTGAATTCAGAGAACTCCTTGTCTGAATTCATATTATAAAAACATATTGCTATTTATCTAATTATTATATGATTTTGACATTTTAGATGTTAAACTGAATTTTACACTTAGACAATATAATGAATAATGAAAAACATGGTAAGGATAAATTTAATTTGGGAAGGAAAATTTTCCTTATAGAAGTAAAACACATGGTAAAATGAAAATTTCCTTGAGATAAGGTGTTTGTGATTTTAAAAATATGAATGAATGGTAAAGTCATAAGGAATCCTTATTGACTCAACAATCTCCCCAAATTATGAAAGAATGAAAATGTCATAAGGAAAACCTTATTGACTTAAAAATCCACAACTAAAATACTGAATCCCAATAAAATCAACAAAACAAAGAGGCAGTCAACTGAGTTTTTATAATTTAAAACCCATGAATTTCATTTTATAATGCATCAAAAAATTCATACAATAAAAATAGAATCCTATCAAAATAAGGAGAAAAAATTCACTGATCCATGAGAAATAATAAATAAATTAACATTTTGTTAATAATTTCCATAGGTCACCCAATTAGTTAAATCAAGTAGGAGTCAGAAAAATGACATCTTTACTTTCTATAATGAAACTACATAAAACCATTATAGAGTCGTACTATGGAATGGAAGGAACAACTCTAATGATATCCCCTAATTGTAGGTTTTTATATGTTTCAAAAAAATTATTCATGGGGAAATACATAAAATAAAAAACGCACAATCCTAAATAAACTATACATCATATTTTATATCAAATGAATTCAATGAAATCTGAAAATGCTTTCCCACAAAAAAATCAGTAATTCAAAAAAATTCTACAAATTTCTATTTTCCCTTTGAATTTCACAAATTTAAAAATATGGGTTTAATTTTATTTCAAAAATTAAATACACCAAACAAATATTTTATATCATTTTTGAACATAAAATATTTTCCCCAATATATAAAACAACAACATTTCCAATTTAAAAATTCTACTCCATCTTGAAATAACACCTGAATTTCATTATGAAGTCCCTCATGGTTATTTCCAAAAAAAATCAAATCATTTTAAAAAAAATATAGTTCACATTTAATGATTAAAATATTAAACCTTAAAATTATTGACATTTTAAACTTTAAATGAATCTTAATATAAATTATTATAAAACATCATAAAATTAATTTAACCCCATTAACACAAAAAAATACTTCAAATATAAAAAAAATTAAAATTAAAAAAATAAGTTCCACTAAAAAACTAAGGTTTTCCAAAAACCATTTAACTTGAAATACAAATACAATGTTTATCATTAAATTAATTCCCAAATAATAATTCATGATTTATAAATTAACATTACCACTTTAAAACAAAAATTATAAATGTGAAAATAACTTTTACCAAAGTCAAAAAACATGAAATTTTAAAAGAACAAAATTAATGAAAATAAAATATATATATTAATGGAGGATTAGTTTCCCTATACATATTTACCTGATGGCTTGGACGACCATGTTCCAACTACAAAACTAGCACATGGAATCATATAGAACTATATATTCTGGCCCCACATGGACTTGCATACCCTTTGAGCTCACCATACACTAATAGTTCAACACTATTGTCCCAAAAAAGAAATAAAAAAAATAATAGATATTATAAATTAATAAAATAACAATAAAAAACTCAAGACTCGAATAATTACTTCCTATAAAAACAAAAGACACCAAGGTGATGAGTTAGTTATATTATTCCTATATATACCTCTCGAGTCTCAATAGTGTTATTCCCAATCTACCACTAACCCCAAATTATGTTGGTATTTATGGAAACTATGAAATCTTATGAATCTAGTATTTGAATCCATTTCCATATGAACAAACTCTTTTCCACCTTGATCCTGGCACTCGTTTAATTTTCTGTCATTTTTTGGAGGGTGTTCATGATCCCCATGTGTTGAAAAACGTTTATAGAAATATAAGAACACCATTAGTGGAATATTTCTATGACAAATAAAGACATTATAATATAAATTTTTTTAAAAAAATAACCACTTTGATAGCATGGGATACATGAAACCCTGATTTTTTCAAATAATAATACTAAGTTCAATAGTGTATACGACATCCAATACCGAGCTTAGATGACATGAGAAATATATTTTTTAAATATCACTGTTATAACCATGTTAGTAAATTGAGGACATGAATATTAATGACTAAATTATTAAAAGTATATTATTTTAAAAAATAAAAAATAAATTCAGTAGTTATTAATCAGTTATAAATAAAAATGAAATTAATTTGAATTGAAATTAAATATTTTTCTAAAAATCCTTTTTTTCAAGAAGTGTGTTTTATCTTAAAATATTAAACCAGTAAATATTAGTGAATACTCATAAAGAAACAACTATATTATTTAATAAAAAAATTTATCATTCATATTAGATTTTTATAGGCATTAGATAACTATAAACCATGTTTTTTTAATCCTCGTGTTTTAATGAAAAGTAGTTTCATTTATTCATATTTATGTTAAATTTTTTTAATTTTAGGTAAAATATTTTCTTAGTTTTAAATTATTTTATTCCTCATTAAATAATTACCTTATAGTGAATTTTTGATAATTTTCTAATAATTTAATATTTTAATTAATATTGAAAAATCCTTTTTTATTAAAACTCCCTTTACCTTTAATGAACTATAAATATCATTTTTTTAATTATCCAAAAATTAATATTAGTTCAATTAAATAATAACTTATTCAAATTATATAATTGTAATAAATTATATGTTAATTTTAATATAAAAATATTTTATACTTATGAAATGTTTTCCTATGGCTACCCTTTTTTGTCACATCTACGAGATTAAATTAAAATTAAATTCTATCCATTATAGGAATAAAACTTGTTTGAATTGATTAAATATGTGTAATTTTCTTAATTAATATTATAAACTAAATTCAAATTTTTTTTTTTCATAGTTAATTGTAAAAATATTAAAAACTAATTACCACGGTTATGGTTAAAACGTGTTTATTTAGGGGTCAACTAAGAAGATAATAAATAAAATGACCAGAAACATGCACAATTCTTATTTTATGGCCATATTTGTACCTCAAATAGTATATGGTTATTTGATTATCCATTTTGGTTTATTTCTACAAGTTGAATAATGTGGTTAATATTTATTCTTTTCAAAAATTTCATGTTATTCTTTCCCCCACTCGTAAATGGGAACCACACTATTGCTCACATCCACACATCCAATACCATATGGATTAACCAATACCTTTAAAATAATATACATACATCCCTTCTAGCGATCTAGAGTCTTTGTTCCTATCTAAAAATAAATCTAATGAGGCTTTAGGTATAAATCTAAAGAGGTTTTCCCAAGAATTGGAATAGTTTTTAACCATGCATTTTCATTTTATGTCCTCCATTAAATCAGTAAAATCCCTATAAAAATTAATAAAATAGTAAAAATTGTATCAAAATTATTTTGGTATATTATTATATTAATTACAAGTCCTATATCTATATACTGTTCCATAAAGTGTGAAATGAAACTGTAAATCGTGTGTATGGTGGAAAACCACCTCTCCGGTTTATGTAATTCATTTTACATAACTACCTATAATGGATGGATTTTATGATGTATTTAATATATATATATTATGTAATAATTAAATTTCTTAAATTATAATTTCAAATATACGTTCTTACCTTCCAATCTGTTGGGAAATGATAACACTGCTCATACGTAAATGTGGACTCATACCACCATAAAGGGATGTGACACATTATTCATTTTATTTTTACATGTATATTAATATTGATAAATTTAATGAAATATTTGAAACATATGATATAATAATTATTCGTTAATTGATAAATATTATTTATCATTGTTTCATTCTATCCTTCAAAAAATGAAAACATCATTCCTGCATACGTACGACCTACCATCTCCATAAACGTTGCAACCCATCTTTCATCATCTGACATTTATTTGTTATTATTTATACATATATAATGAATATATATGATATTTATTTTATAGTTAATAGTTTCAAGATTATGGAACCATATTGAAATTACAATGATTGAAACTACTAAACCAAAATGTACCTGAAAAACTAAGCAATTATCACGAAGAATAGTGTTTTAAATTATGATTTGTTAATAAATGGGTGATATAAATTTATAAGAAAATAATATGAGATATATATATATATGATTATAGTTCATTAATATATTTATGTTAAACATATAGTTATTAACGAGTATATTCAAACATGTATGAAGGAAATCAGGCTTGAGGTTTGGGTTTCCCGTTTGACTTTTACTTTCATTATACATATGCCTTATCCACCAATTATTTATTTTGTGTGATGTTTATAATTCCCCATGGTTATTTTATATCATGAATATTATTATCTTCAATTTATTTAATGTTTTGTTTAAAAATATTTATTTCATGGTGTTATGATTTAACAGTTATTAAAGTGGGAATTGTTTCTCATCATACATACTTCTATGAGCCATATGCCATATTCACTGCATTTTTCGTAAACTTTCTTACCCTTAAATATTTATACAAAAAATAACATTATCTTTATTATATTTAATTTATTATTATTTTTTTTTCATTGGGATTTTGATTCAAAATCTATCATACTGGTAAGGGTTTGTTTGATAATCTCATCATTATTCGGGATTTTTTTGTTAAATTCTCTATTATGGGAATTATTTTATATTTCTATCTTATACCCAATATAGTTTAATATACTCTATTTATTAAATATATTTTAAATTTAAAATACCATTTCCACTCTTTATTTCTAAAAAACAATGATTTTTTTTAAATAAAATCTGACTATTTTTCTCTATTAGGTCAAAAATAATTTTTCTACATTTTAAATATATTTTAAAAATGTCATCAAAAATATATTTATCCTTAAAAAATTATTTATTACATAATTTTTCTCCATAGTTATACTTTTTCCACACTTTTTTGAAATGAATGTTCCATGAATTTTTTGAATGAGGTACTTTTTTCATTTTTATAATGGGGTGAAAGATATTTTTTTACTTATACGACATGTATGGAATTACCTACCACCATGATGACTAATTATTTGGAATAATCCTTTACATGTAAAAACATTTATTAATGAAAATGTTTTCCTTAATATTATGGAAAGTTTTAGTTTTTTAAAGTGATTTTCAGGGTAAAAATTGTATTTTCCTGCAGAATAATTTTAATGATATTTTTATTGTATTGACATTCATCAATAAAAAATCATCATTTTACCTTATCCTATACTAAGAATATATTGAAATGATAAAAAAATTTATTTCTATATATGGTTTATAATCAATTTTACTAGGGTGTAAAATTATAATACCATTCTACATAGTATTATAGATGGTTAATGATACTGTTTATTAATTGGTTGAAATTATTCACATTCATGTACTTGTTTTCTAATAATAATGTTTATGTTGATTTTTTTTATTGACATGATAAATTATAAACCATTTGTATAATTTTTTTTTCAATATTAATTTTTATGGTGATTATTTTTCCCCTTTCACATGAGTAATGCATTTGATATAGTAATGTATATTCGAGATCCTCTATAACCCCACAATACATTTATAGTTATAATGGAAAATACTAACTATGAGTTTTCACCGATGTCATACCCATTTATATAATATTTCAGGGAATAATTCTTGATGGTATGGTTATTATGTCTACAATTATGCATTCCATCATTTGGAGATTATTTATTTTGTCCATGTTATCATTTCATTAGTTAGAATATTCATGGATATGGTTCCAGATCATATGATTATTTATATGGGATTATATTTATCTATATTTATTCCTAAAAATTTATTCTTCAAGAAAATATTACATAATAAATAGTATATGTTTTAGATATTAATGATTCCAATTTTATTATTTCTTACATTTTCAAGATAGATTTTACTATACACATACCCTTATAGAGTGTTATAACATACCATTATCTTATGTCTCCATTACCCATAATTCTAGGAGATGTATTATAATTGATATTTAGGGATATAATAAAAGGAATAATGGTTTTTTCAATGAAAATCCAATGTTTTATTTTATTTATTCAATTGAAGTGTGAGGTACATATATGTGTCTATTTTTTTAAAAACTACTAAACTATTCTATCCTATAGGATTCAATCACTTATATTTAGTACCAATATAATAAGGTAACAACTAAATATTAGCTACTAGGATTTGTTTCTATATAGTTGGTAATATAAAATATTTATTTGGAACTACGGGAAAATGATTTCTGAGTTCATATATTAGATTACATAGGACAATTACTGACTCTGTGATTAAGTCTATTCATATGGAAAAAAACATAATGGTTTGTTATGATATAGATTATATAGATTTCCTAGAAATACATCCATGATTGGAGGCTAATAGTGGATGTGGCTCTAGAAACATAGTAATGATGGGTATGAATTATAAAAATGGAATATTGGGCCTTTAATCAATCCTATCACGGTGAATAGAAATAGGAATTATTAAACACCTAATTTGACACTCTCAGTGGATATAATTGTGTTAATTCAAACTCACTTTATATACCATCATCAAGGATTGGAATAGGTGATGATAGTGGATAACCTTGGTTAAATCTAAGGATTATTTAATTAAAAATATGGTTTCTTGATTTTGACATCCTATAAATGATTATATGGTTGTTCAATACAATTAGTGTTTCCAAAACTATATTTTTTGGTTTTAATAAATGGATGGAACCTGAATGAGTAATTTTTGCATTGAAAATTATAGATAATTTGGTAATTATGAGCAGAAAAATTAGATGATTATATGAGTAAAAGATATTTCGATTATCCATTATCTCTTATCATGATATATTTTTAATAACCAACACCATAACAAAAACTAGAATTAACTAAAAAACAATATAGTTGAGTTCATTAAGATCTTGGGTGGTAAAGACCATGGAGGAAAGAAGGATCAATTACCATAATGTTATAAACCTGGAAATATACACTGATGATAATGTCTAAAAGAATCATGAAAATGTTTTATGTGAAGAAATTAATGGTATAGAGTAAAAAATTGTTAAGTAAAAGTGAGGAGTTCAATGGAGAAAAATAAATTTCATAATATATATGCATTTATAGTTTTTTCTTAAATGTGAGGAACCTAAGAATTATCTGAGTCAACAATCACTTTAAAAGGATAACTGTTAGAATATGTAAGGACCAATGTTATAACATTCATTGATGTAAAATTGTTGAAGTATTAAAATATTGTGATCCAATACATATTTTTTTATTGTAAATTGTAATTCTCTTATAATAACATTGAAACGTATAAGAATTGTGTTATTTTTTGGAAAATTTAGTCCTTCATCTATGATTAAATTAAGAGTTATGGATACCATCATGGTTTTATGAGTTTAGGATTGATCATTTGATCAATGTCATAGACACACCTCTTATGGTTTTAAGTTATGGGTTTCAAATATTTTTATGAGTGTTTTGGAGAAAATTTATAGGAGTATAACTCATTAAATTATTATTGATTTTAGTGAATATGTTATTTGAGGAAAAGTACTTTTACGTTATGTGGAAATAAGTATAAATGTAATTATTCACTTTTGGGATAATATTATCAATGATGTTTTGGAAATGATAAACAATTATTTTTTTGTATAATTTGTGGGAATAATTATACTATATAGAAAACATTTGTTGATAGAAAGTTAATTTATGATTAATATTAATTTTGAGGATTTTAATCATTTTTTGGAACATTATAGGAATTAAATCAATAATTTTTTGTAAAAATTACAACCAATGTATTGGGAGAATATCTATTACATTTAGAATGGTCATGAAGCTTAAATACAAAACTAAATGGTGATAAGGGTTCATCTCCTACCACTAGCTGAAATGACGTACTGGCTAAAATGATATAATTTTTACTCTAATTTATTATGTATATATATTATGTTGATATATTATCACTGAATTTCGATGGTTTTGATGAGGCTAATAATATTTTGTGAGAAATTGTATTAATATAAGATAATATATATGACATTTAGTTTTAATATAATAGATTATTTAGGATGAATTGTATTTTGTTTTTGGAGGTGTAATCAGATGGTTTAATGGGGTAAATACTTATGGAATGGATAATGATGAACATTGGGTGTTATTTTTGAGGATTATAGATTAAAGTATTATAATGTATAAGTCTTAAAAAACATTTTTCAGTTTTGTAAATATTAGGATATATAGAGAAGGACTTTACACTCTTTTATGGTACATATAATCTACTAAAAGTTAATTTTTTTATTCAAGAATAAAAATTCTTCTTTGATACTAATTTCATGTAGAATAAAATGAGTTGGATGTATCACAACCAAATAATGAAATTATGATTTTGAAAAAACGATATAATGTATTAATATTTTTTTAGGTTCTCTATCTCGAGAGTAAATGAATCCCACAACTTTTGGAAAAGGATCTTGAAATAAAAAAAATAAAAAAATTACTCTCTTTTCGTATGAATAAAATGATATTTTACACTCCTCACCAGTTTATGGTTTTGTGGTTGTTAACTTTTTCTTGATCATTGACATTCTTAAAAACAATTATCTCTATCGCTGATTATCATTGTTTATGATTTTCTTCCATGTCCCACTAATTGTTTCGTCCTAGGTAACATAGATTGATGTTATTGTATATAAATTTCCTATATATCTTTTCCATTTGTATTGTAATATTTTATTAACCCTTTTATGCAGTATTTTTTTCCAATAAATTAATTTTAAAATTTAAAAGCATTATATTCTAAGTACAATTTCAAATTATCATGATGTAATTTATTGGAAGGATTAATGTGACACATCAAAACATTAAGATATATTTATCTAAAATATATTTTCCACTCTGATAACTTGAGATACATGTAAATATTAGATTATAAAATATGAATATTATATTCGATGTCATATATGATACACAACAGTAATCTTAAATGACCAAGGGAATAGAGTATTTATATTTGATAATTATAACATAGCAGTTAAAATGGAAAGAATTAATAGTAAAACATATTTTTTTAAATTTATATGGTTTACACATGTATAAAATAAATTAATTAGATATTAATCAATTATAACTATAAATACAAATCATTTTAAAGTAAAAAAATATATTTTTGGGGAATTTTTTTTTCTATTCACAGTTTTTGTTTCCTCTTAAAAATTTAAATTATTTTCTATTTATGAATGATTTTAATGAAAATTTTATTTTATATATTAAATTAAATGTTATATAATTTATATAAACTTTTTTAAAGGAATTATATAATAATAAATACAATTCCATTCTAAATAAATTTGTTTTTCTAAAAAAAAGGTTTCATCACATTTTGAGATTTCATATTAATAATAATTTTTAAAAATTTAAGAAAAATTATTTAAAAATAATAATTTAATTTCTGGAATCATAATGATAATATTTTCTTAAAGTGATGATTCAAATTTTTTCCAAATGGATAATTTTTTAAAATTAATAGTGAAAAAATATTTATTTTGATTGAGAATCACTTTTTCATTTAAAGCATATAAAATTTACTTTATGTTTAATTTTATTAATAAGTGAATATTATTTAGTAATTTCATTATAAAAATAGTTTTTTTTTATTTTAACTAGTTATATGTTAAATTTATATATAATAACAGTTTATAGTTACAAAAAATATTTTTTTTTGAAATTATTTTTTCATCAACTATTATTTACTAATATTAAATTAAATTCTTCCACATCAGTAAATTTAATTTCAAAAAATTGTTTCCATATTTTCAATAAGAATAATTTACATTATATAATAAGTTCAACTTATATTTGGTTATAATTAATGGTTAAAACAGAAAATAATAATTACCACAATTAAGTTTAAAAGGGGTTTATCAGGGTTAAACTGAGATGATAAAAGTAAAAATTTCTAATAAACTTGTCCAACTCATATTTAATTGGCATATTGAGACCTTATCAGATTTTATTTTGGGTAATTTAGCATTTTAATAACTGTGGTAAGTGAAAAACATAGGTACAATTTATTCTTTTCTAAATTTCCAAGTGTTTCTTTCCCCCAACATACAATAGTGCACCCCCTCTCCTCTTATCTTCACACTTCCCAGTCTATTTTGTTCATAAAATTAATTCCAAAATACGTTTCCTAAATCCCTCCCCCTAATCTATATTTTTTAATAAAAAATAAATCTATGAATTCTTTAGGTATAGACCTAATGAAGCTATCAAAAGAAGAGTAATAGTTCCTAACCAGAAATTTTAATTTTATTTCTTCCTATAACATCTTCAATCCTATATAATAAATGATAAAATAATAACACTAGAATAGAATATATATACAAATATTATTATATTAATGTAATGACATATATCCATATCCTATTTTGTAAAATGGGAAATTAAATTATCGATATTCTATACTACAGTCTACTACATTGCGATCTGATGTAATTAGTTTCCCATCACCACATATCGTGGAAGGATATAAGAAATTATTTAATTTACACATATATATTATATTTACGTTATTATTTAACTTATAAAATAACAATATCAAATATTCATTCTTAGCTTCCAATCTGTTGGGAAATGATAATGCTGCTCCACTGTACTGGTGGATTACTACCTCCTCAAAGTGATGTCAAATTTTTTTCATTTTATTTTGAAAAGGAATGTAACAAATATAGAGTTTTTGAATATATATTATATTAAAATGATATAATTATTGTTTAAAGTTTAAAAAATATTAGCCTTTATTTTCCACCAATCAATAAATGAAATATGTATTCAAGTGTATGTGTGACTTATCGTCTCCATGAATAGAGTAACTCATTCATCTACCTCTTAATTTCACAGATTATAATGAAAAATTATAAAATATATATATAGGTGTGATTTATATCATGGTTAAAATTCAATATATTTTGGAACCATGAACAATTTCAAATGACTAAAACTTCCACTCTAAAATATTCATGAAAAACAAAGCAATTTTAATATGAAAGTGCCTTTTAAGAAATAATTGTTTATAAAATAGTAAAAAAATTATATGAAAATTATATGAGGAATAATATATATGTATATATATATATTGTATTTATGATGAATATATATTTATTATATTATAGGTTTGGGATTGTATGAAGGAAATCTAACATGAAATAAGGGTTTATCTTCCATCTTTTTCTTTTAGGAGATATATGCCATATCTACCACTTATTTATTAGTTGTGGTGTATATAAAGACCACTTGATATGCTATATCATGAATATATTATCTTCATGGGATTTAATGTGAAATAATAATATATTTAATTCCTATGGTTGTGATTAAAAAGTTATCAATGTGGTATGGTTTTTTTCTTACCTTTACATTCAAGAGAAATATGACATATTCAACAATTATATCATTTGTATGGTGTATATAATCCCTCTTTGAAATATTATAACATGAACTTATTTTTCTTAATGATAAATAAATTTCAATTAAATCTTATTTATTTCAGGGTCATTGCGATTAAATCCTTACCATAGTGGTAAGGGTTTATTTGAAATATCATCATTATTAAGCATTGTTTATGTTAATGTCTCTTTTGAGGGATTCATTTTATATTTCTATATTAAACTAAATATATTTTATTATCTATTATTATTAATCATATTTTCATTTAACAGTACAATTTTCCTTTCTTTGGTACTTAACATTATAAAAAATTACTTTTAATAAAAATATCCTTTATTCCTCTCTTAATTCAAAAATCTATTTTCTTCTATATCAATGTTTTCTAAAAATATTTCATATTTTTTTTATTATATAATATTATTTATTAAAAAAATTAAGCATTTATAAATTCAAAAAAAAAATTGTTTGAAATGAATCATCATGTCATTTTCCAAATGTGTTATTTTTAACCAATTTAGAATATTATAGAAGGTATGTTTTTTTAACATATACGACATTTATGGAATTACCACCTATCATGGTAAATCATTGATTTAAAGATCTCATTTCATGTTAATGAGATTATTTTTAATAAAATTTCATTTCTAATATTTCTTTGTAATTTTATTTTTTAAAAGTGATTTTCAATGTGTAAAGGGTTTTTCCTCATGATTTTTTAATAATTTTTTTTATTTTTATTCATAAACAACAACAACCCTCATTTTACCATATTATCCTTTTTGAAGATGTTTTAATAACGAATTATTTATTATTTATCAAGATGATTTATGATTAGTTTATTGGTGATGTAATATCTTGACACCATTCTCCAATATACTCTGAGTGGTTTGTAATTATGTTAATTTATTGGGGAAGGTATTGAAATTTTTATACTCATTTTCAAATAAGAATGTTTAGGATTATTTTTTTAATATTGGAGAAATTATCATCCTATCATATGATACTTCTTTAATATTAATTTTTCTGTTTATTTTGTATTTATCCTTTCATATGATGGATTCATTATACTATGTAAGTGATGGGTAGGGCCCGCTATAGACCCTCAATTCATTGGTAGGTCTCTTGTGAGTAACTAGCCTTGGTTTTTAGCTGAAGGAATACCCATTTATGTAAAATTAATTTGAACAATGCCTTGATTGTTTGTATATGATGTATGGCATTATGAATTCATTCGTTGGTAAATTATTTATTAATATACATGTAATTATTTTATTATTTATAATATCGATGGATAAGTTTCATGACTGCATGATTATTTAAATTGAATTATTTTGATCATATATTTTCATTAAAAATTATTGCTATTATTTATTTACATGTTCTTGATTAAATGTCATTTGTTTCAGTAATTTTCCTTTACATATTGATAATGACTTATTCCCCATGACTGAATACATAGTACATAAGCCCTTAATAAGGATTAAATATAACAACTATCTTATATTTCGTATCAATAGTATGTTAGGAAGCGTATTATGATTAACATACAATGATATTTGAAGGGTAATAGTCATTTCTTGAAGAAAATTCTATATTTTATTTTTTGTTTTCAAATGTAATGTGAGTTACATGTATGTATCTTGTTTTTAAAAACTAATAAAATATTTGGCCTTTGGGATGGGATCACTTATATATAGAATGAATGTAATAAAGTTACCATTAATTATATGATACTAGGTTTTGGGCCTTTAAAATTTCATCAAATAAATAATATTTTCATATATGTTATAAGTTCTCTAGTATTTTTTGTATGACCTATCCTTATGTTGGATGTTCATGAAAAAATTGAATATGGGGTTTTATGTAAAAATTATGTAGATATGGAAAAAAGAAGCAAATAAAATGTAAAAAAATATAAAATATCACATCCAAACTACCACCATCGAAATAGAACATAATATTCCTCCCCTAGTATCCACATATATAATTAATACAAAAATAATGTAAATGAAATAATAAGAGGCCCAATGTGACTGATAAAAAAAGTTAAACTGAATAAATCAATGTTACCCATAAACCTCTATCTGACATCATAAGTCACCATCTAACCTCAAACTAAACATGATCCATGTAAATAAATATATTAAATAGAACATGAAATATTATTTTTTTTATGAATATAATCCCAATAAGTATTCTATAAGGTTCAAACACCATTCACAATGTTTATAGAAATGATTCATCTATTTATGGTTTAAAATAAATAATTAAAAAAATTGCTTCTAGGTATAAGTACATAAAACCCAAATTAATTTCCTTAATCACTTTATAGGAATCCATTTTTTATTTCATATTAATAAAAAAATATCTTTAAAACATTTCAAACTGAATCCTATTTTTTAAAAAACCCCCATTTTAAAACTACTTTTAAATGACTTTTAAACACATGATTTTGAAAACATTTTATAGAATAAATTTTTTAATAGAATCAAATATTAATGAAGATTTAAATGTCAAATATATTATTTTTAGTTAAAAGTAAATCGAGATAAAGAAGAAAACCTAAATTAATTAATCTAATAAAATAATCATTGGAGAACACCATAGGGTAACTATGGATTTGGAATCCAATAATTTTAAATCACTAATTTAGGTGGTTCACTCAATTAGTGAAAGTTGAATCCAAAAATTTTATGTTAGGTGTGCCATGTTTTCATTATTAGCATTGCTAGTGGAAATGGATCTCATTACATCTTAGTTAACCAACCAATATATGTGATATTCCCATGTGGTTCGATATCATAGACATTATTTAATATTATACTAGTAGACTGAAAATTGACTTTTTATTATTTTGTAGAATATGAATTACCCCGACACTCTTGAGGGATAGAAGTACCGAAAGCAGATAGAATCACCGTTAAAAATGAACTTATAGTCATATGGTAAAGAACCTTCCCTACCATAGATGATAATAATAATCTATAGATTCCCTTTACTAGTTATCACATTGGTTATGAAATTACCTTCTATATAATTTTGGCTGACATGGGTTGACCGGTAGATAAAAATTTTAGAGTTACTAAAATTACAATTCCACTTATATGGACACTTTTTTCCCCCTGAGAAACCCAACAAGGTGAGATTAGTCCGATTCAACGTTGGTGATATGAAACTTTTTCCTCCTTCAAAATACCATAAATGTACACAAGGCCCTAGCCTCTTCATTAATAGAGTTACCTACCCCTAAAAAAGTTCTAAAACCATGAATCACTTGTCCCCATTGTCTCTCTTATGTCCACCACCACTCATTTTCCCCAAGCTAACTGATCCATCGTCATTTATTTTTAGTTATGTTCTGATATTTAATAATTGAATCCATTTACCTTGCATTTAATTATTTTTTTCAAATGATGAACATAGATAACAAATTAACCTTATAAATACTTGAGCTGATATCTCACATTAAATAAGCGCCCCAAGATCTACCACCAACACTTTAACATGGTCCTAGAAAAATATGTTTGAAATTCTAATTTCTTCTCTAGCATTTTTCTGAGCCACCTAGTGATTCTAGAAGACTTCAAAAAATGGTTTCTTAATCATTCAACACCTCCACTTACAATTTAGCATTATAAAACCAGTTCAATATGGTCCCTGCATTGAGTCTCCATCCTTATTTATATTCATTTTCACACCTATGAAACTATAAATCTTTTACTCCTAGACACTCAAAAATAATAAGTGATTCGAAAAATCTTACTCTGGAAATACACTACCATGACATTTAAAAACAAAGAGGAAACCATCCTTCTGTATATTCTTATTCATTGGGAAAACCTTTTTTCTAAATATCCAAACCAAGAAATTCAACATTCCGAAAAACTCTTTATACCATAATTTTGATTCATAAAAGTTCGTCCCATTTCTATGATGCACTATTTTCCCAAAAACTTTGATATTAAAATTTCCCATAGTCGATTCCATAAATATGAAGAAGTCTGGTTCATCATTTAGGAAAATACTATCAGATAAATTTTTCTATTCTTCATTAGTAATTACATTATCAAAAGGAGGATACCAAGGGGCTTCTCAAAAAGAATGGTATTGGACTGGGCATCCCAAAAAAACAACTCTTTACACGACCAGTTTGATTTCCAGAAGTTGATATCTCTATTGAAGATAACCCATTGATTTTTTCTATTCATAACCTCAATATTCTAAATCATGCAGTGTTCTAGAATGGTGATATTTCTAGAGTAAACAATCCAAATTTCACATCATTATTCATATATATTCCTCATAAATGTTTCACATAATACACTCATTGAGATAATATCCAAATAAATTTGGGCCTTTATGGCATTAATATATTCAATAATGTTATATAGATCAAACCCACCTTCATGGATTTTAATTTTTAAATGTTTCCTGGTTTTTTAGTGGAACTTACCTTCCTGATAAGAATCGCATAGAAAATGTTCATGATATTATACATCCTTGAGATAGTCCACTTTGGAGGTTTTATTATAGCTATGATAAGAATTGGTATAGAGGTAAGGATACTATTAATGAGGTAAATTATATCTCAAAATAATATAATTTTATTTATTTTGTTGCATAACCTTTTTGAAATCTTATTGAGAATGCCAACAAAAATAACATTCTTTATTCTTCTATTGGATATCATATCTTGGAGACACTCTATTGGGATATGTCACCTTTTAATTCAATTTTTATCTTTATTAATGTTTCCTAACCTTCTTCATAATTTTTTAGATAGAAAGATGATGCACTTCATCTGGTTGATGCACTTCCCACTTAAACTACCATAAATTATCATGATTATATTTAAACTGTTCACTAAACATTACCAGCCATTATTAAAAAATACCATGTCATCAACATACATGAAGTGTGATATCATTATAATGAGATATTTATTTGAATAACTCTTGAAAATCCCATCCTCAAGACCCCACATGATGTTTCTAGTGATAACATGGCCAAAACCAAAAGTCTAAGAGATAATAGATATCCTTGTTTCATAACATGAAATGATTTTAAGAAGACAAAGAGACATCGAATAAAGGATATTATAATACATGGAGAGTCATAACATATAAATCATAAATAAAATACCATTAATTAAAGCCAAAAATAATCATGATCCTTAAAATAAATTTCCATTCTGACCTATCAATGGGTTTTTCTATGTCCACCTTAATCATGAAATATAAACCAATGTCCCTTTTATTTAGATACTTCACCATATATTTTTTAATTATGATAGCCCCCTGTGATTTCATTAATTTCACAATGTTATATTTTCACTATGATATAATCATTTGAATAAAAATACATATCCTCTTGTTGATAATATCGGAAGGAATATTACATCTAAAATTACACAAGAAGACTATCCTATATTGTTTCAACTGAGTAGGATATTTCACTTTAGGGATCTTTACCACCCTTGATGCACATACAGTTCTTCTAAATTCTCCACATTTATAAAAAATCACAAATTTTCTCTTTTAATTTTGTCTTAAAAAATTCCAATGTATCCATATAGAAGCACCAAGGAATCCATCAAGACCTAGTGCAATGTATTAACTAATTATGAAAATTGTGTTTCTAATTTATTATTCTTATAGAGGAGTAATAGGAACCTCATTTTAATGAATTTCTATCATCCTGGGAATAAAACTCTTGAAATAATCCTCCTCTTCAGTCCTGATAAGACAAACACTCGAACCCCTAATCTAACCAGCAAGGTGGTTCTCAATGTGATCCAATGCTAATTTTCCTACCATTACCACATAAAGGGTAAAGGAAAAATCTTCCATATATATATTAATATTTTTAATTAATTTCCATTTATTCAGACACAACTTAAAATATGAAGTGTCACGACATCTCTCTTTGTGGAACATGGATCTTGAAAATCATTATTGACCTCCTTGAGTTTTTCACCAGGAAATTTTCTTATCGGATAAGAAAATGAACAGCTCCTTATTCAATCTGACCAGAATCCCCTCCTCTTTGCTTTTAATGTCCTCCATGAGCATTTCCATATTCAATTCCCCTTCACATGATTTATAATGCCAATATTATGAATCTAGTTTTTAATTTTTAAACCTATTATCCAACCAAACCTAGGATGTACTAATTTCTGGTTGATCCGAGGACCTCCAATACATCTACATAAAATCCTATGATCACTTACATTTTCTATAATAATGAATGTTTTTATACCTCATTTTTTCATTTCCAAAATTATCTAACTATGTGGAATGGTCTGAAATGGAATTGGTGAGGTGGCTTACTAATTCCAATACAAATGAGTCCAACCCATTACAATTCGTGATACACCTATCTGTATGAATTCAAACCCTTCCATTTCATTTTTTGTTATCACAACTTATGTCTTTACTCTATAAAAACCTCTTATCCACCTAGTCTTTTGAGTACATGAATTAATTGAATTCATGCATGGATTGATTAGATAAGGTAATTCCTCTTCAAATTTGAAAGTCATTTGTGATGGTGTTAAAATCCCCCACTGATAAACCATGGGGATCCACTAGTTAGAAATAAGGATAATAGTTTATATGGATCCAATAAATTAGTAGAGTTTCATTTCGTGTACACTAAACAAAATAAAATAAAATCATTACTTCTTATATTGTTTTGGGGGTGATATTCTATTAGTAATAATTTATGTTTTCCACTGAAATTTATTTCCTCCAAAAAGTACAAATATAGTTATTATAAGTGCCTACATAAATAAAATATGTAAATAAACCCTCCTAGAAAACAAAATAATATGATAAAAGACATTTTATATTATAAATCTATGATTAAGGATGCATGATGATGCCTCAACTCATTGGAATGAAAAAATGTACTTTACCCATTCTCTCAAACCTTGAGGATTCCATATGACAATGGATACCATTAAACTATATTTACACTAGCCAAATGGCATGGAGATAATAAATTAAAAGATAATATTATTGAATCTTCTCCAAAATTGTTGGGAGTATTGCATCTAATATCTATTATTGAAGACAAAAATTTTGATTTACTATTATTCCATCCACTAAAAGTCATGTGGACGTAACCTATGATATCATCCTATTTAAACAATGTATTTCAATAGAGAACATGTTTCTTATTCAGCCTAAAATTCAATAGAAATCTCTATGAAAATATAGATTTACTTTTGAGTCTCTCTAGTGAGTTATGGGACGAATGGATCACTTCAGTTACCCCCACCATCATGATTTTTTTCAGAACAATCACAGACAGATCTGACCATGGATATTGAATTATTTCAATAATCCCCATAGGAGAAATATAGAATATGTCTAGAAAATATCCCACATAATGTCTTGATCTTCAATGATACATACAAGACATTACTTTGGATCCAAAAGAATATGCCTAACAGGTCGGATACATGAAAAAACAATCAACCAAACATCACATACAGAAAAATTTCAAGCACATAAGAATACTTTTTACCAATTTAAAATCCCAATCCATTTTAAAATTTGATATAAGAATCGAATGTGGAGATGGATTTAAATATACCCATTTTGAATTCTTCAACTCCTCTAGAAAGCCCCCCCCTGTAAGACAATTCCTTCTCACCCATGGGATCCCTAAAAGATGAACTGATCACCAAGGTCGAAACCATGTGTAAGTGAATTTAATTTATTTGTTGATCTTTAAAATATGTTATTATAATATAGATAAGTAAAATTCAAAAAAAGATAATACAAACCATTTTCCATTGGATCTTCTGAATTTTAATCTCCTTTATTTTCTCCTACATAAAAGGATTTATATCATTTTTCTACTTTTACTTCCACAGTAGGATTGAGGGAACATACCAAAATTTTAGTGAGACTTAATTGTAAAAGAAAGAACCTTTATAAAATAGTTTTCATGGGTTTTTATTTTATTAATTGTCAATGAATATCAATTTGATAATTATATCCCACATCACCCCATTATAATAATTCTAAACATAATATTACATGAGTTATTTCAAAATCCTCCCACTTAACTCATGTTATATTACATTATAATGATTAATATATTCAATTGGTAATTTTTTTTAATTTATATTAATATTGGACCATGTATAAAAAATTCATCATAATTAAGGATAATGTCAACCAATGTTATGGAATTCGATGCAGTACAATTTTGAAATTTTCCCAATCATAAATAAGATAGGATATATATATATATAATTGGAACAAGTATAATATCTTTATTAAACACTTTTATATGTATAATTATTCAATTAATTCATGTTTAATTATCAAAAAAACTAGAAACATGATCAAAACATTTATATGTTCAAGTTTCAACTATAATAATCTTAATAGTCAATACATACAATGAATCTTACTTAGTGAGAATTCCCATAATTTCAGCATGCCCAATAAATGTCTTAGGTGGAAACCCTTTGGTCAAAGGGTCAGCAATAATAATATTTTTTCTAATATATTCAGTTGACACCTAACATTTTCTGAACATCCTCTTTAACTAAATTATACTTCAATTCTATATGTTTAGTACGTTTAAAATATCATTCATTCTCAGAAATGAATATGGTTGCAGTACTTCCACAATAAATTTTCATGGGCCTGGTAATACTGTTAACTATTCCATATCCTTAAATAATGTTCTGAAACCACGTACCTTGAATTTTTTCAATTCATACTAAAAATTCATCTTCCATGGTTGAAGTAGCAATAAATGAATTCTTTTCACTTTTCCATGATATTTCTACTTTTTCTAGAAGCTACACATAACAAAATGGTATCTTTCCTGTATAAAAAAAACTAGAAAATTCTAAATCATAATGTCCAATTACCTCCAGATCATTGGATCTTTTATAAGTTAGAATATGATCCTTTGTTCCTTTCAAATATCCTAAAACTCTCAAAAATATTATTGATGTATGAGTTTTTAGGTAATACGAATAAACCTTGAGTTCTATTATGAAATTCTTCTATTGCATTCACATACTAGGATTCCCCCATGAATGTCATTACAAATATAATATAAAATAATTTATTGGTCTCACATAATAGACCAAGATAAATTGTAGAAAGCAATATGTCATCATCATATAGAAGCAAGAATATTAATTTACTCCCATGGATCATATGATATATACACTGATCAATAATTTTTTCCTTAAATACAAAAGATATAATGGTATAATAAAACCAAATATACCTTTTTTAGGAATTTTTTGTATTTCATATATTGACTTCTTAAAATTACAAACCATGTTCTCCCTTCATTCAATGGAAAACCCCATTAGATGATCTATGTATACATATTCTTCTAATTTTCCAATTAGAAATGCAATTTTTAAATCTAGTTTATGTAAATCTAAATCATATTGAGCTACCAATTCCATAATAACACAAAAGAGTATTCTTAGAAACTAGAGAGAAGGTTTCCTTATAGTTTATACAATATTTTTTACTGAATCCTTTATCAACCAGTCTATCATTATAATGTTCAAGGTTACCAAGAGAGTCATATTTGGTTTCAAAGACCCATTTATATCGAACTCTCTTGTATCCTTTATGAAATTTGATAAGGTACCAAACATTATTTTGTTCCATGGAATTTAACTCACATTTAAAATCATCTAACCATTTATTATAATTATCACACATTATCAATAGATTATATAAAACTGGATCAATATCAATGACAGTATAATTTTCTATTTCATGGAGATATTCCATGAATTTATCCAAAATAGATAAGCTTATTTACCTTTTAGAAAATTCATAACACTATTTCTTGTGGTTCATTAACCATTCCATTATTGTGAATTTAAAAATAATTCTGTTTTTTTTCTTGATATATCTATCACATCCAGTTTTAATAATTCTAAAACTATAGCTAGGACAATAAAATATATACCCCTTTGACTTCTCTGGACAACCAATAAAATTTCCATCGATTTTTCTTACATCAAATTTTCTTTTTTTGGATTATATGCTCTTATTTCTTCCTGAAAACCCCATACACACATGTGTCTTAAACGAGGTTTCCTACTTGTCCAAATATTAAAAAAGGTATTTGAAATTGCTTCTCTAAGAACCCTATTCAATAAATACAAGGATATTTTTAATCATAAATGCACAAAGTTAAGGGTTTATTATAATTACTTTATATACACATAACTATATCCATTAATGTATTATTTTTTACAATAATGTTTTATTACTTATTTTTGTTACACCATTACGTTATGGTGTACCTAGCATAGTCTACTATGCATATATGACTTGACTTTCTTGAAACATTGAAAATTGACTTGGGTTTTTTTCACTTTTATCAAATCTTACACAATATTCACCACCCCAATCAAATCGTATGACCTTCTCATTTCTATCTAATTACCTCTCAACTTCATTTACATACATCTCCCAAGTTAATTATTACTTGGTATTTTTTATTCCAAAAATAAACATATGAATAATGTGAAAAATCATTAATTAAGGTGATGAAGTATTTTTCTTTACCAGAATAATTGATATAAAAAGGTCAACATATATTGTTATATATGATCTCAAGGAGATGAGTAATTCTTATGGAACGTTTCTTTTTGTTTTTAGTTTTTTTTCTTTAATACAATTCACACAAATGTTTTGGTCGATAAATTCCAACTTTGGAATCATTTCAAACCTAATCAATCTATCCAATATTTATTTCGAAATATGACCTAAATTTCTATTCCATAAATTAGTAGAAATTAATTTACTAAACCAAATTTTGTAAAAGACTTTTTATTCAAGATCATAAGTGTTTCAGTATACATATTATCAAGATTTATTTTATATAATCTTTCATATAATAAACCAAAACCAATCATGCTTGTATGCTTAAAAATAAAAAATATACATCCCATAAAATCAAAAAAGTATCTTTTAGAATCATGTTTTGATAAAGAAACCAAGTTACTAGATATAATACGTACATAAAATTTTTCACATATTTCCAAACTATATCCATTATCATGTATTAAATGATAAGTCTCAAAAACATCAATTCGAACCTTCAATATATTCCCCATGAAGATGAACTATTTAGGTTGGGTTGTGATTTGGGTTAAACAAATCGCCTCATCTTATTAGAAAAATGATTCATACAATAAGAATAAACAAAAAAATTTATTATTTGGAACTTGAAATATTTTGTATTCATAACATGTATAAACAATTTTATTTCCTTTATTTTCAAACCAAGCCTTATGTTTCAGAAAATACCTCTAGAAATTTAAAACATTCACACAGAAATAGAATTTTCATTATTTTCATTATTCTAGTTCTTTCTAGAGGTCTCATTAACCTTCAATGGTATCTTTCCTTTACCCTGATACTTTATACCATGCTTCATTCCCAATTGATTATGTATATAGAGTACATAGTGAATTCATTGACTCTTTAAATGTGTTTCATCATGAACAAGAATAAAATGAAATTTAGGAACACTCCATTTATCTTTCATGGGGTTTTCGTTCATTTTGAATGGTCCTTACTCAGACTGTAACGAGTTTTGGAAAAATATTACAAGGAAACTTTCATCCACATCCATTCATAAGTAGTTAAGTCTTGCAAAAATATTTTTCCTTTCAATGACATGATCATGCACAGTTTTAGAACAATAAAAAATCTTGGTGTTTAATGTAATCCTTAGTTTCCCATCAAAATATTCGTCAATATTTTGAGATTCTACTCCCACAAATATCATAAATTCTTTAGCACTTTTAATATTTAGAAGACTTGAAATTATGTTACTTGTTATTCTCATTCGCATGAACATAAAACTTAATCAATTCGATCTTTCCCAAGATTTATAATATACATTATCATTATTGCTACTACAATCTGTTATAGAAGATGGTTCTCTATATAGTGTGTTAAATGAAGATCCAATATTCCAAGTTGAAATCAGATTCTCTCACTCCAATAATTGAAATTTAATCCATTAAAGATTGGAACAGTTGATTTCTCTAAGTGAAATGATGACGAAAATCTAACTATAATAAATACATGATTAAAAACAATTGTTTGGAAAAATAATAATACATTGATTCATAAAAATTACTTAGCATAAATTTGTATTATTGTTCTACTTTGGGCAATACACTAATACACAAACATATATAATACTAATTAAATTGAAATTATTTATAAATAATATATGTATCAATTAGATTTATTTATTATCTTTTGTTATATAAATAAATATCATTGTGAATATATATATTTACAATAATTATATTAATAAATTATTAGAATATGAAAATTTTCTTTTGCAAATTAATAACTAATTCATAATAATAAATTTCAATTACTCAAAAATATCATAATAGTGTACAATTTTTTCAAACAATAAATATCATTTTAAGATAATTTTGTAACTACTTTAACTTTATGATTTGACCACTTTGGTGATTAAAAAATCTCTAGTAGTAATTTTCCAAATATAAAACATCATAAAATAATATAATTATAAATGTAAATAAATTTTAATAAACATAAATCCTATTTTACACTTTCTTTAATTTTTTTCATATAAAACGTAAAACTATAATACTTATTTCAAATAACGTAAAATCAATATTATATTTTTTTATTAAAAAATTTAAAACATTTTGAAATCTAAATTAGAATATATATATATATATATATAACAATGGTTATTATTTTCCCAGTCAAATAATGAGAACCATTTCTTTAACTAAAAATTCATCCCATTTAATATGAAATAATAATAAATAAATAAATAATACCAATTATAAAATCAAGTGGAGGATTTAAAAAAAACACAGTATAATTGATATAAAAATTTCCAAATAAAATATTATATTCACCTGGATATTGAAATTAATTCAAAATATTAATTTTTAATAAATTAGAGATTTTGAAATCTAAACCATGAGAAGAGGCAGAAAATTTGGATTCCAAAAATATGAACTTCATATTTGGAAATAAAACAAATGCACAGAGGATTCATAATTTGAAAATATTAATAATAATTACATAGTCGATTATAAAAAAATTAAATAATGCTGTAAAATAACCAATAATTGATGAAAGAGGTAGCGTATTCTAATTTAATAAAAAAAAAGATAGCATACAAGATTTCTGAATATTATAGCACACACTATAATTATTAATATTTACATTCATTTAATATAAGGTAAAATTACATTTAAAGAAACTCATTTATTTTAGAATGTAATTCATATTTTCAATTATTAATTTAATGCTACAAATAAAAAATTTAATTATGAAAAAATTAAGATTTCATAACCCCTCTCTGATACCACATGTCAGTTAATTTAGTTTATTTGAGGATCACTAAAATTCATGATTATGACATAGATAAGTAAAATTAAAAGGAATATAAGACATACCTCAATCCATTGGATCTTTTTTATTTTAATCTCTTTGATTTTCCACAATTAAAAATATTTCTTCCCATTGTCTACATTATCATCTGCAGCAGAATTGATGTGACGTATTAGAATTTTATTGAGACTCAATTAGAAAGTAAAGGACCATTTTTAATTGGGATAAAATAGTTTTCATGGGTGGTTATTTAATTAACTGTCAAAGACTATCAATTTGACAATTCAATCCCTCATGATCCCATTATAAAAATATTAAAGATAATATTGAAGTAGTTAATCCTGCTCCTTGAACCCCATATTAATTCTCCTAAATATATATAAAGGGTTTCCCTGAATGTGACATTACATGTAAAAGTAGGGAAGGTCCTGATAAATTACTCATTTCCATGATGAAAATTATCCCCTTCCCTAATCAGAAATCTTGCAGGGAGATCTGAATTAAGATCCAATTCCACATAGATTCAAGGGATTGATGTTGACTATAAGAACCAGGTATTTTCATCTGAGTATAGTTAATGACCCAGAACATTTTCCATATATTGATGGATGGAAAGGTTATTGAGGTGAAGTGGTAGACAAAGAAGCCTCACCTAAACTATATCTCTTCTTGATTATCTTCTATAGTGTGCATCCCAAGACCATCTTGAAAGTGAAAATATCTAATCCTGAAACAAAAATCAGACATGGACCATGACTTAATCAATTCATCCCTTGAAAATAAATTAAGTGCATTGTGTTGAATTTGTTGTCAATGAGGCATGTTGTTGTCAAGGAATGAATGGATGGATGTCAAGGCGTTTCAATATGTGAATGAAAAAGGATGTGATGGTGATGGTGATGAAGGAGAATGGCCATGGTACTAAGATGAATGTCACTTAGGAGATTCACTAAGTGACATAGGAGATGTTGTGGTTGAAACATTCTCTATGTAACATCAGACGATTGTTGAACTGGTCTTTAAGTTCAAAGAACTTGTATCCTGATGATACAAAGTCACAACAATGTTTGAAGACCATGCATTGTATTGACAATGCATGAGGAGATGAAGATGATCCATCCACAACTACTGAGTGGATGAAGTGGATTAAAGATGTCCATGCACTATCTCCTAGTGCATGTGAATTTGAAGAAGATCCAATTTGATCTCTGATTAGATCATTGAAGAACATTGAAGAACCTATTTGATTAAGGAGCTCGGTTGATGAAGAAGACCCCTCAGGAATTCCACATTCTATGTATTGAGTATATGTTTAGGATATTGATGGAATTCTTAAGAAGAAGATGAGAAGAAATGAAGAAGAAGAAATGGCTTGAATGGCACTTGGCATTTGGCTTATACTCATAGGACAACTTTGTATTTGACAAAGTCCTTATTCATGCCTTTGCCAAAAAATATGGCCAGCCATGGACACCTTGAGGGTTCAACCCCAAGGCATGGGCGCTAGCACCACACACATGGGGGAACCCGTGGGGCGAGCCCAGGGCGGCAGGACGCACCCAAGACACCGCATAGGCGTCTGGGGCACGCCCGGAGGAGCGCGGTAGGGGCGCATGAGCGCACCCGCGAGTGTCAGGCAGTGCATGGTGGGTGTTAGGAGCGCGCCCGCAGGAGGCATGAGTGGGCGCAGAGCGCGCCCGCAGAGAGAACACAGTGCGGGGAGGCACCGTGGAGGGAGAAGTTCAACTGAGCGTTGGAAGGGAGCGGATGTTTGATAAACCGCGTGGAAACCGGCCTTCGTTTCGATGTGGGACGCGGGATTTTGCCGCGGAGAGAATCCTGGTCGTCCGTCTCATCGCGCGTTCGATCTCCGCCGCTCATTGCATCTTGCCGCTCGAGATCTAATTGCGGCCGTCCAAAGATCTGATCCAACGGCCTGCGAGGTGTCTCCTTCCTTGAGCCATGCCGAGGCCTCCCCGAGCATTCCCGCAGCCACCAATAAACCAGGCGCCCTCCGAGCAAGCCAAATCAAGTTTCCGACCACCTCCGAACAAACCGAAGGCTCCATTGAGCTCGTCTCGCCCTTACGAACACGACCATGCATAAAAAGTGGCTTGCATGCAATATATGGAGAAATTGGAGTTCGGCCGAAGCAACCGGAGGTGCGAGGCCCATGTGTTTGTGCTCAAATGTTTAAACAGAGGCCATGCATGCGTATGCATGCTCTTGCACGTGGAGGAAACCGAAGAAGAAGGAATCCTGCGGAGAACAGAAAAGAAAAACGTGATTTGCGGCTTGTGTTCAAAGATTTTTAAAGAACCGAAAATCTCGGTGAATTGAGATTTATCCAGCGGAAGATTGGGCATTCTTTTGCCTATAAAAATGAGGCCTAGCCCTCGAGGAGAGTTTTCTGATGAACCAGAAAGAAGTCCCGTGAGTGTGCCTCGGTGCCTTGCGAAGTATTATTCGCGCAACTCAATTGCGCGACGAAGCCCCGTGCACACTTGCGCGGTGAGGTCCCTTGCGCGCACCCTGCGCGGCAGGAAGAAGGTTACTTGCGCTCCCCACGGTGGTAGCACTTGCGCGCCCCACGGCAGGAGGAGCTTGCGCGCCGTTTGTGCCTTGTTCACTTGTGCGTCTGGAGAAAAGGAGAAGAGGCCGCTTGACCCTTGCGCGCCACCTAACTTGCACCTTGAGGACTTGCGCGCCTCCTTTGAGATCAAGTGAAGAAGACCACCTACGGACAGTGGGTGTGTGCCAAGTGAGGAGAAGGCCCTACGGGCAGTAGCTTGTGCAAAGAGGGTGAACCCAAGGCATAGTGTCTTTGTGTGCAAATTGAACAAGTGAAGCCCGTAGCCTTGTGGTTGTGCACACTTGAAGATTAAAAGATAAAAACAAAGTGGGTGTGCAAAGTGGAAGAGTACAAGAAGGGAAGAAGGCCATAGGCATTTGTGTGTGCAAAAGAACTAAAAGGCCGAACCTAGTGTGTGTGCACTAAGTGAAGTGAACACACTTAGAAGAAGGAAGAAAGAGGAGACCCTCACACTAAAGTAGAACACACAATCTAAGTGTGTAGACAAATTGAATAAAGTGTGTGAAGTTTGAGAAGTTAGTGTGTGCTTAAAGTGTTACACCCTTTGTGGGTCTACTGCACCATGAAGAGGAAAGGGGAAGTGCATGCTTGCTTGCATGCACGTGCACACGTAAACAAGTCAAATCTGCTTGTGTGCATTTGAGTTGTCCAAGACCAGGAGTTCTTGAAGAGTTTTGAGAAGCCATGCAATCAGTGCATGAGGATGCAGAGATACCATGCACTCAGTGCATGAAGTTGAAGTGATGTGAGACTGGACCAGACTAAAGTTAAAGACATCAGTTGTCTGAGTATTCAGTAATTGAGAAGAGCCCGATCAACAGAAGTGATCAGAAGTTGCTGAGAAAGACCAACAGACCTTTTCAGAGGTTGTTGAAGTTTCTTGAAGAGAGAGGTCGGGTCATCCTTAGAAGAAGGTGATAAAACCCGAGCAAGACGAGAAGACCTGATCAACTCAAGTGATCAGAGGTACAGAGCAGGGCCAGCAGTCTTTATCCCAGGCTGCTGAAGATAATTGAAGAGCTGAACAAGAAGAAGAGCTACTCATGTGACTCGAGGAGCCAGGAGAAGCCCCCTGTGAGACTCAGGGTGGAAGAAGTCTTCAGTGGGATTCTGGAGCAGGCCAGTGGGACTCTGGTAACACTGTGGGACGCAGTATAAAGACCCTCCTGTGGGACTCAGGAGAGATACAGTGGGATGCTGTATCGACCATTGTAATACTAACAGATTATAATGGAAGAAACCATGTTGGGGTGTATAACCAGCATGGCAAGGACGTAGGCCTTTGGTGCTGAACCTTGTAAATCCTTATGTCCTGTGCCTTTATATTTACTTCATCATTCGAGGAAAGGTGAGAGATAAAAGAAGAGTGGATCGAGGCTTTAACCAGCCATAGAGGTTTAATTGATTAAGAATCAATTAGTAAAAAGTTTTAAGGGATCACTGATTCACCCCCTCCCCCTCTCAGTGATTCAAACTGATCTGGGCACTTCAATTAGTATCAGAGAGAAGGTTACCTCTAAAATATCCAAGGGAGTCTTTATGGAGTGCAGATTTGAGGAAATGAGTAACCGGCCTCAAATGGAGATATCTTCCAAGACTCAGAAAAATAGA
This sequence comes from Viscum album, assembly GCA_963277665.1. Lineage (NCBI taxonomy): Eukaryota > Viridiplantae > Streptophyta > Magnoliopsida > Santalales > Viscaceae > Viscum > Viscum album. The sequence goes on along the minus strand of OY728158.1, from coordinate 433,087,453 downwards.
AAGAAGAAACAGGCAAAGAAGATGAAGAAGAAGGTTGTTGAAATCAAGGAAACTCCTTCTATGGAAAGAAATGTGAAAGTCACATCAGATGACGATTCCTTTTATCATTCTTCTGATGAAGCCTGCTCTAGCTGTGATGAAGATGGAAGGAACAATGATCTTCTAAATGAAATCAAATATCTTCAGAAGACAGTCCCCAAGGAAGTGGCAATGTGTATAGCTACAGGCCTCCTTGATCTTCAAGAAGAAAAATTACAGCTAGAAGATGAAGCCAATTCTTTGGAAGTCCAATTGGCAAAAAGGGTTGGCATAACCAACACTCTCAGAAAGCTGGTGAAGCTAAAGATGAAGCCGTTTCTCTTTGAAATGAAAGATATGAAGACACTGCTGAAGAATTGCAAAGAATCCTCTCTGAGAAAGAATTCTTTATGATAATGGTCAAAGAAGTTTTCCATGCACTGGAAAAATTGCACAGAGTTTCAATGGTTGTCAAAGATGCTCAACTAGAAGACAAAGTCAAAAGGGTGAAGGAGCTTGACAACTCATTGCGTGAAATAAAGAAGGTTCTTGATGACCAGATGGAATAGCTGAAACAGAATTGGGAAGGTAGGCTAAGATTGGTTGAGGATGAGAAGAACTCCCTCAACATGAAATGCTTTGAACTGGAGGTGATATTGAAAAATCTGCAATCACCCAAAGCTGAAGCCTCCCAGTCAGCTGAAAGTAGAAATGTTGCTACTCAAGTATGCATTGAGGAGGATGATTCTAAAAGAAAGACATCATCTAATAAAAGGGCAACAACTTCTAAAAAGAAGGTACCATCCATACCATCTTGTACTCATGCTTCTAAAAGTGTTTCTACTAAAAGTGCAGGATGGAAGAATGAATCCAAACAAGTATGGATGAAGACAGTGAAGAAATAATGCTCTCCTGAAACAATAGAACAATTCAATACAAGTATCCTACAATCAGAAGGAATCAAAAAGTCAAGATTTTTGGGTCAGTGTTGGTGTTGTAATAAGTATGGGCACTGTGCAAAGGATTGTTGGTACAATCCACTGAATGTAAAAGCACAAAGGAAGCCCATTCCAAGGGGGAGCAAGCCAGAGGAAAAGAAGCCGCATTCACAGGTCCAGAGACATCTGTTTACTGCAAATAGATTTGGATTACTTGACAACATCTGGGATGATTGCAAAAGTGGTCAAAAAGATACATGTCAATCTCCAACTGTATCCAGAGCTAAAAAGAAGAAAAGATCACAGAACCTGGCTCAGAAAGAATCCTTGGGAAGCAAACAGAAGAGAGGTGACAATGCTCCCAAGAAGATGTTGAAAAAGGAAGAGAAGTCCTTGGAGTCTAAATCCAAGAAGGGTGATGCATCCAGAAGGACCACCAAGAAAACATGCTTCTACTGTGGAAAGAAAGGACACACCATGGATCTTTTCGAACAAGCCATGGAACTGAATAGAAGCAGACTGGACTCAAACAGACAATCAATCCAGAAGAATCAGAAGGGATTGATTGAAAACAAGTTGCCTAAGAAAGGTAGCTTGACAGCATCAAAAGAACCATGTGGAACTTCTAGAACTGAGGCCATACTTCCAAATGACTTACTAGTCATATGGCCAAATCAGTTGCAACTTGCCAAAGATCTGCAAAGAGCTGAAGATGAAGTTCTGGCAATTGCTAAGGCAAAAGGGAAGAAAAAGATTTCACATGAAGATGTATTGAGATCCACACCAGCACAAACATCATTGAAGATCAAATGTGTAAGTGTGAAGAATGGTGAAAATGGGACATCTCGGTTGAGAGAATCTTATCAACCTTGTTGTTCACACTGATGAACCAAGGAGGTTCCATCTTATTCCCTTATACTTCTGGTATTTACATGTTCTAACATTGCATGGAATTGAAGATGATGATCATTCTCAGCTGGACGATGGTTTGGAAGGAATGGAGTGCACCCCTTGAGGGGGATCCTATCTGGAGAAGATGATATTTTGGGATTTAATATCATCTTGAGAAAAGTGAAGGTATTCCAATCATACTTTCATCCCTTGTTTCTTAATTGTATTCATCATGAAAATTAAGGGGGAGTATTGATTGAAGGCAAATGGTTGAAAGGGGGAGCTTTATCTTTGCACTTGAACATTCTAATGAGTTTTGTGGAGTATGTGTAGGATTTGGCAATTCATTGTTATATTTGAAAAATTTCAAGCCCCTTGAAGCATGATCTCACATGTTTTGTGAATGTTGGACATCATTGAATACCTTGGTTACATCACTCTTTTTTTCTACACCGGGTTAGCCCAAGTAGACTTAGAGTTGATTTACTAAAGGTTCTTTGCTAAAGAGAACATGTGACATCATCCCTCTCTCAGTGTTTTTCAAGAAAATACTTTTCAAAGGGAGGAAGAGATTTTTGAAAGAGAACCACACCACACCTTTGCATTTGATTGCCAATAAGAGGGAGAAAATATTGGCACACATATTGAACCATTTATATGTGCTCTAGTGTATTGCCAACAAATACAAAGGGGGAGATTGAAGTGCATTGTGTTGCATTTGTTGTCAATGAGGCATGTTGTTGTTAAGGAATGAATGGATGGATGTCAAGGCGTTTCAATATGTGAATTACAAAGGATGTGATGGTGATGGTGATGAAGGACAATGGCCATGGTACTAAGATGCATGTCACTTAAGAGATTCACTAAGTGACATAGGAGATGTTGTGGTTGAAACATTCTCTATGTAACATTAGACGATTGTTGAACTGGTCTTTAAGTTCAAAGAACTTTTATCCTGATGATACAAAGTCACAACAATGTTTGAAGACCATGCATTGTATTGACAATTCATGAGGAGATGAAGATGATCCATCCACAACTACTGAGTGGATGAAGTGGATTAAAGATGTCCATGCACTATCTCCTAGTGCATGTGAATTTGAAGAAGATCCAATTTGATCTCTGATTAGATCATTGAAGAACATTGAAGAACCTATTTGATTAAGGAGCTCGGTTGATGAAGAAGACCCTTCGGGAATTCCACATTCTATGTATTGAGTATATGTTGAGGAGATTGATGGAATTCTTAAGAAGAAGATGAGAAGAAATGAAGAAGAAGAAATGGCATGAATGGCACTTGGCATTTGGCTTATACTCATAGGAGAACTTTGTATTTGACAAATTCCTTATTCATGCCTTTGCCAAAAAATATGGCCAGCCATGGACACCTTGAGGGTTCAACCCCAAGGCATGGGCGCTAGCACCACACACATGGGGGAACCCGTGGGGCGAGCCCAGGGCGGCAGGACGCACCCAAGACACCGCATAGGCGTCTGGGGCACGCCCGGAGGAGCGCGGTAGGGGCGTATGAGCGCACCCGCGAGTGTCAGGCAGTGCATGGTGGGCGCTAGGAGCGCGCCCGCAGGAGGCGTGAGTGGGCGCAGAGCGCACCCGCAGAGAGAACACGGTGCGGGGCGGCACCGTGGAGGGAGAAGTTCAACTGAGCGTTGGAAGGGAGCGGATGTTTGATAAACCATGTGGAAACCTGCCTTTGTTTCGATGTGGGACGCGGGATTTTGCCGCGGAGCGAATCCTGGCCGTCCGTCTCATCGCGCGTTCGATCTCCGCCGCTCATCGCATCTTGCCGCTCGAGATCTAATCGCGGCCGTCCAAAGATCTGATCCAACGGCCTGCGAGGTGTCTCCTTCCTTGAGCCATGCCGAGGCCTCCCCGAGCATTCCTGCAGCCACCAACGAACCAAGCGCCCTCCGAGCAAGCCAAATCGAGTTTCCGGCCACCTCCGAACAAACCGGAGGCTCCATTGAGCTCGTCTCGCCCTTACGAACACGACCATGCATAAAAAGTGGCTTGCATGCAATATATGGAGAAATTGGAGTTCGGCCGAAGCAACCGGAGGTGAGAGGCCCATGTGTTTGTGCTCAAATGTTTAAACAGAGGCCATGCATGCGTATGCATGCTCTTGCACGTGAAGGAAATCGATGAAGAAGGAATCCCGCGGATAACAGAAAAGAAAAACGTGATTTGCGGCTTGTGTTCAAATATTTTTAAAGAACCAAAAATCCTGGTGATTTGAGATTTATCCCGCGGAAGATTGGGTATTCTTTTGCCTATAAAAATGAGACCTAGCCCTCGAGGAGAGTTTGCTGATGAACCAGAAAGAAGTCCCGTGAGTGTGCCTCGGTGCCTCGCGAAGTATTATCCGCGCAACTCAATTGCGCGACGAAGCCCCGTGCACACTTGAGCGGTGAGGTCCCTTGCGTGCACCCTGTTCGGCAAGAAGAAGGTTACTTGCACTCCCCACGGTGGCAGCACTTGCGCGCCCCACGGCAGGAGGAGCTTGTGCACCGTTTGTGCCTTGTGCACTTGTGCGTCGGAAGAAAAGGAGAAGAGGCCGCTTGACCCTTGCGCACCACCTGACTTGCACCTTGAGGACTTGCGCGACTCCTTTGAGATCAAGTGAAGAAGACCACCTACGGACAGTGGGTGTGTGCCAAGTGAGGAGAAGGCCCTACGGGCAGTAGCTTGCGCAAAGAGGGTGAACCCAAGGCTTAGTGTCTTTGTGTGCAAATTGAACAAGTGAAGCCCGTAGCCTTGTGGTTGTGCACACTTGAAGATTAAAAGAGAAAAACAAAGTGGGTGTGCAAAGTGGAAGAGTACAAGAAGGGAAGAAGGCCATAGGCATTTATGTGTGCAAAAGAACTAAAAGGCCGAACCTAGTGTGTGTGCACTAAGTGAAGTGAACACACTTCGATGAAGGAAGAAAGAGGAGACCCTCACACTAAAGTAGAACACACAATCTATGTGTGTAGACAAATTGAATAAAGTGTGTGAAGTTTGAGAAGTTGGTGTGTGCTTAAAGGGTTACACCCTTTGTGGGTCTACTGCACCAAGAAGAGGAAAGGGGAAGTGCATGCTTGCATGCATGCACGTGCACACGTAAACAAGTCAAATCTGCTTGTGTGCATTTGAGTTGTCCAAGACCAGGAGTTCTTGAAGAGTTTTGAGAAGCCTTGCAATCAGTGCATGAGGATGCAGAGATACCATGCACTCAGTGCATGAAGTTGAAGTGATGTGAGACTGGACCAGACTAAAGTTAAAGACATCAGTTGTCTGAGTATTCAGTAATTGAGAAGAGCCTGATCAATAGAAGTGATCAGAAGTTGCTGAGCAAGACCAACAGACCTTTTCAGAGGTTGTTGAAGTTTCTTGAAGAGAGAGGTCGGGTCATCCTTAGAAGAAGGTGATAAATCCCGAGCAAGACGAGAAGACCTGATCAACTCAAGTGATCAGAGGTACAGAGCAAGGCCAGTAGTCTTTATCCCAGGCTGCTGAAGATACTTGAAGAGCTGAACAAGAAGAAGAGCTACTCGTGTGACTCGAGGAGCCAGGAGAAGCCCCCTGTGAGACTCAGGGTGGAAGAAGTCTTCAGTGGGATTCTGGAGCAGGCCAGTGGGACTCTGGTAACACTGTGGGACGCAGTATAAAGACCCTCCTATGGGACTTAGGTGAGATACAGTGGGATGCTGTATCGACCATTGTAATACTAACAGATTATAATGGAAGAAACCATGTTGGGGTGTATAACCAACATGTCAAGGACGTAGGCCTTTGGTGCTGAACCTTGTAAATCCTTGTGTCCTGTTCCTTTATATTTACTGCATCATTCGAGGAAAGGTGAGAGATACAAGAAGAGTGGATCGAGGATTTAACCAGCCATAGAGGTTTAATTGATTAAGAATCAATTAGTAAAAAGTTTTAAGGGATCACTGATTCACCCCCTCCCCCTCTCAGTGATTCACACTGATCTGGGCACTTCAATAAATGAATACAAAAATATGATATAGATAGTTCTGAGGATTTTACTAGCTCATGAAGACCCAAAGAGTTCAAAAAATATCATAAAAACAATAGTGGTTGATTCTCATGTTGGAATCAATCCCCTAGAGAAATCATCTGAAATTCTATGACAACACTATGTTTATCCACCAATAGATCAACCATAGGATATCCATCAACCCTACTAGATAATCTGGGAGAAATTTAAATCACCAGATTGGAGGATCAAACCACCATGGAGGCCATAGTAAACCTTCCTATAAAGGCATCTTCTAAGGACTTATCCCCGGAAGAAATCAGAGTTCCCGAAGAACATCCAAAATCTGGAAAAGGAGGCTTCATCATAAAAAGGTAGTTAGAAGGAGATTAATCATAAGGAAGAGAAGCACCAAGACCGAGCTACATGGATTCCATCCTCCACATCAGTTTCTAAAAATCTCAACATATATCCCTTTATAATTATAAATTATACAAATATATTCAACCACAATTTCACGGCATGTTAAAATGACTTGAATATTTTAGAATCCTTAAACACCCCATTTTCATAAATCAAGGAAATAATTTAAAAATATTATAAGAATCATTGAAATCATTTGTAATATTAAAACACATCATTAAAATTTTTAAATGAATTTGTAGAGGAATGATGCGATGTTTAACAAAACCTTAGTCTAAGTATTTGAATGAAAACAAGTTGAACTCTATTTCTAAAGCAAGAAATCATTTTTGTTGAAAAATAATATTTTGAAACATTATTTTTCTTTAATAAACTCCATTAATATATGTAATACTATTGTTAAATAAAAAAAATATTACATTAAAATTAGGAAAATATGGTTTGTGAATTTTATGATTTGTTATTGAAAAAATACATTAACTTGGTGTTATGGAAGTGAAACACACATTAACATTATATTAGAGGACTTTAAGAACCTATCACATAACCTATTAATAAAAAAAATGATTTATCACTACACCCCCACCTTGGGGTTTAACAAATTGAAACCTCATAATTATAGACAGATGATGGAGGAAAACCAAATAAAATAGAAATTAATATCCATATCTATGGATATCCTACCATTAAAATTTGGGAAAACATCTAAAATTTTCAATGCACAAGTATAAATTTGATTAAATCTTTTTTTCCAAGGGTGGGTTTTCTCATCTGGGTAATATGCCGAGGAGAATGAAGTGGGTGGGACACAACTTATTTAAAAAATGGAGTTGTATAATTTTAAAATTTTAAATTTGAAATAATTCAGAAATATGAATGGTTTAGTCTCATGGTTGGCTTAATCATGTTGCAATTGTGCACCTCCAACATGATTATTCGGGCACTTACAAATGAAATCCACGAGATTGTACTAATAGAGTGGAAACTGTGATCTTAGCTTGGAATATAATTATTGTTCTTGTGCACAGTTTTAGAAATGTTAGTTATAATATTGTGTGAATTACGAAATATGCACTACATTAATAATATTTATAAATTTAAAATATATTCTTACAAGATTAATAGATAAAATACATGGACAAAAAAATAGTAGGGGAAAATGATTCCAAGTGTGAAAAGTATATTCTATGAAGTGTATAAAAATATAAATTGTACTATTACCTATTTCTATATTTAAAATTTTAATCTTCTTATACTTTTTTTCTTCAAAATCTATAATGGATCAAATGAGATTAAATGATAATATCACCAGAATTTTTGCACAGTATAGCCCAAATCACTTTCCTATTCACCACATGTAGGGGAAAAGCACTAGGGTCTCATACAAGGAAACATGAAAATGATTTCACCCTTAATAAAAATAATTTATGACATATAAGAAATCATAATATTAAAATACGTATCTAAAATATGTCATATTTCAAAAATAAATAGTACATTTAGGTAACATCTGACATAAAAAATAGGTTCTATATAAGTAAATAAAAATATCATCAATATTGAACTAGTAGAAATACGTCGGTCAATCCCCTAACGACTATATGTTACCACCATTCCAACCCAATATATGGCTATATGTTCTAGTAGATATTTCCTTTACATAATTATCTTAGCTTACCTATATCAAATAAAATGAAGAATAATTTTTCTTGCAGGAAAAAGTAGGTTGTGGCCCCTAAATCATAGTAGGATACCACCAATCAAATCAAATAATCTCTATCCACAAGAATCCATTAGTTCCCATGTAAAATAGATTTATATAACAATTCCAGAAGAAATAATGTTCCCATATAAAATCATGCTTTGGTTTTATTTTAAAATAGATGAGATATTCAAATGACTTAAGAATCAAGATACAAACTATATCCATGAGGAATTAGAAAATGAATAAAATATGTATTAATCATTTACATCCATACAAAAATGGAATTTAAGAATATCAAATAAACATATATGTAATGTATCCAAAAAACACTAAGGTGAAATCCATGACATGAGTGTCTAAAAAGCTAAGTGAATGAAAGGAAAACTAGTTGGAATAGGTGAATCTAAAATGCCTAGAACCTTAACCCCTTATTAATTATACCCACTTGTAATAATATCATTATGGGGAACTATATTAATATATATTACTCCACTAAGTCTCACATAAGTTTATTTTTGACTCATACCACAAAGTAAGACAATGTATTATTTATCCTTATTAATCATTAAGAAATCTAATCCTAAATTTATTCATAATTATACTAGAAAAATCATTTCCATTTTTATGTATGAAAAAACCTTTTTCAAAAATGTTAAATGAGGAAATTCAATGTTCAAATAATGTGGATCAAAATGTTTTCCAACAAAAAAACATCTTTAGATAACATTTATATATATATATAATATTTCAAATTAACCTCGCATGGATTTCAAATATCAACTTCATGAATCAAAACCAACCAAATTTATAAGATCACAAATCATTAAAAGGGATATAGAGTCAGATAAAGAAACCTACCTCACTAAAAGAGATAACTAAGTATCCTTTTAAACCGTCAATGGTTAATGAATAAATTCAGTCCTCAAAAAACAAGATACATGAGAAACACCATAAATTCCACATAAAACCCACTAGATTTAGAAATTGTAACGCAATTGGGATCTAATGAATCTATATGAAGATAAATGAAAGGAAGATCGTGATAAAGATTTAAAAACCATTGGGAAATATGATACACCAATAATAGATCACCCAAAATTAATCCAAGATCCCTAATGATTCAATTTGATAGTATTATATAGAATCATAGATGATATAGTTAAATATAATGTCACATTGGAAGGAGATTAGAGATCAAAATGTCGTAGGGAATTATGGAAATTTATCAAATTTTTGAAATTATAATTGGGTTGCATGATTAAGTCACACGGTTCAAAACTCTATGCGCTAACAATGTGTCATGCACCATCCATTGAAAATTAAGTATCATGGTATCCTAGGACTTCTCACATGGTTATAAAAACCATGTATAATCATCATGACCAAATACATCCTATTTTATAGAGTTCTTGGAAACATTCACATCTAGGAAAAACATGATAAATCCATGAAAGTAACTACATTAATGTAAAGAGATATATTGAATAGTTAGTTGATAGTTTCTACTAACCATGCACCAAAACTATGTGCATGGTACGTTTCCCCATGAAAATCCAAAAAAGCATTTACTCATAAATCCATAAATCCTATTAAACCTAAAAATAGAATGATGATGATCAAAATTAGATATACCTATGACTCATAGATCATAATAATTCTTCTCTTCCTGAACCTTTCTATATATAAAGAGTCTCAGGTTCACAAAATTGAAAAGAGATAAGGCCATTACTGCATTATCAAGGCCTCATGCTCCCATGTATTGTTGTTGTCACTACCCCACTATCATTTCACTTAAACCAATGAGGTCAACTTGACACACACAACCTTGTACCACAAATCGATTATCGGATTAGAAAATTTATTCAGAATGGTGTAGGGTTTGATTGAAACATCCTCCCACTCAAACCCTATGGGACAGATTCAACTGATAATTCTTGCGATATGGAAAAAGAAATTCATAATGAATAAAAAAATGAGGAGTTATGTTTAATTGATACTATACATTCATGTGTATCTCTACATTTTCAAACACAACAATATAAAGAGTTGTTAACTTATTATGAATCCCAAAAATTCTATTTCTATAATGAGGTGAAACTCCAAAAAACACCCGACCACCTATCTCAAAATCAGATGGATGATTCAACATATCTACCTAGGACATAAAATAACTCTGATATTTTTATCTTTTACACTTCTAGAAACATAGGGTATACCAATGGTTTCAAACGATTTCGGAAATCTATGAAAAGGTTAGTATAGATTATACAAACATTTTTTAAAACTGAAGGCTATAGTGGTGTTGGGATAGCTATATACCAATGATTATTTACTAACCATTTGTATATGGAACTATTTATTAATCTATTCCAATAGTTTAATACCATTGGTATATATTGATAATTTACTTTACACCAATAGTTTGTGAAATATTGGTATAGAGTTTTACCAGTGTATCTAATGAAATTTTTGGTACAGATATGTTTTTTAGATCAATACCATTGGTCTCTAAAAGGTTGGTATTTTTTTCTTCAATTTTAAACATCATCACATAGGTGACTCTCCTTTCTAATTACCTGTAATTGAAAAAAACAAAACAAATGATGAATTTAAAATGACTATAATACAATATAAAATATACATTACAATATATAATACAATGAAATTCTACAAACAATACAATATACAAAATTACCTCCAATTGATAACAAAATGACCTCAAATTGCAATTACATTGAAAATAATACAATATATAGTACATAATTCAAAATGAAACTATGGACCCTTCCACATGAAAGTCAATGAGTAGTGGAATGGATCACACCACTATGTTATTAGAAATATTTTATGGCACTATGAGAGGGTGGTGAGGAGATAACATGGAAGGGTACACTTAGAGGGGTCATAGACATGGGTGGTTTAGGTTGGGAGGGTGGTGCGTTGGGGTGGGTGTCATGGATAAGGATGGGTAGGGTTGTTAAATATCATTGATACCATGTTAAAAAATAAATTTTAGTATATAATTATGTATATAAATAAATATACCATCATAATGTGACCTACCTAATCAGACTTATATTTAGTCACAACAAATCAACAAACATCATATGTCAGTAATATCATTCAAAAATATAACAGATCAATTTATCCCTCATCACCATTACCATCACTATCACCATCTTCATCATCATTCTCTTCATATTTTTCTTCCCTACGACCATCCTTATCCCCATTTCCATCCTAGGTCCCATCCTTATCCTCATCCTCCACCATGGCCTCTTCGGCTCCATTATCCTCAGCCTCATCCTCGGCCTCGGTCTCAGCATCATCCTTATCCTCGACCTCTTCCTCTCCATCGTCACTGCCTAGAAAAACATCATCTCGACCAACACTTGAACTACCACTGAGTGCACTATATCTTGAAAACATCAAAGACATATATTCATCAAAATCTATGCTAAACTCCAGTGGATGTGTTGGACATAAAAAATTCATCAGTTTCATAAATTCAGTGTTTTTTCTAGAAAATCGTTCTTCCACCTATGTGGACATTTTCTTAGTGTATTATTCATGTTACTTAACCTATTCAAACTCAGTGGCACTACAACTAGTATTTAAAGAGGTTCAATACCTTTTTGGGTCTATACTATTCCCAGGTCAGCCGAATACTCTTCCAGGATGCTCATCTCCCAACATCTGATGTAACTGATCATTTTGCCCTAAATTGTAAGGTTCTTAGTCATGAAGGACCTCAAAAGCATAATGTTACAACTATAAATTGATTTTAACATTAAAAATAGATATTATTATTTTAAATCAATAAATTTAAATTAATAATCTTCTATAGTGTTGGTTTGTTAACCGCACATCCATATTTCTACCTTTTAATCAAGGAAGAATGTTTTTCTCGAGGTACATGTCCTAAAATATTCAATACCTACCACAAAATGACATTGAATATAGGAAAATATAATTAAAAATAGGTTTCCAATATTTAATTTCATAACTAAAATTATATGAAAACATTAAAAAATGAATACATTTTGGAGGAAACAATTGAAATTCCAAGTCCTAATGAAAAATTATAAACAATTGTTTTACCGACTTCATCTTATGATCTCACATCATAGTACGTCCCAATGTGTGGGGGTATTTTTCCGCATCAATGTTATTTTTAATTTTTTCTGGATGATTCATAAATATAATTCAATAATTAAAAAGATAGTATTATTGAAAAACGTAAAAATGTTTATTTTCATACCTCAAATGTGATTAATACCATATAATTGATAGTGGTCTAATGAGTAATCATTTTTTGATACCGTTATATCTAAAAATCAACCATGAAAAGAACTACCTCTAACTCTATGCCAACTCTATCACTCCATCCAATATACAACTCATTCTTATATGATCTCCAAATCTCACCTAACTCCTTTAGATGTTCTGGTCATGCACCCTCACCATCGGGGAAATTAAATCGTTGATGACACCAAAATATAAATTCATATAAATAAAAAATTAATATTTCAATAAATATAATTGTTTTTTACACATATCTATACCCAAGCAATGACATTGAATTATTTTTGGCAAAATTCCCCATTAGATTGGGAAGATATGAATGATGTCTACGTATTTTGAAAGCAGAGGCAAAAAACACCGTCATTGCTTTCCTATTTTTTGATCATTTGATTTTATTCGTTTTAGTCCACCATCTACATTGTGTGTCAATTCAACACCTAAGGTATGATTTTTCATCCCCACCCCCACCACCTATCAATGGATGTGTCTATTAAAATAGAGAAATAAATATTTTATCAATACATGTTATAATGAATATTTGTTATGGTGAATAAAATTTTGGGTTATAAATTATACCTGAAATAGTATGCTCATTGGGGGCCACTAGATATTTTGTCTCTGAAGGAAAATCCCCCTATATTGGAGGTGTGGGTCCTCAGGTATGCTCCATGGGAACAGAATATGTTGGAGTATGAGTTAAAGAAGGAATGTAGAAGCCCAAAAAAATAACTAGATGATAAAAAAGATGACATAGATGGTTGAAAAACTCTATAATATAGATGAGTGGGAATCATCATGAGATATGGTAATGATAGGTGAGGATGCTTAGATGTGAAGGGTGGTGAAAACATGGAAGTAATAAATATCCCATGTGTCCCTAATTGCACAGTGTGATCAGAATGTATGTAATATGGTATGTCAGTGGTAGGGGTAGGGTCTAAATGTATACACTGATTAGAGAGCCTATCTGTTGTACCCCCTGGTACCACTAGCCTGAGTACTACGACCACTCCTAGGATTCTAATCGAATAACCGGTGCCTAAGTGGTGGATACTTCATACAAGTTTTAAACCAAATTAGTCACATGACATTATATGTTGTTGATAAATGTGTGTGAATTTGTTTGTGCGTGAAATAAAATACTCTGAACAATCACTAATAGAGGAATTCCCACCTCATCCATTTGATGACGGTTTTCCATCAACTTTCTTCCACTATGCACCTCATACAGTTTCATTTCCTTCATTTGAAAACAAATATTAAATTAATTAGAAAAGGATAACAATTGTTTAACTAAAAACACAATAAATTTGAGACATCACATATTTGTGTTAGGTCATTTGGTTCATATTTTTGATTAGTTAATTTAGTTATTTTTTGGGTTTGGACATTATTTTCATTTGTTTTGATTTTTATATCAATAATTTTAGTATATCCAAGACAATTAATCTATTTTTTGTTATAATTTAATTTTTTTAGTTTTTCTGGTTTGGTAGGTCTAACTAAAATTCAATTCAATATTAATAAATTAAACTCAAAGAAAACATCAACTAGTAAAAAATGAAAATTATCATGAAGGACTAGCTAGATAAGAAATATTTGAAATCAATATAAAATCATTTTATATAGTAAAAACCTCAATAACTCAAATCGAGCTAAACCAACTGAACTGAAAACACAGACAAATGCTTCTATATATTTCTCATCACAACTTCTGGTTCAAAATCAATTCTAACAATTGAAATATTTGAGTCATAATAGGTAACAAATGGTTCAATTCCAGTGGGATAAGGGGTGGTGTTAATTCCATCATCACCATCGACAAAAATATTTCATTGTATTACATCAATAATGACACCAAATTCAGGTCATATTTGAGATTCGACATAAAAATCATGTTTCACCATTGATTCCAATACATCTGATTCATCTATATCTAAAGTTTGAGTAATGTCAATAACTCGAAACCCACAATCATCAATAAAGGTTACCTATCTTTTTATCAAATCAAACCACTCACATTTCATCATAGTGACTCAACCATTAGAGTAATAATAAATTATTATTATTTTCTCAATTACATCATAATATGCTACATTTTAAAAATGAGGTCTTTTATCAGATGCATTGGCATAGTAGTTTGTTGTGGAAGATAGCATAACACCATCATCATTTTTTCTCATGTTTGTTTCTTGTTAAGTGATAATAAATCCATACCAATATTCACAATTGATTTATATTCACGAGCCATGGTATTAGAACCAAAATAAAAAGCTCTTATTCCATCATAGATAGTGTCAGTAAAAAAATCAATACATGAAATAAGAAATAATATTAAACATAATCAAATATTTATTTTATTTATTTATTGCATCAATATTTCAACCACGAATTTCAACAATACAGATAACTCTTTACTATGAAAATTCTCCCTCTTTCGCAAAGATAAAGAAAAATGCTTTCTTTTTATCATTATTTTATGTTCCATATAGATAAAAATAGAAATATTTTAATAAATATGTATAATTAGAAGAGTTGAGAAAGATATAAATTTTCAATTTACATAATTGATGTTGTCATTGAAAAAATTACAATTGAACAACACTATGTGATGTTCCACCTCCAGCTCTTCAAGGATTAATGTTGACAATTTATATGATCGGGGAATTTCTCTTGTTTAAGGATGTGATGAAAAAATAGGTTCAATATTGTCATATTTTTCTTATTAATTTCTCATTTCTATATTTATTCTCATAGTTTGATCACAAAAATATATTGAGCATAAATCCATACATTCTTAAGCTATGAAATAGTTCATGATAGAACCTTCGGGATGATTCACTTTCTAGACATAATATTTCAATTTGAACCAATTTCATTCATTTGGATACATCCAATTAAATGTTATAGTTCCTTCAATATGTATTTTTCTTGGTAGATGGATAGTTAGTTGCAAAATTCTTGTGAACAATGATGGAGGAGAATTTTTTTTAACTCGCACAAAATTAATGGTGTCTCTGAAAACATTTTTGGGCAAAAAAGGCATGGAAAAGAAATTATCACTAAGATATCTAAAAAGTGTGACAAACAAAAAAGTGACACACATACATTTTTGGACAAAAGAATACATATTGCTATTGGAATAAACTCATTCACAAGGACGTGATAATCATGAATCTACCAAGATTTAAACTTAAACTCTCTTATGTTGTCCCATATTGATATATTTGTTGAACATACATCAGGAATTTTAATAGTCTCTATTACATCTTTAATTTATTTTTTCATCAGGTGTCATCACATAAGAATCACATGTAACTTGTTATTTAGTTTCTCTAATACACATAGGATGAAATTTGGGTCTGCTCCCCCATTCCACTAAGTCACGTTGAAATAATAAATCCACTTTTGTAATTCCTTTGAAATTTAGAAGAATAAAAAAGCAACATTACTCATATGTTATTTTCAATGTGCATTACGTCTAAGAAATGATGTAAAAAACTAGTTGAACAATAAGGAAAATCAAATATGATACTCCACTTCTTCCATTTAAAAAAGGTATCATTGGATACATTCTACCTCTTTCTATATTTCATTTTACCCTTCCTAAATGAAAAGCTGAAATATTGAAATTCATTAAAAAAATATATTCTATACATATACTAAGGTGGATTGTTAGCCTCAGTGGTAATGTCAAATCTTCAATGGTTATTTCTATATGGATTTTCCACAGGAAGAATCATCGATGTCACATAAAAATAAATATACAATAATATTTTATTCTTCTTGATTGAGTATTCTTCATACAAACAAGAATTGGTGGTTTTCCCTTCATGCTTCATCCAGTCATCATTGCATAAGCAGGAAAATCAATGATCATCCACATATTTGCCACACACATCTAAAATATTTCATTCGAACATGCAATGTATGTGAACACACCCACATTCCAAAGATGTTTCGACTCTTTTATTAAAGGTTTCATCTATATGTCTATATCATTGTTGGGATTAAAAGGTCCATATATAAATATACTCACGAAAGGGAAATGTTTCATTACACACAACCATGAGTGAAGGTTATAAATGTGTCTGGAAACCAGCCATGTGTTGTTCGAAGTAATTATCTTCCCAAACATAGTAAAAATTTCACATGAAAGACCGAGTCTAACATTAAACAGGTCTGTTGTAACATCAGGGTATTGAACATCAAATATTTTCCATGAAAATCCATCTAAAGGGTGAACTGACTCTTCATTTTTCATATTTCTCTTGGTATCATTTCATCGCATTTTAATTTACATTTCATCATACACGAAAAGATTATGGATGTTGGGGATCAATGTAATGTGCCACATTAATTTATGTGACACACAGTATGGTGTTATATCAGCTTTTGGCTTCCATCTAGATGTTCCACATTTTATATAGTCATTTCTTTCATCAGTTTCCTCCCAAAAAAATCTGAAATCATTTGGGTAAGCATGAATTTTGATTTTTGAAAATCCATGTTCTTCACAAAACATCCATGTTATATAGTGGTTTGAGGGAATATATGCATCATCTAGAATAAATTCCTTCCATAAGGTATAAATATAATCAATAATAGTATTATAAATTCCATACATGATTTTCCTATGAAACAATTTGATTAAAAATTCCATCTTTTTCAATTTACCACATTATCGATATAATATAGTCACCACAACATCATTCAATTTTTTCACTCTGTCAACATCATCATTTTAATTGGACACATCGTGTGTTCCCGTATCTATGTCTTATTAGGTCATCATACTTTCCTTATCATGATGAAGAATAAACAAAAATCAGTCATATATCAAATTCTCCAATACATCCTTCTCAATTGGATCATCATCACTTTGGGATTCCATTTTCTTCCTTATTATGATATCATGCATAATAGTTTGTTTGAAACCCATATTTTGTTATGTGGTAGCTTAAATATTTATGGATCAACCAATATCTTCCAAGAAAATTATAACATGGGAAGTTTATGTGACCACTATCTGAAGAATTATCAAATGAAAAATCTAAAAATCATACCAAATTGTTTTGAAAATTTACTGAGACCCGATCAGTTTCATACATCTAACTTCTATCGATTCTGTAACTAATTTTTAATATGTAATTTCATGAATGTAATTCAACAATATTGAAGTTCAGTCGAAAATATATTTATGAAAATGAGAATTTTTTAATTTATATAAAACCATAACTAACACACTACTCTGTTTGAGAATCATAACATGAAAGAAAACAAAATTATATATATATAAAACAAAATACTATAAATATAAAACAATGATATTTAATAGAAACATGGTTGCTCTAATGGAAAATAATTTTACAAAGAATAATCAGTCTATGATAATTATGAGAAAAAATTTGGCATTAAGACTAAATTTATAGATATCATTTTATTATATAATTAATGAAATATTTATAAAAAATGGTTTCATTTTAGTATTACTTATCATTTTTATTTTTTATAGAGTCTATTATTTAAACGATATCCATCTTCATGTCATGAACTAGAAACATGTAGGTGCTCAACAAAAATGATATTATTCCAGAAAGATTAGTTATTGAAGGGTTGGAAGACTTAAAGGTATACCCAATGTGTTATAATTACATTACTCTAATTCATTCCAATATTTTCACAGGACTCCCAGGTTCCTCAAGGTACACCTAGCCCAGTATACATGCACTGGTCTAAGCTAGAATACCTTTTATGATGTGTCGCTATGTATATTTGTATATATATGTGTGTCTTTGTGTGTGTGTGTATTCATTTATATTCACTATATTTTTTGTAATATATATCCCCATATATTTAAGTATGTAGTACTATTCAAGACCTTAGATCTTAATCTAGTTTCCCTGTATAATAACTAGATTTTCATTATTTAAATAAGTTTCATCATGCCTATCTGTCTCAAAGAAAAAAATGGGAACCAGGATTTAATATCATCATTAATATATAATCTCATATTGAGTATCATAATGAATATAGGATTCCATGCTAATTATTATAAATAACACTGATAGGGTTCTCACCCATCATCTGAATAGAGGGACAGGTAATGTCATTCACTACTAGAAATATGATCTATACCAATGGTTTTGGGAAAATCATGGGTATAGTTCACTAATTTGGACCTATAGAAATGGTTTGGCCAAAACGGTTGGTATTGGTCACTAATTTAGATCTATACCAACGGTTTTGGGTAAACCGTCGGTATAGTTCACTAATTTGGACCTATACCAACGGTTTGACCAAAACCATTGGTATAGGTCCATTAAAGAGACCCTATACCAATGGTTTTGGCTAAACCCTTGGTATATCCCCCCCCATACCAACAGTTTGTCCAAAACCATTGGTATAGGTCCCAAAATCAAATAACCTATTCCAACGGTTTTGAGAACCGTTGGTATAAGTACAAGTATTTTTAATGGAATATTCCTAGAGAGGACATTAAATAAATCAAAATTTAAAATTATTATGATAAGACATATATATTTTTATGAAATTATGTTCACAAAAGTATGTTAGGTTAGTGTTTAGGTCGTTCAACCACAAACGGGAGGTGCGGGGATCCAAACCCACCTGATGATTGTTTTTTTAATTACATATACCAACGGTTTTATGGAACTGTTTGTACAGATTTTCATATTAGTTATACCAACGGTTTTTAAAATCGTTGGTATAGGTCTATACTAATGGTTTTCCAAAAACTATTGGTATAGACCTATCCACACGGCTTACTTGCCCACATCTCTCCAAAGCATTGGTATATGCTATATGAAATGTTTGGAGGTGTATACTAATGGTTTCAAACCGTTGGTATATGGTATTTTTCCAATAGTGATTCCAAGTACACGAATTGGTGTAAAATTTCATGTCAAAAATCCTAGACCAAGGGTATTTAAAATTCTATGTCCACAAAACTAACCAAGTTTACATTATAATAATTCAGTATAATGTAGTCTCACTTTCCATATGATAACTCATTTAAGGAGATGTAACATCCCAGGTAAATAAAGAATATGGAATTTTCATATTTATTAATCATTGTGAATTAAATATTAATAATACTTTAATGAGTATTCTATGTTCGATGACGTATCCAATACGCAACAACGAGTTTCTTTGGAATTTTACGTCACTCACTAATAATATAATAATATTATTTTAAATGGTAGTTAACACCTAGATGTTGTAATAGCAGGAATGAACAAAACTAACTATAAAATGATTATATATGTTTCTTAAATTTTTTCACATTTATCTAATAAATCTTAGAGGCTTAAAATGCGGATTAATCCAATTTTAAGCACATAATACTCTAATATTTTAAAACGATTGTTTTACCTCCTTTTGATGGAAAACCTTTTTTAAATAAAACTTTTGACAATTTTATAAGCTCTATTTTTCAAAATAAACTTATTCTTTAGGATCGGAACATTGAATTTTACTTTGGATAAATTTTTGGTATTTTTCTGACAATGTTCATTTTTTAATAAATAGTGAAAAATATTGCATTTCACTTCAAAACTGTTTTTTCATCTAATTTAATAATATGGATAGATTATCTTTTTAATTTGTTTGAAAGTATAATTAGAATATATTTTTACCATTTAATACAATGTTGGTCATTGTAATTAATTTCACTTTGGAATTGGTCATAAACAAGTGCCAATATTTTGATAGATACTATTTCAAAAAAACCCGCTATTTGTTTTGACAACAGGAATTATTTTGAAATTAATTACTACAATTAATGTTTCTGGAATTTGGTAAAATGGATTCCATATTTGTAATTAGAAGGTTCAAATTATGTAATTAAGACGCTTTTGTTTTTGGACATTATGAATAGTAACGACGGTAATTATCTATAATTATCGTTATTAATTAGTGATCGGATAGTTAAGGGTAATATACTAATATAATAATAATATAAAATGAACCCAAAATGTTTCTTAATGATACTGGTTGTGTCGTGGCCGAAAATGGGATGCCTTGTGCCTAACTTTGGGACCCCATTGAATCAATTTAGTGTGATAGTGACCTTTTATTATTTTTTTTAATGGAAAGTATAACCAAAGTATGTATCACCCAAGTAAAACAATTTTATTTTTGTCAATGTAAATGATATTTTAGACTATAAATAGTCATTGGAAAGCTAAAAATTTTTCCTACATCATGGTATTTTTTTATAATTTTTAAACATTAAATAAATTAATTAATTTATGACAACCATGATGATGCAGTTATTACCTCATTTATGAACGATTTAAATAAAATGAAAAGATAATGTCAAATCTAAGACTTACACTTTCCAAAAACCTATTGTATGGGTGGATTTAGAACCCTTATCACCTTCTCCTCGAAATATATCATTGTGGGACCTTTAAAATCCGAATCTCATTTTAAAATAAAGTAACAATTCATGAATTTCCAAGAGTGGCCCTCCACCATATTATAAAAGGCCCCCACCTCTACCACCATACACACACCTCTCAATCCATTGGCTAGGAAACAATCTTCTCACTTTATCTCTCCACATCACCCTATTCATCATATAATCCTTACATTAGGTAGAAATCTCTTCAAGAAAACCTTTTGGTTTAAACCAAGGGGAGTTACCCGATTAAAAGTTAATGTCTTCTCTTATGTCATTTTGTTTTATTTTAGTTCTCCAACACCCTAAACTCTTTTTAGATCTTTATTTTATAACAAAACTAGTATCTTAAATATACTAGTATGTTTTTATGATATGGATTCGATCTAAAATAACACACACCTCCGTCTAATGGTTAAAAAACATACTGTTTTTATGGATGGTGAATTTCTGCCTCACAAAACGATGATTGTTCAATATTATTTTAAAACCATTCATGGTGGACATTAAGATGTCACTATATTTATATATGATATATATTATCTTTATGTTTTCCTTATGATTCTGTATTTTTCATTTATGTAATGGCTTTATGGTTTCCATTATGGGTAAACTTGATATCTTCATTTTAGGAATTGCGGACTACCGCCCCCTCAAAGTGATTTGAATCGTTAATGCCATATGTGGGACATATAAAGGATGGATTTAATGATATTATATATGATATTATACTGGAATTATAATATACCTTTATATCCTTATTATTTCATTCCATTAAATATGAAATAGAAATGAAAGTAGCGTTCATGCGTACGTACGGCTTACCGACTCCATGAACGGTGCATTTCATTTCTTACCTCTAATGATTATGTAATATTATAAATGCATTTATATAATCGATATATATGATATATATGATATCTACATAATGAATATAATTATGGATATAATGGTTGTTTTACCACATGAACAACTTGTACTTATAAGAAGTTTATTTTTGACTCAAGTACCAATGATCGACAAAACGACCGTTATTAACATAAATAATTACATAATGTTCATAACATGGTAATAAGTGATATAAAAGGAATAATGAACCTGAAAAAGGTTCTTAAGAAAACATAAATTAACTCAAGTTTATTATTCAGGAGATTAAAGAATGATCGAGTCAAGTCGGAAATGAGGTAAGGGACTTCGTCTCAATCTCCTTTCATTGAGGCATATTTTGTTTTATACACAACTTTCTTTTATATGGTTTATAAACCCCTTTTACTTTTACTTTTATTCAAAATGAATATTTTTATATGAATAATTTTACCAAACGACAAAAGGAATGGTTTGTCTTACGTATGCGGCGACAACGACTTCTCCACCGCCATTACCATTATTTGAGTTTCGGCTTCCTCTACAAGCCATAACTTTTTCTAAAATGAAAAATAAATAGCATGTTTTACATTTATTTTATTTTTTTATTGAAAATGGTTTTGATAATTTTATTAATTATATAAATTTGTTGTATTGATATCTTGTGATAGAAATTTTGAAATGTTATGTTTCCTTTATACATGTTTTATGTGATACGACAATGTTATGGTTCTTGGGAATTGTTTATGAAGATGGGTGGTTCCATGATAAACTAAGGGCAAGTGAGCCCGATATAGCTCTCCAATGCTTTGGGTAACTCGAAGGGGTTAAACACTAAGGTTTATCTGAATATTTTTAGGGAATATATAGTGATGGGTATTTCAAACATAACCATGAGGTTTACTCCCTATATAAGAATTTTTTTAATGCCACAAGTCACCTTTATGTCTTATGATATCTATGAGTTATTCATGAATCTTATGATTTCATGATCCATGTTAAATTTCTTATGTTTTATGAGTAAATTATTATTTAATTGATTCTTATGTATAAATAGACCAATGTTTTCATTCTGTATTTTTATATACATTACTGAGCTTTCTATGCTCATCCCTTTTTTTTAAATGTTTTTCACAGGTCAAGGGAAAAGTACATGATGTGATGATAGTGTCGAGGAAGTGTTAAGAAAGAATCCATGTTTTATTTTAAATATGTTTCCTTTGATGGGAAAATGGAATATTTTCTTTTATGTAACCACCTTATTTAAATGTGCAATGCAATGCATGATTTAGGATCTAATTCACTAAAACTCTAAACCAGAAAAGATCCTCAATGTGTATTCTTGTAATAACTCAAGATTAAGTAATGTTTATGGATGGGGCCTTATAGTTTGTATCAGATGTCAGTTTAGACAACTTTATGGATTATGGGTTTTCGATAAACACATGATTAGTCCCTATGTTTATTATTTTTAGTTAAATACTTGTTCTATAACTTTTTTAGATCAAGAAAAGTCTATTACAAATGTAAAGAGGAGGATCTCAAACGACATTCATATCTCTTCCTGATGACATGCTTGCAATAATTATTGTATAGTCATGTTGAGATTATTGTGAAACTTTTTCTAGCATAAAACTCACATGAAATCAGTTATTTGAGATATCAAACACGTCCACAATACCTCGATATCATTGTGGATCAGGGGTTGTATTTAATAAAATACTATATTCACAATATTCTCATATTTTCAAGAAAGGTAAATATTATCAAGGTATTTTCAAATATTTTACCTTATCATGAGATTTTAAAGCATATTATGATTTTGAAAAAGGTACTAAAGAAGTATACCCTTGCTCAACCTATTCATATTTGATATTAAAATATACTCTCTCAACACATGCTTATGGGATTTTAAAAGGACCATTGATTTAATGTTTCAAACCAAATTTGGTCCAACTGTTTTATAAAAATGATGTTTTATCAAATGTTTTGAAATTATATGCCTTAAATGATTATTTTCCAAAACTATTTTTTTGTGAACAACCATATGACCCAAGATGTACAAGGTGTATTTGGATGAAGGAATAAAAAGATTTTGAAGGATCCCTAAATCATTGTGGAAATGCATAGACCTTATACCTACGTGAACAAGATGACGAAGAAACCAAATGGATACCATGATCAAGGTATTATTTTCTTCATTATGGGGATCATCTTATATTATCATATGCTGGTGAAAAAAAGGAAAATATATATAAGAATTCATGAATTAAGATGGTGAGATCACAATGAATTGGGATGAAAATGAGAGGTATAAGGAAACCGTTGAGGTTAAAAAATGATAGGGTTATTTTTGAGTTTTATAAAAAGGGAAACCCATAAGATGGGGGAAAACCCATCGCGTCCATCAAGGACACATAAATCGAACCCACAACTGAAGGGAGATATGGGCGCATTGCCTACCACTAGCCTACGTGAAGTCCCTGGTTAGTATGACTTATTCTTTTTAGGAAAATGATTTTACGGATCAAGAAGAAGTTGATTTTGGGAACTTATGTATTATCAAATGGATATCCTTAGTGTAGGAAAATGATTTGGTGATTAAGTAATAATAGTAATTTTGGAATATGTTCTCTATTTTAAGGAAACAATATATGCCTATAGAAAATAGAATACTTTGATATTTCAATTATGGAGAAATGATGGAATTTTATTTTGGAAGAATCTATGTTTTTATTATGGAATTATATGATTTTGGGTTATCTATGAAAATGACTAACCTATCATGGAGGATTTGCGATTAGGTTAATTAATTTTCAATATGATACTTTAAGAGTAACTGATGTTATTTGGAGATAAATGCTAAGATTTACCTTGGAATACTATGTGATTAAATCCTTTAGAAACTTGGGTTTCGAACGTAGTTTTGATTACATTGAATAATTTTATGGGTAGATATTTATTGAATGGTCTTTGTTGAAATTTGGGTAATGTTTGACAAATTTTGATGATTAAGAGTAGTTTTTCTTTTTCTAAAAGATTATCCTTTTGGGGGATTATCTGATCTTATAGTAACCTTTTTAGTTTGGTTAGGGTCTAAAGTCACAGGAAATATATAGTTCTCTTTTGTGGATTTGGTGATTCTCCATAAGTTGATTATAGCACTCTTAATGTGAACAAGTCTTCCTAAATACTCATATTTTGGAGAAAATATGTGTTTGTATTAAAAATGTAGTAAGATATGAAAGTCTAGATGAAAATTAAAAGGGTTTACTTATGTTTTTGTTAAGATCATAAATAAATTTCTCAATGAAAATAAAAAAAATGTTGTCTGTTAACTTTTCTTACTGGGGAATCAAATACTATTTAACCCATCACATGTTTTTGATTTTTCATGGTGGTTAACTTTCTCAAAAACATGTTTTCTATCACTCTCCCTCAGAACATGATGGTTGTTTATCTCCTCTATATCCATGTTATCATGGAATCCTAGTATAAGTTATCACAGGTGACCATTTTACTTCTCTTACTTTATTTTAAAGTGATATTTTTATTAACTCCATTTCTGATGTGGGGCTTTCAATGATGTTTATGAGCCTAATTTTAAATTTTTTAGGACATAATTCCCAAAAGGGGGGAAGGATGTAACATCCCGGGTTAATAAAGAATATGAAATTTTCATATTTATTAATATTTTTAAATTAAATATTAATATTAATTTAAAGGGGATGCTATGTTCGATGGCGTACCCAATACACAACAATGAGTTTCTTTGAAATCTTATGTCGCACACTAATAATATAATAATATTATTTTAAATGGTAGTTTATACAAAGTCTTTGTAACGGCGGGAATGAATATAACTAACTAAAAAATGATAATATATGTTTGTTATATTTTTTTTCATTTAACCAATAAATGTTAAATCCTTAAAATGCGGATTAATCCAATTTTAAGCATAGATTACTCTAATATTTTTAAAAGATTGTTTTACCGCCTTTTGATGGAAAACCTTTTTTAAATCAAACTTTTGACAATTTTATAAGCTCTATTTGTCAAAATAATCTTATTCTTTAGGATTGTGACATTTAAATTTACTTTGGATAAAATATTGGTATTTTTCTGACAATGTTCCTTTTTTAATGAATAGTGAAAAATACTGAATTTCACTTCAAAACTACTTTTTCATATAATTTAATTGTTACGATAGATTATATTTTTAATTAGTTTTAAACATTAATTAGAATATATGTTTACCATTTATTCCAATGTTGGTCATTTTAATTAATTTCACTTTGTAATTGGACATAAACAAGTGCCAAACCTTTGATAGATATTGTTTCAAAAATTACCCGCTATTTGTTTTGACAACGGGAATTATTTTTAAATTAATTACAGAAATTTATGTGTTTGGAATTCATTAAAATTGATTCCATATTTGGAATCAGAAGGTCCAAATTATGTAATTAAGACTCTTGTTTTTTGGACATTATGAATAGTAACGTTGGTAATTATCTTTAATTATCGTGATTAATTAGTAATCAGGTAGTTAAGGGTAACAAAATAATATCATAATAATATAAAATGACCCCAAAATGTGTCCTAATGCAACTGGTTGTGTCATGGCCGACCATGGGATTCCTTGTTCCAAACAATGGGACCCCATGGAATAACATTAGTGTCATAGTGACCTTTTATTATATATTTTGTAAAGGAAAGTATAACCAAAGTATGTATCACCCAAGTAAAACAATTTTAGTTTTGTCTGTCTAATTGATATATTAGACTATAAATAGTCATTGTAAATCAAAAAATATTTCCTACATCATGGTATTTTTTTTATAATTTTTATACATCAAAAAAATTAATTTATTTATGACACCGTGATGATGCAGCGATTACCTCATTAATGAATGATTTAAATAAAATGAAAATATAATGTAAAATCTAAGACATACACTTGTCAAAAACCTATTGTATGGGTGGATTTAGAACCCTTGTCACCTTATCCTAGAAATATATCTTTTTGGGACCTTTAAAATCCGAAACTCATTTTAAAATAAAGTAACATTTCAAGAATTTCCAATAGTGCCCCTTCTCCCTCTTATAAAAGGCCACCACCTCTACCACCTTAACCACACCTCTCAAGCCATTGGATCGCTCAAACTATGATCATTTTATCTCTCCACATCAATCTATGCATCATAGAATCCTTACCGTAGGATTAAATCTCTTCAAGAAACCCTTTTGGTTCAAACCAAGGGGAGTTACCTGATTTAAAGGTAATGTCTTCTCTTATGTCCTTTTGTTTTATTTTGCTTCTCCAAACCCCTAAACTCTTTTTATTCATTTATTTTGTAAAAAAACCAGTATCTTCAATATACTAGTATGTTGTTATGATAAGGATTCAAGCAATAGTTACACACACCTCCGTCTAATGGTTAAAGAACATATTGTTTCTGTGGATGGAGAATGTCTCCCTCACGAAACGATGATTGTTCAATCTTCTTTTAACACATTTCATGGTGTCCATTAAGATGTCACTGTATTTATATATGATATATATTATTTTTATGTTTTCCTTATTCTTTTTTATTTTTCATTTATGGCATACCTTTATAGTTTCCATTATGGGTAAACGCGATATCTTCATTTTAGGAAGTGCGGACTACCGCCCCCTCAAAGTGATTTGAATCGTTAATGACATATGTGGGACGTATAAAAGATATCGTTAATGATATTATATATTATATTATAATGGAATTATAATATACTTTTATATCAATATGATCTCATTCCATTAAATATGAAATAAAAATGCAAGTAGCATTCATGCGTACGTACGACTTACCGTCTCCATGAACGGTGCATTTCATTTCATACCTTTAAATTTTATGTAATATTATAAATGCATTTATATACTTGATATATATGACATATATGATATCTACATCATGAATATAAATCTGTATCTAATGGATATTCTACCACATGAACAACTTGTAATTATAAGAAGTTTATTTTTGACTCAAGTACCAATGATCGACAAAACGGCCGTTATGAACTTAAATAATTACATAATGTTCATAACATGGTAATAATTGATATAAAAGAAATAATGAACTAGAAAAAGGTTCTTAAGAAAGTAGAAATTAACTCTAGTTTATTATTCTGGAGATTAAAGAACGATCGATCCAAGTTAGACACGAGGTAATGGAATTCGTCTCAATCTCCTTTCATTGAGGCATATATTCTTTTATACACAACATTCTTTTATACGGTGAATAAACCCCTTATATTTTTACTTTTATTCAAAAGAAATATTTTTATATGAAGCGTTTTACTAAACGACAAAAGGAATGTTTTTTCTTACATATGCGGCAACAATGAATTCTCCGTCGTCGTGACCATTATTTGAGTTTCGGCTTCCTCTACAAGCCATTATTTTTTTTTAAATAAAGAATAAATACCATGTTTTATTTTTATTTTATTTTCTAATTGAAAATTGTTTTGAAATTTTTTTTATTATATCAATGTGTTGTGTTGATATCTTGTGATTCAAATATGGAAATGTAATTTTTTCTTTATACATGTTTTATGTGATATGATTATGTTATGGTTCTTGGGAATTGTTTTTGAAGACGGGTGGTTCTGTGATAAACTAATGGCGTGTGATCCTGATATAGCTCACAAATTCATTGGGTAACACGAAGGGGTTAAACTCTAAGGTTTCTACGAAGAGATTTAGGGAATATACTGTGATGGGTATTCCAAACGTAACCATTAGGGTTACTCCCTACGTAAGAATGTTAGGAATTCCACAAGTTACCTTTATGTCTTATGATTTCTATGAGTTATTCATGAATGTTTTGATTTCATGAGGTTTGTTAAAGTGATTATGTTTTATGAGTAATGTATGATTTCAATAATTCTTATGTATACATGTACTAATGTTTTCATTCCGTATTTTTATATCCCTTACTAAGATTTTTATGCTCATTCCATGTTTTTGAAATGTTTTTCACAGGTCAAGGAAAAAGTACACGGTGTGATGATAGTGTCAAGGAAGTGTCAATAAAGAATCCATGTTTTATTTTCAATTTGTTTACTTCGATGTGAAAAATGAATATTGTCTTTTATTTAACAACCATGTTTACATGTGGAATGTAATGCATGATTTATGATCTAATTCTCTAAAACCCTAAACCTGAAAATATCCTCAATTTGTATTCTTGTAACAACTCAAGATTAAGTAATGTTTACGACTGGGTCCTTATAGGAAATCCATATAGAGGAACCCAAAATCACTAAAGGTCTAGTGTACATTATTTATTTTAATTCAATCAAAAATATAATAATAGTCAATGATATCATACATTCCATAATATAATTCATCAAAATAAAATTTTAAAATAAATTCTAATTCAATTAAAATAATAATAATGATCAATAGATAAACATCAAGAATAAAGAACGATATCATACGAAAAGGGTTCATGGAAACCTATTTCAATTTATTAAATTATTTATAACAATTAAATAAATTTAAATAACAAACCCAAGGGGTGGTTTAATCCCGTGTCAAGGATTGTAAAAAAAATCAAGTAATTTCCCTCAGAATCAGCATCTATATGTATAAAGATGTTGAATCATCATCTTTTTCTATTAGCATCTATGTTTATAATGATGCAGTGTATCTATACAGATGCAATAATTGATTTTTAAAAAAATAGTGTATATAAATGTCATATATGCAAAAGAATCAATGAATCTAAGTGTTTGTAGATATAGTATATCCAATATGATCAATACATCTAAATAATAAGAGATTGAAGACCGATGGGGAAACTAATATAAATGTATGAAATAGAAATCACCAATATGAAGATAAAAATATTCACAATCCAATTTGATGAGGAAAAAACTGATTAGAAGTGGAAAAAACTGAATTAACAATATGATAAATTGCCTCTGGATGAGTGGTCACAAGTTGGGAGAGAGATGTGTTTCTCTTAGTGAAAAAGAAAACATAGATATGGAATTTTGAGGGGTGTTCATGCTGCATTTTGTGGAAATGTATCCCAACATTTTTTAAAAACCATTGGGATATATCATATATACCAATAGTTAAAAACAACCATTTCCATAGAGTAGTTTTACCCTTCCCCTATGGTTTTTTTGAACCTTTAGAAAAAAATAAAAAAATATAACCTTTCCTAATAGTTCTAAGAAAACCGCTGGGAAATGTGACATATCCAAATAGTTTTATCATGCCATTGGGATAGGGGAACTGGTATTGATAAAAATACTAGTAGTGATATTTATAATAAATTGAATAGTATCAATCATCTACTCAATTATTCTTGATCCAACCAAGAATTTTTCTCCAACCTCAACCCAATAAAGTAGTGATCTATATAGCCTCCCATAAAACAACTCAAATGGATCCATCCAAATTGAATCTAGAATTATATTATTATAGAAAAACACCATTAACGGTATATGTTTCTCCCATTATAGACTAATGTAAAGAACTCATGTCTGAAGCATGTATTTATTAAACTGGATGCCTCACTCAGTCTAGCCATCCATTTGTGGATTATTTTTCATGGAAAACTACAATTAAAAACACATAATTTCCTAAAATCCACTTAAAATGTATTATGTGAAGTGATGTCCCCTATCTGAAATGATATTCAAAGGCACACCATATATGTATTATAATATCATTCACATACAAGTTCCCACGATCACAAACCTTCACTAAGTCCTTGATACATAGGAAATCCATTAATTTTTTAATAACCTGATATTTTTTACCATTTAAATTAATATTATAATTTATAGATTGTGTCACTCAAACACTAGATAAATGTAACACCTAACCAAAATAAATCAAAATATATTAAAAAACATTACTAATATAAGTATCAGTTCATAAAATCATATTAATCCTTCAAAATAATTATATATTACTATTCGTTATAAACAATAATATGAAAAAGTTACCTTCAAAATAATCATAGAAAAGATGGATTTGTACGTTACAAAAAAACCAATATCCTATAAATTTTTATTTTAATTAATAATATTTATATTTATAAACATACATTTCATTATTAAAATAGTTATAAATTAATGTGACATAATATTAAAAATACAAAAATTTTAAAAAAATTCATTTTTTAATGAAATAAGTGTTTTTTAATATATTATCATTCCAATTAAAAAGTAATTTATAAATTTTTTAGTTTAATTTAAAAAATCATTATGTTTTTTTAAACAGTTAAATGTTATCTTGAGATAAATATTTTGTATTTGTCTAAAAATATTTTTTATTTGACTGGTATAGAATACTATTTCAATAAATAAATTAACGTAAATGCAATTATTAGTCAAAAAGTGTGAATTATAAAATTATGAAACCTTTTTCGGGAAATAGAATGTGTTTTATAAGTGAATCTTAAATTTTAAAATTTCTTTTCTTCATTTTTAACCCATGTATAGAATTTTACAATTTCTGTTATATTTTTGAAACAAATTGTTTTAATATATTATATCATTATTTAAAAACATTATCACTTATTGAAATTGAATATAATAAAATGGACTTAAAATATGGAATTAGTAATTATAAATTATTTAACTCAGGAAATTTTAATTTTGAAAATATGGATATGTTACCTTATATAAAAACTAGTTTATGTAGTAAAATAAAAAAATTCAAAGTAAATATCAAAGAGTAAAAGACACCAAACCTGTTTAGGAAATGTATGGGAACATTTCATAATGTTTATTAT
Organism: Viscum album; assembly: GCA_963277665.1. Classification (NCBI taxonomy): domain Eukaryota; kingdom Viridiplantae; phylum Streptophyta; class Magnoliopsida; order Santalales; family Viscaceae; genus Viscum; species Viscum album. The sequence goes on along the minus strand of OY728158.1, from coordinate 433,056,090 downwards.
AAAAATTATCACGTATTATATCAATTATATATCAATTTAGGATCTACTTCCATAGAGAGTGACTTCCCAATATTGAAATTTTTTTTCTACTAACCAAAATGACACTTCTTTTCACTTATAAGAGTGAAACTACCCTCCTCACTTCCCCTCACACCAAAATTCCCTATGTTAGACCAAATATCAGAAAAACATATCTCTTAAATACTCCAAAACACCTCATTGGGGTTTTTTCTTCTCAAAAGACCACCCCTCAATGGTTTAATCTCCTATATAAAATAGAAAATCCACTAAGTGAGGTATAAGTTACTAACATCTCATTATTTTTTCGATTTATTTTTATTATATTCATCTAAATTATATTCTTTTACCATCTCAAGACTATAAAATTATTATAATTACTATATATATATATTATTATAATGATCGTACAATCCCCAACAACCTTCCCCTTTTCCTTTGAGAAAAATGAACACTTGAATCATGTGTTTTACGGACAACCACCTCTACGACACAACATGTTTTTATTTTCCATTATTACCTTAGATTTATGGTAATAAAATGAAAGTTAATATAAAGTTAATATTTATTATATATATTATATTATGGAATGGTAAACCATATTACTCATATTCCCCATTTTATATAAAATTAAATAATCATCCATGCATATGTATGGACTTCTACATACCTGAAATGATCATTTTAAAATTTTCATTTCATATTTTATTTACATGAATTTTTGTTAGAATGGATTTAAAGAATATATTCTATGAATATTATATGATCTAATTTAAATTAATAAAAACATGAAAACCATTGAATGATATGATCAATAAATTATTATCAATAATTCAATCATATAATACAGTCATACTAAGAGTAAATCATTAATTAAAAGTATTTAATGTATTTATATCCATTAATTATTCAATTAAAACCTCTAATAGTTTTGATATATAACACTATTAAAAAATAAATTTTATTTTTTTTTACTTATGTGGTGATATTTCAACGAAACCACTTCAAAATCATCAATAATCATTCTATATTCATGATTCGGTGGTTTTTGTTTCTTACATAAAAACTAAGAAATATTATAATGATAGACTATGAAAAATGATTTACTGAAATAATATGATATATATATATATATATTATTTTTTTGTTATTGAAGATATATATAAATATTTAACACATTAACTATCCAAACAACCTCTGTTGGTTAAAAATTATTAAAAATTGTTCTTTTTCAATTCCATATTCATTGATAAAGACTAAATTACTCAAAAAAGGAAATTTTAAAATCATCAGTAATTATAATTGTTGAATTAATATAAAATTATTTATCTTTGAAATATTTAATTTAGTAGAATAATGAGTAATAACACCACACTATTGGGGCTAGTTAAAAAATATCATGATTGCCCAAACCCAGCATCAAATATATCTAATAACTAAATAACAAAATTTCAAGAATAAATTTAAATGATGTTTATAAAATAATATGTTTGTGAAAAAGTTTCTATGATTGATGATTAATATAATTAATTTTTTTATATTGTATCGTATATTGCATTCGACTAAGAGGGGAAACAAGGAAAATGATTCTTTGTCTCCAATTTGGATCCCATTAGATGTGTTTATCATATAAATCCTGTTTCATTTTAAAAGGTGTCAATACTAAACAATTGTCAAATTTTTTCAATACAACCTTATATATCATAAAATTCATGGTTCTATTTAATTTTATACCTCTCATGGGTTTTGAATCAATATTTATAATGGTGTTAATGACTTTTCATGAATTTAAGATTTCCCTCGGGTCCTAATCACTCTTATTTCACTATTTTATTTCATGATTGATGTAATAAAACGAATTATTATGTTATGTTTCATTTAAAAATTTATATAAATAATTTTTCAAAAAAATAATTCTTTGATGATTTTATTATTCTATTAACATATATTTTTGTTAGGTATAATTCACATTTCTTTAAATGGACTATACTTTAAAATACTTTTTTAACACCCTGAAATATTCACCCTTATCTAGTTGAAACAAAAAATTTTATCTCCATTAATCTGTTTTCTCCTTTTATAAGTTTTTTAAAATAATGGGGTTTTTATCTAGTCTAAGAAGTGTGTTTAAATTAATTTTATTTAAAAAAGTACAAAAGGTTTCTCTCTCTTTTTAAAATAAAATGTTTTATCACTCAATACAATTTTTTATAAAGTTTACATCATTTAAAATATATTTTATTTTGAACTAATTATAATATGTTCTTTCAAATACATTTCCTTCCATGCTAAACATTATTTTGAATTTAATTTTCACATCACCTTTTATAACAATGTTTAAATGGTTTTTGTGAAAACTTTTTTATTTTTAATACTATTTTTCCTCTAGGGTCTATCTCTAATGAAGTGATATTTTGATAATCCTATATATTTTATTATTATATATTTCATTTAGGAAGATTTAATTTTTTATATCAAATTATTTATTGAGTTCCAGTTTTGTGTTTTTTTAACATTTTTATAAATCCATTATTTTCTCAAGGGTTCCTGAAGATATGATGATGATTGATTTTTTGTGAAAAACTATATATGGATTATTAGTTTAGGGTTCTTTATATACATAAAATTTATTTCTAAGGTTTATATCTCATGATATGACAATTGTATATATGATTATTTGTACAATGATGAAGGTTAAACATGGTTGTCTCCAAAACAAAATTTTAAACATGAGGATTTATCCAACGAAAAGTGGTACACATGAGAATTTATCCCATGAAAAGGTTATGTGGGAGAATTTATACAAATAAAAAGTTTTATACTATAGTATTTATCCCAAGACCAAGGCTACATGATAGGATTATCCCAAGCATAAGATGGTATATGGTTGATTAGCCCAGGACTTCTTTGTGCTGAATTTATTTATCGGCATCTTTGAAAAAAGATTTATATTATTATGTTTATAGAATATTTGAAAGATGATATATAGGCTTATTATTGTTATCATGACTATTTTATTCTCTCATGGATCAGGTTTATTGACTTATCTTTTTGATTTATTTCATATAGAATCACATGATTTATGAAAAGATATATGAACTATGAAATTTTAGTTATTATTTTTTTTATGTATCATTACTGTACCAATTTTATTATCTTACGATCAATAGTTTTATTTTATTTTTATGAAATACATTTACCCTTAAATAAAATTTGAGTACAAACCATTATTATGTAGACATTTCCTTAGGATACGAAGAAAGGTAATAAGTAAAATTTTCGGGGATCCATCCATTAAAAACATAAATTGAATCATTAGACATGACTTTATTATCTTTTATTCCTAAGGGACATTTAGTGTTATAGTTTAATAAAATTATGCCATAACTCTATCAAAGCAAAAACATAAATTAAAAATTAGACACTTCAGTTATTATCCATCATTTATCCACTATATAAATCTTTTAAAATAAAACATTTTCTCTTTTCAGGACTACCCATCATTAATTTTAACATGAATTTATATTTTTTATTACCCTAAAATAAAACCTATGAAAAATATTTTAAAATCATTGGATGAGCACAAAAATATAGGTAAGGGACACTAAAGAAATAAAAAACCCACTAGTATATTTTAAAACCCTGAGATTATAAAAACAACCCTTTTAGAATTTAACTCAAATGAAATATGCATTAATGGATAAATATTTTCATGAACAATTAATAATAAATTTTATTGGAAAAACTGAACATTTGGATCTCAAAAAAATCATGGGAACCCATAAAAAATCATAAGGCATAATTTTTACCCTAAATTGCAATAATGATTCAGCTAAAAGGATAATTATATCACCATTTAAAATTAAATTATTTCAATGAAACTTATTTTCAATCATATAAAATTCATTTAGATAACTTGGTACATAATGTTACAAATCATTCATACAAATGGAATAGCTGATATGATTGAAATCAATGCCCAATGCAGTGGAGGGATATCTTGAAACCACATGTCCTTAGTATCCAAAAAACCCACCAATCCAAGGTTTATAAAATGAAAAACCATTAATTGATTATAATGGAACCACTCATTATCATCATAAATTAAATTCACTGTAACATAATTATAAATCATAAAATATTTCATTTTTTAACATTTCTTTCAAAAATATATTCATTCACCCATATATAAACATTTATATATATTGTAATATCCAATCCATTTTAAAAAAATTTATAAAATACTTAATACATACGGAATTAGGGTTTTTCCTCGACAAAAACTTTAATATTACTAAATAACTCTAATATCAATAACAGTTATGGTTCCATGAAATGTCGTTGTTGTTTTATATGTTAAAATATAAGATTCCTTTTGTCTTCAATAAATAATGTCAAAATTTTCAGTATAAAATATGTAAAAATATTACTTATTTATACCATTGAAAATATCATAGAAATTTATTTTTAAAATTCATTTTGTCATATATAAATAAATCAATAAAGTAGTTTTTAAAAATATATACATGGATGAAAGGAGTTGGAGGGAAACCTTTTAAAAGTTTTTTTAAAACAACGTCTCTTACCATGAATCTAACTCATCACATATATTATTTATATTATTATATTATAAAAATATGATAATTATTTACTATTTAAAAATAATTATTATTACTTTTACAATGTTTAATTGAATTACAGAAACTATTAAATTCATTAAAAATGTATTGATAATATTCCGCCCATATCTCTAAAATTAATTCTGTAGGATGAATATGATCAAAGTGGTGATTATTAAATCATATCGATAATAATAATTACGAAATAATTATAATTTTTATATATCAATTATAATTTAGAAACTATTATTGAATGGAGGTTCAGAAAAATGGTATATGATATAATAATTGAGACAGTAGGTCATAAGTATGAATGAATAACATTTCCATTTTTTAATGATAATTTGGTAATGATAATAAATATTAGTTTAACCTTATATAATGGTAATTTTATCATAAATATAATAATATTTGTTAAAAATTTCTTATATAAATCATTAGTGTGATGAAGTGATGAAAAAAATTCTTATCAATTTTGGGAGGTTGTAGTAAAAACATATACACGAATGGCGTTATTATTTTACTATAATTAGAAATTTAATAAATTAAATATTAAATTATATTCTAGTAATTATATTTATATATTTAATATCATATATACCCATCAATTATATCATTATTACCTAACATAATTGGATTTTTTAGAAACCAAATTACATCGGTCTGTGATGTTGTTGTTCTTCAAACACACAAATGATGGATTAGTTTCACATTTCATGGTAGAGAATATGTGAATAGTTTATTCCATTGACATAACAAAATAAATTTATTTAGAATATAATTTTTTTTAATTCTACATGTTTTACTATTGATTTTAAGATGTATAAAAAGAAACTATACAAAAATTCATGGTTTATAATTATACCTCCTCTCGAGAAAACCTACTAATGTGTATATAAAAAATATTCTTATGTGGGTTTTCTAATATCTTAATTTCCTATAGTAAATGCGGATAAATTTATGTAAGGTATATAGGAAGGTATTGGGTGATTCAAAATGTTTTTCTTGTTTGAAAAAATGAGTAGAATAGGATCACTTTTATAAGAGAGGTGAGGGTAATCTTAGAATTTCTTAAGATTTTAAATTAATATAAATTAATATTCACATTAAAATGGATTAAAATTGATAATATTATATTTTAACATGAATATTTGTCAAAATACTCTCACAAAATAAAAATATGGTCAATATTAGGTGATTTGTTTTCACCCTTTTCATTTTTAGCCAGTTTTCAGTATTCCCAAAATATTGAATATTTTACTCATTTGGATCAAGAAGGTTAATATAAAAAGGATAATTTGATATTAATTTAAATATTATTTATAATTTAAACCATATCATATTGAATTTGATGGAAATATAATCTTTTTGAGTTTTAAATCATTTAACTAGTTTTTATTTTTTATTAACGTCATTGTTGTCAATTTTTGAAATGTTCATTAATTTAAATTTAAAAACTACACAAAATAATGGACCTAAAATAAAACGAATTAAAACCTCTATTATATGTAATAATTATCTAAAAAATAAATTTCATGAAATAATTCATTCTAAACATATTACTTTATTCAATGTTAATATCATTTATATAATTTTCCTATTTATGGAATAAATAATGTATCAGAGTTGCGTAGGAATTTAAGGTTATTATTTCATCAAAAAAAGTTAAAGAGAATAAATATTATAATGGATAATAATTTATCGTTTAAATTAAAATTTTAACTGAAAAAATTGTCTTCTAATCCATATCTAAAAATTAATGTTAATAAAAAAGGGAAATACATTTTAGGATTTTCTAGAAATAAAATATTATAAATTTAAAGATCAGGTTAAAAAGGGAAAATGAAATATATATGAATTTTGGATGATTATGGATGAAATATACTCATAATATAAAATTAATTCATGTCTTACCTCTATATTCTATTATTTATCACATTATGTTTACACTTAATAACCCCTATAACCATTACTATGTTAACAAAATTTACTGTGATAACTATTCATAATGAATAACAATAAAAAGGGAAATAATTATAAAATTTGGTCCCCATGATTAAAAATATTGAACAAATTTTTTATGGTTCAATTCAAAAAAAGTGGTATATGTTTTTTAAGATAAAAATGAAAAATTTATAGAAACCAGTATTTTTGAAAAAAAAAATTTAATTATAACACAGTTTCAATTCAAAATTAAAGATTAAATTTCACTCCAATGACTATAATTATATTAAATTTAAATAATATAAAATAATTAAATTTTAAAAACAATTAAAAATATAGATTTTTTTAAAATACTTTCAAATATAATACAGTTTTCAACAAATAAGTTTTTTCACGATTCATTATTGTTAGGTCCACTAGGCTGGATACCCTGAGAGGGGGGGGGGGTGGGGTGAATCAGGGTATGAATAATTAAAAATTAATGCCCGTTCTGATCTTGTTTTGTTGTTAAGCAAAACACTCTTCTCTCTTTTTCCTGCTGCACGATATAAAAAGAATGTAAAGCAAGCACAGGACACAGCAATTTTACTTGGTTCACCGCTAAGGGCTACGTCCAAGGAGCATACGCCGACAGGTTGCCAGTCGTACCAAATTCCACTAATCTTCACTAGCTGTGGATTACAAGGTTCGGGCTAGATCACTTCTATGCCCAGGCTCACTGCCTTTACAATGTTTAGGGTTAGCTCACTGCTTTCCCAAGGGTCACTCCCTATTTCTCTCTCTCTGGATCACTGCCGGTGGAGAGGATCACCTTCTTCCTCTTCCTAATCTCACTGCTCTTGGATGGAATCCACTCACAGTTTATAGACCTGTAGGTCTCTTCATTTTCCTGAAAGAATGCATCTTCTCTTGTATGTAGATGCTCTGTTGAAGTTTAAATTTCACCCGTTGATGAATATCTCTTTGCACCGAAGGTATCGGGCAAACTTCCAGCTTCCACGCAGCCCGAAAAACACTGCTGGAACAAACCTTACTTGGTGCTCAAGTCAAGCTCGGCGCGCAAGTATCGGCGCGCAAGTCACTATGGGCGCGCAAGTCTTCCTCAAACACTTGCGCGACTCAACCTTCCTCAACTCCAAACTTGCGCGACTCTCTTCCTTTTACGCCCAAACAAATATTGGCGCCCAACTGCCAACTGGTGCGCAACTTCTAATGTCGGCGCACAACTTCAACCTCTGGCGCGCAAGTCCCACCTGCGCGACTACACACACCACTTGCGCGACCACCACACCTGCGCGACAGGAGATCTCGTCTTGAACTCCGGTAAGAAATGAAGAGGGGTGGTCCAGTATTTATAGGCAATCTGACCACCCTGCGCGACGGCGCGCAAGTCACCTGCGCGACCCAATCTCGGCGCGCAAGTCTTCTCTCCTTCTAGACACTTGCGCGACCAACTCCCAAACATGCACGAACCTATTTCCTTAGCCATACTTTGATCTTCTGATCTTGAAAAACATATGGCGCGCAAGTTTCCTATACTCCAAGTCCACGGAGCGCAAGTCCCTTTGCCAAAAACACTTTTCTTCATTTGCCGATTTTCAGGCCCAAAAATTTGGCAAACACTGGAAAACGGCGCCACCATGTATCTGTTCTTTTGTACCGCCTCCAGATCATCCATTCCTTTTATCGACGTTCTTGAATCAAACATGGATCGTTGACCTCAGCTCTTAAAATCGTCATTTCACCATCAAATCCTCTTTTTCAACAATCACAGCTCAGATGTCCACTTTGTCAACAAACACAATCACCTCAAAAATGCTTCAATGATACCTTGAGGGATTTTTTCCCAACAATCTCCCCATTTGGGTTTGTTGACAACTCTTCCAAACAAAGATACGTCATTGATTATTCATCCTCCATTCACCTCATTGCGATTCTGATAGCGACCAAGGATTTACTCAACACATACTCTAAGCCCACATGAGCAATGCTCGGCGTGAGAAACAAGAGTAAATGAAAAGTTCATCAATGAATTACTTTATCTCTGACATCCACTGTTGACACCAAACACTGTCCAACACCACTCTTCTGCTTTTATCACGATCCTCAGCTGTCGTGATATCTATTCTTTGATCGATCACTTCTAGAATCGTCAGATTTAATATGCTCCCCCTTTCTGCTCACAGCTTCAACACCTCTTTAGCCATACTTCTTGTGTTGTCCAAGATAAGCTCTGGCTAAGCACGCTCAATTGGCTTCAACTCCCCCTATCTGGCTGCTCCGCCTGTCAGCTTCTCCCCATATCATTCAAAATGTATCAAATCTCCACATTGTCTCCCCCGTGAACAATCACTTATTTTCTCCCCCTTTGTCAACGAACCCAAAGGACAATCCTTTGTAGTCTGTAACATAGTAGAGAATACATATCAGCATATGAGGGAAAAACACATCATACCTCGGGGAGAGGGGGGGGGGGGGGGGGGTCCAGCATCCACACTATTTCAAGTGCGGGGAATCGACTGAACTCCCAGAGCTAGTCGATGCCTCTCAAAAGATTCCTTGGGTAAGGCCTTTGTCAGAATGTCTGCAACCTGTAGCGTTGTAGGCACATACTCCAACTTCACGATGCCCTGCTCAACCTTCTCCTTGATGAAATGATACTTGATCTCAATGTGCTTTGTCCTGGAATGATGGACAGGATTTTTGCTAAGATTTATAGCACTTGAGTTGTCACACTGGATTCCGATCGGAGACTTCACTTCAACTCCCATATCATCAAGTTGCTGCTTCATCCACAATAACTGTGTGCATGCTTGAGTGGCCGCAATATACTCAGCTTCTGCGGTGCTCAATGAAATGCAATCTTGTTTCTTGCTTAGCCAAGAAATACACAATCCACCAAGATAGAATGCACCACCTGACGTTGATTTTCTATCATCTGCTGAACCGGCCCAGTCTGCATCAGTATATCCCAATAACTCTGTCTGAGATTTGTCGTTGTATGTCAAGCCGAAGTCCACCGTGCCCTTGATATACCGAAGTATTCTTTTCACTGCAAGCATGTGACTTTCCTTGGGATTACTCTGATATCTCGCTACTTGGCATGTGGAGAAAACAATATCAGGCCTTGTTGCGGTTAAGTACAACAGACTTCCAATGATTTGCCAGTATTCTGTGATATTAACTGCCTTGCCATCCTCATCTTTTGTTAATTTCATCTGGGTAGCAACCGGAGTCTTCATTTCCTTGGAATTATCCATTCCAAACCTTCTTAGAACCTCCTTAGCATATTTGGATTGAGAAATGAAAGTTCCATTCCTTCCTTGTGTCACCTGTAGACCAAGGAAAAACGTTAGCTCTCCAATCATTGACATTTCAAACTCATTTTTCATGAATTTAGAAAACTGTCTGCACTGAGCTTCATCTGATCCGCCAAAAATTATGTCATCGACATACACTAGCACCACCATCCTTTGATTACTGTCATTGCTGAAATAGAGGTTGTAGTCAACTCCTCCACGTTGGAAACCAAGCTTCTTCAAGTACTGATCAAGACTTGAGTACCATGCCCTTGGTGCTTGTTTCAGCCCATACAACGCCTTCTTCAGCATACAAACTTTGTTCTCATCCTCATGAATGAGAAAACCATCTGGTTGTTCAATATACACCTCTTCTTCCAGAACCCCATTCAGGAATGCGGATTTGACATCCATCTGGAACACTTTGATCTTTCTTTGCACTGCTATGGCCAAAAATAATCTGATTGTCTCCATCCTTACAACCGGTGCAAATGTCTCATCAACATCTATTCCCTCTATCTGGGAGTATCCCTTGCAAACTAGTCGTGCATTGTTCTGAATCACTGTGCCATCTTCATTCATCTTGTTGTGATAGACCCATTTAGTCCCGATGACATTCTTGTCTGCTGGCCTCGAAACAATCTCCCATGTCTGGTTCTTCTCAATCTGATCAAGCTCTTCATTCGTGGCCTGAACCCAGTTTTCATCTTCAGCTGCATCAGAAAAACATTTCGGCTCCACTTGAGACAAAAACGATGCTTGCTGTGATGATTTCATTCTTCGAGTCTGAACTGGAGCTGTTTGATCACCAATGATATTCTTCCTATCAATTTCAGCTCGACTCTTTGGCTTTCTCATAGACACCGACTTGACACTTTCCTCTTCATCATCAGTATCTTCTTCTGAGTCAGCTTCTGCCACTTCTGCTCCCCCTGGGTTGCTTACCTCATCATCACTTTCATCCAGGAACTGTTCACTGGATCGTTTATTATTCTGCTCATTTTCTACTATAGTGACATCATTGCTTTCAATGATTTTTCCCAGCCTTTAATTGAAACATTTATACGCTTTTCTTTTCCCAGAATAGCCAAGGAATATCCCTTCATCTCCTAGTGCCTCAAACTTCCTATGATGTTCTTTGTTTATAATGAAACACTTACTTCCAAATATTCGAAAGTACTTCAACGTTGGCTTCTTTCCGTACCACAGTTCATACGGAGTCTTCCCTTGCTTCGGACATAACAGGGACCTGTTTGAAACATAGACCGATGTCAAAACTGCTTCCTTCCCAAATTTCTCTGGAAGGTCCTTATCAATAAGCATTGTTCTGGCCATGTTGTTGATGATCCGATTTCTCCTTTCAACTACTCCATTCTGTTGGGGAGTTCTTACTGATGAAACTTGATGCCTTATCCCATGTTTCTCTAGATAGTTATCAACCTGACTGTTTGTAAATTCCGTACCGTTATCAGTACGAAACTTCAAAATTTTCTGCCCAAGCATCTTTTCTGATTCCCTCCTGTACTGCTTTATGAAACTGAACACCTCTGTCTTATGGGTTATGATGAAAACCCAGGCCTTTCTGCTATAGTCATCAATGAAAAGAACATAGTACCTTTGCCCATTTATAGCTCGTGGTGAGATAGGTCCACATACATCAGCAAGCACCAATTCGAGCACTCTGGTTGATTTCTGTTCCTTTGGCCTGTATGTCTTTCTAATGATTTTCCCTTGCTGACAAGCATCACATGTATGAGTGCGATCACGTGATAGATTGGGAAGGTCTCTAGCAGCATCACATTTAACGAGATCCTCCATAGATGGTTGGCATAGATGACCAAGTCGCTTATGCCACAACTGGTTTTCTTCCTCTCTGGATAAAAGACAAGTATCTTCTTCCCCACCTTCAAGATATAGATTTCCCTTTGACCTTTTTCCCTACAGAACAGCTGCTCCATCTTTTCCTTTCACAACACACATCTTCTTGGTAAATTGGATAGAGTGCCCAGAGTCACATAGTTAACTGACACTGAGTAGGTTATGACTGAGACCCTCTACTACCAAGACATCAGCACGTCTCATCTCTTTGCCCCCAAACTTGGCATTCCCTGAGACAACAATTTTCAGGCCTTCATCATTTCCAAATTTGACAACTCCTTCTTTGTCATATTTGATGCCAGTAACAAGATCCTTGTTACCCGTCATGTGGGATGTGCAACCAATATCAAGGATCCAAACACCAGATCGATCTGATGCTTTAAGGGCAATCTGCGCCACCACAGCCTTCTCATTTTTCTTCTTCTTGGTCCATACTTTTTCTTTCACACTCGGCATGGATTGAGGCTTCTGTTCTTTCTCATAGTATGATGGACCACCCTCATCTTGCAGAGCTGCAAATCTGTTCTGAACTTTTAACTCACTTGTTGGTTTATTGATCTGCTGCTTGCAAACATTTTGATTATTCTTTGACACATTTCTTTGAATGATTGATGTGCAATACCTAGCCATGTGTCCAAATCCTCCGCACCAAAAACATTGTCCTTCAAAATGTGTTCTGGAAAACCGTTCTCTGTTTGGCTGCCGTCTCTGTTCATGTTCCCTTCTATATCTCTTGGGTATGGAACACACATACTGTGAATGTCCCATTTTCCCACAGCAATAACACCTGATATAGGATGCATTCCCTCGTGATATTTCAGCACTATGATTTCCCCTTTGGGATCTCTGAATATTCTGATTCTGTTTTTTTCCCAAATCAACCTTCACTTTCGGGATGAGTGATTGCGGTCTGACTGCAATTGTCGCCAAATTTTGTTCTTGACTAAGCCCAGAAACGACCTTAACATCTGAGCTCAATTGCTGTTTCTTTCCTACTGAACTTCTAGGCTCCGCTTTCATATTCTCTGTCTTCTGAATAGCCTGCTTTTCGGATATCACATTGGGGGTCAAGAGTTTATCTTGATCCTTGAGTTTTTGTCGCAGACTAACCACTTCTTCTTCAAGCTCTTTGATACATCTAACCTGCTCCTTTCCTGTGTTAGTCAGACAATCAATTTCCTTCTTTTGTTTCTCAATTTTAAGCTTATACTCAACAATACTTTCTGAGCTCTCTGGTGTTGAGGATTTTAGTCTTTCAATTTCTTCTAATAGCTCAGACTTTTCTTCATCTTGTTGTTACATGTAGAGTTTGGCATCACGAACCACTTTATTGGCTTTCTTCGTTTTGGCTCTCCAAACATCTATCTCCTCAAGAGCTGCTTCCAATTCGGCTTCCATATCAATTCTCCCTTCAATTTATTCTTCTTCATTAGCATCAGCTTCTTCTCCCTTTTGAGAACTACCAACAATTGCCACCAAGGCATTTACCCCACGATCTCTGCAATTTTCTATTTCCTCAACTTCTTCATCCTCAGACTCATCTAAACTTTCAAATTCTTCTGAAAGAAGATTATTTTTCTTGAAGAAATTTCTCTTGAATTGTTTCTTCCCTTTCACAAAAGCTGAAGTCTTCTTTTTGGGAATTTCAACGTCATCATCATCATCATCATCTTGAAACTTCTTGGGGCATCTTGCCGCAAGATGACCAACCTTTCCACATCTAAAGCATGCTAGTGAAAGTTTACCTATAAAATTTCCTCTTCCTCTTTGTAGATTCGAAGAAAGGAATGACATCACCTCATCTGTCTCTTCTTCTTCATTAGAATCTTCAATGGTGAGCTTCTTCATGGCCTTAAATGCCACCTCTTTAGACTTCCCCTTTTCCACAGCCTCATTATCATCGTTCCTCATTTCATATGCATCCAAGGTACTGTGAAAATTGTCCAATGTCAGCTCTTTTGGATCTTTATCTTCTAGTACTGAAACTTTCGGATTGAACCGAGGTGGAAGTTTCCTCAAGATGCGCTTTACAATCTTTATGTCTTCAATGACTTCTCCAAGACCTCACATATCTTCCACAACAATGTTTACCCTATCAAAGAATGTGTCAATAGACTCATTCGGGTTCATTTTCAGATCTTCATATTTGTTCCACAACACCTGCAGCTTTGCCTCTCTGACTTTTGTGTCCCCTTCATATATATTCAAAAGCTTTTCCCACATGGAATGTGACGTTTTGCATGACATAACCTTTGTGTTGATGGGATTGGAAAGGGCTCCCCCTAAGGCATTGATTTCTTGGGAATCATCATCCAACTCTCTATACTCAGCTTCTGATGAGGCACCACTATTAATATCAGCTGTGATACTATGCATAGCTGCTGAAAACACATCCATTCCCAAGGATCGGAAATAGTGTTGCATCTGATTCTTCCATATCTGAAAATTATATCCGTCGAAGATCGGAATCCCTTTATGATTGGTTACCTCCATTGAGAGAAGAACAACTTTCAACCTTTTCCGTCTAATACCACTTGTTTGGTTCACTAGGCTGGATACCCTGAGAGGGGGGGGGGGGGTGAATCAGGGTATGACTAATTAAAAATTAATGCCCGTTCTGATCTTGTTTCGCTGTTAGGAAAAACACTCTTCTCTCTTTTTCCTGCTGCACGATATAAACAGAATGTAAAGCAAGCACAGGACACATCAATTTTACTTGGTTCACCGCTAAGGGCTACGTCCAAGGAGCATACGCCGACTGGTTGTCGGTCGTACCAAATTCCACTAATCTTCACTAGCTGTGGATTACAAGGTTCGGGCTAGATCACTTCTATGCCCAGGCTCACTGCCTTTACAATGTTTAGGGTCAGCTCACTGCTTTCCCAAGGGTCACTCTCTATTTCTCTCTCTCTGGCTCACTGCCGGTGGAGAGGATCACCTTCTTCCTCTTCCTAAGCTCACTGCTCTTGGATAGAATCCACTCACAGTTTATAGACCTATAGGTCTCTTCATTTTCATGAAAGAATGCATCTTCTCTTGTATGTAGATGCTCTGTTGAAGTTTAACTTTCACCCGTTGATGAATATCTCTTTGCACCGAAGGTATCGGGCAAACTTCCAGCTTCCACGCAGCCCGAAAAACACTGCTGGAAAAAACCTTACTTGGCGCTCAAGTCAACCTCGGCGCGCAAGTATCGGCGCACAAGTCACTATGGTCACGCAAGTCTTCCTCAAACACTTGCGCGACTCAACCTTCCTCAACTCCAAACTTGCGCGACTCTCTTCCTTTTACGCCCAAACAAATATTGGCGCCCAACTGCCAACTGGCGCGCAACTTCTAATGCCGGCGCACAACTTCAACCTCTGGCGCGCAAGTCCCACCTGCGCGACTACACACACCACTTGTGCGACCACCACACCTGCACGACGGGAGCTCTCATCTTAAACTCTGGTAATAAATGAGTAGGGGTGGTCCAGTATTTATAGGCAATCTGACCACCCTGCGCGACGGCGCGCAAGTCACCTGCGCGACCCAATCTCGGCGCGCAAGTCCTCTCTCCTTGTAGACACTTGCGCGAACAACTCCCAAACATGCACGAACCTATTTCCTTAGCAATACTTTGATCTTCTGATCTTGAAAACCATATGGCGCGCAAGTTTCCTATACTCCAAGTCCACGGCGCGCAAGTCCCTTTGCCAAAAACACTTTTCTTCATTTGCCGATTTTCAGGCCCAAAAATTTGGCAAACACTGGAAAACGGCGCCACCTTGTATCTGTTCTTTTGTACCGCCTCCAGATCATCCATTCATTTTATCGACGTTCTTGAATCAAACATGGATCGTTGACCTGAGCTCTTAAACTCATCATTTCACCATCAAATCCTCTTTGTCAACAATCACAGCTCAGATGTCCACTTTGTCAACAAACACAATCACCTCAAAAATGCTTCAATGATACCTTGAGGGATTTTTGCCCAACAATTATAAAATCAAACATTCTAGAAACATATAAATATTTTTTTTCACAATATAATTATGATGTGTTCATTTTAAAAATTATATACTTTAGAAAAAAAAAATTTATAAATGTTTTAGAAATTATTAATTATATTTTCTAACAACAATGAATAATTTTTTTAAAGAAAACATATTTTAAAGAATAATAGCTTTAGAAAAGGTTGATTTATTTTTTCTTAAACATTAATTAGTGAAATATTTTTGAGTATTACAATTATAAATAATTTAATTCGATTTCTATCTCACAATTAAATGGATTTGTTATAAGATTCATATTTAAGTAATATTATTGGATATCTTGTCTAGGCTTAGGGTTACAGATATTGTATGATATCGAAAATATACACTCTTTTGTAATATTTGGATACTACATTCCCCTATTTATTAAAATATAACAGGAAAATATTGAAATTTTCTCAACAATCAATGGATTGAAGTTTTAAAATAATTATATTTAAATCACACATCATAAAAATGGTTAATAAAGATTTCTCTTAAAATGAGGCAATGGGAAATATGAATGTCATAAAGAATAACATATAAAAAGATTTCCAAATAGGAAAACATTACTTAGAAGTGAAAATATAAACATATAAAAAATATTAATGTCTAACATAATGAGAGATGGTTATAGAGAACATTTATCACAAGAAAGTGAACGATTGTGAGAAATT
This sequence comes from Viscum album, assembly GCA_963277665.1. Taxonomy (NCBI): domain Eukaryota; kingdom Viridiplantae; phylum Streptophyta; class Magnoliopsida; order Santalales; family Viscaceae; genus Viscum; species Viscum album. The sequence goes on along the minus strand of OY728158.1, from coordinate 433,039,642 downwards.
CAATAACCAAAAATCATAAACTAAAGAGGTGTAAAACATAAAATATTCATTGGAAGGGAAATTATTAGGATATAATTATTTTTTAAAGAACATTTTCCTATATTTTAGAAATAACATAATCATATAGACGAATAACATAAGGAAATATATTAATTGATGAGTGTAATATCATCCTTCAATTTGTTTCCCACATAATCTCAACTTTTTCCCAATCAATGAGTATACAATATGATTTTTAATCCGTAAAGGGATGAAATTAACATCTTTTGGATCACATACTTCTCAAAATGGATAACTAATTAAACTCTATATACATATTCACTATTGAAAACCATAAATTTTTCACAAGGTAAGATAATTCTCAAATTGAATAAACCTTTATATAAATAAATAACAATTTAATCTATAAAATTAAATAGTAATTCCCAAATTCAATATAAGTCATTCTATAAATAACTAAAAATAATATTCCTAAAAATGTTAGAATATAAGAAATTAGATGGATTTGGGAAACATTTTATTACAAGAAAAATTTAAAATTTTTCTTCAAATAAAATTAGCCACTTTTAACGCTTCATAAAAAAATCAAATTCCACAGTTATATAATCTCCATGATTTACTAATTTTTTACAAAAATTTAATTAATAATAATAAAGACACTTTAATATCATATATACCTCCAAATGTGGAATATAATGAAATCTCATAATATAATATAATATTCCCACAAATTAATGTGATATTCATTCAAAGTAACATTAATAATTTAATCACCAAAGAAATTGACATTGCAATAGTTTTTCTATAAAATAAAAAATATGTTCCCAAATTATAATAACCCATAATTACCTTATTAGAAAATATCACATAAACTATATAGGATATAAATACCATTAAAATTATATCTAAAAATTTAAAGAAACTCTCACACAAATGACCATTAATTAAACAAATTTTAATCATAAATTTTATATTAACCATAAAGATATTTTAAGACATGATAAATGTTTCCTAAAAATATTATCCCCTTTTCATGAAACCACTTTTAAAAGGGGTAGTTTCTATATATTTTATATTTACATTTTTTTAAGAAAAACCATGTTATTCAATAATACATATGTGTTTCATGATACATATATTATTTTTAATATATCAAAATATCATTTGATAACATAACAAAAATTAGGGTTTTTACATTATATACATGAACACGCCATTAATTCAACTTCTTTTTAAAACCAATAATCATGAATTTTTGTATTATTACATAATAAAACATTAATATAAATAAATATATGATTTATTTAATTATGATTCATTAACATAAACACATACATATAACATAATAATGTAATTATTACTTTAAATTAAGATATCATGGAATTCTATTTTGATGTTGATATCCCCTTTAACATTCAACATGAATTCCATTTCCCTAGAAAATAAATATCCAAGCCATTTTAGGTAATTCTAAATAAGTTATATGAGTTTAGATTCTAGAATCTTATAAAATAGATTCTATGATCCAAATAAATTTTCATAAAATTAATGAGAGTTGGAAGGATTAAGAAGTTTCTTACTCATTAATTGGATTCTTAAAATGCATTCATATCTTTTTGAACAATTTATTTTCATTATAGTGATGATTAAATGATTTTTAAGATATGGGAAGGTGGTGATATATCTCATTTCTCCAATATTGATCAAAAATAATTAATCTATATATATTAGAATCATGAAATATAAATTAACTATTACATGTTTAAATAAAAATGCTCATTGAAAAAAAATTACTAATAAAAATTATATAAATTTATAAACTTCAAATATTAAAATATAATAATAATATCTTCAACATTTAATAATTTGTTTATCTAAAAGTTTTTCTCAAACATTTATAAAAACTTACTAAAAAATATAAATGTATTCTTATAAAAGATTCCCTTTTTAATGAACCTATGGATTATAGAAAACTCAACCAAATAAAATGCCACCCAAAATATCTATAATCACCATAAAATACCATAACATTCAACCTCAAAAATATTCTCCAATACATTAATATTATGATTACAATTAGATATTTTAACCAAAGATGGTGTCCCTAAAATTTAAGATAATATCGCAAAAAAACATTATAATATCCAATGTGATCTAATACCTCCCCTAGTAAAAACTATAATGACCAGAAAATAATAAAATATGAAATTGAATCATTAGACAAGAATTTAATTTCTTGAAATTTTTTAATTTATTTTTTGGTTTATAGTTTTATATTATTTGGTAATAACTCTTATATAACAAATATATAAACTACAAAGTGGACACTTCTACCTAGTATCCATTTTCCATAATACAAAAAATTAAAAAGTAAGAACATTCTATTTTCATGACTTATATTTTTGATTTTCAACCAAAATTTACTTTTCCTAACCATCTATAAACCCTGGGAAAAAAATATTAAATTTTTTTTATGATCCAAAAAATGATGAGTAAGGGACATTAAAGAATGAAAAAGTAACCCATTGGTCCATTTCAAAACCACGAGATCATAAATATATTTTTCATTTAAATAATTACTATAAATTAAATCAAGATTACTACGCAATATTTGTTATATAATAATTTATAATAGAACATTAAGGTAAAAAATAACCATGGGGGTTTCTTATAAAACATGGGAACCCATATAAAAAATCACAATACATATATTTTTTACCCAAAAGTTCATAATCCATACTTTTAAAAAATAATTATATAACCTTTAAATATAAAATGATTTCCATAAAAACAAAATATCAGTAATAGAAAAGAGATGTAGAATACATGTGACATACTTTTAATGTCACTCTTACAAATGGAATCACCGAAGAGGTCGTATTCCATATCCAATGATTTTAAGGGTTGTAACGGACCCACACATCATTGGATTATAATGGAACCACCTATAATTAGTTTTTATTGGAACCACCCATCCTGGGTTTATGATTGAACCAACTATTATCATAAAAATTCCCATGAACTATATGATAATCATAACATATAAAATCAAACAATATCAAAAATTACACTTGTAAAAGTTTCTTTGCATCTACAAGGAAACATTTCTAGATATTAAAATATCCATTCCATTTTAAAACCTTTTGAAAATAACTAGAACATAGGGAATTATGGTTTTTGATGCATCAATATATAAAATCTTATAAAGTAAGTCAAGTATTAATAATGGTTGCGGTGACAAAAAAATTCATTTTCACCATATATGTTAAAATATAATACTCATTATAAATAATATGAAAATATTCAATATAAAATACATAAAAATATTTATTTTTTAATTTTATTTAAGAAAAATAAAATAAAATTTATAAATACTTTTTTTATAAAAATAAATCTAAAAAATAATTTTTAAAAATATCAAAATGGAAGAAAATAGTTGGGAGGGAAACCGTTAAAAGGGTTTTTAGAGAAAGACTCAAACCTTGAGTCTGACTTATCACATTCTTATCTTTCAAAATGGTTAACTTGTGTTCTTTATTTAATTTCATAAGAAAATTTTTAATGTTTAATAATCCTTTTTACCATGTTATTGTCATTTATTAAATCAATTAAATTCTAAAATAATGTTTTTATGATATTTAGGATATATATCAATAATGACATCGATTGGAGGACTCTGGTAGAAAAATTCATTGTTCTGTCATCTATAGAATAATACTCACTGAATATTTATAATTTTTTATAAATCTATTTTACTTTTGACATTAATAATTTGTTATGGTTATGAAAAATGAACTTTATTAAAACCACGATGAGGAAAATTTGTATATATTAATGAGTAACATTTCCAATTTCTAACTACCAATATGCAAAAAAGTCTTGTATTATTATATCCTTACATAATGATAATTATATCATAAATACAATTTTATTTCTCTAAATATACATAGATATATATATAAAATGTTATTTTATGATAAATAATTAATCACATTACTTCATGAATGTGGTATTCCACACGTACGCATAATTGAAATTATCATTTTTTAGTAAATGTAATGGTTTGAAAGTAAATGATATATTAGGGTTTCAGAATGATAAATATGTTACTAATAACATTTATATTCATTAAATCCCTCATTAATAGAATCATTAAATATAAAAATAAAGGTTTTGTTTCCCATTTTATGCAAGAGGACAAGGATATAAGTTATGAAATTAACATAATAAAATCCCAATATATGTAAGATACGTTTTTTAATTTCAAATTTTGTGAATAAATTTTTATGGAGGTACAAAATGGACCAAAATGAAAATTATTATTTATGAACTATACCATTTCTTCAGATAACCTCTTATGGATTACAAAAAAATATTAGGATGGTTTTATGATCAAAACAATGACTCTAATATATGTGGAGGTATTTATGGAATGTATTATAATTTTTAATGAAAATATATATGAGTTTTTAATAAATTAATTGAATAGGTTACCTTTTATTAGAGAGGGGAGGCTCATTTTTCAAACATCTTAAAATATTAAATTAATATAAATTAATTTTAAAATTTAAAAAGAAACAAATTGATAATATTAGAATATAAGAATATTTTGAGTCTAAATCATATCATCCAATAAATATTTGACATGTTTAGTTGATATTTTCACCCTTATCTTATTTTTAAACATGTTTTAACACTTTTTGACTAATACCATGCTATTAAAGATTGTACAATTTAAGGGTCAAGAGGTTTAAAATAAATGGAAATTTTTATCAAAAATGGAATATTTCTGATGTGTTAAACCAAATCACAACATCTTGGATGAACATGCTATTTTTTTAGTTTTAAATCATTTAATACAGTGTTATTTATTATAAAAAACATTAATGTCTAGTTAGGAACTATTCATTTAATTTTTCTTTTAAAACTATATCAATACATTATAATTATGATATAATTCATTAAAACCTATATAATAAGTAAATTGTTTACCAAAATAATTCCCCATAATAATTAATTCAAATAGTACTAGGTTTATCATGTTTAAATCACTTATTTTAATTTTCTATTCATTTCATAAATATTGTATCAGTATTAAGTAGGAATTTTAAATAATTAATCATCACTAAAAACTAGAAATAAATTACATTGTTAAATAGATAGAATTTTTCTTTAAAATCTACATTTATAACTGAAATTAACTTGTTTTTATCCATATATAACAAATTTATAGAAAATAAAACAATGAGAAAGTCATTTTTTTCTTTTTCTTGCATAAAATATTATAATTGGAACAATCCTGGCCATATGGAATCAAAAGTTTCTATATATTAATTTTAGATGATTATATATATAAATTATAAATCAATAAAATTATATCATGTTTCAGTTTGACTTTATATTCATTGTCACATTATGTTTACCCTTAATTAACCCATTTTACTTTTTTCATGGTAAGAAAATTTAAAATGATTAAAATTATGAACGAATAAAAAATGGGGGACAATTTACTAAATATGGAATAAATGATTCTAAATAAGTTACCCATTTTTTAATATTTAATTATTATAATTATAAGAATTTATATTAAGATTATAATTAAAAACACGATGATTTTTTTTTGAAAAATGCATTTTTAAGTATAAAAAAATTTATAGAAAATTTAACTATAAATTTAATTACTGAGCCTAAAGTTGTATTATTTTTTATATAAAGTATGTTATGAAATTTTTTAAACAATCCAAATAATAATTTTACTTTGTAAATACTTTAATAGAAAATACAATTTTCAAAATATCTCTTTTTACTCTTAACTAAAAAATCAATCATTCCAGAAAAAATATCAAAATTTCTCCTCAAGATAGTTTTGATATCATAATTTAAATATGTATATTCTTTTTACCATATGTAATTTATGAATCATTCAAATAATAAGTATATTATATACTAAAAAAATAAATTAAAATAATTTTGAATGAAAATGTATTTTGAAGAATTAAATGATAAAAAAAATTATTTCTTGTTTCCTAAGAATTATTAAATACATTTTTATTGATTACATACTTCATAGTTGAATTATTCATATTAATATCCACCAAATTAATGAATCGGTTATAACAATCATATTTATATATTAATATTTGATGATTCATTTGTGCTTAGTGTATCATATTTTTTATACTATCGGACATAGTTATTTTTTTTAAACATATGAAAATTATATGACGTGTATTGAATATTATTATATAAAATATTTTTTTAGGAGATAATAATGAATTTTCATGGATAAATTAGTTGTTTATATAGGGGAAAATGTCCATGGTTTTCTTTAGTTAATGTTTTTTCTTTAATTATGGAAGACTGTAATCTTCAAAGGCTATAGGATTTTGTTTTAACTTATTATTTTAATTAATTCTTTTAATTATAAACCGATTAGTTATGGTTCATCATAGATGGGTTTAACATATTTTTAGATAAAATTGGTGGTTATGTTGTTATCGGTTGATGATAAACTATGAGTAAGAAATTTCATTGAATGATGATAAGGTAAAGATTCATATAATATAAAAGTTATATATAAACAATTATTCAACTCATGGTAATATTATGTGTATTATGATAAATTAAATTTTCTGAAAACTATATGGACAATTTTAATAGATATCTCTTAGTATGAGATAATATCACGATGTTTTGGTAAAGTATTACTTGTGTGGTTTTCCATGGAAATACTTCCCAATTTAGATTCTTTTTTGTTGAATAAATCTCTAGCATGGTTGTATCTAAGGGCAGTAACCAAAAATAGGGCTTGTTGGGTATTAACTCAGCTATGACCTGGTTCATGGAAAGGATCCCGAACTACACACCTGGCTATACACACTATTGTGAAAAAATTCAGTCAATCCCCACCTCTTTATTAATCATTGTGAAATATTTGTGCCCTAATTACTTTTAAGGATTAGGTTAAGACCTATGAGAGAGGAAAAAATAATTTATCCAAGAAATAACCAACAGAGTTGTATGATTATCAATGAATGACATAGTGTAAATGAATTTATGATAGTTTGAAACAAAGGTGTCATTGGATAATGCATCCTAAAATTGGGATATAATATTCATATACTCTCATTCATTAGGATTTTATCAGAAGAATTTTGGATTTAGTTTTTACATGAAATAGGATTTTCAAAATGAATCAAACAGAGATATAGATTTTGAAGCATCTAGGTCTTATAAAAAAATAAAGAATCATGTGTAAATGGTTGAGAATATTATTTAATACCGACTATGAGATAAAAGCCAAATTTCTTTATCTTTATTAAATTAGTGAGGTTGAAAATATTATAAAACTTAATTCTTCATAGTAATATATATTTTCATTAGTGATTGATATTTATAGAATTTATTCTAGTATATTCTGATTTTATTTAGGATTATGTTAAACATTTATGTATTTAATTAATATTCATTCTCTAAAGGTGTTTAAAAATATATTAAATGGTATCAATAACCTTGATAAGTTATTTTATGATAATGCTATATTTTTTGATAACTATAAAAGAACACATTATTGAGTTAAAAAACCCATATGTTTAATGTAATATTGAGGTTGAATTAATTAATAGTTGATTTATTTTGAAAAAAGTAGGTTAGACAATATTGGTCACTGTGGGATTGATAATTTATTCATGATAGTTTTTAATGAATTTTATATCAATTTTGGGATTATAATTACTTGTGTATGAATAAATAAACTAGTGGGTGGATATTATAGTTACATTAGAAGAATATATTAGTCACTAATTGTTTAATGTCTTGGGGATTCAAATGGTTTTGAACAAGTTATATTTTAGAGAATATATTATTATTGTATAAGAAATCAATATTGTTTGAGGAATGATATGTAACATAGTACAACCAAAAAATGAATATTAGAGTCCATATTATAAGTTATATACTGAATTATGGATATCTTAATATTACCCTCAACTATATTCAACAATGATTAATACTAAAAAATTTAATGATTCATTTTATTTAAGGGTTATAGAATCTACTGACCTGAGTTTTTTATCCTTTAAATTAATACTATCTTTAATAGATTTTGATACCCAAAACACCAAACTAACAAAACATCAGACTATAATGAACCATATAAAATTAAAAATCCATTAATAATGTAATAATTTTTGTATAATAGTATAATAATAAATTAATATAATTATATATTACGATTTTTCTTCGATTAATATTTTAAAATGATCTCTATATAAAGAACTATTTTAAAATTGGTATATAATTTTTACATAACAATTTAAATTGATCATAGTTAAATTTGTATCAAAATGGTTAAAAATTTTATTTATATACTAATATATCAGAATTCAGTTATTAAGAAATATATATTAAATAAGTTTTTGAAAGTTGAAGTTTTAAAAGTTCATTTTTAATTAAAGTTGTTTGTCTTAATATATTATATTTTCATTTAACAACCAATTAATAAGTTTGGAAATAATGTAATTGAAAAATATATATTTATATTTGGTGTAAACATTTAAATATCATCTTGAGATGCTTTTCTTTTGAGTTTTCAAAATAAAATTAATTTTTAGGTGAATAGTGAAAAATATTATTTTTACAAATAACATGACATTCAAGATATTATTTGTATATAATTTTGAATATGAAATTCAGGAAGCCATTTTTAAGACTGAATATAATCTTTATATGTGAATTTGTAATTTTAAAAATGTATATTAATTAATTAACCTTTTTTTATATTTTAGATTTTAAGCTATATATTTTAAAAAATATCTTTTTAATAGTCTATTCATTTTTTTAATCCATTTTAATCAATTTACAAAATTGTTTCAAATAAAATGTATTTCAAATTTATGATCAAAAGGTTTAAATTATGTAAAATGATCCATTATATTTTGTTCATTGTGGACTTTTTTCACTATGTAAAAACGATGTTACCATAAATCTAATATGAAATAAACAATCAAAGATTAAGAGACCACAAAAATATTTATATGATGTGTACGAGTGTGTGGTTGAGAACTATATTGAAAATATAACTTGTTTTATCCATTATTAATCAATTTTGTACTACATTTGTTGAAATTTTATTCACTTTATTGATGTGTTTCTGGTATGTATAAACATTCCACTCCATTTCAATTATAAAAGGGAAACTTATCTCCTCATTTCGCGTCACAACAAAAACTATTAAGACAATACCATACTCTTAAAAATCATGTCCTTATACTACCTATGTTTAAAAATTATATTCTTTTATTATCAAAATAAAATCCAAATTTTTTTTAATATCATTTATAGAAGAGATAGTCTAATAAGTGAGCTATAAATTCCTAACCAATCATTCATTTTTTCATTTATTTTTTGATATTATTCCCATATAAATTTATTTTTCCATATTATAATGAAACATCAGTATAATTATTATATTAATATGTTATTATCATAGAATCATATGAATTTATGACCCTCCAATTTTCCATTTAGGAAAATGAAATTGTAAATCATTTCTTGTACAGACTACCATTTTCATGATGTAATTTCTTTATCATTAAAAACCAATATAAAAGGATATTCCAAATATAGAATTTAATATATAGTTATAATATTCAAGTATTTTTTTATATTTTTAATAATAATTTTTTTTCTTTTCTACATTATATGAAAAATTAAATCATTATCAACGTGTATGTGTGGACAACTATCTTTATAGAATTATCGATTTAAATATTTAATTTCATATAGTACTTACATGGATATTAATGAGAATATAATTAATTTATAAATTTTAAATTTATGGTATCATTATGTTTCTTTTATGAAAAATATGAGAATGAATTAATGATATGCTTAAAAAGTGACTATCATTAATACAATGGTTTAAAAAAATACTTAGAGTAAAATCATTAATTAAAATTATATGATATTTTCATATCTATTTATAATTCTTTTATAAAATTAAAATTATCATATATAAAACTAATAAAAATTAATTTATATTTATATGTTACTAGTGTAATTATATTTTAACTCTATCACCTCATAATCATCAATAACTAGGGTATGTTAATGATTGGTTGGGCTTTACAATTTACTTAAACAATGTTATGAAATCATATCATGGATTATTATGAAAATATATTTATTATTATAACATGATAAAAAAATTTAAATATTTTTTTGGGAAAACAAACCAAAATATTTAACTATGTAATTATTAAAACATCATTCCGATGATAAAATTCATAAGAAATTGTTCATTGTAAATTCCTCTTCTAAGATAAAGAGTATAGTACTATTGAAAGGAAATTTAAAATCCATAAATCATTATAAGTCATCCATTATAATAACATTAATGAACATTGAATGATTAAATGTAACAACTCATCCCAATCAGTCCAGAATCGTGACTACCCCAATCCAACCACTAATAGGACAGGGGATAAAAATTAATTTCGAATAGGAATATCACTCATGTGGGAGGCCTTATCCAAATGTAACCATATACATGAACATAATTCAAATCCCATAAAATTCTGAAATGTAAGAAAACTACAAAAAAATGCATAAATACATCTAAATACCACTATCGAACTACGACAACAATTAATGAAAGAAAAAAAGTTAAATATACAATCCCACCATAAAATAGTATGAAAATAAACCCAAACAAAAAGTATATTGGGGAACTACTATCATGGTAACTATTGAAATACACTTTGGTCTATTCGGCTCTCTGTTCTATAACGACACATGGTCCCTCTAGGACACTGTCTAAAGTTCAATCATGTACATAAGACATGAAATGTGTGGGAATATCCCATGAACATGTTATTATAACAATACCCAGTTGGACACCCCAAAAACACTAAGCATATATCAATAAGAATACAAAAATCACAAAAAAGGATATTTCTACAATACATATAATTAGAATATCGAGATATCATCAATACATACAAAAAGTCTTAATATAATTCCATAACTGTATTTCCACCCTAGGATTACAACATGAAGATTTCACATATAACTCATTTGGGAGAACAAACTACATGAGTCATATATAATTAATTTTATCCATCCAAGATTTAATACCATTCAGGTCTCTCCTTAGGAAGTATATTCTAGATGCCTAAATATAATTATACACATATGAGGATTCCACTAAAGGTCATTGTGTATCCCAACAAGTCAATCTGGAATAACATACTAATTTGATGATTGGTGTTTATGTTGTTTTGTTCATGATGATACAAATAAATACACCTAGGGAAATATAATGATAAAGGATCTCACTCCAGGCCTCAAGGAATTATTCCAACAACTCTACCCTAAGATGTACCACTAATGACATCACCATCTTATGTATAGGATGTGATTCATTACTAACCCTTGGGAAATGTATCATACAAGTTATCCCTTATCAAACATGTACTTATTATATAGGAAAAGGGATCTAAGATTAAATTGAAGGGTTAAAAGGAATGTACTGGTGGTACGCAGCATGTCTTGTTGACATTGGATTCTTCCCTTGTAAAACGGATCGTATCCATGTCGGAGTACATGGCATGTATGAGCCAGTGTACTCCTAACTATGTATCTGTATATCTATCCTTATGTATGAATGGATGGTCTTGTATCTTCCACAATACACATCGAGTGTTAGGTGATGGTTCACACTCCATGTTAAGGGTTTCACATGTCATGTGATACTTAACTCCACATGGAAACCCTAGAAGCTTTTTTGAGAGTCCCATATGACATGTAACTCCGCAATACACGCTGTGTACTGTGGATTTTCCGTGAAATCTGAAATCTTCCTGGCATATTTTCTCACTAATCCAAATTCCAAATCATCAATGAGTAAAACTAGATAATGTATATATTCTTCAAACATTCTTCTATATCGTTGCTTGTCTAAATCAAGTCATCCAATTATCACAGGAATCAGTTATCATTCATCCTTATCCATGTTGCATTAAATGATCTAATAAAAGGTTTCTTGTCTGATTTGATTCATTCATCACTACCATTATCACATGATCTCCATAATATATCGAACCATGATCTGTAATATCAAACTATTCCACAAAGAAACAAGTTCACAACAGTTTATTCTTTAGTATTTTGGTCAGACCATAGTCCAAATTAATTTTCTGTGATGAACATACAAATAAAAATGGAAGAAATAAAAGAAACTCATGAAAAATGTGTGAGGCTAATCTATGTTAAGTTTTCCTTCATCCATTTACATAACAAAAATTAATAAAGAACCATAATAATGTAGATAATTATCCAACAAATCTCGACATATAAACACATTTCCCACAATACATTCGATTCTTGAATCTATTTGTTGGACGATTAATTCACCATTATCATAAAAATAATAAAATGGAAAAATATAAATAAAACATCATCGTAACATGGTTTTTATCAGTTTCATATCAATAAATAATATTTTTCATTTTTCATTGTGAGATATTTGAAACATGTTTCACATTGATTTACGATCCATGATCTGGAATTCACTCGCCAATAGAAGCTCCTCCAATATATCCTCAAAAGCTATAGGGTTATGCAACCATCCCAAGTATTTTCATATAGCTGTATATTTATATAATTTTATTGAATTTTTTATTTTAAAAATATATTAATTTATTCAATTAATTTTTTTCAAACATCCACCCATGATTGCACCTCACCCCGATCGGCGAACACATTCCATGTTAATATCACACCTAGGGTAAAACCCATTCTTTGAACTCAAAGAAGGCCTCAGACTTCTAATCCAAGCCTCTATTTATATTTTAGTCTAATTTTTTAATAAATATACACACTCATGTGTTAAATATATTAAATATATTTTAAAAATTATTTATGGACACACTAGGACTTGAAATCACATGTTGTCTCCCCATCAATCTCTAAGAATAATCAATATTATATTCCATGAAAAAGATAGAAAAATTGAAATAATTACATTCTCCCCAGCGTGGGACATTACATCCAATGAACCATAAAAAGGACTAAACAATGAGATGTAGGTTACGAGAATACATATGAGTCTCTTGCTCCTAGGTTATCTCCTGATGATTCACTTACTACCACTAGACACACACAAGGGGAATCAATTTCCCATGAAGGATCCTCACTTGTTGATCCTTGATATCTATTGGGTACTCTGAAAAATGTATATCTATCTAGAATATCCATCTCACACTAGTCAATAATGTTTGATAGACTATTCACAAACCTCTTCAAATACAACATGTGGAAGATGTCATGTACCTGGTCTAACTGTGACATTATAGCTATGGGGTATTCCACCTTATAAACTCTATAAATTATTTAGAAATGGATAATGAGTGTTGTAGACAGATTTATACCCCATCCAAATCTTTATAATCTACATTGTGGTGAAGCCAAGAGGAACACATGGTCTCTCTCCTCAAACTCTAAGGTCCTCCCTCGTTAGTCAACATAGGACTTATGATAGCTATGTGCAATCCTCATTCACTCCAGGATGATCTTCACCTTCTCTGTAGTGGCTCATAGCAACTCTAGACCCATTAGATCTAACTCTCCTCATTCATTCCAACAATGTGGTTACATGCATAGTAACCCATATAAGGCATTTAATGATGTCATAACGATGGTGGAATGATAGTTATTAGTGCTTAAAAACTAAACCAGTGGTAGTTGATCCTCCCATCTACATCCAAAGTCCATTTTTCTAGCTTGTAGCCTATCATCTATAAATTGAATGGTCTGCTCATGGTGACCATAATTCTAGTAGTTAATATTCATGCTCAAACGTAGCTAAGTCCCAAAATCGTCCTGCAATTACTTCTATAATAAGATGTTAATAGATCATCACGGTCAGAAATAATCATAGAGGGAACTCTACGGAGTTGAAGTATCACCTTCACAGAGAGGATTTCAAATCTCTCTACTGAACTCTTCTCTCGAATAGCTAAGAAGTTGGCCAAAATGGAGAGTTGATCTATGATAAACAATATGGAATCATGTCCCCTAGAATTATGTGGTAATCATGTAATGATGTCCATGGATATCCCATACCACTTCCACTCTAGAACGTCAATTTTTTGAGCTACATCTGCTGGATCCTAGTGCTCAGCCATTACTTACTAACAAGGTAGGCATCTAGGAAAAAACTCTACAACACCCATATTCATCCATGGACACCAAAACTAAAGTTGAAGGTCCTCTGAAATCTTTTCCAGACTTGTGTGTACCACAAAATGAGATGAATAAAACTCTCTAATAACCTATCCTTCAATATCACTGATACAATTTTGCATCCTCTGAAAAGAAAAACATGTCCCCCACCTTCAAAAAAAGAATCAGGAGCCTATATTATGGATATATGATATTTTAGTATCTCACAGTCTGTATAAAAAAGATTTGTGACCCTGATTTGCTGAAAAGAAGATCGGTAATAACCATCCACTAGAGTAATGATACTCTATACCAATCCAAAAGGATAACCGGAATGATTCCTAAATCGCGGAATTCCATACTCAGAAATTGTTAATCAGATTTCCAGTTGGGACCATATTTTACCATTTTCCCTTACGAGGAGTAGATAAAATATCTGAGTCATAATCCTAGAGAAACTCTAGCCATTTCCTTTGTGTCAAGTTATGATCCTAATAATAAATCATGTGCTTGAAACTCTTTGGCTCATAATAGGTAATTATAAGCTCACCCATCGGGTGGTGTCTTCACATATTTTATGTAAATACTACCACAACTAACTCTAGATTGTGAGTTGCATAGTTCTTCTCATATGGTATCAAATGACATTAACTATATTCAATCACCACCTATCTCTGCATAAAAACATTACTAAGCCAGGTTCTTGATGGATCTTAGATCAATTCATACTCAACACCGTATTTTGGAAATATCAAGATGGGAGTGCTCATAAATATCTTCCTTAACCCTACAAGACCTATTGGAACATCTCTATCTGTATGAAAGAATTACCATTTTTGGACAAGACTATCTAGTGATTTGACATTCTAGATAACTAATTTATGAATATATGATATAATCCTTTCCACCCAAGAATCCTCCACACATGTATATCTCTACTGAGTGGCTCTTAAGGTAACATTTCCTCGACCTTCGTTAGGACCAATGCTACTCTATTTACTGAGATAACATGTCCCACAAGGTATAACACTTGATTCTAGATTTGAAAATTAGAAAAATTCACATAAATATGATGGTCTCGGAGTAAATATAGAAAAATATCTAAGTGACTTGTGTGCACCACCATATATACTGAGAAAACTAGTATATTATAGATGAAGACTACCATGATTCAGTATAAGAAAGGATGAAAAATATGGTTCATTATTACTAAGAACAGTGATGGAGATTTCATCTTGCCAAATGGAAACCCCAAGTGATCATTTTTACTATAGAAAGATCTTAATTCTATCTTAGACATATCCACTCCCTGTACTCACAACTATTGATAACCTAATCTGAGGTCATTCTTTTGGAACCATCATGACCCCCTTCATCTAATCAAATTGGTATTCTATCTTTAGTAGTGGATATTTTTTCTTAAGGTCACCTATTTTAGGAGATATTAATCCACAAAAATCCTTAAGATCCCATCCTCCTTCTTGGAAAACATAACATGGGATTCCCAGGTTGATACATTGTGTCTATCAATACCCTTCCTATACAAGTCGTCCAACAACACCCTCATATCATGAAGATATATGGAAGAAATCATATATTATGGTGTAAATATTATTTTCATCCTAGGGTACAGATAAATTCTGAATTTTATCTCTCGATTAAGAGGTAAGCCTATAAAATCCTTCAAAAAGACACCTCCATACTCCACCACCACTATAGGGAACTGGAAACTCATAAAAACCACCACACCAAGGGTTATGACAGAAAACTAATGACTTATCATCTTCACACTCCCACACATGTGTTCATTACGGGATTCATGGGTTTAATTTTTACCCATAAAATAATAGTTGGTCCCGTCATTGCAGACACACTGGATACTCTACCTGGTATTATCCCTATAGGAAGGAATAGAATATAACTAGTTTATACCGAAGATCACATAATTATTCCTCATAACTGCTACAATGATATCCCAATAGAATCTATCACCACCAAGAGTTATGTCCCTATATCGGTAGAAGTGTTTGATTTTTAAGCCACATCCCATATGAGTCTCAAACTGCATTGGTAGATCCAATGCACCAACTATAATCCATATGTTTCAAACCAAATATTAGGAAGAAAAAAACCACATTCATATAATTCTATATTTACTTCATATAAGGTATAAATTACATATATTATACCTCATATAATCTATGGATCCCCTTAGTACTAAGACTCAACCACCTACATCTATCCCCTACCTACCCTCTAGCTCTTTGATCCTATCTTGGACCACATGGGGGTGGTGGTGGTAAGAATTCAAAACATCAACCACCTGCAACTTCTCTCCCAACTCCTCGTCCATTTATTCCTCTATATTGACCCATAAACTATTTTTGATTCTTATTCTATTTTAGAACATCCATTTTCTCTCTACCAGTTGTACGACGGGTTGGAAAATCCATCGACCAGTGTCCCATGTCATCACATGAGTAGCAAGGCCTCTCTCTTCGATTACTAGACACATCCTATGATCCCATAACTATAGAACCTCTATCCTAGTATTTACCTATGAATCATCTTTCATGTCCCACTCCCTAAGACAGATGTTGTATCCATGCTTCCGTGGTCTTTTCTCTTGAATTACCAATACGGGAAACTACTATTTTCTTCTAATCAACCAAGAAACTCTTAACTAACAAATCACACTATAAAAACCCATAATAAGTAAAAATTCATACAGTTATATCATTGGCTCATATTTCTCTTCATAGTCTTTGCTTTGTGGTCTGATCCCAAATTAACTATTCAAGAAATATATTTATCAAGTACCTGGAGAAGTTGGTGAACCTCGTTGAATACTTATCCACTATAGTACTACCATGTGGAAGATTTAAAATCTCATGGATGAGTAAAAACCTCAATGTATATAGAGAGAACTTTTATACAAAACATTTCTTGTAATATGACAATGCTAATGTCACGTCATCATATGGCCAGTTATCTAAACTCCACCATCTTCTTGTGGAGTCAATGAGAAGTCTCACTGCTAGGACCATCATCTGATCTGTTTTTATCCTAACAAGAGCATAAATTTGTTTCCCCACATTAAGCTTTCCCTCAGCCACATATGGGTTAGTATTACCAAAAAAAATTAGGGGTAGATATCACTGGAACTCGTGATGCGCACTCAACCTGCACACCTCACCAGTTGGTACTGTGAGTACCATATAATTCTCACCAGGTTTTAGTATAAATGGTTCACTACCTGGAGGTGATAATTCTAGAATAGGACCATGTATCAATGCCTTATTACTTAGGGGATTATATATATGATTATTATGGTGAATCCTAGTCATAATTGGTTGTGGAGGCATCCTGAAATAGATAATTTGTACCATATTCTATGAATATATCTAGAGATCTAACTCTATAAATAAATGAAAACCAGAAAACATTCATATAAGATGCATGTTCAAACTTTTTTTTTCTAAAATAATGTCTACATTTACTAATTCCAATGTGATGTAAGAAGAGTCATTGGGTCTCAATACATCTGATACCACACCAACACTAGACTCCCACATTTGAAAGAAGAACACAATACACTAAACATTATTCCCACAAACTAATATTAGAGGCTTTGATCCTAAAATGTAACCAACTTCTATGATACCACTCAATCACGACTCATCTGAATAAGGCATGAATCATGACTACCCCAAGCACACCTCCAATTGGTTTGGGGATGGCGACTAGTACTGAGTAGGCATATCACTCACATGGGATGTCTTATCCTAATGTACATGTTCACACAGACATATATCCAAGCCCACACATTGTTAAAATATAAAAAATGAAAAATTGTTCATTCATACATATAAATCAAATTATTAGAGTACAACAACAATTACAAAAATTATGAAGTTCCGAATACAATCACCCAATAGAGTTTCTGAAGAAAAAAAAACACAACCTAAAAGTATAAAATAGAACTGATATGAAGGTCAATGCATGAATAAATATAAGTTAGTATGGATCTCTATGATCTACTTGCTTCAATTCACTATAAGAAATTTTCAATGAGTTTACTATCTACATAAGACATGACACGTGAGAGAAAATCTCATGCTTAGGTGAGTAAAAAAATTTGGAAGGACACCCCAAGACACTAAGCATATAGAAAATGAAAAAAAATAGACATAGGTATAATTATACAACATATATAATAGGAAAATATTGATATATTCAATAAATACAAATAGTTACACAACAAACTTGTATACGTAATACCAGCCTAGGATTCCTGCTCGACGACTCCACATATCACTCATTTGGGAGAACATGCTCTAGGATTTAGTTGTTACTGATGGCATCCATCAAATATGTACTTATCAGTAGTTCTATCAATAGGAATTATATGTTAGACGTTTTAATATAAAGATACATAGATGACGACCATGCCCAAAGACATGGGTTTTAAAAACAACTCAATTTAGAATAACATGATATGTAGAGGATTGATTCTCACATAGTGTTGGTCACGAAGATACTAAAAAATCTACCTATGGAATGATAATCATGTAGGATACCATTATATTCCTCAAGAAATAATTTCCAAAACACTATCTAAGAAGTCCCATCGAATGGAATACTATCCTATATATAGGTCATGATTCCATACAAAACCTAAAAGGAATGGATCAGGGGAATTCCCTTTAATGAAACTTGTCCAATATGAATATTAAAATGGATTTAAGACCAAAATAAAGGGGTACATGGTGTGTCCCATAAATTTTGGGGTCTTCTTATGTAAAAACACCTATGTTATTTTCTCTGAATGTGTTATAGGATAGGATGTGTCTAAGCCCCTATATCCTTGACTATGTATGTTTCGGGATGACTATGTCTACATACGACTGGTTGTGTCCATGTATGGATAGACGTGAATCCTCTATAATACACAATTATTGGAAGGTGAGGGGTCACAATATATGTGATCATTTTCACAAGTTATGTGATAATTAAGTCCACATAGAAACCCTAGCTATTAATTTGAGGGTCCCACATCATGTATACCTATTAAATACATATAGTGTATTACAAATTTTTTATATAAATCTATATTATGCTTCCACAATATCACATAATCCTCCATCCTCCAAATCTGTAGTGGTTGATCCTTGAGAATCTATATGTACTCAAGACGTCCCTCACCATCACCACCCACCTGAATTCGATCATCCAATTCACACAAAAATCAGTTATCATGCATCTTCATTGTTATTGGACACATCACTCAAACCAAAGGTATTAAATATGATCTGATTTTCTTATTTCCACTATCAACTATTGATCACTATGTGATATTGATCCCATATATACAATATCAAACAATTTCACCATGAAATAGGTGCACAATGGTTGATTACTCTATAGTTTGGTAGAACCACTATTTGAAATAATTTATCGTAATGAATTGATGTGTAAAGATGGGAGAAATTGAAAAAAAAACACATGAATGTGGAATGTTCCCCATCCATGTTTTGTTGACCTTCATCTGTTTTTTGTTAAAATGATAGATGAACTACCATAATGACATAAGAAAATCTCCAATAAATATCTCTATATAAAATTGTTTCCAATAATATGATTGATCTGTGAAGCAATCTTTTGGTCTATTGAAAAGAATTTTTTAATGGAATAATAAATGGGGAAAATTAAAAAACAACATATTGATTAAATTTTTATTTTTTTAGAGATTAATGAATTTACATCGTTTTCATTGGTGAGATAATTGAAACTTGTTGAATGTAGCTTCATGATCTAGGATAAAGTTATTACTCACCAATAGAGGATCCCCTAATGGATCCTCTAATTATACATGTTTATGTCGCTATCCCTTGAAATTTTTTTCATGGGACCATATTTATATAATTTTATTAAGTTGGGTAGCTATTTTAATAAATTAATTTATTCAATTAATTAATTTTAAACATCCATCCATGACTGTGCCTCAACTCGAATGCCTAATGCCTCCCAATGGTATATTGAACCAAGGGAAAAACCCCAAAATTAAAAACAGAGGTGGACTTATATATCTAATATAATAATACTTTTAAATGTTATTCCACCTTTTCATAAAAACATTGCGGGAAAATATTTAATATATTTGATAAATTTAAAAATATAATTACATGCACACAAAGCCTCGAAATATCCCATCATCTTTGAAAATACCTCCTAAAATAATCCATATAAAATTAAAAAAGAAATATTAAAAAATATTATTGTCTATATTAAATTTGGGATAATAATGTGTAGTATTTACACTCTTATGAATGTAGTTCAAAATGATTTGGATTACCCACACTTGGCCTCGAAAATAGGTAAAATACAAGTAATATAAATGTAGGGAATAATTATAAATGTTGTATCTAAAAGTTTATTAAATGAATATTATTACAAAATATGGGGACTAATATATTTATGTTTGTTATATATGTGATCATAGTGAATTTAACTAAGTGGGGAAACAAGGTATGGGTTTCTTTTTCCCAAATTGCAATCCCTTGAAAAAAAATTATGATATAGACCATGTTTTAATTTTATTTGTGTAAATTCTTACCCATTTTCATTTTTAATCATGATTCAATTATATTATAGAAAATTTAATTTTCTATTTAAATTTATACCAAGAATTCTATTTTGATTCAGTAGTTACAAATGAGTTAATAGGATTTCATGACTCTAACCTTTTTCAAGGGTAATATTAACTCTCTTTGACCCCTATATTCTAGGATTGGTCTATTTCAACCTATAATTTTGTCAATTTTTATTTATATATAATATTTTATTGAAATAAATTTTCATAAAAATTCTTATTCCTTGATGATTCATTTGTTCCATTAAAATTCATTTTTATTATAAATAATTCATGTTTCCTTTAACATTTTTTTCTTCTTTTACAAATTTTTTACTTCCCACTAATGTTATCCTTTAACTTGTGTAAACATAGTGTTTTTATCCCCAATGATCACTTTTTTCCAATTATTATTTAGGAAACAAATTCTATCATCCATTGAACTGTTTGGGTTTTCAACAATGTTATTTCAAAATGATAAAATGGGTTTTCCATATTTTGAGAATAACTTTTTATTTTCCCACTATAATTTTTTTATAAACAATAATTATTTTAAAATAACTTTTATTTGGATATATATATAATAATATTTTAAAAAATATATTTCTATCATAAATATGTTTTGAACTTAATTTTCACTTTGACTATTTAAAAAAAAATTATAGAGTTTGTGAGAACATTTTTATTTTATCTTTTATTTATCGTACAAGGATTCTCTCTAATTAAGAGATGTTTATATAATATTATATACCTTATTTTGATATTATTAATTTTTAAATAAGAGATTATTTATATTATATGATTTTTTATGTTCATGTTTTTTGACATTTTTTTAAAATTTTAAGAAACACATTATTCTTGCAAGTGTTCTTTATAATGTGATGATGACTAATTTTAAGTGGAGCACATATGCATGAATGATGATAGGTTGGGTCCTATATCACCATAAAATTCATTGGTAATTTTTTATCTCATGAGATAAAAAGGGTACATGGGTGGATTAATCCTAAAACAAAGGGTACAATAGATAATTTAACCCATTTCTAAGGGTTTAAAAGTTAATTTATCACAATTAAAAGGGTTTACAAGATGATTTATCCCAAGAAAAATGGTACATGTGTGGATTTGTCCCATTACAAATGGGTATATGGAATCATTTTTTCCAATCCCAAGGGTACATGGGAAGACTATCCCCATATTTAGATGGTACAATGTTGATTATACGAAGCCTAAGATGTGATTGATTTATTTGTGGGTAGCCTTTAAATATGATTTATATTTTTATTTTTGTCCCATATTTGAAATACGTTTCACTTTTTTATTATTTGTACATGACTATGAAATTATATAACGGATCTTGATTGTTGAATCACTCTTTTAAATAATTTATTATTTAATGTCAATATTTACGAATTTATTTATGACCATGTATTTATTTGGTATTATTTTCTTTTTTATCTTGATTATATTAATCTTCACAAATTAATCTTTCTTTTTTACGTTTATTATTAACATATACATTTACCATTACTGGGTTTTTGAGATCATTCCATTCTTATGTGTCCATTTTTATAGGACATAAATAATCCTTATAATTAATATGTTTATATAATGGAATATTTTGAGAATAATTTGTGGAAGATGTTGAATACTTTTCAGGGATTAAGAATGTGTTTACATAGTGGGAAAATACCCATGATTTTTGTTAGTTAGTTTTGTTGTCATAATTCAAAAAAACTACAACCAAAAAAGGACATGGGATTTTGTTGTGATATAACATTTTCATTATGTTTTGTAATTACTAAATTATTAGGTATGGAAAATCATAGTGTGTATTACATCAGAATTTAGATAAAAATTTACATTATGATGTAATCATCTATGGATAAAATGGGAATTAAAAATGTCATCAATGGTTGGTACGTTGAGGTTGATTATAGTATATATGTTATAGATAATCCTTTACAGAATTAAATAGTATATTATAGGGATTAATAAAAGACAATTAAAATAAAAAACCATATGGTAAATTCAATGCTATTTGTTTAAGGATATGATAATATCAATAAATTTTCATAAATTAAT
The DNA here is from genome assembly GCA_963277665.1 of Viscum album. Classification (NCBI taxonomy): domain Eukaryota; kingdom Viridiplantae; phylum Streptophyta; class Magnoliopsida; order Santalales; family Viscaceae; genus Viscum; species Viscum album. The sequence continues at coordinate 433,016,703 of OY728158.1, read as the reverse complement.
GGTTGTGTGGATCTTCTTGAAAATAAATCCATATATGGATACTTGAATATGGATTCATGTTTTTAAACAATTTCACTAAGATATAATAAATATTAGAAGGTTTTTTTGGGAATTAACATGACCATTATTCGGTGAATTAAAAATAGTCATAACTACATGCCTTCTTAGACACTCTTGAAGTATATTATTGGTCAATCACTTTCCCTTTAAGAACCATTATGACATATTTTTCCAAATTAATTTAATTGATTAGTTTAATAAGTATTAGAGAACATAACATAATGTTACCTAGGTATAACTAAGAGGTTAATAGCATAAAAAATTATGACATATCTAAAATGAATGAATCACCGGTTGAAATGAAGGTCTCATTGGAGAATACATCCTAAGATTGTGCTTTCATTTTCATATACTATAATTATTTTGGATATTACCCTAATTATTTTTTTATTAGTATTTGGTTGAAATTGAATCTTGAAAATGAATCACACAATGGTATATATGTATAACCCATGATGTCTTATAATACAATAAGTAACCATACTTTAATGGTTTAAAAACTAGTATATGCATGTTATTATAGAAAATATGAGTTTTCTTTTATTACCTAAGGTATATAGGTTAACATCATAATAGAAATTAATCCTAAAAACATTCTTATAACTTCCTTATTTAAAAATATTTATAATGTATATTCTAGAAAAATTAGGATTGTGTGAAACATCAAAGGATTTTTCTTCATTATTTTTTTGGTAGTGTTATGGAATCATATATCAAATGGTATCATTATAATTAGAATTTTATATTACGATAATGTTATATTTTTTTATAACTATCTAATAACACACAGTTTTGGAATAAAAAAACATTTTCTTAATATATCTGTAAGGATTAAGTTATAAAAATTTGATTTATTTTTATATAGTTGGTTAGAAACTATTCGTAACTGTGGTATTGATAATTTATTCATGATATTTTGGGCATTGTTTATCGTATATTGGGTTCTATTGAAAAGACTATGATTTTAAGAACATGTAGTTTAATATAAGAGTTCATTTATGATGAATATATGATTTACCTATATTTTAATAATATAGATATTCAAATGTTATTGGGAAAGTTATAATATGGATAATATGTGATTAGGGTCTAAATAATCAATATTATTTGTAGAAATATATGTAACTTCATATATCATAAGAGAATATGGAAGATGTAATATTAGAATTTATATCCCAAATTATTGATATTTAAGGATTACCATCATCTAAATTTATGAGTTATTAATTAATAAAATTGTGAGGGTGTGATTTATATAAGGGGTTAGAATGTAATGCCCTTGTATTTTGAATCCTTTAAATTTATACTATCTTAAATTGCTTTTATAACACACAACACCAAACTAACACAACCCCTAAAAACCATGATATATTAGAAATAAATTAATAATATAAAAAAAAATTAGATAAAATTATAATAAACAATCAAAATAATTATCTATTATTGTTATATTTATTTAAGATTTTAAATAGGATTCCTTTCAAAAACCATTTTAAGAAATGAGTATTGTATTTTAACTTTATAAAATAAATTTACCATATTTAAAAGTTTATCATAATATTTAATATATTGATTTATACACTAATATATAATTGTTTAGATATCAAGATATATACGTGAAATAACATTTAAAACACTCAATATTTGAAAATTCATATTTAATGAATGTATTGTTTTCTTAATATATGTCATTTTCCTTTAAAATATAATTTATAAATCATAAAATACAAATTTTACAAAAATAAATCTATTTTTTGGTTTAAATATGTCAATATTTTTATAAGATTATTTTTTGCTATTTTTTTATCAATATTATTTTCAGGTGAAGTGTGGATAATATATTTTTTCAAATTAACTAACTTTTATGATATTTTTATAATATAAGATTGAATTTGAAATTTATAAAACATATTTTAAAGAATAAATATGTGTTTTGTAAGATAATTTATAATTTTAAAAATATTTTATCTAATTTATAAACACATAAATTACATTTTGGAGTTTAAGAAATATATTTCAGAAATAAATGTTATAAATAAATAGAAAATTTAATTTTTAAAATTAATATATTTCAATGTATGAAATCAAATAAAATAAAATGGTTTACAATATTAAATAGTTATTACTAAATTATGTAATAATTTTCTTTTTATTTTGTCCATAAAATATAAGTTTCCCTATGGTAAAACTTATTTCCATAAAAATTCCAAAATATTAAAAGTCAAAATTTAAATGACACCAAACATGATTAAAAATGTATTAAAATGTAGGGATGAGGCCTTGAAAAAACAATTCACTTATTCTCACCATTAAATATCAATCTTAGGGACACTTTCCCTTAGATTAATTTACCATTATTGATATATTTTAGGTAATTAAAAAAATACTACTCCTTCTCATTTATAAAAGGGCCACTCCTCTCTGCAATTCCTTTCACACAAAAACATATTATGTTCATACCAAACTATATCCAAACATATAATAACAATTATACCCATCTTAATAATGTTTTATTATTATGATACTACAATCTTTCAAAGATCTAATTCCTTTTTAATATGATGCAACTAAATAGGTGAGGAACAAGTTCTCAACGTCTCTTTCTTTTCTAATTTTCTTTATATGATTTTCTCATTGTATAAATATTTTCCACCACATCACAATTATAAAATGATTATTATTATTATACATTTATGTTTTAAAATGATTCTATAATTATTAAACTTCACCCCCTCTTCCATTACAAAAAACAAAAATAATGTGTGTTGCAGACTACCACAACCAAGATGAAACTTGTTTTGTTTTAGTTCAAAAATATAAAAATATGGTCCTAATATAATAGTTAATATATAATTTTCATATATATGAAACTTTTTGGATACTAAAATAAAAAAAATATTACTCATTTCCCCCATTGAACTGTAAGTGAAATTGTTATCCACAAATATGTGTGGACTACTACCAAAGTGGAACGATAGATTTTAATTTCTCATTTCTCTTCTTCATTAAATAGATGGCAGTTGTATTGATTTTAAATGATACATATAATTTTTATTAAGCCATTAATATTAAATTATTAAAACATGGATATCCTATAAAATAAATGATCAATAAAATATTATCTATAATTAAATCATTTAAAATAACCATAATTAAAGGAAAACATGAATTATAATTATGTAATATTTAAATACCCATGAATTAATCCTAAATATATATTATAATGATTAAATATCACACTATAAAAATTAAATTATATCATTTTTTAACTTCTAAAGTGATACCACAACTAAATGAACTCGTAAACATCAATAATTATGGTATGTTCATGTTTGGGTGGGTTTGACCACATACATAAACAATGTTATGAAATTATATCATGGAATATTATGAAATCATATATACTGGTAAAATATAATATAAATATTTAAATATATTTTTTTGTATATCAATTTCCAATCGATATTTAACCCACTAATTGTTAAAACAATTTTCGTTTGTTACAAATCACAAAAAAAAGTTGTGTTTTCAATTTCATATTCTAATATTAAAAAAAATATTCATTGAAAGAAAATTAAAATTCATAAAACATAATGATTCATATATTATAGTAAGATTTAGGAACATTTAATGATAATGTTTTAGTGGATAATGAATAACAACCTCACAATAAAAAAATAGTTCAAAATGATCAATATTACCCTAAACGAGAACAAAAATGTGTAATAAATGGGAAAACAATATATAGAGAAAAATTATTGTTGTTTTTTATAAAAGGTTATAATTATAAAAAAAGGTTTGAAAATATGCGATTAAGATATTTATATTCATTATTCTTCCACCTATAGTTCATTAAACTAAGTGGAAAAACAAAGTAAGTGTTTCTTTTTCTCAAATTCGGTTTAGAATATACATGTATATTCAATACACTATGTTTCACATTAAAATTTCTAAAGAATAAACCATTTTCATTTTTTTAATATTTAACTATATTTTATGATATTCAATGTCTTACCATTTTTGTATTTTTTATTCCAAAGTAACATAGGTGGTATGGGGTTTTCGTAACTCGATCCTTTTCTTTAGGCTATAATCAATCTTATCTGACTATTAACGTCCGAGACTAATATGTTCAATCCTTCTGTGTTATTATGTTTTATTTTCACATTAATTTCTAGTTAAATCATGTCTCACACCAACATTTATTTTATGATGATTTTATTGTTCTGTTAAAATACATTCTGATTAAGAATAATTCATGTTTAATTTAATGTATTTTTCTTCCATGAACACATTTTTACATCCCAAAATTGTTCCCCATTCCATTGTAGAAAATAAAATGGTATTTATCTACAATTATCCCTTTTATCACATTATTTATTTGAAAATATATTTTTCTTAATCCACGTAATGATATGTTTTTTCAATGAGGTAATTTCCAAATATAAATAAAAATATCATTTAAATATAAAAAGTATTATTACCCACTCAAATATTTTGATAAAAAATATATCCATTTAAATATATTTTATCTATAATTCTATACAATAATATTTTCCAAATTATTCTCCTTATCTCATCATATTTTTTGAATTTAATTTATTCTTCATGTCATGACCCGTCCTCGGGGCCCGTGCCATGACAACCCCAAGCTCGCCTTCCATAGGCTAGGGGCTGGCGACTAGCACCAAAGGCGTAAATCCCAATAAAAAGGGAAGGCATTGCCTTTAAGAAATGAAAGCATACAAAACCAGAGTACAAGAAGAAGCTACACTAAGTAAAGGAGTAAAAACGTGTTGAATGTACGAGGGGCTGGAAATACAAGCCCAAAAGAAAGATATAGCTACAACTGAAAGTAAAGTAAAACTCAAACAACAATAGGTGAAAGGTGGAAAGAAGCTCCTGGATCATCATCCGGGTTCCGAACTGAAGGGTAGGTACAGATTTCCTCCTTAGCCCTCCACGTCTGTTCGTCTCCTATGGGTACCGACTCGTCGTGAGATCCTCCTCCAGGTACCAACTCGTCGTGAGATCCACCTCTGGGTACCGGCTCATTGTGAGATCCACCTCCGGGTATCGTCTATCTCTACAATCCTCAACCACGATTATGTATGTCCCTCGTCTGCAACCAATACAACGAGGTGCGGGAAAATCCCGTACAGGGGTGAGTATACGATACTCAGTATGGACCCTGAGACCCTCAAGGTCTCACTAAATCCAACAAGTATAATCACAAAGAAAGTTCTCAACAAATAACCCTTACTTAGGTATAAGCCCATACTTATACCTAAGTTATCATGTAACCCATCTCAGCCACGAGGTATCACACAGGTATGAAGTCGATGGATAACCACTACTTAGGTATATGCCCATACATATACGTAAGTTATTTGGAAACCCATCTCAATCATGTGGAAAACACAAAGGTCAATGACTCAGCTCAAAACAGGATTTTCATTATCGAAACTGTAACTGCTGAAGAGCTCCGTCTCTAATGAGTACAGTGATCATGTCATGACTCCGAGGTACTTCTCACTAACCTAAGATAGCTGAGGTACTCCTCTTGTCGAGTACCGTGGGTCTACCACCTCACAAAGTAGTGCTCCTCCGCCATGGGTCTGCCACCTCACACAGTAGTGCTACCCCTCATAGCCTACAGAGGTACTCCTCCTGTCGAGTACTGCGGCTCTGCCACCGCACAATGTAGTGCTCCTCCCTCGTGGGTCTACCACCTCACCAATTAGTCCTCCCCACTAGGCTATGCAAGTCACTCCGAATCGAATCGGACAAGTAGTCATCAGGTCTCAGCCAGCTACATGGTCTCCATACTCCGTACGATCGTCTCTAGGAGGGTCTACCCCACGAGCTATAGGTCGATACTCCATGTATCACAATGTCCCATGAAGAAGTATCTCAAAAGACTGCCTCAAAATAGGGGTCTCAACACAACAGAGGGCGTGTCAATCGAATACTCGGTCTATGAGTTATTAGCCCTTTCGTCCCAGGGGCCCGGTTAGTTTTGTGTACGAACCAACATGACTGTATCTAAACTGTACCCCTAACTCACATAGGGTATACTCATAGGGACCATTTCTCAACGTGATCACCAGCACCGCTGACGATTCGTCAAATGGACGTCTTGTCTGAAAGTTATCAGCTTTTCCGTTCCAGGGGCTCAGTTGGATTTTGGGTACAATCCAACCCGACCATACTTCAGATGTGTCCAAACCTTTAACGGAGTAATCCAAATGTTATGTCCCACTAATAGGAATCCAAAAAAGTTGACGACGCATCAATCGGATGTACGAAGCTCAAGTTATAGGCGTTTCTACTCTGAGGGCCCAGTTAGTTTTGTGTTCGAACAAACCTGACCATATCCAAGGTTCTCTGAAACCTTGAGTTTCATATAGATATATTCCCGTCTCGATCCAAGAATCCCAATGCAACTGACGGTGTGTCGATCGGAGATCCGTAGCCCAAGTTATGGGCGTTTGAACGGAACTGCCGAAAACAGGGGGGTTGGGCCCGGTCCGACTCGGCCCAATACCCCCTAGGTCAGCCCGGCCCGGTACGGGCGGCCCATCCTGGCGAAGTCAGTCTGGCCTGGCGTGGGCGGTCCGGCCAGGTGCGGCTGGTCCAGCCTGGGCAGCTCGGCGCTGGCCGAACGGTGCAGCTCGGCGCTAGTTGAGCGGGGCGGCTCGGCCCTGGCCGAGTGGTCGCTGAAAGGGGGGGGGGGAGTGCTTCCCCCCCCCCCCTCATGAAGGAAAAAAACATCCCCCGCATGTGGGGGATTTCCTCTTTCCATCTTGGGGTTACGACCCCTGGAATTTCCGAATGGCCGACCCGGTTGGTCGGTCGGTGCCGCCGTCGCGGGACACCGCAGTCCCGCCCCTCTGAAGTGCCTGCGGCCGGTGATTCCAGCTGCCCTTCCCTGTGCTGCTGCGTCCTTTCTCAGATCGGCACGGCGCGACGGCACCGCCCCCCTCCCCCGTGGCCCCGCTCTGGCGGCGGCCCTCCATGGTTCTCCAGCGCAGCACGACGGCGGCATGCTCCTACGACGCTGCTCGACTCCGGCCGCGGGTTCTTTCGGCCTCAACGGCACGGCGTGAAGGCGTCGTGCTCCTTCGTCGCGTTCCTCCTTGTTCCCGTGTTGTGCTGTTGCACCGCGCTGCCTTCATTCGAGCTGCAACGATTACATCAACAAAGGGGGAGGAGGGTCGGCCTTGTTCATGCGATCCGGCCCCCTCCCGTTAATTCGATAACAATCGGCTAAAGAATTTAACGTTGGATGGAAAAAGAATATTCACGAACACAAAATCAAACCCCTGTGGTTTTCCCCACAATAAAATATTCCCAACCAACAAATATATTCTGTCACGGATCAACTTAATATTGAGTTGATTCGTGTTCTTTGTTTTAAAAGGAAGCATCCATGGGAAAATATATCATTCTCATATTAATTCCCTACCTTGAAGAAGGCGTTTGTTGGTGTCGCGGTAGACGGCGTTGTGGTTGACGGGAATTGTTCTGTCAACGTCGGGAAGGATAAAGCGAGGGTGGCGTCGGCATTCTTCTTTCTATTTTGGAGGAAGAGTAAAACTCTCCAATTGCTGGGCACTGTGCTTCGCTGCTAGCATTCTGCCGCTTGAAGAAGTCGTCCAGAACTCCTCCCCCTTGCCTTCTATTAATAGGAGTGGTGTGTTCATCGTTGGCACGCAAGTCATAAATGGGGGATTTATGACATAGGGCCCCACTCAATTAATCCACTGCGGTGGAACATTAAAAATGGAGATGGATCCTCATTAATTAAACACGTTGGCATTTAATTAAAGAGAGGGAGGGAAGGTTCCTCATAAACTTGAGGGGTTGACATGTCATTAATAGGGCAAGAGGGTGTGTTACACATTTATGGGGGGTTGCCAAAAATTATGTGGGGGGGAATTAATGGGGTGTTAGGAAATTTAAGGAGGTGGGGGATCATGTGGGCCCCACCCCAACTTCCTCACAACTTCCATTTCCCTAACACTTAACCCACTTGTGGTGTAATAAAAATATAATTGTATAACAATTATATTTTTATTCTTTACATTTTTAAAAACTCCACCCGAGAAAACACACCATCAGAAAAGGTGTTCCTAAGAAATTACCAGTGTTTCAGTTTCATCGGTACCCTTGGATTTTGATTCCGAGCACCAGTTCAAAAGATGGAAAAACTCGCTCGTTTGTTCACTGAACGTACTCGAGCTAATCTTTGGAAATTGATTCCGGACACACCGGGCCACAGAATCAGGTGTCGTTAGAAGCCACAAACTCGTAAAATTACAAAGAAATTAAGAAAAAAACTTTCCTTGATATTTTTGGGTCTTTACACTTCATCTTTTATAACAATGTATAATAATATTTGTAAAAATATATTATTGTCACTTTTATTTTTCCATCAATGATAACTTCATGATTCGATGTTTTGATCACCATATGTATTTTATTATGATATGATTCCATTTTGGAGATGATATTTTTATATCTTTTAATTTTGATGATCAGTTCTTGTGGAGTTTTTGAAATGTTCAACACAACCATTTTTTGGGGGTTCTATAAGATATAATAATGATTGATTTGAATTGGAAAAGATATATATGGATGATGAGAGGAGGGGTACTATATCATCCTATGATGAATTATTAATGTTTAAATATCATGAAATAAAAATTTGATGGAAGAGGATTAATCCAAATCCAAAGGGTACACAGGGGAATTTATCCCTAGCAAAATGGTACATGGGAGGATATATCCTATGAAAAATTGTACATATAATGATTTATCACAAGACAACAGGTTAAAATAGATGATTTATCACAAATATAATAAAAAATGGTAATATTATCCCAAGCCCCATGAGGTTTATAGGTTATTATCCTAATACGATTATGTGTTGAATGTCTTAGTGGCTATCCTTGATGTATTATTTCGAAACTTGTGTTTATTCCATATTGGAAGAACATTTTTCCGATTTATGCTTATTCTCATGACTATGGTTTTCCCTCATGGATCTTGTTTATTAACCTGCTCTATTGATTCTTTTTTATTTTTATTTCATTGTTTTTTCAATGATTTATTACTGAATATTTTTTTGGTATGGTTTTATAATGTATCGTGGTTATACCGCTTTTATTATCTTATTCTCACTTGTGATCATTGGATTTTTAAAATTTTGTTTACCCTTATATAATATTTTATCTCAAACCATTATTAGGATTCCATTTCCAAATATATAAAGAAATGTATCATGTAAGTGTTTTTATATGGGTAACTTATTTGAAGAATTTACGAGATTTTTTTGTTTAATTTTTATGCACAAAACTATTCTTTATATATGGAAAAATGTCTATGAGTTTTTTTAGTTAATGTTTTTTACTAATCCTCTAGTAGAGTGAACCTAAAATTTATTATTAATGTATTGAAATAAAATATTTTATTTTAGTCTTGTAATAACTACATGATTAAGTCTCACAAATCCTAGATTTCATAAGCCAGGGTGTAATCAAAAATAAATCATCCTTATAACTTTGAAATTGAGGTAGACTGACCATGAATTAAATGTATATATTATACCATTTCTATACTTCATGGGGTAATAGTTGCATCAATCCAGTAATCTTATGATGTTTTTCCTCAATTATTGGACACAGATGTCATCGAGAAACAGAATATGAAATAAATCATCTCATTCATGCACACTGATAATTAATTATCAGGTCATGAAACATCATGGAAGATCCAAGATTCACATATCAATTAGACTAGTGCACTTTATCCATTAATTCCAAGCTCAATTATATAAAAACAACCATCTTTCTATAGAAATTCAGGACCCCATTGGGAGACTCAGACCACTCACCTGATGTCTATCCACCATAATGAATATTTCTATATCAAAGACACTTTGCATCCTAAACCGATCCAAGTTGTATATTATCATCCATAGTTGACCCAACATTAGAAAAAGATAATAATATATGTTTATTAACTCTCCCTTCATTTAATTGCATCACATCAAACAGTCCTATTAAGCACTACAGTTTTTTTATTTCATTCACTGTCTAAATAAGTATATTCATATATAACCATTTTCCACTAAGATCCCTTTCTTAGGGGTGTATGAAATATATAAATAGATGGTCAATAGGTAATCCCTACAATGTACATATCTCCTGATCAAATCACTTAGACTGAATATATAATTCAAACACTTATGGTATAAATAAAATATAAAATTATCGAAGAAGAGTTAGTTATTCCAAGTCAAGAAAAAATGGTTCACTACCTCCAAATCAAGATAATAAATGGTTTAATTATTCTTATGAGGTAATAATTTATGAAAACCACATTCCACCACATATATTCATAGCATTAGAATGAATCTCAAACTCATACCCTAGGCATCACAATAGGCATCATATTCTAAAGCTAACTCAAAAGGGATCAAGAATGAATTTGAAGTCAATATAACTTTCAATTTCTAAAAATATTTTTGGAACCAATCACTCTAAACAAGATTCAATGCATTATGGGTTAAATTTATCATATGAGATGAATGTTTAGTGATGTTTTGAAAAATATCCTATAATAACTATCTAATACCAAGAAACTCTAGATCTTAAACAAATATATCTTGTAACCCCAAGATATCACTATCTAAATCTTTTCATGATTCAATATGACAATTTTATTTTAAATCAAAAGGCCTGTTAATTTCACCTCTTGAATTGAAAATTTAAATTTGGATAGATTATTATGCATGTGATGATATTTTAGGATTTAAATGAAGGTATCCAAATACTCAACATGATCTTACTATGAAATAGAATAAATAGGGATATCATACGAAAAAACAACGATGAATGAATCCAGGAACCGCCGAAATATTTGGTTCACTAAATCCATTAATACCGTATGATAATTAGAATGGCCAAACAGTATGACCAAATACTTATAATGCCCATAGCTACCCAAGAACTCTGCTCTAGGAATAACTTCATCTTAAAAACCTATATAGTGGTACTCCAATGTTAGAAAATTTTAATAAAAATATAGTGGTCCATTGAGATGATAAAAAATCACATCAAACCTAGGAAATTAATATTTTTCACAATTATGTCCTTGTTGAGTTTTAGGTTATAAAAAATTTTGAATACTCCTTTTTGGGATTCTTTGACAGAGCACCAGTAATCCCCATGGTGAAATATTATGAAAAATAAATATCGTAGAATCAAAATACACATGTATAAACATAAATGAAATTAAATAAGGTAATTCTATAATAAATGAATGTAAGGAAACATGAATCATCCCCAAAACAAAGTAAATGAAAAAATAAACATCCTTATAAGGTAGAAACCAATATAAATCATATGAAAAACACAGGGATACACTCTCACTACAAAATAAAGAGGTCCATAAAGATATGGATCAAAAAATTCAAGAATTGAACCTAAAAACCAATATGATATCATTTCAAATCTATGTAAAAAGTCCTGGATATTCACGTTCTAAAATCTTAATCAGCCTAAAATATATGATTGTCTCCATCAAAAAATAGAAACTATACAAAATAATGAAAGTAGACAATTTTTAATTTATATATAATCGTTTAATATATTCTAATGATGATATAAATTATTTTTTATATCTATTTAATGAAATTAACATAGGGATATTTGGTTATAAATCATCTCAAAAAACATGGTATATTAAAAACTATGCTCAGAATTCTTTCCTAATTTAGTGGAAAGAGTAATCACCAAAGGTAGAATCTATTATAATAATATTAACATGTTGATAATCTTGGAAAATATAAATGGATGACTATTACTAGTATAAAATAATTTCAAACCCATTAAATATGAAATAAACACTATACCTATTGTGGTAAGTGATTCTTCCTTTTAATTATTTAGTGCACACTACATAACATAAAGTCATAAAACATCATTCAATCATTTATTCACAACCTTATTATTACCCTTGAAAAGTGGTTTAAATTCCATCCATTTTTCTACTTTAGATAACAACATATTGCCTTTGAAAATATGGATCCAATTTTACATCCCTGTTGTGCTCTCTCAAAGATATTATGAAGATGACTAGATTTTAAACATTCATTGAATACCAGGTATAGCGACCTTGCTTTTATTACATTAAATTTACATAATTTTAATGTAAAAAACAAAAAAAATTATACAATGAGGATCCAAAGTGTTATTATCTTGGGAAAACTATGACCATACCTAACATTTAAAACATAATGCACACACATTTATTTTATTCCTTCTTCTCAAGATTATTATTAGCTCTTGACCTCCCCTTAGTAAAATTAGTCACTTGAGGATATACATAAAAACTTGGTGAGATAAAATACCAGTAATAGGATAGATAGGAAAAAAAATATATAACATTACTGATCATAACACCACCATAATAAAAATCATGAGAGGAATCATTCGGTAAAGGCATGGATTGTAGCAATAAATTAAAATGAAACATCATTTCTTAGTGGTAAAATACCACATATAGTTGTAAGAAAAGATAGAATCATGTTCATGAATCATGTCACATTAACTCACAAGATTAATCAATTTACCCAGTCCATTGGATCACTGTATAATTTTGGGTGCACCTGCCACATTCAAACATTCATGTTGCACTATATAATTGTGGGTACACCCATCACATCATAACATTTTCATTATCATGCATGGAAAAACTAACATATATCAATCGTGAATATCAATAACTCATGGAAATGAATGGGTTTCATCTCATAATATCACATTTATAAACATTGGGTTCCCAAAAGAAATAGGTAATAACATACATGATACAAGAACCGTCAATCTAGATTGAGAAATAAAAGGTGTTTTTTTAAGAAGGGTTATTTTGGAAAACATTGTGTTTGAAATAAAATCTAATAGAAAACACCTATATCCCAGAAAAATGATAAGATAATGATGAAAAAATTATCTTTATAGAGTAAGAATACCTAAAATAGAGTGAAATAGTGAGAACCCGAAGAAATAAATTTGGGTTCAAGAATTTCTCTTTACATTGTTGTTGAATGATTTCTTCACTTTAATGTCTTGTGTAATGACATTATATTCATTAATAACCCATGAAATAACCTTTTATTCCTTAAATTGGATCATTATTGTTTCATTATCTTCATTTATGGTCTATGGATGAGTTATATAGTTTATATTCGTTTTCTGGGAGTGTTCTTTTTCTTAGTTTTCATTAATGATTCACTTGTACACATGAATAGAAGTTCATGTAGAACATGGATAAACATCCATAATAGATATTACATTTTACTAATGATATTATAAGAGTTTAAAAGATCTTGGATGTTGGATGTTTTTTGATGATTATTGTTTTAGGTTAATATTGGATGTTTTTTGATAACAACAAACATGTTTTGTTTTATAAATTTGATTTATGAATAAATCTTTTTTCCTGATCCTAAAAGGGGTTAAAATGAATATTATAACTGTTTTTAAACAATTTAATGGATTCATTGACATCCTTGATTTAGTTGACGAAAAATGTAAGTACATCGCCCATGATGTAGTTAAATTAACACGTCATAGGAAATGATTTCATTTTTATAAAAAAAGAGAGAGTTAGGAGTATAATGAATAATATAATATTCACCTATATAATATAAGTATACCAATAATACAAGATTTATTAATACATTAGAATGATAGATGTTGTGGATAAGAGATGAAATGATAGGATATTTGAAAGGAAATTTAACGAAAATAAGGAGAAGTTACATCTTGAATATATCTTTTTTGAGAGCCTGTTTAGGGAAGTGGTTTTTGTCTTTTTAATATATCAAGGGATGATGGACATGGGGTATGGTCTAGGGAAGATAATTGGGCATAATTTGGATATGGTTTGTCACTTGATAGGGGAGGATAAATGGGGGTGTTAGGGGTGCTATTTATAGAGAAGGGGAGAGGGGTTTTCACAATACTATATTTATTAAATTATATTTCTCCACATTATAGGATAAAATGATGATTCCATGAATAAATAAAATAACATGAGCCATTGTGTTTGAACCAATTGTTCTTAATCCGTAGAACACCATCCATGACTCTATAATTAATGTATTTAGCTTATTTTTAAAATTATAGTATTTTACTATTCAGTAAGAATTCATGTTTTTTAGAAAAATCCCAAAAATTCACCCTAACAATTTTTTGATATGTAGTATACTAAAATGAAAAAAAAATTAGGAAAATAATTTTCCAAATAGGATTAATTTAAATTTTATTTCAAATCATAATTTATTCAGAAAATACAAAATTTAAAATTAAAACTGATTTTATAATACATTTAAATATTACATAAGGTCTTATAAAAGTATCATATAACTATAAGACATAAAAAAATTTAAATTATGAACACATTTTAATAAAATAAATTTTCTATTAAATTAATTAATAAATTATATTTAATTAATTATAATTATTCATTGATTACTTACAAAAATATCAATACTCATACTATGTTTATATTGCAACTTATAAGATACCTAAATTTTATTTCTATATTCATGGGTGAGTTTACTATTCTTTTGGATGATTTACTATTCATAAGGGTCACATTAAAATTTATAAGTATAGGTTAATATTCATAATGGTAGTCTACTATTTAGAAAAAATATATTTTATACTATCAAACTCAAATATCTTACTGATCACAACCGTGTAGGTCAAATTTTTTAAATTCAAAACACATATGTGGAAATTTATTGTTTAATGGTCACGTAGAAGTTCATTTAATCATGAAGTGGCATTGTTTTTTCAAATTTGATTTTATATGATTATAAAATTACTACAATTATGGATAAATTTCATTGATAAAATTTTGGGTCATTACACCATGAGTGCCACCTTACGATCTGTATTGAGGTGTCTCTTTCTCCAACACTTTCCAAAAACATCTAACCCTACTCTTAAATTGGTCACACACTAATTAAATATATATAGAATTGGTTATGTTTCTTCATATTATAGGTAAAAAATTTAACTCTAGATACCACCCTATATCACAGATTCCTTAACGAGTACTTTCTTCCCAATTATGACTTTATCAACCATAGCTTCCTTTTCTACAACCTCAATGAATGTGGGTAAGAACATATGAATTATTATACACTAAATATTTTTCTTCAAGCCATATAGAACCTCCAGGCCTTGTGTTAGTTGTCGGAAAAATTTTTTGGAGATAGTTACATCAACATAGAAAATAGAGTAGCTTACACCAGGACAGAATGATATGTGTGCTCCATGGTAACAAAATCTAATTTCTAATATTATCTCAATGTATTATAAATTATATGTTGATTTAAATAGTTTATGAATGTTTTTAATGTGATATCATTATGAAATTTTTTTTTAAAATTGATTCCCACCACTTCCTTCCTAAACCCTCAAGCCAATATGTGGAGAAACCAATATATGAGTCTTCTGAAATTTCAAAGTAGTGGAAAATTATCACAATCATCAACATACATTATTCAGATTCATATAGACCCTTTTAACCAAAAATTATTAGTGTATGCTACATAGATAATTTCAAAAAAGGGCCCATCTTTCATTCCAATTCAACATTTGATATATTTCTAAAGGACTGGATCCTTCTGACTATATTTTTCACAAAAAAATGAGACAACTAATGGATTTTCTTTTGAAACTATATCCACAAATTCCTCTCTTGTATTCATAGATTTTATTGGTAATGGAGGATTAATATATAAAATAGAAAGGAAGAAAACCATTAAGAAATAATTATTTTCATTTATCATTAATTGAATTTACATAAATGAAGCCGAAATTATTAATGAATAAGTAACGATTCATGGTAATCATAGCACATTTTATTATATCTATATGTTTATCATTAAAGTGACACTACTAGAAATCTAACATATACCAACACATCTATACCAATAATTTGTAAAAACAGTTGGTATAGGTCCCCTTTCACAGCGACTTGGCCCAACCGTTGGGAAAATCCCACTTTGAGGCCAGTTTTCCCAATGTTTTGGCCAAACCATTGGTAAAGGATATGGATTTCCCAACGTTTTTACCAAAACATTGGGAGAAGCCCCCTTTGAGGCCACTTTTCCCAATAGTTTGTCCAAACTATTGGTAAAATTCCACTTTGATGCCACTTTACCCAATGGTTTGGCCAAACCATTAATAAAGGGTGGGTACCGATCCCAACGGTTCTCAAAACCATCGGTAAAGGCATGTCACAAAGATTTTGAGAACCATTGGGATGGGTACCCTTTTTTATGAATTCTTTTGTTGAATATCGTCGAATAAATCAATATTAAAATTACATATAAATATATATATATATATATATATATATATATCCAAATATATTCACAAAGGTAATTATTGGATAGTGGTGAAGTCTTTGATATATAACTGAGAGGTTGTGGGTTCAAACCTCCACTATAAATTTTTTTTAATATACCTATACCAACATTTTGGGCAACCGTTGGGTGATTTGGCATGGGTATAGACATATCCCAAGGGTTTGGGAAAAACTATTGGGAAATACCTATCCCAATCGTTTTCCCAAAACCGTTGGATAGGTCTATACCAACAAAAAATTTCCCAATGGTCGTCCAAACCATTGGTATGGTTACACCTATGGTTTGGAGACCTATACCAATAGTTCCAACCATTGGTATATATAATTTTTCCATTAGTGTGAGGTGGGAGGACACACTCACACACAACATATTGAGTTCAAATAGTTTTATATTAATTCTATCAACAACACTCAGACATAAGAGGGGTTTATACCTGAATGAGATAAGTATTTGTGGAAAAAATTCTTCTAATACATATTTATTAAATGCCAACATGGGTTAACCAATCATACCAACCAAATTGTCCCTTCATATGGCCCAAAGTGCATTCAAAATCACCATGGTCATGGGAAAGGAAAAAATGAATCATACAAAGAAATATAGGGAAATGTTCATCTGTATCATACTTATGATGATATATTTGAGATAATTTTTTTAAAGAACATAATGAAAATACATCATATGTAAAAAAATTAAACCATTAAGTTAACATCTAATAAATAAAGAATAAGGAAATGGAAAATAATTAAAGGACCATAAACTACTACTTAAAAACATGGTTTTAATTGTCATGGTATTTATCAGCTTTAGAAAAAAGCACTCAAAATGTTATATTTATCTGCAGAATAGAAAGTTCTAATAAATTCATCCTTTTAGCAGTTCTTTTTATTCAGCACCGATAAAGGCAACCTTTATCAGTGATTTATTTATAGTGTTGATGCGGATTTATTTTATCCACACTATTTTAGCACTGATAAGGGTCTTAATAAATAAAATAAAATAAATAAATAAATTAGTTTTAAAAAAACCAAAATTATTAATTAAATAATTATTGATAAAAAATGAATAATTTCATTATAATGTAGTAAATATTAAAAAAATAATTTCTTAGACAATTATTATAATTAATGTTGATAAAGTAAATATATAGATATATATTACTGTATATAAATATGATTTATATACAATAAATTATTTATGAGCTTTACATTAAATAGTTATATATTTATTAAATAATGGTTTATAATTTAAAATTGTTATAAATTAAAAATAATGACTAATTTCATAGAGTAATGGACATATAATTGAAGGGAATTTGATATTTCAATTTAATATAGATAAAAATTATGATATATTAATTTCTTATATATGTAATTAATGCATTTTTATATAACTTCCACTCACAAAAAACATATCCATTTTTTCCATATTGTTAAATAATCATTATTTTTTATTTATTAAATTTCACTTCATTTTAACATATGTGCATGAAATTAAAATTATATATTCATTAATAATGTTAAAAATATATTTTTTAAAAAAATTATAAAGAAATATATTTATAACCTTACATTTACTGTATTCATACAATTATACTTTTATAATTATAAATAAATAAATATTTTTAGAAGAATTTATGTATTTATAAAGAAATAATTATATATATTTAAATAATTATTAAATTTATAATAAATTTACATAAATAATGAATATATTTACTATATCAATATTTATATATATTTATTATACAAATATGTATATTTATATAAATATATATAATGATATAAATACTATTTTTCTAAAAATATTTTTATAATTACAAATAAATAATTATAAGCTTGTATTAAATATATATAAAAAGTGATATATTCACTATATTCATATTAATATATATATTTTATGTATAAATATAAATTTTACAATTTTTTATTTATAAATTTAATAATAAATCCTTTATTAGTGCCCAAGTTATAACCGCTGATAAATAAATATTTATTATCACTAAATAAAGCCCAGAGAAATTGACTATTTATCACCGCAAAAACTCTACCAGAGATAAATATTCCTCTTACTAGAGCTTATTACATAATCATTAATAATAGGACTCTTTAGGAGTTCATATTTATAAGTGATGATCAATTTACCACGATCTATTTTAAAAAAAACCTAACCATTTGTAAACATGTTTCTATATCAGAAGCTTTCCATAGAATCCACAGACAGTTGATTCCCCTTATTAGTGAATTAGTGAACTAATCACACCACTCGACTACCTCTAGTTTCTCAAACATCTTGTATGAAATCTAGTGTTTGGTTACATTTAGGGTTTTTGAAGAGGGTCTATAATTCTCTTAAACCTGGATATGCATGCCTTCCAATTTTTTTGTGTGTTATACATTTTGTTTTTGATTTCTTCATCAACAATGTCACTATTTTTGGTTAGGTGGTTCTATACTATTTTGGTTTTATATTATGAAAATACTTATTTGATTATGAATCATTGTTTGATTGACTACCATGGTTTTGTTCTTTTTAATTTTTGGTTTTGAATCAATTTTCTACAATGTCTATTGTTTCATATAAATAGAGCACCACATCCTAGGGGCATATTATTACCCTAAGATTCACCATCCAAGTTGATTTTAATATAACCTGTTAATGAAGGCTACCAAACAAAATCAAATGTACCAGTAGGAAAAATGATGTTACAAGTAATACTAAGGCACCAGGAAATAATAAAATCAGGAAAGGGGATATAACATTAGTCCCTTTAATGGGAATTTTATTCCCATATAATATAAATAAGACCTGATAATGAGGATTGAATATTGATTTTTTAAAAAAAAATTAAAAATCATTTTTGACTTCTCTAATTGATAAGTATTATTTCTTTCACAGATGCATAAAATCTGTTATATGTCTAATCAAACATCAAAAATATATGCAGCCTTCTTTTAATGGAATTTATAAAATTATATTTCCTTATATTAAAACCATATAAGAATCCCTTAGCTACATAAAAGGGATATTCATCAAATAGTTTGAATGAAATTAATTTTTATGACCATCATATGTGTAGGGTACACATTCTCTTCAATTTTATAATCATCATGGGGTTTCTTCATAACATTGATATCGTGGGTTGTTGATTCATGTAATATTCTAAAACCAATGTATGTTTTATCCAATTCGAGGAAAATTATCATCTATATAATACACTTTCAATGAATCAAATTATTCTACATATTTTATATGAAAGGATGAAATAAGGTAAGTCGTAACCCCAAACACATGAAATGGTGTAAATTTTATTCTGTAGAATTATTTATAAACTATGATATCTTAAGAAATAATATAATCACAAAATATGATATAAGAAATTTAAATAGAAGAAAAAAATCAATGGGTTTTAGAATATCATATCATTATATATGAATAATTATATTTAATTCTGTGATAAAATAAACTATTTTCATGTATGAAAATTGAGAATCAAATCATGTTTATTATATCAATCAATATTTGAAAATATGAGTACTATTTAAAGTGAACTATTTCTTTTTCTCTGAATATATCATAAAATATGAAATATAATCATTCATTATATATTTCTTTTCAGGGCACGACAATTATAAGGCATGATATAGATTTAAACTATATCATGGATTATGATATAATTTATATCATTAAATACCTTTTGAGGAAGAATATTATTTTTTTAATTATCTTTAATAAATTGTATAATATAACTCATAATATGATTATAAATTTTTTCAAAATGTATTTTGGAAAATTTAAATTAATTGTAATAATTTTATAAATAAATTATTTATAAAGTATTTATAATTAGATATTAATGGATTATGGATCATTTAAATGATACATGTCATCAATATTATTTATTAATATCAATAATGTACCTTTTTAACATGTATTTAATTTCATATTATTGTGATAATGATTATCATATGTGTATTTATTTATATATTGTATTAATAAATCTTTAATGAACCCATTAGGATGGATATGATCCCAAAATGGATGCATTCTAGTCTTTTGAAAAATGAATATGAATATAGAGTTAAAGATATCATCATGTTTGTAAGAGTCCATGTATAAGAACCTTTTAAAATCTTATGTCTGTCATTAAATTGTTTTTATTCAAGAAAAATTATTCTGTAATAGTTGTAAGAGAATTTGTTTATTCACAGAATAGATCAAACCATTAAATGTTCGACTAAACATTGGGGAAAAATAAATGTGGACATGGATTAGGATGATACTACGGTTTATGAATCATTTGATAGGAATACCTTGGTAAAATATTATAGAGTTTGA